>OZ014506.1:37609816-38318816 GCA_963966075.1 Aphodius sticticus
AGACACAGACACAGACACAGACACAGACACAGACACACAGACACAGACACAGACACAGACACAGACACAGACACAGACACAGACACAGACACAGACACAGACACAGACACAGACACAGACACAGACACAGACACAGACACAGACACAGACACAGACACAGACACAGACACAGACACAGACACAGACACAGACACAGACACAGACACAGACACAGACACAGACACAGACACAGACACAGACACAGACACAGACACAGACACAGACACAGACACAGACACAGACACAGACACAGACACAGACACAGACACAGACACAGACACAGACACAGACACAGACACAGACACAGACACAGACACAGACACAGACACAGACACAGACACAGACACAGACACAGACACAGACACAGACACAGACACAGACACAGACACAGACACAGACACAGACACAGACACAGACACAGACACAGACACAGAGACACAGAGACACAGACAAGACACAGACACAGAGACACAGACACAGACACAGACACAGACACAGACACAGACACAGACACAGACACAGACACAGACACAGACACAGACACAGACACAGACACAGACACAGACACAGACACAGACACAGACACAGACACAGACACAGACACAGACACAGACACAGACACAGACACAGACACAGACACAGACACAGACACAGACACAGACACAGACACAGACACAGACACAGACACAGACACAGACACAGACACAGACACAGACACAGACACAGACACAGACACAGACACAGACACAGACACAGACACAGACACAGACACAGACACAGACACAGACACAGACACAGACACAGACACAGACACAGACACAGACACAGACACAGACACAGACACAGACACAGACACAGACACAGACACAGACACAGACACAGACACAGACACAGACACAGACACAGACACAGACACAGACACAGACACAGACACAGACACAGACACAGACACAGACACAGACACAGACACAGACACAGACACAGACACAGACACAGACACAGACACAGACACAGACACAGACACAGACACAGACACAGACACAGACACAGACACAGACACAGACACAGACACAGACACAGACACAGACACAGACACAGACACAGACACAGACACAGACACAGACACAGACACAGACACAGACACAGACACAGACACAGACACAGACACAGACACAGACACAGACACAGACACAGACACAGACACAGACACAGACACAGACACAGACACAGACACAGACACAGACACAGACACAGACACAGACACAGACACAGACACAGACACAGACACAGACACAGACACAGACACAGACACAGACACAGACACAGACACAGACACAGACACAGACACAGACACAGACACAGACACAGACACAGACACAGACACAGACACAGACACAGACACAGACACAGACACAGACACAGACACAGACACAGACACAGACACAGACACAGACACAGACACAGACACAGACACAGACACAGACACAGACACAGACACAGACACAGACACAGACACAGACACAGACACAGACACAGACACAGACACAGACACAGACACAGACACAGACACAGACACACACACACACACACACACACACACACACACACACACACACACACACACACACACACACACACACACACACACACACAGACATTTTTTTGTACCTTGGTCAAAAATGTTCAGGGGACCCAAAAGGACATATTTCCGCTAAAATCTCAAAAAAACTTTTTGGCACGATTACAATACTTTACATACTGCGTATGATTAAGTAAAAAGAAAACGATGAATAGACGGAATTCGGTCTTGCTACACGTAACATCACCACCACTGGTCACATCGTTTTGGAGCGGTCTTAAAAATGGTCTAAATATAAACTAGTTTCAATTAAATACAAAACCATTGATTTACCCCATTGTAATTGATTTTTTCTAGTATCCCTTATATTATAGAAAAAGGAAATTTAAAGTTCGAACAATGCCAGATGTACAACAGAAGTTACAATTTTTCTAATCCAGAAGATTTGCTAGAAGATTCCGGCGAAACAATTAAAACGGAATGTACCAACGGTTGGGTTTTTGATAACAAGCTATATAAACAAACTGTAGTCACAGAGGTAACGCACAATATAATGATTATATGACACATTTGTAACTTATCATATTTCAGTGGAATTTAGTTTGCAATAAAGATTTCCACTCCACGTTCGCATTGGTTCTGTTTGGGATAGGAGGCCTTGTAGGAAATTACATCTTCGGTTACATCCAAGATGGCCTTGGAAGAAAGCCAGCTTTCTTCAGTTATTTACTAATCCAATGCTTGTTTGGAATTGCAACTGCATTTGCTCCAAACTTTTTGGTCTGGACCATATTCAGAGTTGGCGTTGGTTTTACTGTGCCTGCTATTCTTGGAACACCATACGTCCTAGGTAAACTATATCCCATCAAATATTGTTTACTGGTTTTATAAACCAATCTATAATGTGTAATAATACTGATAATTATTGATTGGAAATAAGTTTATCCTTCTCTACAAACGTTCGTTTTTACAGCAATAGAATTAGTGGGACCCAGACACAGGACATTAGTGACGATTTTAATCAATATCGCTTACTCACTTGCATTGGTATCGTTGGCCCTGATCGTTTGGGTTGTTAGAGAGTGGAGATTCTTGGCGCTAGTGACAACGGCACCATTTTTCTTCCTGTTTTCCTTCTGGTGGTTGCTTCCAGAAAGTCCAAGATGGCTGCTAGCGCAGTCAAGGTTCAGCGAAGCCGAAATAGTCATATCCAAGATTGCAAAGTATAAAATCAATAGAATTTTCTTTTTCCATCATTTTCTAAATACTTTTCATCATGTCTCAGGCCATTTTAATTCAAGTACGTAGTCGCATTTCTAATTATGATGTATTCTAATTTCATTACAATCATGGGTTTCTTAGCATTCTTGACTTTTGTAATGCCTTGTTGCCGCTTGTTGCCTTGTTGCCTTGTCTTAATGAACTCTATCTTAAGACTTTCCAAACTTCTCCTTAAGGGGGGATCCCACGCTGACAACTTGAAAAAATAATTTTTTTTTGCTTTCTTTTTTTAATCCTCATTATGTCTAGAAATTAATTCCGAAATGGTTTTGTAATATTCCAACTCGATACGTAGTTATAGCTGAAAGTAGAGCAGCGCGTCTAGCCAGATTGGGAAACAGTCGCAACCATACCGAAACGAATTTAACAGGGTGATATACAGCATCATTGTATTGCAAAAGGGGCACAAAGTCAGGAAAACGACAACAAACTAGCTTTTGATATATAATTTTAAATTTTGTGTAAGTTTGTTCCAAAATCCGAGAATGAGAAATGTAAAACTTGAGGTAGTAATGTGACATCCTCTAAATCAAGTATTTGCGGCAGTAGCTTCAAAATATCAATTGAGTATGATTTTTGTGAACTAACGAGTGTAAATTCTAGCCCATTGATTGTTCGAAATGCCTACGAAGTTAACAGTAGAATCACGCTTGTCTTCAAGTTATTAGGACTGGGCCATACTGCATTAGAGTTTTTGGTGTTCTTATCGTCAGGCAAAAGACTCCAGTGGTTTGACGGACTATGCTATAGCGGGGCAATAAAATCGATTGATCCATCTCTCGACCTTTTTATTTGAAGATCGAAAGATCGATCAGATCTAAAAAATCGAAAAGATCGATTTGATCGATCTTTTTGATGATACGTACGTTGCCGGACACGTATCATTGAATGTGGGATAACTAACAGATCGAACATCAAAAGATCTAAAAGAAGAATCAAAAGATCGGTGAGCGATATTATCGATCATCAAAAGATTGGTCTGATCGATCATCAAACGATCAATCTGATCCATCATCAAAAGATCGATCTGATCCAAAAATTTGTAAGTAGTGACTGTCTTTATAATAAAAATAATTGTTGTGTAGTACAAACTGTTCTGTTCATTTTATATTTGTAACAACTGTTCATTCACGTAATGTACCGCTAAGATAGGGTGTGGAAATGCTAGTTGGAAATGATAAGATGTCCATTTTATAAATTAACCTCAAAGATCATGTAAGTTTGTTTAACCTGTTGTTTGGTTTAATGTAATGTGGTGAAAAATATTTTTCTGTAATTATTATAGTGCCCTGAAGAAGGCGATAGAATACACGCCGAAATCTTGGCTTAATGAGTAAAGAGTAATTTTAATAAGTCTCCCAGTCGAATTCCCATTAATCATCAACTTAATTAATAACGGACGACAGTGAAACATTGTCAAATATAGTAAAAATATATGTTTATAACATACAAAAACACGGAGGTTTCATCTTGTTTATTATGTCTTTAAAAAACCGCAAATATTGAATTTTTTTACAGTGCTCAGGATGGGCCCCCCCCCTTAACACAAATGTCTAAATCATCGTACCAATATCTCTAAAAACCCGTGCCAAAACTGCTAATATGAATAGAATCTCTCATATGGGTCAAAAATAGAAAACTCAAGTTCTTTTAAACGACAGACAAGTTAGGTGAAGTAAGCGTGGCATTGTTTATCGTATTGATTTCATATTTTCTAAACAGAAAACATTGCGGCAGAAACTAACGACTAATAAAAATTATTGCAAAAATGACATAAAATATCTATAAACGTTATGACGCAATTTCCCCGCATATTTTTTTTCAAAATCCGGGGGAGGGTGCAAAAGCCCCCTACCTATATGTAACAGCGCCCATAGCCAAGCAGTATTGCCATATTTTACAATAGTTCTTTTCTTATTTTCTTATTTTCTTTTCAAAATCCATTTTTCCCTTTCTATGTTCGTTGGCTGAACTATTGGTCTTCCGCCACTATCTTCAAACTGTTTCTAAATTATCTATGTAACTATATCAAATTTTAGGATAAACGGTACAACACTACCATCAAATTATATGAATCTCCTCAAACAGAAAATGCAAGAAGAGAGAAGAAGGGTGACAAAATCAAAAACCTACGGCATACTCGATCTTTTCAAGTCAAGAAATCTTCGTTGGAAGACGATCATAATTACGTTTATCTGGTTCACAAACACGAGCGTTTACGTTGGCTTGTCGTACTATGCGCCAGCGTTGGGAGGAAATGCTTTTCTAAACTTCTTCTTGGCAGCTGCTGTCGAACTTCCTACTTATTTGTTCTTGTGGCCAGCCATGGAGAGATGGGGCAGAAGATGGTGCCTCTGCACCAGCATGGTTATTGGAGGATCAGCATGTCTTTCGACGTTTTTAGTTCAACATGGTAACCAATAAATTTTTTTTGTCGAATTGATTGATAATAATATTTTTATTGTAGACTCTGTAGTCACTTTATCGTTGTATTGTATTGGTAAGATGGGAATATCATCTTCTTTTGTTGTTTTGCCACTGATGGCATCAGAACTGTATCCAACCGTTGTAAGAGGTTTAGGAATCAGCATAAGCACTGTTGTTGGAATGATCGGACCTATAATAATCCCTTTAATAAACTATCTCGTAAGTAGCGACGTTATAATCGTATCATCGTTGTTTGTGAAAACTTAACGATCCACTGTGATATGATTCTTTTGCAGTTTGCAAGTTCCTATAAGAAATAGCATGACTAAACAATTAGTTCTGTGACGTCCGTAAAAAGACCATAGTGGTCGTACATCAATTCTAAGACATTTATATATGCTCTGAATCAAGTTACCAGTTTTTTTCCGTTGGTTTACATAGGAGCCTCTATGGAACTGATTGAATTTTTAATGTATACTTTCGATATTGCCATATAATATTTCAACACGTAGCGAAGATCCGATTGGATTTTTAATTTCACGTAAAAAGTTTACGTTGTGCAATTCATGACACGGCCACTGGCATTCTTCTTCACAAGTATTAAAATGAATTCTTGGGTGCGTTAAGGCTATTTTACACTGCACTACTTTCGTCTTTTTCTAAACTTCTTTTTAGTAACTAGAAAAAAGTTTTAAAGTGACAAGAAATGGGTATAATATATTAGACACACTTCTTTATCTATTCCAGAATAGCCAACCTGGTGCATTAAAGGTTATGTTGTTTGTTTACTTTATACAGGTTTATTTGTGCAATATTTTACTGTAAACATGTTAGTACAAATTAAATTACATAAATTAAACCAATTGTACAAAGCGTAGCGCGTCACTGTGGCGTTAAACGTATACTTTTCTGCGGTATGTCAAAACAAAACAAAATGATTCACGGTCGCCCTGTTGGCTAACCTTACAAATGCCTACACTGCGCATGCGTCTATACTAAGAAAAAGTTTAGAAATATAATAGCATGGCATTTCCAACTATACTATTATTTAGAACTTTTTTCTAGTGACTAAAAAGAAGTTTAGAAGAAGACGAAAGTAGTATAGTGTAAAATACCCTTTACTGATACTACTATTGAAACGTACTAACCGTTTCAAATAAAACGCACAGATTGACAACTACCTATCAAAATCAGTCTTTGCTAAACATAAGATGCCTAATCGAAAATTACTCTGGGCAACAAATTTAAACTTTTTTATTTTTCCTTACTTATGATTAGGCTTACCATACGTCCCGGTTTGACCGGGACAGTCCCGGTTTGAGACATCGGTCCCGGTGTCCCGGCCGGTTTGGCATTATGTCCCGGTTAAAATTCTTAACATACTATCACAGATTTCTATCTTAGTTGTCAGCAAGTTAAAATATTTTAGAAATGTACAAAGAGCGCAAATCAAATTTTCTCTGTCAAGAAAACTGCCCTCATGCTTTTGATGCTGCCTTTTATGAGAAAGATACACATTATCATGATTATCATTCATGATTGTAACAATATTTCAACGCAATTCCACAATTTCGAATTTATAGAACGAATGTACCTGTGTTACAGAAAAATGTTTATAACTTTTACAAAAATTGTTTATCATTTCTCTGCTAAACGAAATTGTAGATGAAAAACAATCCATATGACAATATTACGTAGAGCACCGCCTGGAGGAAATTTATATTTTAGTTGGCTACGTAAATAAAATTTTATATTTAAAAAGAAAGTTTGAATAACTTTCTATCATACACAAAATTGTAGGCTATTAGTTCGGTTATCTACTCATACATGAATGCTCCGAGGCGAACTACTGAGCTGTCTTCATTTGAACATGGAATATACATTTCGGTATTCTGGTTTAGAAAAATATTTATAACTTTTCCAAAAATGACTGCATAATTTTCTACCATTAGTCGAATTAAAGTTGTATAATGGAGGTTGTATAGTCCTTTGGTATTGATTTTAGAATATTATGTACAGGGTGTCCCACGCTATAAACAAAGTATATTAATGCGGTTAAGAAATCAAATTTACGTTTTTTCCATACATACAAGTTGCAGACAGTCATACGCTCTACAGCAAGAAAATATGTTGATGCTTACACAATATCCCACAACAACGTACCAACACAAACTTATGTTTGCTTAAATGGAACACTAGGTATATTGTTGCAGTTTTCAGTAAGATTTTTATCTTAATTGTTTTGACATCAACTTATATTAGACTTTTGTCAACTGTTTCTGAGATATTGCGTTAAAATCAAAAACAAGCATTCTTCAAAAAATCTTTCCGTGGTAACTAACAAGGATAAAACAAAGGAACTAATTTTGGATAGTAAAAGTATCGCACTTTTTGAGAGTTATTATTGATTTGCGATTCTAATATGATTCATCCCGAACAACTTGACATTTGCTAAATAATGTCAAATAGTTTAAGAATTTTAATTGGAACACCCTATATATCTTGACTTACTTCGAAAGATCGATAACAGCTAAAAAGTTATTAAGCATATAATTTGTCATTTGTGACTTAACAATAATAATACACAATAATTCATAAATTAATATTAAATATCCAGATTGGTCGACCATCTTGTTGGTGGAAATTCAACAATCACAAATGTAGTAATATTTCTGTTCATGCAACAGCTTACAGCCATTGTAAACTGCTACTATGAATTTATGTCACAGTGTCAGTAATACTTTCCTAAGAATAAATAATTAAATAAATGGGTAATTGTAAACTGAATAAATAATTAGTTCAGTACGATTGTCAAGAGTGCACATGTCAGCCCTCTCAGGTCAATGCGTATAAGTCTCAAACTTTTGGTGGAAATATTACATTTTCCATTGTTTCCACAAAAATATTTTGAAAACGCCATCTTAATTTATTCTTCATGTTCGCCATCATAGTTAATACCCCATAAATTTCTTCCTCAGCGTTAGAGTTAGTCCGAGTGTTTCCAACGATAGTTTAATTTGACTTCATTTATTGTTCTACAAAATAAATGTTGGCATCTCAAATTTTATGCAATGGTTAAAACAGATAATATTTTTTTTAATTTTTATCAAATAATAATCCTTATATTTAGAAAAGTACACTATCCAAAAATAGAAGTGGTTCAATAAGTAATTATACATACCTCTTTCTGTTTTTTTTGCCATTTCGATTTATTCTGTTTTATTTGGTAAGTATTCGTTTAATTGAATACTTACATAATTATTTTATAAGTCTTTTCGAACGTCATTATTCCTGTCCCGGTTTGGAATTTTATAATTATGGTAAGCCTACTTATGATGGTATATTTCTATTGGTCTGTGGCCAATGATAACCCCAAAACAACCCGTTAGTTTCTATCACGTCTGGTTGAGAATTTCTAAAATTAATGCCTTTTACTAATAAACGCATTAAAATCGAAACCGTTTGATGTATTAAAAAAACCTCGGAGATGTCCGTTTTATTTTATAAAATTACACATTTTTACAACAAATTTAAGTTTTGATCTTAATTTTGCTCGTCGTATGCGGTCATCAACATATTTTTTGTATGGCAACCCCCCTACTTTTCTTAGTGATCTTCATAGATCCCCGAATTGTGATCATGGTAAGATAAAATATATTTGGACATTTTTGAACATAAGGAAATTGAAATTTTTGGAAATAATGTTAACTTTGGTAGCATTGGTTTTGTGAATGAGAAGTGAAAAGGTGCTCTTGATACATTATTTTGCGTTGATCATGAATTGGATGGAACTCAGAAGATGTCCATCAAGGGTATCGAAAGAGTTGAAAGTCAAAGTAAGAAAAGAGCCTTCTGATAACCACAAACCAACAACTTTGTTTTATCATGTCTCTTCAGAATGAATAAACGCTTTTATCTAAGAAATACTAAATCACTGTGATCTGACTCTGTGACGATGTGTGGCATTTCTGGATGAAATGGCAAAAATCCCTCCTCAGAGTTTGACAATTTTGCCACATCTTCATCTATACTACTATATGCTTCCCATAGTGTTGCAATCGAATTGGAACCTGACCAGATACCTACCTGACTGAGGTCAATCTAATAGTTGATGGTAAATTTGAGTAACTAATTTTGTTTTTAATTTGTTTTTAACTCCACAGTTTTCCTGATGTGAAAGTAACTATCCGTTGACTGGTTTGTTTGTTGTTGCCAGATTATTGCAATTACCACTGTTCTTACTGTGCTTTATTTTAATACATCTTAAGATATACCCTCAATGAAACCGCATAACCCGCATAACGTTCAAGCTCTTACTTTGCGTTCATTATAAACTCATAACAAAACCGCTTTCGGCGTCGTTATGAAAATACTAGAGCACTAGCTTTTAGTAACTTTTAGTTTTCCAAGATTGGTAATATTGATGCCAAGCGTCTCATAATGCTGATCACGGAGTAGGAAGGGAGTTCGCACATACCGTACACATACCGTACATACGATTTGAAATCTGACCTAAATGACTGCATGATAAGTACCGGCCGAGAACGGCAACTTTGTGGACATGCGCACATAATGCTTTCTCTTTTCTCACATTCATAAATTGACCCATGTGAGTAGCGACGATTGTCATTGTGTGGTGAGGTTATGTTTCTAAAAATTATCAACAGAATGTTGAAATTGTTGAAAGAAGTTATACAGAACTTTGTTTCACTTGTTTTTAATGAAATCTCTACAAAATAGCCTTCTACGAATTGCGGTTATAGGAATGGAAATAAAACAACCGTTGGTCTACCGTATTAGCAGAAAATAATGTTAATTTAGTTTTCCTGTTCGACGTTTTGCAGCCTGGCACACAGCACTTCATAGTGAAAACCAGTGAAATCTAAATTTAGTTTGTCACTATCACAGTCGGTACCTTAAGGCTCCGTTTTAAAAACATCGCAACTTCCAAACGAAATATTTCGTTGCGATGTTTTTTTTTGCTGGGAGTGGTCTACCTGGCCCCCACCAACGTCAACCAGGCCTCAGTTTTATGATAAGGGGAAGTTGGGGGGTTTAGAGGAAGCAGGCAAAGGCGGAGCATAGTCGACGCGAGTACATTCGAAGGGGAAGTACTCAGCCAGTTTGTCGCCGCGTGTCGGCGCTTTCGCTTTCGCTCAAGTTACAAGGTATTAGTGTTCTCACTCATCACGGTCGCAGATGCATACAGCTGGCTGGCGGCCGCCAGGCGGTAAAAGAAAATATATTGGTTTAATGTAGAGAGAGCGCGCTTGCTATTATAATATTTAATCTTTTTAACAGGGTGACATACATACAGTATAGCAAATTGACAAAAATGTATTAACTCATGATAACTCATCGGTGAATTATGGATTTCAATTTAGAAAGGAATTAATTATAATCGAGCAATGAGGACCCAATACATCTATAAACATGCTGGATATCGAACGAACGCACGGCAGTGACACACGAAGACAGAAATAAAAAAAAATAATCTGATGCGTTCAGGCACATTACTTTATCATACCATATATAAAATTAATAGTTTAGCTGCATGAGATTCTATTTGATCGAGATCGGCCATGTCTGCTTTAAAATAAAACTACTGGAACTAGACGGATATTTTGATTATATTGACAGTAGGTATTGTCAAAACATCAGCGTTTGACACTACCTACTGTCATTAGAATCGCAATATCTGACAAAGCCTGGCTAACTAGTTTTAATGCAGCGATCTCGATAAAATAGAATTTGCTCATGCAGCTAAACTATTCATTTTACCAAAAAATGCCATAGTCATAAATTGTTCAGAATTTCCTGTAGGTACTTTAATTTATTATTTAACTATTTCGACAAATTTCCAGAAATGGCGGCTTATTTGCAAAATCTTTCAAAAATGCTATAAGACTAAACCTCCAGTTCCTTTGGATCCTTTTCAACAGAAAGCTTTTCAGCTCTAAGTTTGGTTATGAAACTTCTAAATATGAAGTTTCATCCCGACACCTTAGTAGCTTCTCCGGAATCGTCGCCACAAAAAAAAACACACACACATACACAGAATTTTTTTTTTACCTGGGTCAAAAATGTTCAAGGGATCCAAAAAGACATTTCCGCTAAAACCTCAAAAATTTTGTTTGGCACGATTACAATACTTTACATACTACGTATGATAAAGTAAAATCATAGTACATAGTCCAAAGTTCCCCAAACCATTTATATAGATTCCAAATATTTTGTCACCACAAGTTCGCTATATTATATAAACGTTTTGGGCTCTATGAATGCAAGATTCATGAATGAAAACAAATTCTGGCATTGGTTATATCCAATTCCCGCTGTAATACTGTGATGGGGCAGACACCCTTCTCAATATTTACTATTATACTTTAATCAACTCTTAACTGAAGGGGGCCCGCGGTGCTAACTCGCCTCAAGCGACGCTTGGTCCGCCATCTTCAATCACAGGTACTAACTGATTTAACCAACTAATCTTACGGTAGCGTGAATCAATTATCTCTCTTACGGAGGCATCAAAGAGTTCTTTCTCTGAGACTTTGTCAGAGACGTTTGAACTCACTAATTATTAACCACTATATGCAAGGCTAAATACTTTACTATAAAAGGGACAGGTTTATATTATTCTAAAATGAATATGCCGAAGAAAACCACAATAAAATCTATTAACAAAAATATTTACAACAATGCAGAACTGCTTACATGGAATTTGAATATGTTAATCCTAAACAAAAATATTCTTTGGCAGAGATGGACAAATCAGCAAGTACAGACAACAAATAAATACCTTAATATTTCGGTGAGCACAAGAAACACGAGACAGCACAGTTTCTATAACTTGGCCCCCATTGGGGCCCTACGCTTGGGCGCGCGTTTTGACGCACGACCGTCTACCTTCAAAGCCCGATGCTAAAGAGACTGTTTGCTTGTCTCTTTACCAGTTCCTCAAGCTTTTCGCGCCAAAAGCTTGCGTGGTAACCTTGACGCGACTGCAGCGCCACTCCGAGCGTCTATTAAATACCAACTCAACACAAAACATGGATGTTTGAATTCAAACATCCATCCAAACCCGCGCGCAAAACCTCGACTTATCACATGCCTTCCACGTTAAGATAAATAATTATTTGACCAATTATTTATCCCTAAACAAAACTAAATAAACAAATTGCTGACTGTACCATCTCCCCTTACAAAACAATTCTCTTAATTGCTAATTACAATGTTTGACATGCAAGTTTTTCTTCTTGTACATTTTTTTATTTCCTGAAATAAAAACACAGATATGACCCAATAAAACCCCAAAAGAATTCGGCCTTGGTCCAGAAGTCCGGCGGTGTTGATTTGACTTCGGTTCTCCAAACCAAGCGAATGTCCTCATTCCCGGGCCATTGGTCATATGAAACAAAAGAAAAACAACATTGAAGCAGTATCATAGCAGTCCGATTACATCATAACTTACATTATCTTTTATCCATCTTCAAATACAGCCGCAATCGTGAAATGACCCGCCTCCACCCTCGCCTCGGTTTTTCTCCGTCCATCTTCCCTCCTAGCGTCATCGGCGGTCCTTTAATCTCCAGCGACGTCCAACGTTCCTCGAAAGCTATCGTATACCTCGTAGATGACCTACACGACGTGTGGATGTTGTCCAGCGACACTTAGGCCCTGGTAAAACATCCCTTTGCGTTGTCCGTGTAGTCATTTTTCTTCTAACACCATCGACGTACAAAGTACAGGAATTCTGTCAACTGTCACTTTGTAGTTTTTTGACCCTACGTCTCTCTGGACGCTTTTTTCGGTCACACCATTTTTTTGAAGCGCACTGGGCTTCACTTGCTGTAGATTACAACCCTTTGTAAATCTACCGGCACTACCTTCGACGTACAAAGTGCAGTATATTTGCCTGCAAATTTGTAATTTTTCCTTGCCCCTTTTGCGACACGCGCGGGCTGCGTTTTCCATCACTAGACGATTTTCGATTCCGGGAACGGGACGATAGCTGGCTTCACATGTAGACCACTTTGCTTGACATTGGGGACTTCTTAGGAATTCCGAGTACCTGAGCTTCTGGTCTCCATTTCAGACTGCCTGCCGGATACTTGGGACACCCGTCACTTCGGAATTTCTGCTACCTGTTTCGCCGTTGCATTTCCCTTACAAAACAATACTCTGCAACTTCCCTTAATGACTGCTTTATTTTAACTTATAAATACAGTTGCAAGAGTATACCCCTTAACTTTAATTAATTATTAATTAATTACCGCGTGTGTGTGTGTTTCGTGCTTCTCCGCTCAGAGCCACCATTTTCAAAAATGCTTACATAAAAACTCAACTTGTTTCAATCTTTCAATTCAATTCAATTTCCTCAAAATTTACCAAACAAAGTACTCAGGCTTTGTTTCTATCCTATCCTTACTTTCACTAAATCGACCTGTGACGGTTCGATTTTTTTCTGTTTATTGTTTACTGTTGCCATCTCTACCTGCCATCTTTCCTTTACTCAATAAAAAAAAAAAAAATTCCTCAGAATTCAATTTCAAACTACCTGTTCTGCATGTCGCCATAAATCATAACTCAAGCCCTATCTAACACAATCTGGTTCAAACTTTCTCCAACGAACGGTCTCGAGAATTAAGACATTTCTTTCAAAAACAATTCCAACACTCACAAGAAATTATACTGCAAATATTTAATTATTATGCTGCCACCAGCAGTACATTTCCTACTCAAATTCACGACTATATATCGACATTTATCACACAAAATGTCCACCTCAAAAGCAACAAACAAAATTCCTGGAATGCCACGCGCAATATCCACAAGGACGCCTAAGCTAGCCCTTACACCACTTTCTCTAAAGGGTCGTTTGCCTAACTTTGCTTTTAACCATAGTCTACAATGGATTCTTTAAAATGCGTCACCCAATTTTCTTCTAAAATTCACAAACAAATCTAACTAGAGTGCTTTCTTCATAATCTACTCAAATAATCACTTGAAATGTCTTAAATTATCCCACCGCTGCCACCAAATATGTGATGGGGCAGACACCCTTCTCAATATTTACTATTATACTTTAATCAACTCTTAACTGAAGGGGGCCCGCGGTGCTAACTCGCCTCAAGCGACGCTTGGTCCGCCATCTTCAATCACAGGTACTAACTGATTTAACCAACTAATCTTACGGTAGCGTGAATCAATTATCTCTCTTACGGAGGCATCAAAGAGTTCTTTCTCTGAGACTTTGTCAGAGACGTTTGAACTCACTAATTATTAACCACTATATGCAAGGCTAAATACTTTACTATAAAAGGGACAGGTTTATATTATTCTAAAATGAATATGCCGAAGAAAACCACAATAAAATCTATTAACAAAAATATTTACAACAATGCAGAACTGCTTACATGGAATTTGAATATGTTAATCCTAAACAAAAATATTCTTTGGCAGAGATGGACAAATCAGCAAGTACAGACAACAAATAAATACCTTAATATTTCGGTGAGCACAAGAAACACGAGACAGCACAGTTTCTATAACTTGGCCCCCATTGGGGCCCTACGCTTGGGCGCGCGTTTTGACGCACGACCGTCTACCTTCAAAGCCCGATGCTAAAGAGACTGTTTGCTTGTCTCTTTACCAGTTCCTCAAGCTTTTCGCGCCAAAAGCTTGCGTGGTAACCTTGACGCGACTGCAGCGCCACTCCGAGCGTCTATTAAATACCAACTCAACACAAAACATGGATGTTTGAATTCAAACATCCATCCAAACCCGCGCGCAAAACCTCGACTTATCACAATACTGCCCAATACAGTCGCTGAACTAATATCCATTAGAGCAGACCCAAGTTCGTCACTGCTAATTGTCTCTTCCTGTCCACAAAACCGACATTTTAAATAAAATGTTCATTTGAGTCCTGTTCTGGTCTCTTTGTCTCATTTGTAATTAAATAATTATAATATTGTTCTTTTAGATTATCTATACATATATTTTAACTTAGGTGGCACGTAGTCGTCTTTTACTAATTCGTCTAGAGGACAGATGCGGATGTTTAGGTATTTTGCCACGACTTCTACCCATTATTAAACAAATGTACCTAACACCTAGCAGGTATAACTACACTAAGTATAATATCATACAGTATATACTTTTATCGTGTGTTAAATTTGTAAACCGTGCGTATAAATGTGAAATGCGAGAACTCGGTTCTCCCGATTCAATATTCGCTACGGTCATAACTTGTGAACAGTCTAATCTAAAAATAGCAGTAGGCGTGGCGTAGTTATAGGCGGTGTTTAAAACTCCTAACGTCTGCTGTCTACACCGGGCCCGTAATATAGGCAAATTACATACATTTCTGGCAATTACGCTTTGTTATCGCAATTATAATGTTTAGATTAAAATTGTACTTAAATAAAAAATCTATTTTTGTATCATGAGTTGGGCTAAATGTTTTATATTTGAAAAAAACCAAAGATGTAGAAGCAAAATTGATTTTTATCTTTAAAAAAAATTTTTTTTCATCCAGCCCAACTCGTTATTTATCTAAGAAGTTACATAAAAAATTTCATAAACTTTGAACAATAAATAACGCTTTTATTTGCAAACGCGTTTTAGGAGAGGTAGAACTGGGTCTTAATGTAAATATATAATAAAATAATCGTATTCACTAGATCTAGATGACATAACGACCATAACCTCACAAACATACGTTTTGACAGGCCGATTCGTCGCTCAAGTTATGAATGAGAGCAGTATAAGAGCGTACTGCGCATGTCTACAAACTTGCCATTTTAGGACTTACCTATTGTGCGTGGTTTGGGTCAGATTTTGCATATAGAGTGCGCTCTCCTCATATTTATCCCTGATGCTGATTGATGCTGATGTCTCAATCGCTCTTCACCCGGCCCAATCTTATTTTTAAGTTTTACCACAACTACCAACTGTTGAAGATAAAACTACTCTAGATTGTAAGATGACAACCGAAAATTAAAAATTTCTGAAAATTTATGTAAAATTAATGTCGCAAAGTAGAAAAAATAACACTCTTAACATAATACTAATAATAACACTTTTGTAAGACGTATTGGCACACTCGTTCCAAAACAACTCGTGCGTTAATTTTAGTCTTATAAAACTTGCATTATAATATACTATAATAAATAAGTACCACGCAAATTTTATGGCCTTACATAAGAAACTTTTCGAGAAAAAGAAACGTATGGAAATATTGATCACTCTGTGGACTATCGATTTTGTGCATAGAAAGAAAATAATCATTGTCGACAGATTTCTATGCATTGAATATGAAAAGTTTAACTTGATTTAATTGTTTTTCAACTCATTAAAAATTTGCTTGAAATATTTTGAAAACAAAGCCATAATAATAAAGTGCAAATAAGTAGTAATCATTAATAACTAAAAATACCCATAAAACCATATGAATCTTACTGCTTCTTTCTTTTTAAGTATAAAGCTTCATGGGGTCGTATTGCTTTTTCAATTCCTTATGAATTTACAACTGTTTAAAATGTTTAAATTACGATATTTATGAAAACACAGCGTCTATGTTATGCGTGTGCGGTTAGATATGCAGAGTATTTATTTGAAATTTGTATTTATTGAGCCTGAAACAGATATTTTTTATTTTGATCTCAACTCTTTTGATACCCTTGATGGAAAACTTCACTGACTTCACATTCGAGTCCCGCAAAATAATGTTTCTCGAGCACCTTTACTTCTCATTCACAAGATCGATGCCCCCAGTGTTATCATTACTTCCCTAATTTTCGATTGCCGTTTATACAAAAATGTTCTGATGCAAGAACAAACATGTTTTATGCTTCTGTGATGACAATTAAAGCATGTATGTTATTACGGTTAGGCAGTGGTCCAAAAAAAGAACTCAGTAGTAGCACAAATTTTTAAAGAAAAAAAATTAGAAATGTCTGACATGTGTCAAAATCAATAAGAAAACTAGGGGTTGCCATTAAAAATTATGTTGGTAACATCATACGACGACCAAAACTGAAGATCAGAAATTCAATTTGATATACCAATGTTTAATTCTATGAAATAAAATAGACATGTTCAAGGATTTTTAAAACAACCAAATGTTATACCAGACGTGATAGAAACAAACGGTTTGCAAAAGACCTTACCATAATGTATCGTTTCCAACATATCTTCTTGTATTCATTAACTTAATTTTTTGCCCTTATCGCTTGGTTTGTCATTCGATATTTATCACTTACTATGCATTCCTTTACCGTTCATCTATTTTAGATTCTTTTAGGCACATCAACTAGAATATGTAGTTTGATAGAGACATAAATAGATCCACTTCATATCTACATCTATCCAATTTAACCAAACGTCCAAACATTAAAACAAAATATCTAGAAACAATAGAATTCCGATTATATCTCAGTAAATACTTAATTACATAATTATTTTCCTCGTAGGGTTCTGATATGCTGACATTACCACTGATAATTATGGGGACAATGTTGGTACTAGGAGGTGCATGTTCTCTATTATTGCCGGAAACTCTCAATCAGCATCTACCGCAGACCCTGGAAGACGGCGAGAAGACAGGACTGGACTGTTTTGCATGCTGTACGCCCCCACAGCACGATTCGAATATAGAAATCTTACACGAAAGCACAATTTAGCACGGGTCGATGCATCGCGGTCGGCCTACAGCAATGATGCCATTCATTGGAATTCTCGACTTACCAAATCGCACCAAAGATATGCAAAAGACTATATAAAGACTTGTAGAGTGTAGATAAATGTGTTCGGTAATTTTAAGGTGTACATTTAGTTCCGCACGTTTACGTTTACTTCATGGTCAGTGATTTTATGGAAATGATCGTGTAATTGATTGTCTGTTAATAATAAATGGCTATGTGTGTATATCTAATAAAGTGTTTTGTTGCTAAATCACGGCCTGTATTTCTCTTACACTCGACAATGAATCCGAAGAAGACATGGCAAACGTCTTAATCATCATTTTTTTAAAGATTTGTGAACTGTGGAGTGGTGAGGTTATGGTGATACGGACTCATCACTGGAATAGGTCTGCTTTGGTGTTCATACTGCTGTTATATTGCCTGTGAGGTGGTACATTGAGGAAGTGGTGGAACCCTGAGGTAGGTGTACAATTGGGGGCTAAAGCCAAAATGTACATTGGCCACAAGATATAGACTACGCAATTTGTTCAGGATGCAAGGCTTCTTACTCGTAGACCTCAACAACTTACAATTTGTCCACTAGTGGAAACAATGTTCTCAAACCCCACTAAGGGAATATCAGGTTTGAGTTATTAAAACGCAAAGCAAACAAATACAATAGCTAGTACCTACAGTCGAACTTGGATATGTGGGACTTGGATAAGTGGGGCGGATAAGTGCGAAACTTGGAATATATGGAATTAATTGCAATGTCCGACATTTTTGCAGCAAAAAAACTACTGGGAACACGACTTTATGGGTGGAGAAGGAACTGAGTTTCAATCTGATTGCACATTCAAGATGAGAATACTAACTTTTCATTTATAGAAAGGCATTAAATACAGAATACTAACTACACAGAAGCTGCGATTTGAAGCTGGGGAAACATATCTCGCCCGCTTTCATGGAATATCAATGCAACTGTCTTTTTCTAAACCGTAATTATGAACCGCAATTCTCTTTATTTTTCAGGGCGTAAATGTCATTTTGAGTAAAATGTTTCAAATGAATTTATTTGTTTTTTCAATGCCTTAAACCGTACTGACGTTCGGTATATTAACAAAACCAAATTTTAAACTTCTGGTAAAATTGGTAAAACCAATAAGTGTATTTATAGTTTATTATATTTCTATTTATTGTTTGTCCCCTTCTTTCGGATTGTTTGATATACAGGGTCTCCCACGACGAGCTGCCATTAGAAGGATATGGAGAACCAAATGAAATGAGAGATTGAAAATTTGTGGACTTATATTGTTGGACACGATCGTCTCAACTAAAATATTTTGAGTTTTCGGTTACTTCCGGTTACACCGGAAATGATGTCAACTTTCATATTTCAAATGGAACACCCTGTATTTTATCGCACTTTTTAAATCTTCATTAAATTTTAGATCAATTTTATGTTACATTCCCTATACCTAAATACCTACACCCTTTTTCATTAAAAAATGACAGCTGCACGGTTCCTTTAATTACTTATAAATTATCGCCTGTGACCGTTGGGAAAAAGTTGTCCGGCAAAATTGTTGTGAAGGTAACAGGGTAAGTTATACAGTAAGTTATACAGGGTTTTGAAATTATAAGGTGAAAGTTGAATTCGAGAAAAGTACTAAAAGTCGATTTTTTTAAATGGCAACCCTAACTAATGAATACATTTCTCAATTCTATGGAAAATTTTAGTTCAACTTTGTGTGCAATGCCCTATACCTAAAATGTGCTTGTGCCTACTGAAATCGATTTTTAAACATCACAGTAGAAATTGCAAATATTGCCAAATCTAAATATCGTTTGAAAACAACTGAACAATTTGGAATAAACAGAACTTTATTAAACAAGTTTTTAGGTCACTTTTCATTATAATTAATTTAGTGTTTATAAAATTATAAGCCTACAATAAAACACAACTTTAAAAATAAAACAAAATCGTAAGTAAATTAAAAAAACTGCTTAATTCTATTTCAGTAAACGTTGCCTTTTACGCTAAACATGCTTCACTTCTTTTTAACATGTTATTGGTGCTGGCGTCCCTGATTGAGTTAGCACATAACCTATTGAAAGCAACTTCAACTCTATCTTTCATGTTATCCTTATCCATTTTTGGGTCCTCATAAACTACATCTTTAATAGCTCCCCAAATGAAAAAATCCATTGGCGTCAAGTCGGGGGGACGCGGTGCATATTTGTATGACCTATTAAGTGAAGGCCTATGAAGTTCGAGCTGCTTTCAATGGGTTATGTAACTCTATCAGGGACACCACCAACAATAGTATGTTAAAAAGAATTGAAGCATGTTTAGCGGAATACGGCACCGTTTTTGAACAATTACTGAAATAGAATTAAGCAGTTTTTTTTTAAATTTCCTGTACGATTTTGTTTTATTTTAAACTTATGTTTAATTGTAGACTTATAATTTTATAAATACTAAATTAATTATAATGAAAAATGACCGCAAAGAAACTTGTTTAATAAATATAGGTTAATAATATGGTGACATACAGGCGGGATGTAAATTTTAAATAAAGCAAAAATTACCGCCACAACCTGGATTTGAACCAGGGACCTTTGCGTTTCTAGCACAATGCTCTCCCATCCCGCCTGTATGTCACCATATTATTAACCTATAAATATT
Source organism: Aphodius sticticus (assembly GCA_963966075.1). NCBI lineage: Eukaryota > Metazoa > Arthropoda > Insecta > Coleoptera > Scarabaeidae > Aphodius > Aphodius sticticus. The sequence goes on from OZ014506.1 coordinate 37,630,521, forward strand.
AATTTGACAAATTATGTCGTTAAACAATTTCACTTGTTTAAGTTCTGTTTATTCCAAATTGTTTAGTTGCTTTCAAACGTAATCTAGATTTGCAATATTTGCAATTTATACTGTGATGTTTAAAAATCGATTTAAGTAGGTGCAAGTACATTTTAGGTATAGGACATTGCACACAAAGTTGAACTAAAATTTTCCATAAAATTAAGAAATGTATTCATATGTTGGGGTTGCCATTTGCAAAAATGGACTTTTAGTACTTTTCTCGAAGTCAAGTTTGACCTTATAATTCGAACACCCTGTATAACTTTTAGAAGAATTCTACCGATGTGTCGATAATATGTTACCTTCACAACAATTTTGCCGGACAACTTTTCTCCAACCAGGCGATAGTTTATAAGTAATTGAAAGTAACCGTGCAGCTGTCATTTTTTAATGAAAAAAATGAATAACTCAAAAATGACACATGTTAGGTATAGGGAATGTAACATAAAATTGATCTAAAATTTAATGAAGATTTAAAAAATGCGACAAAATACAGGGTATTCCATTTGAAATATAAAAGTTGCCATCATTTCCGGTGTAACCGGAAGTAACCGAAAATTCAAAATATTTTAGTTGAGACGATCGTGTCCAACAATATAAGTCCACAAATTTTCAATCTCTCATTTCATTTGGTTATCCATATACTTCTAATGGCAGCTCGTCGTGGGAGACCCTGTATATGTTGTTTTTCCTTTTGTTAAAATTATAAATTTGAAAGAATTGAAAGTAAGTTTATACACTGGGAATAAAATCTATACAGTTACAAACAATAAATGTATTTGATCTGCATTGTTTCATTCCCTACTTTACCTACTTCCACTGTTATTGTATTTATATATGTTATAAAAACATTTTATTTGACTAATAAATACAAAATTTAAATTATTTTTGATTTTTTAATTGATCTATGCATACAAAACTTAAAGACCAGCATACAGCTCTGATTAAATAATTAAATATTCTGTTCAAATTTCAATACTTTAAAACACGTTTAAAACACAAAATTAAAACAAACTGTTTAAAACACGTTTAAAACAAAATGTGTAATCTCAAGTTAAACAAAAGTATATTTCTTTTACTTACAAACAATATTCATCCTAAATTCCAATTCTAGTAAACTTGACATTGTGTTGTAATGTGATGCACATATGCAAGTATTATGTGACTAATTATGATTAATTATGTGACTTTACCTTGCAAATTCTGCAATAACCTTTGAGTTGCATAGTGGTGTAATTTGTATTGTTAATTGTATTGTTTGTTATGGAAATCTTTACTATATATACTCAACCAATTTGATAATAAAATCAGTATTCGTCCAATGCTGAATTGTTTTAAAACATGTTTAAAAACTGTTTTAAAACATAGTGTTTTAAACATAACAAACCTGTGTCAAATTTAGACCATTAAATTATATCCGTATTCTTGCACCCGGTATGTGAAACTGAACGTCATAATTTACATGTTGTACAGTGTCAAAGGGTGAAAAGAAACCTCTGAATTCTTGCTTCAATAGTTTGTTTATTTTATATAGGAGACATGTTTCTGCTAAACATCTCTTCGGCCCTAAATGGTCTAAATTGCGGAGAGAAACATAAAAATAATGTCTTTGTCGAAATCTTCTGGTCTTTTGGATGAACATGCCAATATTCAAGGATTATTCAGGAAAACTAAACCAAAGTGACGGCGTCTGTTGTGAAATACTATATGATTTCGACAAAGACAGGATTCAACCAGGCAAAGCAAAAGTTTGTATGCAACTTGTCTACGATAAAATAACCTACGCGGCGCATCACCTCCTTATCTAAAGACAAGACATTATTACATAACACATAAACCGAAATTTTCTCACTAAAAGCGATAAACTTATCTTGAGCAATCGAAAAGCGTTATCAAACTTATTCTACTAGTATACAAGTGGCCATTGATCTAATACTTCGATCGGCACCAGACAATAAAAAATTCATTCAGTCATCTAGCAATCGAGTGAACCAAATCAAACGCTACTGTAATCTAATCTAGATCATTAACAAAGCGCCCAACCGTTTTTCAAATACCAACGTCTCACTAGTGTACAGCATATATCAGCAAAGCAATGTGGCTGATACTAACATCGATCGTAATATCCACATTCACCTGGATTTACCTGAAGAATAAACGCGGTGAACAAAAAAAGATATTGGGCGTTTACACCGATGAAGGAAGATGGTACACCATAAAGTATTTCGCGATGCTTTTTATCTTTAAGTTGAGGAAGATCTCGTCCAGTTTGAAGAAGGGCAACGCCGGCATGGGATATGGTGTCAAAGGTATCTCAGAATTAGAGAAATTACAACCCCTATCTTCAGAAGAGAAGGTAACGACGCATGTAATTAAATAAGCGAGAGTTGAATAATTAACTGCAAATTTTAAGGCTTTCGATGCAGTTTTTTATCATGGCGTAAGCAATAATGGATACTATTTTGTGGGTGGTATTGAAAGAAGACATAACTCTAAAGTTAACGGATTGGTGTACTTATTGGTAAGTTGTCAGTGTTTTATAATATATTCTACATTAATGTATTATCTTCAGGTACCAAATGTGGGCTTACTGCACAGCGAACATATGCCCAAAACTGAGCTGCAGGCTGATAGTAAACCAAAAGATTCCTTTGCCGGTGGCGGAATATCTTTTAAGCCTGTCACTCCAATGAAGGAATGGAAGATATCGTACTCGGGCAGAATGTGGTATAGTAGATCTGTGCTTTCCTTAAATCTATCAAATATTATAAAATTTAGCTAAGTCAAATTTACGGTCACTATAAAAGCCAACAGTTTCCTTCCAACAAAAAAAGTCTTTATACAACAACAGTGATGTACAGCATACAGGTACCGATTTCGTTCCTCAAAAATCAGCCAATAGGGGCATTATCTGACTAGGAGCATTATCTGACTAGGAGACAAAACAATACTCAAGAGACACAACTATATCGTCATCGTAAGCTTTAAATTTGCTTGGGCTTCTTACTCCAGCCTTCCCGGTTGAACCTTGGTTGTTTAGCAACTACCCTGGACGTTTTTGAAGAAACCAAAACCGGTGCCGAATCTTCAATAAACTGTTTTCAAAGTTGTTTTATTCCATTTGCCTAAGTGGTTTGATGGGCAGCACAGGAACAGTGAAATGTAAATACATACGTATAACTGGAAAGGACGCGACATGATGAATAAGTGACGCAAATCCATTTGGTATGCAAACCGTAGTGATGTGGGCTAGCCATCTCTTTCTATTTCATATCGGTGCTATGGCCGTATGCGGTTTGACGGTTTGACATTATTATTTGTGATATAGTTTTCATTTAAAAAAAAACACTACTCATCATCGCTCTGTCTCTTTTACTTGTGCCTCCCGCCAGCTAATCTCGCCAGCTAATCTAAAGCGCGGGTCCATTTCAGTTTGTTTAGAGTTCATTGCACAGGAAACATGACCAATAAAATAGAGCTTTGTTCATCGTCATAATCAAAGGATGGGCTTTTAGGCATTTAGTCTTTTAGTGTGAGTTTTAGGACGTGGCTTAGAATAGTTTTGACGTGTGGCCTTCAAACTCTTCAGATAAGTGTAAAATTTAGCAACTTTGTTAAAGTGAGACATTTCCATTACTTTTTTTTCTTATGCAGAATGACCAATACTATGTTCTCGGAAACATTTGTTAAATCTTATAATATATTTCTTAGACTTTCAAAACTGTATGTTTTATGGAATTATTCGAGTTACTTATTAGATTTAGGTTAAGTTATGCCGTTTTTGTAAGCTTTAACAAACAGGATATTGGGTTTTAAATGAAAAAGAAAAACGTGCTTTATACCTTAAAAGAATATTAGTTGAGATTTTGTGCTGAATGAAATGATGTTGGGGACTACTAATGATGATGTTAAGAAATAAATCACGATTGTGATTGATGACGTTGAAATAATAGATAATGCAGTTCTTGCAAATACATTCAACACATATTTTTCGAAAGAGGTCACGGATCTGTTGAAGCATTCACCAAACTCATTGTTCAATCCACCTAACACATCTATCTTCATGAATCCCACCAATGACATTGAAATCAACTTCATAACAAGCACTCTCAAACACTGTGCTCCTGGTGATGACAACACTAACTTGAAATACATCAAATGTGTACAGACCGAAATTGTTCCAATAATCACCAGATTTGTTAACACAATGTTCGAATTTCATAAGGAATTGAAGGCCAAAATAGTCTCATTGCGCAAAAAAAGGTTCTACTGAAAGCCTGGAAAACTATAGACCCATATCATTACTGTAAGTGTTAGTAAAATCTGTGAGAAAGGGGTAAAAAACTTGTATGTGAGATTATAGATGATAGATACTATGGGACCTGACCATCATCAGTACAGCTTCAAGGTGGGAGATAGAACTCATGCTGCTGTTGCTAACTATACAGAATACATACCTAGGGAGTTCGAGCAATCAAAATGGTGTTGTATCAATATTTGTGACTATTCCAATGCTTTTGATACGGTAAACCATTGAAGATTATTGGAAAAATTAGAGCATCTTGGGTTTTGAAGAGAAAGTGGAAAGTCTGAAGTCGTGTTTATGCAATAGTGCTCAATGTACTATCGACTATCGTAAGCATAAAAAGCGGGGACAGCAAAGTGAAATTAGGCACTTATATTTCTGAACAATTTTAGTTACTTTTACCGTATTTGTTAACCTATGAATTCTAAACTTTGACAGTATCTGTCAACCTACAAACTTGTTCCGGTTTCAACAATTTTACTCTTCGCGGTATTCTTGCCTACACTTAATTCAGTGGCAATTTCTCGGATGCTGATTCTATCACGCGGTCGAGTTTGAATTATTGCCGTATTAAATTCATTCAATTGCGGCATTTTTATTTCTTACGTCAGAATTCAAGATGATTACTGTGACATGACAAACGTACTGTCATGACTATAGTCATGACATTACGAAGCACAGTTTAATAAGTGCAAAATTGAGTGTTCCCGTTTTTTATGCTCACGATAGTATATACATATGTGAATGGTGCACCATAAGGATCAGTGCTTGGGCCGCTTTTGTACAATGTGTATGTACAGGTATGTACTATGCGCGCCAAAAAAAAGTCGTACAGCTAATTTTAACATCATGTAATACTGGCTTGGCAACTTGACAGTTGGTGCATGTTTCATGCCTATGATTAATGTCAGAATGACCGCGTATAGGTTATAAAAGTACAATTTACAAATCTACACGGTGTACGACTTTTTTTTGGCGCGCATGGTATAGGATCTTCAACATCTAGATCTGAATTATACTCGAAACTTCTCATATGCGGATGCCACCCACTATTCTGGTATTTAGTGGATATGATTTGGATTGTGGAGTACCTACAAATGTGCATCAATGTGATCATGACATATATCTATATAAAAAATGGACGCACGACAATCAATTACTACTCACCACTAAAATTATATATGGTTTCGAAATAGAAGAACAAGTGAGTCAATCCACTACAGATCAGGTTTGATCAGATGAGGTAATGATTCCTCTGCAGTACCTGGGACTGTCGGATAGGCATGTAGAAGATATTAGACAGAAAGTGAAATCCTTGGCAGGTGGAATAGGAAGAAATCATGAAGTGATAGATCATAATCGAAAGAAAAACTGAACCATGCATATATTGTCTCACATTTCGGATACTTAGTTACAACTTGGGGGAATTGCTCTTGGACACTGCAAAGTCCATGTTCAACATGCACTGGCTAACAACAACAATTGATGTTTACGAGTCTGTGCGAATTGACAATATTTAAAAAGTCGTCGGCATTGAACAGTGCAAAGTAATATACCTAGATCAACCTAGATAGAGAACAATCGGTAAACTTACAAAAGTGACATCAACCTGATCATCAATCAAGAAACTCACAAATACGAAACTCGAATCAGACATCATGTTCAATTACACTAATAAACCAAGAAACAGTGCAACTCGAATGTAGTGAGGTTGAACTCTTTGCGAACTAAAGTTAAGTAAGGACATTGAAAAACTGTGCTTAAAATCACCTTAAAAGATGGTACATCTTATTATAATTAGAATGATCAGATCTCTTTTAAACTTGAATTTTTACTAGTTTGTTTTTTACTTATTTGCGATTCCAGATTATTTGGTCTTGATATAAGCCATTGGCTGTTTAAAAAATCTATCAGTACCCTATCTTACCTATGTGTTTTGGTTATTGTTTAGTTGATTTTTTTAAATTATTATTTTATTAAGTTTTTATATAATTTTGTATAATTTTGCTACTAAATAAATAACTTGCAAACATTTATCATTTGCTAATTAATTACAGGACTGGTGATGACAAGAACAAAAAGTGGTACAACGTGAAATTCCAAGGTGCCTTTACATCGGACAAACCACCATTCGTTGTAGACACCGATTCTGATCAAAGATGTCTAGCCAGGGCTTTAGCAAGAGAAACATGGTCAAGAGAATACTTCAAAACTCTCGAAAAGTAAGGAGATCCCCCACGTAAACAACTGTGTTTATCGTAATATCATTTTAGAGCTCACCAAACTCACTACGAACAAATGGGTCTGATCTCAGCCACACTAACAGTCGATGACAAGGTAACAAATGTGAAGATGATGGGCTTTAGGGACCACAGTTTCGGTGCCAAAAGGGATTGGACACTTCTACATAGGTATATCTTCCACATGTTCTATTTGGTGAATGACGTCAGGATCAGCGTTGGCGTGGTCAGTCAACCGACGAGTATGTCGCACTTTGAAATCGGATACGTTGTGAACAAGGACAAGACAGTCCATCCTATTCAGAGTTGCGATCTGAAACTGTACCACCATGGTGAAGATGGTAATCCACCGAAAACCATTGCGTTTTCTTTTACAGCAAATAATAAGGATTACAATTGTAGAGTTGATAATTTGTACGATTCTGTTCACTACAAAGGTAATAATGTTGAGGCTAAATTGTACGAGAGATTTTTTGTATGCGAGGTGAACGGAATTAAGGGAAGGGGTGTTAGCGAATGGCATTATAATAACATGGGAACTTATACGCAAAGAAAAAGTTAAGTTTGTTCCTATTTCTTGCCCGTTTTGTACGTTGGGGAACACGATTTGTTGTAGGCCTATGATACTAGTGCAATAATACTTTGTAATAAATAAAAAAACTTAGATTATAAATAATTGTGCATTAATATTAGTTACGTACTTTATTTGATAGTGAAGAAGAGTAGTTCATGTTCACATACTCTGCACGCCAACGTCAAATTTAGTTAAAATTCAACGCTCACGTTTTGTCAGCATTTCCTGACCAAAGTTTGCTTAAACATGTCTATGTTATAAGCACGTTATAAGCATTTTTGCGCAATGAAAAGCGTGACATGATAAAATTGAATTATTTTATTTTCTAAAGGTCTTGCAGATTAGGTACTTAAATATTTTGCGACTAGTTGCTTAGCGGCTTTTGTTTGCGTTGTAAATTCCAATCATCAATCACAGTATTAAAACAGAAAGGAAAATCTTTCCTGAAGGCAAGCGCTTTACCATTTCTGCGATTGGACTGTATTTAAATACGTTTCAATTTTGAACCGATCTTTTGCCGAAATATATCCCTAATAAGTTGAACAAGATTCATCTGGGAAAATCGTCAATTTTACGGAACGTTTCTTCAATTGTCGGTAGTTGTCGACAGATCAAATTCATTCAAATCTTGATGGACTCCAAAATGTTATTGACCATGTTTCTAGTTCGCATAGTTTCTTCCATATATCTTAATAATAATAATAATAATAATCCTTTATTTGTCGTGTGATCTGGTTACAGATATTGACAATTGTCGCATTCTACAAAGTTTTCTATAGTAATAAGTAAACACACAAAAGAGTGTAAAAAAAAGTGAGTCAACGGTTTCACACAGAATTAAAAACATCAAGCGACGATTCTCACTGTTAAAATCCTGGGAAATACAATATAAATAAACAAATACACAAAATACATAATACTCAGTTAGCGGCGAGACGTGTAGGATAGGTGGTATTCTTCAACTGAATAAAATGATTTTTTCCATCAAAAACTCCTTCAATCTTTTTTTAAACAAACTTAAAGAGGTGGAAAGTAGAATATGGTTGGGTAGTGCATTATAAGTTTTGACAATCATAAAATAGGGACCCTTCTCAAAAACGGTTGACGAATGTCGAGGAACAGACAACTTACCCCCATTTCGCGTCCTCGCAGAAGTTGAAATTTCCGCGTTTGTTAGAAACTGGTCTTCGTTATATAGTTATAAAGCACCAACTTATATAGTTTTTGAATAGACCCAAACATCACAAAAACATTACCTGCGGTTTGTCCCACAAGATTTAGCGAATAGGTAAGTATGCCTCCAGATAATTAATGTTCCTTAATGTTACAATCCATTGTATTTCCTTGACATGTTTGCTGCGTTTATAGTAACTTTGTGAACAGCAACCTCCTATATCGATGTTACAATCTTGAATAAATTGTTAAATCTCTTAGGTTAACTGTGCACTGCCTGTGTGTCTTTTAGTAAATCACAATTTTAGAACCCCCTCGTGTACTTCAAATGTACTTCGATCTGCATATCTTATTATAAAAGTCAGCCAAGCATTTTGCTTCTTTAACTTGTTTTAGTACGTACCTACTCTCCTAACCATTGAATACATTCGTTACAAATAATTGAGTGCAAGTACGACACATTTCCACGCCCAAAATTAGCGTAATCCACGTTTTAAAAAACTTTTTGATTACAATAATCAAAATGTTATGACAGGTAGTTATTGAAAACATTAATCCTTAAAACATTATGGGAAAATGTCTTGGGCTTTATAACACACTACGTGCAGTAGTGTGCAAGTTCCCATCGATGTCGTCTGCTATCTGCGTGCTGCGTTGCGAGTTATTCAGGGCCAAAAATGACGGAATTGAGTTTTTTTTTTTTTTACTACAAACTACAAACTCTATATCTATCAATTTTATAGAAAAAAAAAGAAAACATGTCTGTACATCGTTTAAGTACGAGTTAGCGTTTTCAAGATATACGCATTAACATCTGAAAATACGTCAAATACTCAAATGCACATAATTACGATGTTCACCTTTTTAATACTCTGGCGGGACGATCATTATAAAACAGAAAAACATCCTACCTACCTTATTTCGACAATTTTTCGATTCTTATTCTACGAAAACGGATAAAATGGTGTACGGCAACTTCACTAACACCAAATATCACACATTTATCAAGTTTATTATCAAGTTAACGAAGACACCGATAATTTTGAAAGCAAAAATCGATAAACGCATCATCAATGGTAGACGCCAAAATTTTACAAACGCGATGGGGTTTGCACTTAGGTACAGATACCACAAGAAGTGAGGACTCGACACGCCCGGACGCGAGGTGAGAGGGAAACTGATATCAGTGGGTGCGTTTTTGAATAATCTGAACTATTGCTACGTCCGAATATTGTCCATTGTTTATACTTTTTACACTCAATTAACACTTTATGTCACTTGGTGTACACCGTTGTAGAATATCCAAACGCAACTTAAAATACACAAATTTATTATTATTATAAATCAGTGTAGTTATTTTATGCGTGCATTGGGTTATCGGTTTGTTTATAAAATGTAATTTGTCATTTTTGTGAGTAGACCTTTTTTTATCTAGGTACATGGTTTTAAATTAGCGTAGCCACCTTTAGATGTCTGCTCTAGGATACTACAATGGGTAATTAGGCAAATTTGTGAGAATTTGTAAGTTTTATTATGGTTTTATTAGTTTAACGTTTAGTACCAGTTTCTGTTGCAAGGGCGGCCTACTAACAAAAGTTAATATCAAATAAATTAACGTCCTAAAACTTATTAATTACCGTTAACATTTGGCTACCCACTTGCAATTTTTCCAAAAAAATTATTTTGTTATCTTTATTACTTTTGTTAGATTTGAAACAAATCTTATTGAGAGAAAAGTAAGTAAATACTATTTTTTTCTTATTTTTGCCACTTATTTCCATTTTGTTATCACAAAATAATAAAATACCGTCTCTGTAAAGAATTCAATTTTATTTGGAGAAGACAGGATACCGAGAAACGCTAAGGATACATTTATCGATTTTTAAATTCAAATACAAAATCATTCCAGTAAAAAATATAATAAGAAATATAAATTAAAATAAGCTAAAGGCTTTAGGCGCTGCGAACATGTTTTGTACAATACAAATTCTAAAATATTAGAAGCAAAATTTTGAAATAGCACGTAACACAAAATCTCGTTTTGTTTGTTCGTTTCTGAATGGTTTTCCATGACACGTGCTGAACTCGACAGCAGCACCAGCGCCGTCATCGGTGATCGGCGTGCGTCCATGCGAAATGATGCGAAGTTTCTAACCTCACATATAAACCAGATAAACGTTGTTGCTTATGTTGTTAACATTTGAACTGCTGTTCTTAATTAATTATTATTTAAAACTAAATAATTTCCCAAATTCTCACTTATAATACTTTCTAGACTGAAATGGCCGGATCCGACAAAGTCGAGAATGTTTTGGCAAATTTGGATTCAATGCTGGAATCCGCTGATTACATTTGCCAAAGTCTTGAGGATGGCAGTAATGAGAAGAATATAATATCCTACTTTAAGAAGCGTTTAATGTGTACTTTGTCGGAAACAGATTATACAGTGCGGTTGCTGCTAGCTGTATTTAAGCGATTTTCTGACGATGCCATTGACGAACACATTGTGAGTTGGATTGAGCTTGTTTCAAAGCAAGAAATCAGTGATGCCTGTGCTAATTTTAAATTTTTGAGTATGTCAATATAAGCCGTTTCTTCAAACCTTACTAAAATATTACTTCTAGATGTTGCCGTGGAACTTTGTGGCAATAGTCACGATCGACACAGATCAGCAGTGTCTTCGTTAATTCCTGCATTGATCCAGAAATGTTTTACGTTGAGGAAATCTGGTAATGAAGTGAATAGTTTGGACTTATTGAAAACTTGCTTTACACATTTTCCCTCGGCTTGTGGGCCTTACAAAACAAAGGCTGAAAAGTTTATTCTGCAATATCTGGACACGCCATCTGCTAAGACTGATATAGGTAACATGGCTGCCAAATGTTTCCTTCTCATCCAACAGGTAAGAATCTACATTATAATTCTACATTTCCAATTCCTCAATTTTACTACTTGTTTTCCTGCTCCACACGTTATTCAGTATTTATAAAGTTTTAGACATTGTTTAAAAGCTGACTTCACACTTTTGATTAGAAAATCTATTGACATTATCATTAGTATTTAGTTTCTCAGTTTTGTTTTGTTTTAAGTTTATTATACCCCCCACATTTAATGTGGTGAGGGTATATTGAGTTTGACACATTTGTAACACCCTTAAGGAGGCGTGGCAGATATGGACTTATATATATATATATGGATTTGATCAGAATTGAAAATTGAATCGATTTAGCTATGTCCGCCTGTCTGTCCGTCTGTGTACAAGATAACTGCCGTAATTTTGAAGTAATTGATCTGAAATTTGGTATACAAGCTTATCTCTTAAAAAGTAAGGACAAGTTCGTGAATGAGCAAAATCGGTTCACTATTTTTTTTCTTTTAATATTTCACGGTGGGGGTATATTAACTTCAGCACGGCTGAAGATAATTTTCTTATTAGTTTTTTTATTATGTTGATTCTAAAAATATGTGAGATGTTAATCTTTAATAAAATGTGGTTTAAATGACTGGATTTCTTACTTGTCCCGACCGTCACAACCCTCTATCCGGACTGTCACAGTCTTTGAACATTCATATTAAGAAATGGTACTAATTTATAGTACTAATAATGCATTGTTTGTTTGACTGAATTTCAATGTATACTAATCTGTTTTTAATAAGTTTGCGCGTATCCCAACCGTCACAGTGAATCAGACATGAGATTGACATGTCAGACACCAAAAAGTTGCGGGGGCAATATTAAAAAGCACACTTCTTTCACGTCATCAAATTATATATTATTGTTAGTATATTAGCTTATACTAAACATTATATAACCAAAAATGTGTCAGAAAATAAGTTAAAATGTCCTGACCGTCACTACGGAATGCCCAAATGTTATACTAAAGCCATATGCAACAAACTTAATATAATGTGTAATTTTAGAGTGGCCCATCTGGCAATTGTTCGATCATCCACCAAGAGAACTGCACTAAAGCCTTCAACATGCTCTGCGAAACTTTGATGACCGTAAACGACCATGTTTTATCCACCGGATATACTGTTGTCCACGCTCAAAATACGTACATTTTGGAACCGTTGCCACAGGACTGCAATGTATACAACAGCTTAAGGATAGCAGGAAATCGTTTGCACTGGTTGTCCCGGTTTTTGACAGAGATGTTCCGGTGAGTTTTTATATTGATAATTTCTGTTAATTGGATATCAATACATAAAATATAGTTAGATATTAATTTGCACAAATTTTAGGAGTTCATACCGCACAGCAAAATTATTTAGGCCGCAAAAAATGATAGCTCTCTTGGAGAATGCCTTACACCACAACAATGAACCTATTATGAAGAAGTCAGTCATAATACGGTCCATACGAATGGACTATCAAAAGGATATATTTGATTTGTTTCGTCATTTTATATTGGTGTAAGTCTCCTTATACTCTCAACAATTACAAGATACTAATATAACAATTATTTAGGATGAGAGGTAACTTGGTGCCTTTTTCGGACGCAATAATGAGAAGCTTAATTGCTAAATTGAACGAAGCTCGACATCCCTATTACAATCTATCTAGGTATGCTCTCTTTATTTAAATATATTTACATATTATGCAAAGTTTTAATTACTCATATTTCCAATAATAGTAAGTTTATTCAAATACTTCTTCAACAAAAAAATTTCTTGTATTGTGAAGATTGAAAACATACCATATTCGCTGTAACAGAATGTTTTAATCCAATGGTATGTTACTTTATGTATGGCTGTGCAGGAGTTCTGCTTGGGTCAATTATTTTGAAATGAAACATCAGTAGGTAATGACATTTGTCTTGGTCAACAGGGACAGTACAGAATTTATAGCATCATATACAGGATGCCTTTCTTCATATACGGTTAGTTCCAAAACCTCACAAAAACAACATCAGAAAAACTTGCAATAAATCTACAGCCTACCAAGTGTGGTACAATATGTAAAACAGAAGCTAGAAAAATCTTTGAATAACTGTATCAATCAATTATTGCGAATATAGAATGTATTCAATCTCCACAATATAAGCATTTTGTTTTTAAAAAAAATACATACTTGAATTTAGTGAATATTATTCGAAATATGAGTAATTGAAAATTTATGCCTTTTTTGGTTTAGCCACAGTGTATATATTTGTTTGTTTGCTATTGTTAAATATTCTTACAGTTATTATAAATGCTCGCTATATCGCTTATTGGCAACCGCGATTCCAATTGTGTGTAACAACTTTGACGCGACTTATCAGGAGAGGCTTGTAAATATCATAGTAGAGGACATTACACCAACAAATGAAACTGTGAGACTATCGGTATGTACATCAAGTTTTTCTTTGCTTATCAACTTATTCAAGTTGATAGTTTGTTCTATATTGTTTTATTTTCTAGATGCCATCCTCTTTATTAAATGCACAAAAAAGGCAAAAATTATCCAACGACCAGACAATTGCTAACAGTGGTGCAAAATCTAAAAGGTAAATGTTTAGTTATACATAGAAAACTATATTATATCGTGATATCGAGAATTTTATAGTTTTTATGTTACCAATATTGTGATGATACTAAATATAATCAAATTTTCAGTAATAGTCATTGCAGCAGTGTCATTGTGAAGGAGAAGTTCTGCACTGCCGCTCTGAAATGCCTTGTGGAATGCATGAGCCACGTATCGTTGTCTCTAAAACCAGCAATAGAAAAGGTAATGATTCCCAACACAAATTACTTCCTGCAAAAATAGTATTTCCTTTTCCATTTTTTGCCAAACTAGGGTTTCGATGCTTATAGGCGTTTTTTGTATTGTACAACACCACGAGGATGCCAATTTTGGTAGAAGGTAACCTTACAAATCGGTAGATTTCATTAAAACCAATGTTAAATTTAATTTTAGGAATTTGTCCATTTATTAAAGGACTCTCGGTTTCAAATTTACACTAACAAGCATTCTTAACTCTTTACTTGAGGCCATTGGCCACTTGTAGCTTATGAGTCTTGCTTGGCGTAGTGTAGAGACAGTACACATTCAGTTCTGTACCCCACAGAGATTTTCCATAATTCTGTATTCGGGTTTTTAATTTCTATGGTAGATTCCTCCAAAATGACAAAGATCGTTAACTAAAATGTTGATTCAGTCTCATAGTTTAGATCGCTAGATGCTTTTGACGTAACAATTTATTATCTTAAAAAATTAGTAGAAAGCGGTAACAATCCGTTAGATTGGTAGATAAATATCAGAGTCGATAGATCAACCAAAAAATTGGTAGAGGTGGCTGCACTGGTCCCAACCAGGGTTGTTATAAAAAGGCGAAAGAAAGAAAGTGTATTTTCATTGATCTGTGAACTTCAAAAGGAAAAAAAGTTTGGACAAAAAACTATGTAGTGTATAAATCGAATAGTTTAAGCCAGGGATGAGCAACCTTTTTTTACAGCGGGGCAGCTACTTATGAAAATACAAACTGTGAATGATGAACTCAAACTATCTCTTTATTAACAAAATAAACCTAATGCAAAAAAAATACATAAATAAAACACTCATTAATCATTAGAAACATTAATTATTTAATGAGAAATTTGGCATTGCTTCTTTCCTATCAATTGGTCTATATTTGCAGATATAGACGACACAGCAACTCGCACGCAGCTTTTAATTATTTTCATTGCCAAAAGTAATTGTTTGCAAACATAAGTGCTTCCAAAAAGTGTCATTATTTGCTTTGCATGTACGGCTAATTGTGGGAATTTGTGTAAATTGATGTAATTTTGATTAAAATTATGTATGTCAATATTTTGAATTTTATTTTTTTAATCCGTGTCGTTTTGTAAATCTATTAATTTCATTTGTAACTCATCCGGTACTGTTTCCATTTTCTTCATTGAATGTTGAAGAAAAATATGTTACAACTAAGAACAGTTTTTTCTGATCTAAATATTTTAAATCGTAATTCAAATTCAGTTAATAATTTTTGTAAACTCTGGGCATATTTTCGGGTTTCAGAAGGATTTTCTGTTCTTTAGAGTGAAAAATGTGACGTGTTGTTCGACAACAGATGTTTGTGTCAAATTTTGAGTTTGCTTTCAAAAGCTTTAATTTTGTCAAACATTCAGTCAAACAGTTCCATGTTTAAGTCATTCAAATGCTGAGTTATATCGACAAGCAAGACAAAATCACACATCCATTCTTTGTCTTCGAATTGGGGAAACGGATATTCTTTCATTTCCAAAAACAATTGAATATCATTTTTTAAATTAGTTTTTAGCATAGCACCTTTACTCAACCAACGCAGTTCTGTGTTCACCATATTCAAATCTTCTAAAAATTCTTTATGTTGGCGATGATTTAACGCTCGAGATGTGAGAAAATTAATAAGTTTTATTACAGGCGTGGTGACATTGGACATATTTAAAATTTGTGCACAAAGATTCTGTTGATGAATTATGCAATGGTTAACAAATATTTCTCTGCCTGTTAAGTTTTTAATTTCATTAAATAACGTTCCCACGACACCTACTTGCATGCTTGCCATTGCTGGTGCCCCATCGGTTGCTATGCCGACAATTTTATCCAATGGAATTGATAAGTTCTCCAACAACGTTTTTAGTTCATTGTTGCTGTTGTAGATCCTTTCATTGGAATCAATGAACCCAGTTCTTCATTTATATTAAAATTTGCATCGATTCCTCTTACAAATATCGCTAGATGTGATGTGTCGCTGATGTCACAGTTTTTATCAAGTGCCAAGGAACACTATTCTAATTTTTTAATGCATTCAAGTAAAGTTGCAATTATGTTTTCAGACATTGTAAATATTGTAAATCTTGATAAACTGATTTTGGATTTTGGTCTTTTTTATCAGAATAGCTATTTCTGCAACAGCAGTTAAACATTCTTTAATCATCTCACCATCAGCAAATAGTTTCATATTTTTTGCTAAAATTTGACTCAGTGTAACTAGCTTTCACTGCCAATTCTGAAATACTTTGAACTTTGAATATATTTTTCAACATTTCTCCAACTGATTCGCATTTGGCCTTGGATGCTTTTATAATCTGTCTCATGTTTAGTCTCATAATTCCGTTTAATATTATATTCCTTTAAAACGTATACTGAGTCTGAGCATAAAAGGCTAACAGCTTTATCTTTCACCAGAGTGAATAAGTAATACAATTTCCATTTTTCATTAAATTTTCTATTTGCATCCCCAACTTTTCGCTTTTTTGCTTGTTGGTAGGACATATTTGCAACTATAACAATAGGTATAGCAAGTGTTTAAGTGATTTTCAAATAAAAAAATGGTGCTTACCTTTTTTATTAACGTTGTTTATTATGATACGGTAATAAGTCACAAAATGGACACAACAAAGTACCCACACAAAAGTTCTATGATTTGTGAAAATACTTTTAATTAATCTTGAAGATCTAGTCTTTGCTGTCGGCATCATTTCAAAAACTAGGTTGCGGAACACTGTAAAAATTTAGTTAAATTTTAAAATCTTTGGAGGGCCGCACGAAAAAGTACGACGGGCCACATGCGGCCCGGGTTGCTCATCCCTGGTTTAAGCCTTTCGCTGCTCTTTGTGAATATATTCACCAACTGGTCCAAACAAGCTTTTCTTTATCACGTACAACTCGATATGAGTAAATAGCAAAAAAACGCCTTATGGCAAAAAGGGTTAAAATACAGAAATTGATATTAAACACTTTTAAAACCTTGTTTTCTTTTGTTAAGTGGATGGTTGTTTATCCTGTACTTGTAAAGCTTGCAAAGTTTTTATTTTATCGTTAACCCAAATATAACAATAATAACTCCATTCTAAAAAGAACAACCTGATATAAATGGCACAGTCATAAACTATTCCGAAGTTAAATACCTGGGTTTAGCTTAAAATGTATTAACATTTTTACACAGAAGACAAAAATATTAAAATTGATCACCATATCTTTTGGTATGGAGCAGTATTGTACGTATGCTAAAAGCAATTAGCAAAAAAATATGTTTTTTGCCTTTACAGTTTTAAATATTGGCAGCCATTGCTGTTGTAAAAATCCAATGAGTTTAAAAGCCAATGCTTTTAACTTGTGTAATACTTTTTCACTGGTCTTAAAATGAAGCTTTTTAATGACAAATAAGTTAGGTGTTGGGAAGTTTATTTTCAAACATTGCAGTAACTTGTTAAACTTATGACATTGCCTGATAAAGTACGAAAAAATAACATTCAATATTTATCAAATACAGTGATACCTCGAGATACGAGTTTAATTCGTTCCGTAACCTTGCTCGTATGTCAATTTGCTCATATCTCAACGCAACACCCACTTTACTGCAGAGGCGCAGTAAACTGGGCGGGCTGTGTGCAGCGTCACAGCTGGCCTGTCCTCGTATCTCAAATGTCGCTCGTATTTCAAAACAAAACTTCGCTCGCTTGACAGCTCATATCTCAAATAACTCGTATGTTAGGGCACTTGTATCTCGAGGTACCACTCTAGTTTCCAGGCAAAGGCATACCATACTGTTCATAATTTCAAAACAAGAAGAACAACTACTGAATTATCTCTGAAAATGTGAACATGGCTTGACATGTTAGAAATTATTAACATGCATAAGTGAAATGTATATACTACATATAACTGGAAAGGACCTGTAACGGTCAATAAGTGAGGCAAATGCATTTGGTATGCAACACGCAGTGATGTGGGCTAGCCATCTCTTTCTATCTCATACGGTACTACGGCCATATACGTTTTGATTTAAACATTTTTATTTGTAAAATCCTTTTTCAATTAAATTGCAACAAATTAATCAATCTTAACTCTTGCAGAGACTTCAATAAACTAGATAATAATAGCAGATTTAATAAAAGGTATATTTTATTCATATATTCCAGCTAAATAAAATTTACTATCTACATTAGGGTGGTTAAAAAATGCATTGCAAAAATTTTTGTGATGATAGAAAGCAACGATCTCCCCAAATCGTTTCCAAATCCAAAAAAAGTGGACACGGATTTATTTTTTCGTTGAAATTTTGATTTTTAATGGTGCCTATCGATGCATCAAATTTACATACGAAAATGCATGGGAATAGACATTTTTTGGTATTTTTCAAATAATTTTTCGGTGTTTGGGTAAACTTATGATTAAAGTTATAGGACTTGTAGAGGACTTTCCAATGAAGATTTTGAGCTATTATACATATGGCTTTGACGCCCCCAACCCACCCCCACAGTGCCCTGAAAACTACGCTTAAATGAAAAATGTACATTCTTCAGAAAATTTACCGTTCTAATCACTTCATTGTCTTTTTTCTCATAGAAATCATTACTATACGTCTAGTTGAATGTTTATAAACATTTGTCAGGTAATTTCCATTTATTTAAACAAATTCCATTTGTTTAAATAATTCGCTTTTCTCGAAACTCCGTCGGACATCTGTTTTCTGAGTTCGAAATGGCAGTTTGTTATCTTAGAGTGACATTATTCATTAAACAAATTCTTCCTATTGTTTAAACTATCAATGATTATTAATTTTCAACTGTTGTTCAAATTATGGTAGAAGTCAGGTTTTTTGTGAAATTAACTTATAAATTTCAGGTTCGAGGTATCTTGCCTATGTTATTAGCTAATAAACCCATATTTGTTTAAACAAATTCCATTTGTTTAACAATTTTTTTGCAATTCTAACATTCATTTTTTAAGATCGGTCTGGTCAACTGTTATTGTCAAGTGACATCATTTATACTTTTGGGATAATTTCCATTGTTTAAATAATAAAATATTATTCAAATGCATAATAGTGATATACAGGTGGTATGTAAATTTTAAAATAACTTAAAAATTACAGCCACAACCTGGATTTGAAACAGGGACCTGGGACCTGGTTCAAATCGTTATTAAGTAAAATATTATTCGGTTTTCAATATCATTTATTCGAAAAAATTGAATTTATTTAAAATCCTTTTTTCGCGAAATTGGGTTACATTTCTCTTAAATATATTAAATTTTCTACCATAATTAGAAAAAAGTTGAAAATAAATAATAATTTATTGTTTAAACAATAGGAGGAATTTTTTTAATGTCACTAAGATAAAACTGCCATTTCGAACTCAGAAAACAGAATTCAGACGGATTTTCGAGAAAAACGAATTATTTAAACACCTAAAAATTTGTTTAAACAAATGGAAATTAACTGACAAATGTTTATAGGCATCCCACTAGACTTATAATAATGACTTCTATGAGAAAAAAAGAATGAAATAATTAGAAGGGTCAATTTTCTGAAGAATCTACATTTTTCATTTAAGGGTAGTTTTCAGGGCACTGTGGAGGTGGGTTGAGGTGGGTTGTCAAATTCTTCTTTGGAAAGTCCTCTACAAGTCCTATAAGTTTAGTCTTAAGTTTTCCCAAACCTCGAACAATTATTCGAAAAATACCAAAAATTGTCTTTTTCCCATGCATTTTCTTATGTAAATTTGAGGCCTCGACAGGCACCATTAAGAATCAAAATTTCGAAAAAAAAAAAGTTGTCCATTTTTTTTTGATTTGGAAACGATTTGGGGGGATCGTTGCTTTCTAAATAAAAATAGTCAATTTGAACCACCCTAATCTACATATAGGTACTCTCAAACTATATATTAGTAATTATTACTTAATTTTAAACATTTTCAATCCAATGACTAAATGCTCTTTGTACTACTGAATTAAAGAAACTCATTCTCTTATTAAAAGTAGTCCACATGATGCTGATTATATTTATTGGATAATATTAATTATAAATAAAAAACTATTTTTCACATTTTAAAATTGTTTATTATTCGAAATGTTGTTATATAATTTCTACAATACTTACTTACATAACAATATAAAAAGCAATATTCTTATTAACAATATAATTTGACGGCCTAGCTGCAAACCACGTATCACCTATTACACAGTTATAGTTATAAATGTTTAGGTAGTTTTTTTATGTTGTTTGTTTTTATTCAAACATTATATGATTTGAGACACAAGCAGGTGCCACTCTTATGACCAAATAAATTAATATAAACAATAATAAACCGTTAAACGCAAAACACTACTGCCTTCCGCTATCTACCTACGGTAGTCACACAGTGACACATAGCCCACATCATCGCTCTGTCTCGTTTGGTTGCACCTGCCTCAAATCTCGCCAGCCAATATAAAGCGCGCGTCCCGTTCAGTTAGAATAGAGTGCACTGACATGCACCTACGACATAACCTGTAAACTATTTACTCTGTAAACGATTCTCGCAGTAAAAGCCTAACATTACCTAACATTCACAATAATGTTCAGTCTTTTAAATAAATTATCTTACTCAAAAATTGATCATAAAAGCAAATCTATTGTTAACACTTCAATACTTTTGGAGAAAATCTTGCTAAACTATATCTATCTCATTTTCAGAAACTCTACGGCATCATACTCACTGTCACAAACTCCATCGAGGTTGGAACCATGCTCGTTCCATACACTAACCAGAACACCCATAAGCTGATATACGAGATACTAGCCAAAAGCCTTGATCAAACCCATAAGCCATCACTGTCCCATCTCGTTAGCGCCCTAAACTCTGGCAGCAGAAATTACTCACCACCCATCCACAAGACAGTCGCAATGGGCCTGAAACGCATGAGGGACGTCTGCCAGCCATCTCAGCCCCCTCTAGTGGGCAGAGGTGCTACTGCGGGAGTCGACGACAGCGAGAGAAGTGGTTTTGATGAGTCATGCCTTGATTTTGAAAATTATTTGGATGACATACCGGAAAGTTCGCATAGATATAACCATGCCAGTATTTCTTCCAATGAGGAATTAGAGGAAACACAGGAGACTTCTGAGGAGGTCATGGTTAATATCGCAGATCGCTACGATAACGAGAAAGGTGAAACTATCAGTGCTTTTGATAAGAGTAGCGACATTATGGGTAGTAGTCAGAATTCAAATGATGGTGATAGGGTATATGAATCTAAGTTAGGAGATATGCAGGCGGGAAGTTTTGAAGTGATCAACAATGGTGATGCAGAGGCTAATTCCCAAGAAGCAGTTGATGATAAGCTGGCAGATAATAGAGATGCAGTGCTCAGCGATTGCGATACCTTGCCAAATTCGGAAATAGGATATGATGATATGCTGGCATCATTTGTACCTTAAAGTGATTGTGATTGTACCTTAAAGCGACAAAAAAATAAGATTGAGCTGCAAAAGGTCATAACTTTATATTTGGCAATTATATTCATTTGGGTTTTTTTATTATACTAACTTTTGCATGCTTAAATGACCTAATCAGGTCAATTCTATAAAAAAAGTTGTTAACTTACCATTTGGAAATGTGGTTAGTGAGCAACTTTTTTTACGGAATCAATCTACCCTATTAATAGTGTGATTTTTTAAAGCTTTTTTGTTTTATGATTGATAGATAATTTTTACTTATTAACTTTTTAGTTTTACCTTTTTTGTTCTGTAATTAGAACTGCATTAAATGCTACAATTAGATTTAAAATACTTTTATTTTTTTAATTTAAGGGGTACGACGAATAAATTATTTATACATGTTACATCTGTACCGCTTTCAGTATCTTGACAAGTGTCAAACAGACTTTTCTCTGTTGACATGCACAGTAGTAAGTAAACATTTTTCAGTGATTAAAAAAAATTTCAATGTTACCTAACTGTCTAGCGCAGTCAGGTCTGGTTTCCTGTTACCTAGGAGTAGAATGGAAAACCAATTCTACTGACTGAAAAAAAATTAGGTCGGTTTTAATACCCGGTCACAGGTACTCGCTTTACTTATTGAGGGGGTACATACCTATATCTCCAGCATTTTAAAAAAAATATTTTTTTTATTATTTATTACTATTGTCTATACTTTTACAAATATTTAAAAAAAAATATCAAGAAATTCCATTTAATTATGAAGTTATAACGCCCACTAAGAGGCCGGTTTGGGCGTGTTATCGCAGTTAGCTGTCTGTACTTGTTATAATCGGTTATTTTCAATAAAAATACAAAAATACAGCAGAAGGAAGGCATACAGAACCAACCCGGAATGGCAGATAAGTTAAGACCCAGCTCTACCTCTCCTAAAACGCGTTTGCAAATAAAAGCATTATTTATTGTTCAAAGTTTATGAAATTTTTTATGTAACTTCTTAGATAAATAACGAGTTGGGCTGGATGAAAAAAAAATTTTTTTAACGCAAAAAATCAATTTTACTTCTACATCTTTGTTTTTTTTCAAATATAAAACATTTAGCCCAACTCATGATACAAAAATAGATTTTTTATTTAAGTACAATTTTAATCTAAACATTATAATTGCGATAACAAAGCGTAATTGCCAGAAATGTATGTAATTTGCCTATATTACGGGCCCGGTGTAGACAGCAGACGTTAGGAGTTTTAAACACCGCCTATAACTACGCCACGCCTACTGCTATTTTTAGATTAGACTGTTCACAAGTTGACCGTAGCGTATATTGAATCGGGAGAACCGAGTTCTCGCATTTCACATTTATACCCACAGTTTACAAATTTAACACACGATAAAAGTCATATACCTACTGTATGATATTATACTTAGTGTAGTTATACCTGCTAGGCGTTAGGTACATTTGTTTAATAATGGGTAGAAGTCGTGGCAAGATACCTAAACATCCGCATCTGTCCTCTAGACGAATTAGTAAAAGACGACTACGTACCACCTAAGTTAAAATATATGTATAGATAATCTAAAAGAACAATGTTATAATTATTTAATTACAAATGAGACAAAGAGACCAGAACAGGACTCAAATGAACGTTTTATTTAAAATGTCGGTTTTGTGGACAGGAAGAAACAATTAGCAGTGACTAACTTGGGTCGGCTCTAATGGATATTAGTTCAGCGACTGTATTGGGCAGTATTACAGCGGGAATTGGATACCTATAGCCAATGCCAGAATTTGTTTTCATTCATGAATCTTGCATTCATGACGCCCAAAACGTTTATAAAATATAGCGAACTTGTAGGTGACAAAATATTTGGAATTTATATAAATGGTTTGGGGATCTTTGGACTATGTACTATGATTTTACTTTATCATACGTAGTATGTAAAGTATTGTAATCGTGCCAAACAAAATTTTTGAGGTTTTAGCGGAAATGTCTTTTTGGATCCCTTGAACATTTTTGACCCAGGTAAAAAAAAATTCTGTGTATGTGTGTGTTTTTTTTTGTGGCGACGATTCCGGAGAAACTACTAAGGTATCGGGACGAAACTTCATATTTAGAAATTTCATAACCAAACTTAGAGCTGAAAAGCTTTCTGTTGAAAAGGATCCAAAGGAACTGGAGGTTTAGTATTATAGCATTTTTGAAAGATTTTGCAAATAAGCCGCCATTTCTGGAAATTTGTCGAAATAGTTAAATAATAAATTAAAGTGCCTACAGGAAATTCTGAACAATTTATGACTATGGCATTTTTTGGTAAAATGAATAGTTTAGCTGCATGAGCAAATTCTATTTTATCGAGATCGCTGCATTAAAACTAGTTAGCCAGGATTTGTCAGATATTGTGATTCTAATGACAGTAGGTAGCGTCAAACGCTGATGTTTTGACAATACCTACTGTCAATATAATCAAAATATCCGTCTAGTTCCAGTAGTTTTATTTTAAAGCAGACATTGCCAATCTCGATCAAATAGAATCTCATGCAGCTAAACTATTAATTTTATATATGGTATGATAAAGTAATGTGCCTGAACGCATCAGCTTATTTTTTTTATTTTTGTCTTCGTGTGTCACTGCCGTACGTTCGTTCGATATCCAGCATGTTTATAGATGTATTGGGTCCTCATTGCTCGATTTTAATTAATTCCTTTCTAAATTGAAGTCCATAATTCACCGATGAGTTATCATGAGTTAATACATTTATGTCAATTTACTATACTGTATGTATGTCACACTGTTAAAAAGATTAAATATTATAATAGCAAGCGCGCTCTCTCTAAATTAAATCAATATATTTTCTTTTACCGCCTGGCGGCCGCCAGCCAGCTGTATGCAGTCCGGGATGCATATATGCGACCGTGATGAGTGAGAACACTAATACATTGTAACTTGAGCGAAAGCGAAAGCGCTGACGCGCGGCGACAAACTGGCTGAGTACTTCCCCTTCGAATGTACTCGCGTCGACTATGCTCCGCCTTTGCCTGCTTCCTCTAAACCCCCCAACTTCCCGTTATCGTAAAACTGCGGCCTGGTTGACGTTGGTGGGGGCCAGGCAGACCACTCCCAGCAAAAAAAAACATCGCAACGAAATATTTCGTTTGGAAGTTGCGATGTTTTTAAACGGAGCCTTAACTACAATAATTAATTATTAATTCACTGAATTTACTAGAATATGATACGATTATCCGTTGAAAAGTTTATACATGTATCTCTCAGAACTATGTTTTGCTGCACGGACGGCATGATAACTCAAAGAGTTGTCAATATCTTTTGGATGCATTTTTTTTTAAATATTCATACATACATTCTCTATAGTCTGTCGAGCCATATTTTCGATAGTTTGTTTAGTACATTTTTTATAAACCATCAAAGTACGAAATTGGTCATAAAATGCATGTTTTTAACTTCAAAATGCCATAAATCGGTAAGTTTTTCGAAATTTAAAAAATTGGCTCGGGAGACTATAACAACAATATTATTATTTAAATGAAAGTCGTTATCGGCTGTGAAAGTATGCTAAATAAGTGGCTGAATCCCCCAGTAGTTACTTATTTAGTATTATTATTTAAGAATATTTTTGAATTGTTAAGATCCATGGATTTTCGCGGACGAAATCATGCCGACCACGAGGCGATGTTTTTCTAGCAGTCTCCTCTAATATCATTCCTTACGCATATAATTAATTTACAAAGAAAGTAAAATATTTTTTTTCTTGTGCTTAAAGAGTCAAAAAATCACATGCAATTTATTTTTTTTACAATTATGGCCCTAAAAAATATTCCCAAAAACAGTCATTTTTACCTCGGCTGGAGATATGTACCCCTTTAATAAATAAGAGGCATGGGTAGAAATCCCTTTTTGCTTCGCCGGAATAATTTTGATTAAGTGGTATTCATAGTGGAGAACAGATCGACAACTGGTCTCTGCCAACGCTGTAAAAAGGCATCCGAGAGGCATACAAATTTTAGCTAAGCAGGGCTTTAATAATATAATAATACAATACGATAAAATTTTGAATGCCGTCTTGGCGTTACTTTTTGTGACAAAACACAAATTTTTATTTAAAAAACCATTGCACGCTGTGGGCCTGAACCCGGGTTGGCCAGCGTGCTGACGACTCAGCTGTCCGAGGCCCGTACGAAAATTTGTGGAAATATGACATAAGATCACAGGTAATTTGACAAAAAAAGAATATCTTAGGTTTATTCCAGCAAGCACAAATACCGTTCAGGCATTACTTTTTTTATCATGGACAATTTAACAACTCAAAAATACCGTTGAGATAACATCTGGTCCATCTCAAAGGAGTAATCCCTGCATGTTCAGTGTATTGGAACTCCAAAAGATGGCGCTATATTTTGGGGCTTGTGATTGTCTGTCCATTCTAGAAATAAAATTGTCCTCAAAACTCAAACTTTTCAAGGAGTCTTATTGTTATTATCAATATGTACCTTATTTGAACAAATTGGTGTCAAATTGTTTTTTATGTGTTTATAAAACAAATATTACACACAAATAACAATTTGCTGTTAGATTGGGTCTGCGCATTTCGTACAATAACATTCATGCCATCTCTCCTCATCGGTGAACAAATTTAACAGTGCGAGAATCAGCAAACCACTATATAGTGGTATTAAACATGTGGTAATTTCCAATATATTGAATTTTTGTTGGTCAATAAAAATGAATATCGCTAGAATTCTGAAATGTCATGACAATTTTGTGCCGACCAGCGTCATTTGCGTTCTTTTGAATTTTACAATCAAAAGCAGTTAATTTTAGAGCACCACATGATGGTGTATTGTAATAGGTAATCTTGAAAAATTTACCTTTATTTTGTAGTTCTTTATATACTGTGAAAAAGAAGTAATACTAATTTTATAGTCGTTAACGTTATAAAAAAAGGCATTGTCAAATTGCCAATGATTATACCAAATTTTAAATCATGTCTGGCGCCACCCCCTATGTTGTTATCGTAAACAAAGTATAGGTAATAATATATTTTCAACATGCTCTTATGATGTATGTTTAAATCAGATTGAGTCAAATACAACATCAGATACGAGTTTTAACATGTATATACATAAAGTCCTCAAAACTGTTCAAGAGCCAAGATCCTGCGCCAGTATCCTCAGTAAAATGGAAACATGTGACCCCTTATTAGTATGTATTAGTTAAAGCTGGACATTATTACTTGTCTTGAAAAGTAAAAGAAGGAACCATATTTAACATAAGGAGTTTTTTATGTTTAACAACATTTAAAAATATGAGTTGCAAATGGTTGAGATGACTTCCATCTCTTTTCGGAATCACAAAGTTTGGAAATCCAGCATATTCGTCGCAACCAAAACGTGACAGAGTTCTCAATAAGAAAAGAAATTAATAATTCCCATTTTAGTACTTACCATAACATTTCTTTTAAACATTTATGAGAATTCAGAGACATTATATTTGTTTTATGTTATTTATTAGTATGGTGCTTAGAAACTTGTGAAATATGTTTTACTGAATAATTCTGTTTATTTGTTAATTAAGGAACATATAATATTTACGTACAATACAAATCAAACTATAAAATAATAAATAATCAGCTTAAAGGTAAAAGCCACAAACAAACATTTTGTTACATTTTATTGAAACACTAAATAATTGTAGCCAAATGTTTATGAATGCATATCTCATACCCTCGTATTTGATCAAGAAGTGTTCTAGATTCTCAAAAATGCATTAATTCCCTCAAAAATATCCTTATATTTATTGGTATTCTGTCTTAAAGCCTGTTTTTTCTTAATATTCTAGATGTTAGTGACTTTTACCTCTACCCCGACAAAATATAAATTTTTACGATAAACTAAAAACTATTATTTTTACTCTTATCTACAATAGGAAAAAGTGCCACAACAGCTGAGATACGTCATCATTTCAAAACATATTTCGGACTGTGTAAGCTTTTTTGCTTAGTGCTACAACTCAAAAAAAAATACAAGATAAGACTTTGACTTTTTTTTACAATAGGTGCCAGGATGGAAGAAATTCCATCAAACTTTCATTCAACATGTCAAGAGCCTCCATCAACCTCCTCACAAAATTATATAACATTAAAATCACAGGAACATTAAACTAACAAAATGAATATTTGTAACTAAATTAACAGAATTTTGAATTTGAGCTGGATACATATTGCAAAGTTCCTTAATATTTGGTGTAATATATATATCTTATCTTTGCACTGCATCGTTATCATCCAACCACCATAACGAGGACACGTAATAATTTCGAAGAAGTTCCTCATTAAACGTTGCTGCCAATACCGATTATCTAAAGAAAATACCCTGTTAATGTTTGTTGGAAGATTCACGATTTGACTATTTATGACCAATGATGGTTGAGAAATGGTTCATATTATAAAGTCAACATTAGACTGGGTGATAATAATTCAAATGGTAAAAAAAAAATTTCGTGTAAAGATTTAACCCAAGGAGTAGGAGTTGTAGGTTGGACCTACATTAAAGTCAACTGAAGGAGATTTACCAACTGTTTTTCTTTTTGCGTTTAATCCCTAAACCATTAACTAAACAACTCCTTGGGTTAAACCTTTACCCGAAATTTTTTTTTTACCATTCGTTCATATTATAGGTAGGGGACACCCAAGGTAAGAATTAATTTCAACGGCATACGAAATAATATGTCGCCAACAGTAATCACGTATCAGTATCGAGGGATTACCGATGATAATCAGCAAAGTTTTTGCTCTAGTCAGAGCAACGTTGACCCTTTTGGGTTGCGACACAAAACCTAAATTATGGCGGAGATCGTTGGTGACCATGTCGCTGGTGGCACGCACTGTTGACAAGATGATGACGTTAAATTCTTGCCCTTGGAACTCCTCAACGGTGCCAACTTTTGGCACATCAAAACCGGCTTCCATCAAGATTGATCGGATCTCCTTAACCTATGAAAATATGCATGTATAATGTGTATAAAAATATGTAGCTAATAATTAATTAATTATGTGATATTTACTTTCTCATAAAATATATGTTTGATTGAAGTTTAATTTAATTAAGTTTATATCAAATTATTCTCTAAATTTTTACAGTGATCAGTACCCTGAAGAGAAACTCGACTAATATAACTTAAGGGCAAGTTTTTCAATACCGGCTTAAACCTCGAACGGCGTTTATATCTCCGTTCAAGAATTCTATGGGTTTTTCAATCATAGTAATCGCCGTTCTCAGATAAACGGTCGTCGTGGGCAGTTTATCTTGCTTGAACGCAGATTCATCAAGGAATCATGGGAAATTTGCTGTCAACGGTGTCAACATAACCCTTAAAATTTTTGACGTATTTACGTACGGTGGATGTTATTTCCAACGACAAAGATTATGTCAAATATGTTAGATTTCAGACGTATCTGAGTGGTGGAGAAAGAGTGAATCAGTTTGAGAGACATAGATTTTTTGCAAGATTTTGAGTTTCGAAGGTGACAGGTGGCACCCTCCGTAGCGGAAATCACCTTCTCTATTATATTTCCTTGGAATATAACGATCAACCATCAACGATCTTGCGCGATTTGTACAATCTACTAGTTAGTAAGGTTACGTAGGGATGTCAAGCAACTGACGTCTCCAAACAAAGCGATGTGATATTAGCCCAACAAGATAAACTACGATTGGATGAACTAATGCACAGACAGAATTGAAAAACCCATTGAGAGTAAACAGCGACCTAAAGTAGTACGTAGTTCGGATAAGCGCCGATTTGTGCAGCAATTGATTATTCTTTATTTTGTAGATAACTACAAATCTCCACTCTTCTGATTTCATTATTAAAATCATAACAGCACAATTATAGTATAAAATAGTTTAATTTTTTACCAACTTACAAAACAGCAATTGAGGACCTCGGTGCAAGAACGGGATAAGGCACATTTTTTTCAAAGTTGAGATACACATTCCACGGTCTTCTACAATGTATAAGCTATCATTTAGTGCAAGAACGTGAGGATTAGTCCATAAATAACGAAGTTATTAGCCTCTTTGACAAATTTGACAAATTTTGTACAAGAACGGGGATAAGTCATCGTGACTTATCCCTGTTTTGCACCAAACAAGCTGTCGCTTTCTTATTACTCCGCTTATACTAACTTCACTATGTTTGTGACGTTCATATCTTGTAATCGATATTTTACCTACTTCCCAATTTTCAATCGAGTAGAAGTTTTGCATGTGGACAGATTTCCGGTAACAATGTATGAATTAATAAAAAAATGGAAGAAATTCCAAAATTTGGAAAAATTTGTCCAATTATGTTGAAATTTTGCATATGGGCAGGTATCATGTGACAATGCATAAATCAATAAAAAAAATCAATCGGTTTGAAATCTTGCATGTTGAGAGATTTCTGGTGACAATGCATGAATAAAAAAAATCTGATGTGGCCAGGCACATGACTTTATCATACTATACAGCAGTGTCAATACTGTCAATATAATCAAAATATCTGTCAAATCCTGGCAAACTAGTTGTAATGCAGATACGAGCGATCTCGATCAAATAGAATGTTTAATATGTGTAGACGCGTTAGCGTTGGTTCGAATAAAAACTGCTAACGCTTCACTAAACTATTTATTGTATATACATAATGTACAGAGCACTGAGTGACCAACAGAGTCAACTGCTATGCATACTTTCAAAGTTAAAGTTTGCTCTTGCAGCTAAGCTATTAATTTTACCAAAAAATGTCAAAGACATAAATTATACAAAATTTCTTCTACTTTAATTTTAACTATTATGACAGAAATGGCGGCTCATTTGCAAAATCTTTCACACACACACACAGACTTTTTTTGTACCTTGGTCAAAAATGTTCAGGGGACCCAAAAGGACATATTTCCGCCAAATTCTCAATTTTTTTGGCGCGATTACAATAGTTTATAATACTACGTATGATAAAGTAAAAATTAGAAAATTTTCCTAAATTTTGAAAAAAATAATTAAATCAATAAAAAGATTTGGAAAATTTTCAAAGATTTGAAAGAACCCCAAAAATTTTGAAAAATTCTAAAAAAAAAGTTTTTGAAAATTTGAAAAAACAGATTTCCGGTGACAATGATCAATAAAGATTGGAAAATTATTTGCCAATTTTAAAAAATTTGGGAGATTCCAACAATTTTGTAAAATTTTCAAACATTTAGGAACACTTTAAAAAAATTTTAAATGTAGAAGAAATAACACAGATGGGGATAAAAAATAATCTGATTACAACTAAGTACTTGGGAAATTTGTATTTTGCGTTGTTTTGGGTCTCATCCCGTTATTGCACCAAATAATAAATAATTCAAAATGTATGCATATTTTTCTAATAAAATACCCCAGGTCTTATTTTTTTTTGGTAAATCAACATGTGCTCAAAAAACTAACACAAAAAATCCGAATTTTTAATTTTTTTTCCTTTGGTTCGCCTGAAAAATTTGCGACAATGGCTTATCCCCTTCTTACACCAAGGTCCTCAATTCTTGGTTTCACAAATAATTAGCATTTTTGTATCCGGATCACAGCATGTTCCGTTTGGTAATTTAAGCTGTAAATTACAGTAATTAAAAATCCACGCCTTATTTCTAATGCTTTAACTATTAAGTCTGTTCTTCTATGGAATTGATCTATAGTGGAGTGCTCTCTAAAAACAAATTGGTGGTTTGGATATTTTTTTCTCTCAAAGATAGTTTTAATTATATATCTATGATGCGTGGGCAAACGACTATAAGTCAATATTAAAACGGTATACTTTTATACTCTTTTGCCCACCCGTCATAGATATATGGAGCGATATGATTTGGCCTCATTCAGTAGTTTGCCTCGTTTTGGTATAAAGATGACTTCTGCTGCTTTCCAGGCATGGGAATCATATTTTAACTTGAACACAACATTTACTCAATACGTCAGTTTCACAAATTTTTAATTAACACATTTGTTAGGACCTAAATTACTTCTTTGGTCCTGTGGGATATGCTCATTCTGGGTTAGCAAATATTACAGAAACGCAATATTTCCGTTTAACAGCTTACCTGTTTTATGTATGGTGTTATTATTCCGATATCGGTGTGTTTCAAATTTAGCCGGTATAACTGATTGATGTAGTAGAAAACTTGGCTGACCTCTTGAGGGTTATACCACGATGGACAGTCGGCCATTTGATAATTCTGTCCATTCACTCCGTGAAACATGAAAGGCACAAGTGAATTATCAGGAGTGGATGGCAACATTGGCCGCAGACTTTCAAGCATTTTACTTTCTGGACTATCATCTTCGCTTATCTGAAAAATTAACTTTCTTAGTGTCAATATCAAGCATCAATTGATACTAAAGTCATAATCTAGTCTAACTCTTACCGTTGATTGCAATTCGGAATGGTAGAACAACTTATTTGGTACATACAAAATTTTGGGTAACGATCGGTAGTTTAGAATTAATTTTGAAACAAATCGCGTATCGTAACCTGCTGTCTCTGGAAATCCAACTTCATCACGGACGTATGGAAACCTGTTTATCAAGCGCTCCATGTAGGATTCACCCAAGCCGAGCGCTTTTGTGTACTTCGACGCAACCATAGGTCCCAGTTGCTGCGGGTCACCTGCAAGAGTTATAGAACATAAATTTTCAAGCAGATGAGTTCAAAAAAGAAAGACTGAAGCCTTTTGCCCATCTGTCCAGATCATATTGGCTCGTACCAGAATGAAAAAAACGGAGCCAAATGATTGGTTGAAATGCTCTAACTCCTCCCACAGCAGTGAATACAACAAATAATTGATCGGTATTTCTTCGTGCCGATACGATCCGGAGAGAAGTGCTTAGTTAAGCGATAAAAAAGTAGATGCGAAAATTTTATATTTATTTTATATTATATTTTCGATTTAAATTGTATTTATTTTTTTTTTATTGAGCATACATCGTAAGGAAAATTAACATACCTAAAAACTAGGAATCATTAGGGATATAATATAATTTTATAGAATAGAATAGAATAAATATATTCTATTCTATAAAATTACTATTTTAACACATATTATCTACAGATCCTACAAAAAACAATATCTGCATGCTTGTGAACAGTATAAAGCCCTTCAGCACAAACGAGACATTGAAAACGCTGAAAATAAAGCCAAGGTAGTATGGTCCAAAGTCAGACAGATCACCGGAAAGCAGAACCACCGTGCCAAGGACGAGTACAATATCTCCAGTGAAGACCTCAACAAGCACTTTCCCGAAGCAGCCACATTAATGCTCCAAGATAAGCGACTAAATCAAGGGCAGCAACAGGTCAACGAGAGCATGCCTACAGCCAAACAAAGCTTCTTTTTCTTTCCAACTAGCCCTGATGAGGTGAGAGAGATGACACAAAAACTGAAGTCAAAACTAACAAAAGATCATTTTGATATAGACACAGAGAAGTTAAAGTGTATAGCACCAACAATTAACAACGTGTTAGCGCATATATTTAATACATGCATGGAGATGGGAATTTCTCCCGATCGCTTGAAGATTGCACGTGTCATACAGTACACAAGAAAGGTCCCACAACCGAACCCACTAGTTTCCACCCAATATCTATTCTTCCAGCTTTTTCAAAGATATTTGAGGCAATAATAGCGTCACGAATAATAGAGTTCTTCAACAAACAGGAATATTTCTGTGACGAGCAGTTTGGTTTCAGAACAGGACGTGGAACACAGCATGCAATATGGGACCTTATGGTGCAGATGTCTGAGATCCTGGAGTCTGGCAGTGCTTGTGATGCCTTGTTTCTTGATGTGTCGCGAGCGTTTGATTGTATGTGCCACGAAAGGTTTCTATGGAAAATGGAGCAATACGGTTTCCGGGGCATCCCACTCGCACTAATTAAGTCATATATATAGTACGTTGCCGTCGGTACGCAAGCTAGCCGCATGAGACACATAAAGATTGGCGTTGCGCAAGGAAGCCTTGTGGGCCCATTATTTTTTATAATCTACATTAATGACCTCCCTGCAAGAATCACTGGCCACGTGACGTTATATGCCACGACACAACTATTTTGGCTCGAGGTCGGAGTGATGGTGAGACGAGGTCGGCAGTGGACATTGTAAAAGAACAAGCTGCGAGATGGTTCTCAGAAAATCTACTTGTCCTGAACATCCAGAAAACAAAAGTACTTCAAATAACAAGCAGTCGACGAGACTAGGCTGGTGCGGATACTGCGGCATTTCTCAGTGTGACAATAGATTCCCATCTTACTTGGCTGCCACACATCGAGATTCTGACAAGGAGGCTGGCAACCGCGGTGTTCGCGATCAGACGCATCGCTCAGGCATTAGGACCGGAAGCTGCAAGAACATCCTACCATGCCCTCTTCCATTCTGTAATGAGTTATGGGCTGATGGCGTGAGGAGCGTCTTCCCATGCCAGTCGTGTCCTTGTTATTCAGAAAAGAGCTGTCCGGGCACTTGCCTCAGCGCCCGCCAGAGCCCATTGCAAGCCGCTCTTCCACCAATGGGGAATACTGACGGTGTGTGCTCATTACATTTTATACCACCTGCTGAAGGTCAAGGATTAGTTGCCATCCTTGCAACGGAGAGAGAACACTCATAACTACCACACATGCCAAGCTAAAGATCTTCATGTCCCCTTCAGAAGACTGTGCTCCACCGCCTCAACCACTATGGGCATACGTTTGTTCAATGAACTACCACAATCATGGAGAATCCTATCAAAAAAGCAATTCCAACGGCTGTTGAGTACCCACCTCAAGAACTTCCCACCATACTCAATCATGGAATTTGTTGATTCCATTCCACAGAGTGCTCTTGATGGATGATGAGCTGAAGAGATAAATATCGTCCGCGATACATATCTGTTATACCACTGTTATACTTCTAATAAGAATATTATTGTGACATATTTGCTATGCAATGAAATAAATCCATCTATCTATTACTTATCAACACGTTTATGAGATCATTTAACAAGACCGATTGTATCAGTTCCGTGGCAGAACTGTTTAGAAGGCTACACAACTTTGACTAGTGGCAGGGCACAGGGTTCAAAGCTGTCGCGGAACCACTTTTTATTTAAATTTCTTTTATCTTTTTTCTAAATTAATGTATGTTGTTCTTGTATTTCCTCGCCTTCTGACATGCTTGTTTTTACTATTAAATTTCTTTTTACCTGCTGCTAAGGAAATACTTTAGATTTTCAAATTTGACAAAAAATGTCTTGCCAGCAGTAATATATTTCTTGTCACATTGTATAGTGAGCCTACGCAATCATCATTAGGGGTATGAAATTATCCTACACTATGCTTCAGAAGCGCGCGGTAATATCCCTCGCTGGAGTGCCCTCCAGAACCAGCTGCAGACCGCTCTTCAAGGACCTGAAGGTACTAACACTCCCAAGTGAAGTGATAATGAGGAATATAGTAGAGTATCGTCAAAGCGCTGAACAAACAGCATCACGGATCATGCACGACCACAATACCAGAGGAAGAGAAAACCCAAGGACACCTTTCAACAGGCTGCAGACCACAAATATAATATCACTTGGTGCCAGGCTTCATAATCGACTGCCAGCTGCAATAAGAGAACAACCAGTGCGATGACATCCTGTCTAAGAAGTTTTTTAATTGAGAGAGCGTTCTACTCCACCCAGGAATTCTTGGAAACCTAAAGTTCTCTTCACATTGGTAGTGACTTGTGCTATTGTAGTTGACGTGAGCTGTAATTATTTTGAGTTTGAATAAATATCTATCTATCTACCCAGTCTATAAAAAAGGAGACCCAAGCAACTGTACAAACTACAGACCAATTGCGGTACTACCGGTCTTCTCAAAGGTTCTTGAGGCAGCCCTTCTCACCAGACTAACATCATATCCGGAGAAGTACGACCTGCTGACAGACAAGCAATATGGATTCAGCAAGCAACGAGCGACAATTGATGCTGTGCGAGCCCTCTGGACTTTGTTTGGACAGCAATGCAGTGGTGGGACTCTGTGCACTGTCGCTTTCATGCGACATATCGCTTTCTACCTTGATGGCACTATGTGAATATTTCTACTATCGTCTTGGTTACCCATTCTACTACCCAACTATCGCCTAGACGCGACAGCTAAGGAAGTGTCACCAAAGAGAGAGACATATATCGCTTTGGGTTGGAGAAAGATAGAAAACACGGGCATGGCTTTTGCATAATCAGTGTCATTAGGTTTTTGTCTGGACAAATGTTCGAAATTAATTTGCCAATCGTTCTTGTATATTCATATAAACAGGGCTTAACAAAATTATTTGGTTAGTTATACATAGGTGGATTCCAGTACAAAAATAGCAAAAAAATAAGCTTTGGTAAACTAACCGTCAACACGAAAAAAAAGCCACCTCCTGTCACTGTCAATACAAAACGTCCAGTATATGCAACCTTGAAATCTTAAAATCACCAAACATTTGCACCAATAACCCAAAAATTACTAAATATTTCCGAAGGCACCCGAAGGCTTGGCGATGCTGTCACGGAGTACCAATTATGGTGACTGTCGCCGGAGATGATCGGTTGCGATAGTAGAAAGCGATATGTTGATAGCGACAATGCACAGAGTCCCACAGCAGGACGGAGGAGATGCAATGGCGATACTCTGTGACCTTTCCAAGGCTTTCGACACCATTCAACATGATATTCTTTTGGACAAGCTGGAAAGGTACGAAAGGTACATTCGGGGCGTGGCTCTCCAGCTGATCAAGTCGTACCTTACAGACAGAAGCCAGGCGGTATATGCTGATGGCAACGCAAGCTCTCTTCTACCAGTCAGTCGTGGCGTAGCACAACGTTCGCTTGTCGGACCTGTCCTTTTTAGCCTGTTCATAAATGACTTTCACTTTGACTTTGACCTATCAGCAAACATCAGCGGTGATTGCATACTGTTTGCAGATGATACCACTCTCATACTAGTGATACTGACCCACAACAGCTAGAGGAAAATGCCCAACGTATGATGGAGGAAGCTACTGTGTGGTTTGAAGAAAATGGTCTTTAATTAAATGCCAACAAGACCGAAACCATCAAATTTACCACCACTAGAAACAGTGACTGTACAGCAACTTCCGTCAGGCTGCTCGGTATCACCTAGGACACTCGACTCACCTGGAAGAGCCACAGTAAAATGCTTACACAGAACCTGTCAAGAGCCATCTATGTTATTCTAAGAATAAGGAAAATAGTGGGACCTGAGACAGCTCTCACAGCCTATCATGCTTTATTCCACAGCAGAATGTCGTATGTGGTGCGTCGTGCCACATACAGACCATATTTAAATTACAAAAAAGAGCTCTACGCGGAATCGAACAAGTGAACCAGACAACTCACTGCCACTTTTCAGAAAATATCGGATTCTTACCCTCACCGCTACTTACGTCCACCAACAGCTGTGCAAGGCTCGAGAGGAGCTGTCCTCACTCACACGAAGAAGCGAAGTCACCCAACGGATACTCAGGAATGCAGAACAGATAGAAATTCCATATCACCGAACAAAAACGACATCATCCACACATGTATATCACCACTTACTGAACATGCTTCCTCAACACTCGCTAGGAAAACCTGGTATGTCCTTTAAAAAACCTTTAAGGGACATCCTCATCGAAGAAAGCTTCTACGATGTTGGCGAATTTGAGACGTTCGTGAAGAGCGGGAAGAAAAAACCAGTACCATTGATGTAAAACGCAACATTATCTGTTTAATATTGTTAACATTTTTGACTTTTTTGCGATACTATGCTGTGTGATTATGTATTTTGCAAAATAAAATTTATTCTATTCTATTCTACAGGGTGAGTTATTAGTATCCCGGCAGTCGATAGTGAATAAATCGTTTGAATAAGAAAAAAATATTTTATACAAAAGTTGTTTGACTCGCCGTTTTCTATAACGTAAAATTATTTTCATTTATACAGGTGGTGCATTTAGGTGTGACGGAAAGCATGAACATTTTTTTAAATGGTATGTCCTGTATATTTTATTATAAACACTACTAAATTTGTCTATCCAACCGTGTATGTTGCTAAGTCACAGCGTTAATAGTTCCAGAGATATTCAACTGTTTTTCCAAAATATGCCCGTTGCAGGATCTTTTTAAAAACTATTTAAAAACGACATTTTTGCCGATTTTGCCTTTAAACTTTGTGAGACAGTAGTCAAAACCAGTAGGTAGATGAAAGTATCCAAAGATATTAGATACACTATACAGGGTGTTCATTGAACTTGGTAAATTTTGTAGTTTTTCAAATTGCTTTTACTCGAGCTTTTAAATGGAACACCCTGTACAATATGTGTTGTCTGTAATAACCCTTTATTTCGCTTTAATTTACATCTAGTATGTTATACACCAAATGTTATTATTTCTTGTGATATTTGCAATTTTACGAAAATGTAATGCAATTGTAAATTTTAATATTGCTGTGAATAAGGTATTTGGTAATTTAATGTAAAGTCTTCAAGTGGCGATAGAAGAGATAATTTAGAAACAATTTAACCAGCTTGATCCTTATACGAAGAATTGCCGTTATTAACATATTAACAATTTTATATGAAATTTTATAAGTATATTTTGCCGTCTACCGTATGGCACCCGAACACGCGATTTAAAAATTTAAATTACTGCTAAAGTAAACCCTAAACCGTGTACTTTTAGGGTAACTATCGTGCAAATTTGTTGACTTCTGAGTGTTGAAAATCAGATTTTCTTTGATGTGATTTATGTACACACACAAAAACCAAATATGCAACAAAAACAAACTGATAGGCATCTTTAGATTCAGATTTTCATTCATAGCAAAAAATCTATTAAAAACACTTCCAAATAACCCACTTTCGATTCACATTATCAATATTACTCATACTATCATTCATATTATCCCAATTTTGTCTCTCCAGAAAAAGAACTTATTTTAAAACAATTAACTATACTAAGTAGATATTGTTGGTTGTTTTTTGTACTGAATACAAATTCGCTCTCAAACGTAGCTCATCAAGACAGGTTTTAGCGTTACTGTTTGTTTTTGTGTCTGAGCGCACATACTATTACAATGAAATGTCTCCGCATAATGTTCACAAAGGTGAACAATTTTTCACAATAGTCCCCCTAAAACTACACTGTTTTTGGCTTACTTCGGAGCCCAACTGAAGTTACTAGATCTTCAGGTTCGCTCGCTGTACGTTTGTAAAAATTGAAAAACAAACTTATAAAATTGTGTAATAATAATAATAATAATACCTTAATAACCGTAATACTTTTAATATGAATAAATCTAGTTAAATAGGTTCTAAATGGTTTCTTCTATAACGCTTTAAATACATCATGCTACCCAGCACACTGTATAGAAAGCAATATTAAGATACTAAATAGCAAACTACTCTTAAAATTCCAAATATCACAAAAACTAGTAAAAATAGATATACGATATAGTGAATATAAATTACAAAGAACTTAAGGGACATTTCAATTAGAAAATAATATACAGGCTGTTCCATTTAAATATCTCAAGAAAAATCCATTTAAAAATGTTTAAAAACTAGTGCATACTACAATCACCCTGTATAGCGCATCAAATTTTTCACGATATCAGCATCTAGCTATGGGTTTAGTTATTGTGTGAAAAAATTTTTAGGACAATATCTGCAAAAATGTAGTATGAACATAGTTTTTAAGAAAGGCTTGAAATTGCCAATTTTTTGACAAACAATTGAATATCTCAGGAACTATTTACTTTACACAGGTACAGCTTACACAGTTGGAAAGACAACTTCCTTGGCATTCATAATATGGCATGATCTACAGGGCGTTCCATTTAAAAAAATGTACTGATTTTCCGTCACTCACAATGCAACACCCTGTATAAATGAAAATAATTTTACGTTATAGAAACTAATGAGTCAAACAACTCTTGTATAAAATATTTTTTTCTTTCTCAAACGATTTGATGACTATCGACCGCCGGGATACTAATAACTCACCCTGTATATCTATCTATGCGAAAATGTCATTTTCGCATCTCTATGGAAACACGAAAGATGCTATTTTACTGTCAGGCCTGTAATGAACATAATTTTTTACCACAACAATATCGTAATAAAATCACTCGTTTCTAAAGACTAATCACTGACATATTAGCTTTTGACAAAGAAGAAGTGCCCAGGCTCGCTATGCTCACCTGTGCAACTCTTCTTTTGGCCCCGAAAAGAACCACTTTCTCGGTTTGGTACATAATATACTATTATAACACATATTAGTTATCGATCCAAAAAAAGATTCTCAGAACAATGTTCGGAGCTAAACGGCAAGATTCGTGTAAGCCTATCTTCCAACAACACCGTATCATGACCGTGTACGCACTTTATAAATATACAGTGCTAATAAAAGTTAAAGCAAATGAGCAAAAGCTAACAAAGCAACAAGATGTGCACAGTCATGATACCAGAAGAAAAAGTATTGTGCGTAATGAGAGGAAAAGGCTGGGTATAGCTCAGAAAGGCACTGAATATGCTGGTATAAAACACTTCAACCAATTACCAAGTACCATAAGGAAAGAAGCAAGTTTTACAAGATTCAAAAATTTAATACGGCAACGACTGACCAGCAAGCCAGTCTACAGTTTATAGGGAGAAGAATAGTGACTTTTTTTTGGACTCTTCCAACAATATGTATTATTAACTGTGTTAACTTACTTATTTGGACAAATAAATATTATGTTATGTTATGTTATGACACATTCATGAGCTCATTTAACAAAACCGATTGTATTGTTTCCAACGCAGATCATTGATTAGAAAAGAAAACATTGATTACCTGCTAGAATACACTGGCCATTTTGTAGGTCTAGAAAACTCATTGGAATCATCACTTCCGGTTCTATCGTTTGTCCGGCTTCGTCAATCATTATGTGCGTAAAATGTCCCCTGGGGTAAGCAAAGTTGAACAAACCACCAATTGTACTACAAGTGGAGATTGTAATCCTATGACGTCCAATGGTGGATGAGTCAACACCTACGAAAAACCTTTTTTTAAAAATTTAAACTCAAAATAGTTCGAATCAATTGAATGATTTTTTTTATGTTGATATTTCTAAACGATTCTATATATGATTTGAAAACATATTGATGTTTCTGTATAAACCATAAAAACTAAATAAATAAATCAATATACCTAACGTTAATCCGTTTGAAGTGACTTCAGAGGTTCTACTACCGGTACCTTGCAGCGCGTAGCTCATTGTAGCGCAGTATGGCGCTAAAGCTGCAGGAATGCTATCATCGATGACGCATTTGTATGCGACTAGCCTCACCAAATCTCCAGGCTGTAGCACCCCCGATTCGATAAGACGTGTTGCAATCAAATTGGCAGCACTGTTTGATGGAGTTGCAACCATGATCCTTGAGTGCGGAATCATGCGAAGGGTCTGCAGGATTATTTCCACTAGCGTGACCGTCTTCCCTGTTCCTGGTGGTCCGTAGATGATATAGGGTAATGGTCTGCACCTCCCGTGTAGTGTATTAATAACGGCAGCCTAAGATATAGTAACTTTTTGTAATGGTTATTCGCAATATCATTTTTATGGTTTCAATATTAAGAAATTATTTTTTCATTATCCTAATGCCAATTAGTTATCAATGAAAACACAACTAGTCACAGTATTAGAAAATTATAAAGATAATTTCACAAGGATACAATTTATGTATGTACAGATGAAAAACTATTCACAGAATACCAAGTAATAGCAATTTACAAAAAAGATGACCATCACAATCCAAACAATTATACGCCTATAGCGCCGCTGTCAATCTTCATCAAAACATGTGAAAGAATCATACAGCACAGAATCACTAATTCGTAGAGTTCACAGTGGGATTTGAATTTCCAACATGGGGTGCCCCAAGGATCTTTCTGGGAACGTTGCTCTATAATATCTATATCGGAGATGTACAACAACAAAAACTGGATGCAACATATTATTCATATGCAGATGATACTGAACTTCTGTATACTGGGAAAAATGAAGACAACCTGTACAAAACTACATCAATGGACAACTATATAGCAACAATCTGATATTTATGAAACTTTTGTCATGAAAAGAAAAAACTTTCTGACACACCGATCTTGTTTAATGGTCAACCCCTAAAAGAAGTTAAAGAAGTGCAGTACCTGGGATTGTGGATGGACAGCAGGATCAGTTGGGAAAGGCATATCAAACACGTAGAAGATCGTGTTATGCCTCTCATTGGAACATTGAAACGGTGTGGTGCGTTGATAACATCAAAGAAGAAGCTCTAACATGCACTGGTAGATAGCCACTTCCACTACATTATTGCCACATGGGGCATCGCACTAATGACGCAAATGAACTAGTTCCAGCGTGTCCAAAACCGCTGGCTCAACTGTCTACTCAACCTGCGCTAAACAAACCCCACCACAGAAGTCTAAAATAAATTACACCTCAAGAAAATAGGCTGAATAAAAACCATAGAACAGTGCAAGCTAGTGTCCCGGATCTCCGTCTCGGCTAAATAAAGACATTCACCAATATGAAGCCAGAACAGCTAAATATATCAGCCCCAGTGCGTATCCAACAGTGTGCAAAATAGTCCCATTAATGCCAGTATTGATGCTTTATAACCAGATGCCACCTCAATTGAAATGTTCTAGTAATTAGGTACAATGTACTAAAAACATCACAAAGTACAAAAAAATGTTCACATTCAAACAGTAAAATTAGTTTGCAGCTTTTATTATTATTGTGTGTAGACTCTCACAAAAGAGGAAATCATTTTCAACAGTTGATTTTGTTGCATTTTAAGCATGTTTTTAAAATTAATTTTATTAATTTAAAATTTTAATTAATTAATAAATAAAATACACCTGTGTAACATAAAATAATTTGGCGTATTTCAAACTGTCAGCAACAAGCAAAGCCCTACGTACAATTTAAATTAAAAGCAGAAACCCTATACCAGTGTACGCAGTATCAATATATTTCCACTAACCTTTTGAAATTTATTCAACCGCTGGTTGAACCATTCCAACTTCAACTCTAATTTTTCCTGGCTGTCCTTTTCCAAGATCTTCATTAACTGACTATTTGACAACTTTGCCTTCAGTTCTGCATTCTTCAAGATACTCTCATCAAATTCGAAGCAAACTTGCAAGGGTTTCTCCACAACCCTATTAGGGAATAAGATGTCCCGCCCCAAGTATCTCACCGCCGCACTCACAGCGTGGTGCAACCTTCGAATCTGCGTTCTAGACTGCTTGATATGAACACTGTAGTCCTCCCCATTATAAGAAGTATGAAACTGATTATGGAACTTCAAAAACAGATGCTTTGCCCCAACCCGATTAACCATTCCTTCAATCCCGTGCCCCTCGGGTTTGTAAGGATCGTAGGCAACGACCACATCTCCAACGACAACCGAAGGCCGTTGCTCAGCTAAATTTTCAATTTCCAACATTAGATACTCGCCGTTTCTTATAAAAACTGTTCGATCTTGGTCGTATCGACGCATTTGGATTGTCTCATGGATTTCTTCCAGGTAGAGCAACGTGTGGAAACGATCTTCGTAAAAGTTGAAAGCCAATGGTTTTGTGAGGACCCCCTTTATGCTTTTTATCTCATCGAAAATGTCTGTTTCATCATCGAACTGCTTATCCATGACGTTCCATAATTTATCGGGAATATTATACGTGGGAAGGCGGAATTTCGTAAACCGTGGGTCATTATTAGCACGTGGAGCCTTCATGACGTTCTGGTTTCTATTCCGAAAGTTTCTGTTGTTTGCCATGTAATTCCTGGAGGGTTTTCTACCCGTATTGACCAAATGATCATTAGTATCTGATAATACAGCGGTTATCGCTTTGTTTATCGTGCAGTGCTCGAACTTGAAGTTAAAAAATTGTTGCGATTGCCCTGCTGTTAGTATTTTACAAGTACCTAGTATAATAATCTTCTCGTTAGCTTTTAAAACTACAGGGAATTTATCTGGGTAATCAAGTTTTATCTTACAGGATGTTGTCTTTATTTCAATATCGTTCAATGTTACTTCTTTATTGTTTTTGTTCGTTAA
This sequence comes from Aphodius sticticus, assembly GCA_963966075.1. Classification (NCBI taxonomy): domain Eukaryota; kingdom Metazoa; phylum Arthropoda; class Insecta; order Coleoptera; family Scarabaeidae; genus Aphodius; species Aphodius sticticus. The sequence goes on from OZ014506.1 coordinate 37,674,223, forward strand.
ATTGATCTCGAACAGTTTTGCAGAATTTAGTTTATTAAAATAAACAAATACATCTTCATCAAAAATAATATTCAAATCTTTAATCTCGCTGTTGGTTTGAAAACTATTTAAATTAACCGTTTTATTTGTGCCGGGAATGATTTTTATGGAACGCCACGTACTGTAACCTTGGTCGCTTTCGATTATTTCAGTAACCACTCGGTCTCCAACTATTGGTAAATACCCGTTGCATAGCGCGTCACGATTAAAAAAAATATTATTACTTATCTGACCAACTTGATCGTTGTTGTACCATTGCGTAATAGAGCCTTCCGTAATTCTAGGTCGCATCGGGCTAATTTTCGTGAATTCTATAATTTCACCTCCAAAATTGTCAACTGATTCATCGATAATACATTTAGCTTCTATCTGTAACCAATCACCTTCGATAGGTACAAATTCAGAACTTACGTTATTGAGGTCAACAGCCAAGTTTTGGTGGTCAATTATTAATTTTCTACCTTCGCGCCTGGTAACCTTAGATATTATGGTTCTTGACGACCAATTCAATTTCACCCTTTCCACGCAATTCCACTCGTTGTCAATTATCGTTACATTGCTTACTTTGACAATTTTGTCCTCCGTATAAGCTATAAACGAAACACTTGTGCCAACTGGTATTTCTAATTCAGGACTTTCGAATTCGTATACATCTTCAATAGTTATTTTATCGCCTTCAACTTTGGTCACTTTTCCTTGCCGTGAAAGGCAGTTATAATCTGTATCATCTACAGGTTCTGGAGTTGACTTTGTCTCATCTATTTCTTTTTCTGCTGCTTCTAGAACTTTTAATGCTTCTTCTAAGGGGTCTTCATCTTGTTTAATCCAGCCGAAAATACTGGAGAGTACCTTATACATTTTATAGTAAGTACTTTGTCACATTAATTGAGAGTTGAATTCTGAAAAGAAATGGGCTTTGTTTTGATTTTGAACATGTGTTTACCCCACTTCTTTGGGGGAGATGTGCGCACGAAGGAAAACTAAATTCATTTCTAAACAGTTGGTTGTGTTCAGCCGATTCCTGCCAAAACTGCTTGCGCTGCCGGCGCCGAGACTAAGCGCACGCGGTGGCTGAACGGTCAGATAATATGGTCAGATCCAGCCACATGTAGGTATTTTCCTTCGCTTGCAGCCCTTGCAGCTGAGTTCCAGCGCTTTCAGTAATAGCGTTTTCGACTTATACACTTTTATGCACGCACTCAGTGCGAACTGCATCAACTCCGTGCATTTTTATGCACGGTGCACTTTATACACAAAAGTATATAAAGTCGAGCATAAGCCGAACATACAAACCCGCACCAGTATGGCGTAGTGCATGTGCAGTAAATCGAAAACGCTATAAGCAATCGCGTTCATGTTGTTGCTGCCGTCCTCAAAGTGGTTGAACGCAACCATTGGTATTTGGTTACATATATTTTTTTGTTTATCAGCATACAATCACGTAACCAACAAAATAAAACCAAATCGATCAAATTAAAAAGACGTATATAATTGATAATTATTAAACAGTAGGATCAGATGTCGTCTATGACATTTGGGCAGAAGAGTTTCACTCCAACTGCACCAGATAAGGGTAGTTTTCCATTGGACCACGAGGGTGTTTGCAAGAGGTTGATGATAAATTATATGAGTTGCTTGAGGAACAACAAAAATAGTAATAATTCTTGTCGAGAGGAGGCAAAAATATATTTGCAGTGTCGTATGGATAATAATCTTATGGCCAAAGAAGATTGGGCAAAATTGGGATTTACTGATATCGATAAAAAATAATTATAGGTGAAATGGTGAATTTGTTGATTGGGGCCACTGGTAGTGTGGCTACAATTAAGTTACCCATTCTAATTACCTCCTTGCAAGAATGTTTTAAAGGAATCAACATAAATTTAGAAGTAAGTACCAAATTTTAAAAAATAATTGTTGGTAAGCGTTTATTATTAAAATTTTAGATTAAAGTAATCGTCACTGACAGAGCAATGCATTTTTTTAACAAGAAAAACATACCAAACACCGTACCTGTTCTAACTGACAAAAGCGAATGGGAAATGTGGTCAGATAGGGGTGATCCTGTCTTGCACGTTGAATTAGGAAAATGGGCAGATATATTTGTAATTGCCCCTCTTGATGCCAATACTATGGCTAAAATGGCTAATGTAAGACATTTATTTATACACACATTTATTTATAATCAAAATATTCTTAACAAGAAAAATCTTATTGTAGGGACTTTGTGATAATTTATTGACGTGTACTGTTAGGGCATGGGAAATTACAAAGCCTTTGGTTGTCTGCCCTGCGATGAACACAAAGATGTACAATCATCCCATTACAGAAAAACAGTTGAATGAACTGAAGGGTTTTGGATATGACGTAATTGGCGTTATTAATAAGGTTTTGATGTGCGGTGATGTCGGGTTGGGGGCCATGGCTGAAGTGCCAACTATTGTAGAATATATTAAATTGAAGGTGCTTAAATAAAGGTAACTTTTCATTCTTGCAGAAGTGTTATCATATTTGTACATAGATTTTTTAGAATATACCATTGAATAAATTTGTTAATAGTTGTTTTATTTCCCTGTAAGATGCAAAAATCACCTGTCAGCGGCAAATAATGAAAAGGGTTTATAATGACAAAGTTTTTGAGATTACCCCATTAGCTGGCAAAAGCAAAGGCTGACTTTTTTTCTGTTAATTTTTGCCCGAATGAATTTCATGATAAAGGAATGATGCATATGCCGTGTAAATTTAAAACGTCAATCTTGAAAAACTGATTAAAACCTGCAAATACTGGCGTCATCGTAAAAGAAAAATCATGGTTTTGGGTAAATGGAACAAAAAATAATTGGCAATATAATTTTAGTTTGGGTACTCACCATATTTACTTTAATTAACTATAATATATAATAAATGTAAGGGATGTAAGAGCGTAACTTATCGGGTAAATAAATTCCCGTAATTAATGGTATTAACTCGAATTTTTAATTACTTAATTCAGCGGAGCCAATAATGCACATTTTAAATCAGAAGCCATCTGCCTACTATCTAAATTCATGATTTAAAGAAATGTTCTGGTGTTCCGGATAAAATGTGATCATTTTGTTTGTCGTTTTGTGAGTCAGTAATAAATTACAGTATTTTATACTATAATTATGCTGTTAGACTGTCCATTTTCTTAATTGCTGGTATAAAAAGTATTTTAATTTTTATGCTTTCATTTTAATAATGAATTACTACTATTAAATCAGGAAAAGCGTCAGCGATTGGTGGTTATAACCACCAGATATATTGCAGATATATCTGCAATATTATAATGACTTATATAAGGCTGTACCCAAATTTCTTTTTACATAACTTACTGTCATCGGTAATTTATCATTTTAAATTACCCGGTAATTTAAGAAAATATAATTTACCAATTGTAATTTTAATTACATGGTAATTTATATTTGAAAGGAATAATTTTAATTTCAGCTATTTCGAAGCTTTGTACAAATCCGCGCCATTTGAATAGAGACGGGAGCGTTAATGCCGGTTTAATACAAGATTTTGAATTTTAAATTAGCCGGTAATTTAAACTAACGTAATACCGTTGGTAATACTTGAAAACACACCCCTATTATTTGATATGTTTCATAACAAAATAAAAAAGAAAGTTACTACCTTTATGGTTATAACTTCCCCAAGGTTTCACAACGGTTACACAATAAATTTATTCAGTTGCACTTTACAATGGTCTAACTGATGACTACAAGATAACTAACTGGTATACAAAAATGGTTTCATCTTTTATAGTTGCTCTCCAAGGAGCCTGGTGATGGCCTGGCCACCCTCCCTGCTGCCGACTTATGTTTAGTTTTTTTATTACTGCACATTCCTAGAACAAGATTCCCAAAACACAAACAAACCCCCGTGACGATTATGTTTTATGCTCTGAATGACCCTACGTAACAATATAAATCCTTTTTAGTTTAGCAAAAAAACTAAAATAACCTGCAACATTGCGGAGAAACACGGCACCTTTTGATCGTCTTGGCCGCCTTATTGGACTTCTATATTTTTTTTTAATCGTACATTTCATTGTTATTATTAATTGCTTATAACGATATATATGTTGTGTGTATTATTATTATATATAAACATCTGGATGAACTTGTCCAGACAAACAAAAAATATTTGTATTGAATTCGAATGTAACGAGTTTTGGACGAGGAAGACTATATACATATATACATACTATACATAGTGTCAAAACTCTTTTCAGTAATAGTCTTTGTAGACATGAGGCCCAGTCCACCTTGTAGAAATTTGAAAATAACAAAGGAGCTACCGGTAACACGCATTCAATCATCACAACCTCTGAGGATTCTCATTGGTGTCACCGGTCATAACCATAAGTTAGCTGCCCAGTTGCCACTTTTTGTCAATTATTTGGTGAAAGATTTCAGCAACGCACGGATTAGATTACAAGTAAGTACAACTGATTTCAGCAAGGCATTTTCATTAGATATCGCGGAGAGCGCTACTGCGATATATGTATCTACACAAAAACACTCAATAATCATGTCTGTACATACAGTGTGATCCACTAACGCCCCTATATATTTTTTAGTTTATATCTAATTTATTCATTTCTTTTTATTTTTAATAAAATGGTGATAGACTTAATTATTGCAAAAAACAATCGTTTTCAAATAAAAATACCCCAGATACAGAAATAAATGGAAACAATCATAAAACTTAAAAGTATTTACGGATATTTTTTTATGTAACACTTTCACAGTTTAAGTTGCATTTCAAATAATTGCATGTTGTTATCTAAGCTTTTATTTCAGCCTACTAAGCGAATTGTGTCCTGTCGCGTTAATATTTTTTTAAGATAAAAAAGGAATGCCCTGTTTTTTAGTTTTCTTTTACGTTCGCAATCACGTGTTATAAAACAGTGTAAAAACAAGTTTTTTCGATAATTTCACCATATATAATATCTGTGACTAAATAGACAATGTTGTTTTCCTGATTTGTAAAAACTGTCAAAAATTGTCAAAACTTTATCTAAGTACCACCAAAAACAATCGTTTTCAAATAAAAATACCCCAGATACAGAAATAAATGGAAACAATCATAAAACTTAAAAGTATTTACGGATATTTTTTTATGTAACACTTTCACAGTTTAAGTTGCATTTCAAATAATTGCATGTTGTTATCTAAGCTTTTATTTCAGCCTACTAAGCGAATTGTGTCCTGTCGCGTTAATATTTTTTTAAGATAAAAAAGGAATGCCCTGCTTTTTTAGTTTTCTTTTACGTTCGCAATCACGTGTTATAAAACAGTGTAAAAACAAGTTTTTTCGATAATTTCACCATATATAATATCTGTGACTAAATAGACAATGTTGTTTTCCTGATTTGTAAAAACTGTCAAAAATTGTCAAAACTTTATCTAAGTACCACAAGCCCAAACTTATAAAGTTAATTAACCATTCTTAAATATCAGATTTATTAGATTTAGAGAATTATTAGATTAAGAAAAAAAAAGAAAAAAAAGTAGTTGTCCTGGTGGATATCCTGGTTATATTAAATCAAGCCATAAAAATGTGAAAATAGTAAGCAATTTGGAATTATAGAATTTAGAAAAAAAAACAAAAAAGTAGTCCTGGTGGACATCCTGGTTATATTAAATCATACCTTAAAAATGTGAAAATAGTAAGCAATTTGAAAAAACACTAACAAGATTCGTCTTCATAAATTAACTATAGCGTTTAAAACCAACGATTTAATCTTTATGAGTACGAATATAATTGTAACATGTGTCTTCCGTTATTTTAATTGTTTTTATTGCCAAGGCGGCCTTGGGTTGCAGCCAAGCAACCCTAATGCATTCCTAATTTTTTAATTTACACATAAGTTTGCTAATTGTTTCATTAATAACTTCAAAGTAGTATACTTTATAAAACAGCAGCCTTTACAGCAGAATTAAAGATTTATCCAATTTCTGGTGCTAAAACCACACTCAACGGCGTTTGAACTGAATTAAATTTTTCATTCCAATCTAAATACTGTATCGCACAGAGGGTTTAGAGCCAGTAAACTTTTTGCAAAATGGCGGAGGCGCCATGATATGAATGAGTATTAATTAATTATAATTAAATTCAAATATTGCAATTTCCTATATATATAATTTGTATCCTATATGTGCAATTTCCTACACTCACAATCGATAAAATAAAATTAATAATAAGTCTTACAGTGAATTACAGTTCTACACAGTGAATTTTGTTATTACAGCAAAAGAAACCGAATAAATTATTATAATGTTTTAGCTTAAACTATTAATTAGTGATGACGCAAGCCGATTTTTCAATAAACATCAACTTCCGCGAAATTTGGAAACGTACACAGATAATGATGAATATGATATGAGCCCTACTGTACACGTTGATTGTGCCACATGGGCTGATATATATGTGATCCTTCCTTTCGATGCTCTTACTATGTCAAAAGCAGCTATGGTAAGCAGAAAAAACAAAAATAAATAATATTCACATTGTTGGATTGTGTGTATGACAATATAATGCAAATTAACAGTCAATTCTGAATTTGATGATGTTTCAATTTAAACTATAGTTATTGAAATTAGAACTTAAATTGCCATAATATAATCTCACAATTTGTCACTTTTGGTGAATGGTGTCAACTCACATGTTTTCTTTTTAGGGAATTTGCGATAATCTGGTAACATCTACTGCAAGAGCATGGCCCGTGGAGCAAAAACCGCTTATTGCTTTCATGGCGATGTCAAAGAGGCAATACGAACATCTCATAACGTTGTCGCAGATGATTTTGTTAAGAGCTTACAATTGGCAGATAATAAACGAGATGCCCGCAATGTTCGAACGGGATGGCGATTTAACACCTGTTATGGTGGCTATTCCATATATGATCAAGTGTATTAGAAAGAGAACTAACAGACAGTTATAACAAATAAGAATAAAATATAAATAATGTATTAATATAATTTCTTCATTGTGTTCTTTCACCTGTCAAAAAAATTCGTTATTTTCTCTTATTACTAGAGTGCGATTAGACTTAAAAGTAGCATCCGATGATTATGCTCGGATTTTTATGAAATTTTTTGCATTATTCCTAGACTAGAAAAAAAAAGGTTTACCACTTTTTATTTGGCGGTAAACAAATAATCTTGATAATTACAAAAATTCTTTTATAAAGGTATATTATAAGAAATAATAACAATAATACTCACTTTAACTGTTAATCGTATTCGCATCGATTAAAACAATTGAAATTTTCTTTAATATCATATACAATGATAGTTATCTTCTAAACTTAAGCCACAATAAATGTTTAAATGAATCTATGCAACCTTTGTTAATGTAAGCAAAATCATCACAATTGGACAATAGTTGTTATGCCCGGAATACACTAACGTCTAACGCCTTTATGCGGTAACTAACGTGTCATCGTTTGCGCCCTTCTAATTGGCCTGTTAAATCGTGGTCACATTCGATTTTAACGCATTGATTTGAGCATTACGCGTTCATTAGGCATTAAACGACAACATCCCAAAAAAAACATTGCTCTCAAACTCATTAAATCATATTAGGGTTTTTTATCGGAAAACTTAATTAGTAATATACAAAATAAATTCGTTCCCCGGCTTGCCATTATGTGTTCAATCAAAAATTAAAACAAATTGGATAAGATATAAGTTAGTGTTTAAGTGAGGTGAGAATTAAAATTATTATCATGTTACTATAAGTATAAATACAGTCTGGTTTTATTGAAGCTAGGATTTACCATCATGGTAAAAGTTGTCAAAAGTTTGTCAACAGAAGATCAATACCAGTGACAGTCCTGATATATCGGGAGAGACACACAGCTACGAAGTTAATTACCATCTTGACTGCCAACTACGATATAATTTAAACAACATTTATAAAACAATTCTTAATTATTTATTTACTAGTCACTATCGTATTCATTAACATATTTTTCAGCCAACTCGTCTACACTTAATCCTTTTTTCGTCGCATACACTGAACACTGTTCCGGAATTGAAACAAAGGTTCTTATTTTTGCTCTGATTTGCTTCCACGTCTCCTGCCAATAATTCTTTTTATCTCTTGCCATGGCCTTGTAATCATTGCCATACTTATCCATTAAATATATGACCCATTCAACTTGGCCCTTAGGTAAACGGAACATTTTCTTTCTAGGAGCTTTTGCTTCTGCTATTAATTCCTCAACAACGTGCTTCTTTGGTACTTCTTCCTCTGGTTCTTCTTTTTCAATTGGTTCCTCTATCCAATCCCCTTTCTCCGGAATAATTTGGGTTTTCAGTTTTTTCTTGAAATTTGGTATTCCTAATACTTCATTTGCATTGTATGCTAATCCCATCTCCTTCATATTTCTTTGCACAGATTTCTGAATTTCCCATGCGTCTTTTATCGGTTTACTGCGAGAAAATCAAAATAAGTCTAATTTTTAAATAAGCATAACCTCAAACTTACCATGTTATAGTTCCCAGTTTATTTTGCTTGTTACGCATCCTCTTACGGTTTACATTGTGTCTGTATACTTTTTTTCGCCGTTGTTTCCTTAATTTTGTCATGTTCACTTAAATTATAAATTAATAATATATATATAATTAGTAATTACACAAGCAAAAGCACACCACGACCACGTTTTCCAAAAACGAGAGAAAAACGCGAGCATGCGCGAGAACGAGAAAAACAATCGAACTACCAACCCTACAACGTGTACAATTGAAGGCAACCGGAATTCCAACTATATAAATCTAATATGAAGAGTGATTACCATTTATACTTTGTTGATATTCTTGAAATACCCTTACTCTGTGTTACTATGTATACTAGGTATATTTTTTGAAGAAATTACTGAATGGTTCCTCTAATGCTTAAAAAAATTATTCTGGATGTTCACTTCACTCCTAGAATAATTACGTATATTTGAATTCCTTTAATTCATTTATCTTAATGAAATTTTATGCATCCATTGTATTCTTACGTAAAGTATTTATTCAAATGACCACCAAAATAAATAATTAGTACTTATAAATTAATTTTTTTTTGTTCTTTTCTCACATTACATATCCGCTCAATCCGCTGCTATATTCACGAGTGAAGTACCTTAACGATTTTGACGTGTGTGCGTGCGACGAAACACGAAACCAAGCGGTTGTGTAGGTTAACTCAAAACTGTCATTTTTGTTTGTTATTGGCGGTACTCTCGACTATTAAATTATTAATTTCTAAATATTTCGTCAAGATGTTGTCGCGACCGCGGCTTAAACACATAGTTGTAGAGAATTTCAAATCTTACAAAGGGTCGAGAGTTATAGGCCCTTTAAAACCATTCAACGCTGTAATTGGCCCAAATGGCTCAGGTTTGTTTACTTTCAATATGAATTAGAAACGTAATAAAACCGTGCATTTTCAGGTAAATCAAATTTTATGGACGCTATATCCTTTGTTATGGGTGAGAAAACGGCCAGCCTTCGTGTTAAAAGGCTCAGCGACTTAATACACGGCGCTGCTATTGGTAAACCAGTTTCTCGAAGGTATGTAAGTTTTACTCTCGTTGGAGGCACGATTAAAATTAATTTTTAGTGCGTCCGTAACTGCTGTCTTCTTGTTGGACGAAAATGAAGAAACTGAGATGGCTTTCATGCGATCTGTGCAGGGTTCATCTTCGGAATATCGCATAAACAATAGTGTAAGTTTAGATGGTTTCTAAGTACTTAGGGTAGATGTTATTGTGTCATCAGTGCATTTTTAATAAAGTTTTATTGAAAATGTTTAAGCAGGCACATATAGTAAGCATACTCAAGTTTATATTAAACATTTTTTTTAATGTTGCTAGTTAAATTTGAGTGTACATTGTTTTATTAATAATAGGTTTGTTTGCGGAGCCTGTTGGGAACGTGTTCGGACAAGACATCGCATTGGGCCAATGTAAAAACATGGCTGAATTAGTGCGAGATTACCTCAGCGAATATAGTTAATAATTTGTTAGTTTTTGGCTTGAAATTATTCAAGAATTTGCATTTGTCCTACTGAAGCCTTGCTAATCTGATTACTGTTAGTCCGTTCTACCTGGTCATATGAACAATTCTTTAGTCTGGATGTGGGTGTGCAAAAATGGATTCAGAGTAGCTCGAGTGTACTGTAAATTATTATAGATGGCTCATGTATAAACTTCTAAACCTAAATCTTAGTCAATTACAATATAAATTATGTGCTAATCAAATGATCGGTTTGTTCGAACACAAAGAAACCACCGTTTATGATATAAAGTACCGCTGTTATTACTATATTATCTGCGACAAACAATACCTTTCTTCAGGAACTTACATATCTATATTCCATAGTCCATACTCCATAGAATTCTATAGGTACACCCAGGTACACTATTTATTATAATGACAGATGATCACGTTTGCTGTTTTATGATCAAATTTAGGAATATAACTTATAATTCGTAGATAAATTGTTGTATTAATACCCACATAATGGTTATAATACACTTGCATAATAGGGTATTTGACTATTATTGGAAAACCATCTTAGTGTGTTTATTCCTTCACTCTACATTGTAAGTGCATTACTTTTTGTAATTATTTCCTCAATATTTCATAAAAATCAGCGTTAAAAATTGAATCACAAAAAGTCCTGCCAAAACGATACTTTCTGTTGTGTGACGTCACCGGTTAGTAAATGTCAAATCGGCCAGCATCGGCATCGTCGCCGTTTGGTAATTGTGTTGTATGATGTGTTGTTTTCACAATTTCTACATAAAAATGGGTTATAAATGGTGTATAAATCCACAATGCAGAGATACGTCAAGAAAAACTCCGGATAAACTATTTGTAGCTGTTCCGCAAGATTTGAAACTGTGAAGAAAGTGGTTGGCTCGTAGAAATCCAAATGAAATAAATAGCCGCCAATACAAGTGTTTTCTATTGTGAAGATTACTTCGACATAAGTAAAACTGACTAGAATAAGTTATCTATCATATTTTCGAACCAGGTATTATCTGATCTGACAGCTTAAGGTTAGGGGTATCCTAACCTACAAAGTTATGCTTACATGGCGCTTTCGTGCTATTAAATTCAAACGGGAGAAGCATAAGAGCGCGTTCGGATAACCCGGTATTGTACGGTGAGAGTGACGCGCTGCATAATAGGCGGGCTAACGTTTATCTGCGTATAAGAGAGAGACAGCCGACCCAAGTTATCTGAGCATTGCTCTCCCCATACCCTACCTTGACAAACCGAACGCGCTCTAAGCGGACTAACGAATGACATCACTGGAGACTGAGCCAATTACAGAGCGTTTTCAATCACGTGATAGGACGTGAATAAAATTCAATTTTAATTTTGGTTTTTCATAGAAATAAAGCATTTTTTTTGAAAGGTAATTTCAAATAGTTTTCTTAAACTGTAATCTATTAGGATGACTATAATACATGCCATATTTTTAATACAGTCAAATACCCTATTAAAACCTTGCCTTGTGGCTGGTGTTTAAACTAAAAAAAAATAGATGTGCTTGTCAAATAATATGCTGCTATATTTAGGTTGTCACGAATCAAGAATATATGGGAGAACTGGAGAAGTTAAGAATAAACGTCAAAGCAAAGAATTTCCTAGTGTTTCAAGGTGCTGTCGAGTCGATTGCCATGAAAAATCCAAAGGAGACAACAGCGCTCTTTGAGGAAATCAGCGGGTTTGTAAAACTGATATTTGAATTTTTTGAATTGATTTGATCGTTGCCAAATGCTAGGTCTGGAGCACTGAAGGAGGAATATGATAGGCTGAAGCAGCAAATGCAAAAAGCGCAGGAGGAAATTAATTTTGCATACCAGAAGAAAAAGGGTATTAACGCAGAAAGGAAAGAGGCTAGACTCGAGAAGGAGGAAGCTGATAAATATGCTAGGCTGAAGGATGATTTGGTATGTTCTGATATTTATATCTCTTCCATAATAATACTTTAGTATCAACCAAAACCTATCTGTGCTTTCGTATTTATCTATTCATTATCTATTCATTATAAATGAATAAGCTCATAAGACACAGTATGCACCAGAGATTACGGATTTTCAAATTTAATTACCGCACTGCTCAATACTAATGCCAGTGGTCTAGATCAGGGATTTGTTTCAAAATCAAAATTGTCAACCTCAGGAGGCGTTTTTTGACATTACTTACATATACGCTTTGAATAAAGCTGAATTATCAATATTATCAAAATTTGGTACACTGAAAAAAGTTTTAGGTAAATTTACTTCGAAACGATGGGTAATTTTGTCGCCCGAGGAATGACAGTAATTTTTCCATCAACAAGTAATTTTCCCATCCATTGTAAAATTACATTGTGAATTTACCTTTTGCACTGTCGATTTACAATAGAGTTATTGAAAATTACTAGCGACATTTACAATGCGTTCATGGTAATTTTAGAATATGTACCCTATACTGTTCCCTTCCATTTATAGTAATTTTCCTTAGCATATATCCAATGACATAATTGTAATTATTAAATATAGTACTGTAAATTTACTATATGCTATAGTAAATTTACAGTACTATATATAAATAAAAGATTTGTTTATATTTATCAACACATTTTATTTTATTATGAATAATAAATCTATATAAATAAAAAAACAACATATATGCATCCTACGAATTGAAAAGAAAAAAAAAATCTGTTGTACATAAAAAAAAACATATTCTAAGATACAAATTTATTCAGTTTGTTGATGAATGTAATGGCCTTCCTCTTTGTAGTGGCTCCTCCAGGGTCCGGGTACAGTTTTAAGAAATACCTTTGGCATAATTCCATAGTTGTTCGTACTTCTTTGGGGTACTCCATATTTAAAATAAATAACAATGCAAATAAAAATGAAAATGCTTCGAAGAATGTATCCGCTTCTACGGCTTCTGCATTGTCAAAGTGGACACGTGATAGTTCTATACGAAGTACCACAATTGTTCGACAGTTGTACAACATGATGTACTTACCCCTTATCCTGGTTTTATAATAAACCGCACTTCTATTACCTTCACTAGTAAATGAAACATATAACCCCTACGAGGTTTCAGCTTATGGCGCACGTTTGTGCTGCACTTATAATACATGCGAGCTTGGAAACAACACCGAATTGACGCCAATTAGCAGCGCACATGCGCGGATGAACGGTTTACCGTGTTATCATAGTATAATTACTATACGAACTAGATTATTACTAAACAAAGTAATTATGCTACAAAATAGCGTACATTAACAGTGTATTTTTACTGTTCGTACGGTATATTCAGAGTCCAAACGTTAAAACTACTGTTTCCTTGTAATAGTACATAGATATTTGGAAATTTACCGTTAAAGGAACGTAAATATAGACTTACAATGGTTACATAGTAAAATTTTCACAAACCCCAATAGTATTTTTACCGATACTTTTTTCAGTGTAGTTTGAAAAAAAAAATTAATCTGAAATAGACAATAATCAGTTAGATTGACTCATTTGAATGTTTAAATTACCTTTTATATGAGTTTTGCTTAGTAGTATGCGCGCCAAAAGGAAGTGGTACACCACATACGCTTTGTGTTTTGTTGTGATCTATCAGAACTAGAACTCACAACAGATCGTTTGTCAAAATTATCGTAATGGGACACAACTAGTGTTGTGTTGTCAACTGTAATAATACAGGAAGAAATAATAACAAATTGAAGAATGTAATAATACAAATTTGATTGGACCACTTTATACAGATAACTTAATGATATAATCTCAATTTTTTTTTGACGAGATTAAAATATTTTCTCATATTACGTATGATAATGTAAAAACACGATAGTACGATGGCACGGATAGTACCTACTAAACGGTTTTTGTAAATTGCCAAGAGCCTTAATTTTATGGTTCCCTTTCCTTTACACACTTAAAAAAGTCAACCTAAAAAAATATCAAAATTTTATTATATTTTTCAGAACGACAAGCTAGTCGAGCACCAACTGTTCAGATTATTCCACAACGAGCGAGAGATGAAGAACTACGAGAGCGACCTCAAGGACAAAATCCGCGAAGTCGAGAAAATCGAGAAACGCAAGGAGAAATCTGAAGATGCCCTAAAGGATAAGAAGAAAGAGCAGGGGAAGTACAACCGCGACTTAGCGAAGATCGAGCAGGAAATCCGCGAGTCGGAGATGGAGATTTCCAAGAAGAAGCCACACTTCATCAAGGCTAAAGAACGCGTCTCTCACATGCAGAAGAAACTCGACGGAGCTATAAAAACGTTGGAGCAGGCACGAAAAGCCAATGAGGCACACATGAACGATATCAAGAAGTTGGAAGACGAATTGGCCGAAGTGGAGAAGTCTAAGGGGGAATACGAAGAGACTATAGCCGGTGAATCTCAGAGTCAAGGGAGGGACGTACATTTGGAGGATGAGCAGGTCAAGGAGTATCATAGGTTGAAGGAGGAAGCGGCGAAACGGTCTGCTAGGTATATGCAGGAGTTGGATTCTGTTAACAGGGAGCAGAAGGCCGATCAGGATAAGCTGGATAACGTGTCTACTTTGAGGACCGAGGCGGAGAATAGGCATCGGCAGAAGGAGCACGAGAAAGAGGAGATGGAGAAGAGAATTGAAAAATTGAGTGAACATATCAGGTTTGTTTCCTTCTATCTTCATTAGTTGTAGATTTACAACCGATAATTTTCTTTCAATGTGATAGACTTTGGAAAACAATGTTGTAGGAAAATAAGCAAAATACAATACCGTAATACTTTCTTATCGTCAGCCCAACTTGTTCGTTGGTGCAACAAAGGATACCGGATATGTGTTGTAGAAACAGCAGAAAAAAATAGTTGCAGAAATCAGGGCTGTGGAGTCGGAGTCGTAGAGTCGGAGTCTAAGAAATTTCAGAGGAGTCGGAGTCGGAAAAAACACATCGACTCCGACTCCGAGCCCATATTTAAATATTTAAATATACAAAAAAAAAGCTTATGGACTCAGCAGCATTGGTTTGTGAGTAATTTGCTATGACACAAGCCATATGTTTAATACAATCAGATACTAGAATACTAGATTAAATTTGTTTCCTCTTTTTCCTGGAAGATCTTTTGTTTTATTTTTTTTTATATTACTCGCTTGTATTATTATACTGAGTCAAATTTGTGATTATTTAGATATGTAAGATTTTTATTATACACAATTATTCGAAAATCTTATTGTATGCTATTTTCCGGAGTCGGAGTCAGACTAAGAAAAATTTCTGGAGTCGGGTTCTAGATTTTTTTTACCAACTCTGCAGCCCTGGTAGAAATAGTATAGTTGAATCCATTCCTTCAAGTCAATTACTTCACAGTATATCTTAAAAGTCCCATGATATTATTAATTACACAACTCAAAAAAATACTGGCCAAAAACTTGGCCTTTTTGTAAAGATGGCGCCCAGGAATTGTTTGCTTGTTTGTTAATCATATTTTGTGTAGCTCATGGAGAAAGAGTTCCTATATACAAATTGTGGCCGGCGCAATCGGTGATCGTAATTATTCTGGTACAGTACAACCTCTCTTAACCGGCCACTACGGGACCGCACCCTTGACCGGATATCAATTTGGCCGGTTAATCCGACCGATACGTAAATGACGACTTTAATCATATCTGTAGGCACTACCGGTCAAAATTGACGTATACATTACAGTACATTAAATAAAAAAAAACCTGATGTGGCCAGGCACATGACTTAATCATATTATTGAGCAATGTTTCCGAACGCAAATGAATGCAAACGCTGATGTAGCGACAATACTGTGAATAGTATGTATATAGGTCTGTTCGCTGTAACAAAATGTACCGTTTGGAAACCGTTGGTTATGATGGACCAAGACAACCTCTCATTATAATTACCCTACCCTTTCCACACTGATACATCTGCTTCATGGGAACCAACGTTTTTCAAACGGTATTTTCCGTTACCGCGAACAGACCTATGAACCCTAAAGCGGAACTTGCATTGCCAACAGAAAAGTTTTTTGTGACAGTCTCTTGAAATTTAGTAAGCTTGATCGGGTGGAGTTCATCTGCACTTATAATCTTTTCTAGTTTGGTCACAAACTCACTTGCTGCAGGAGCATCTGCTAACATTTTCTCTCCACAAATGTTTATAAAATTGACTCCATGTCTCTTCTTCCATCTTTCTTACAAGACAGCATTGGCTGCAATGTCATTGTTTTCTTCAAACTTGCGTGCAAAATTATTACTTTTTCTTTAAAAATAGGTCCGAAAATAGGTGTGCCTCTTCTTCGCCCTTGTAAAAACCATTTTGTTTGTTAGGTTTTTCAAAGTTCGCCGCTCTGTAAAAGTGTTTCTAGTGTCTATTTGAGTGCAAAAGTCTTCAATAGATTTTCAATTACGACGCCAATCGTTAATTGTGTGCTTTTTCCCACATTCAGTTTCAGTTTACAAATTTTATTTACAGACTCTCCTTTATCTATTCGTTCGATCGCATTTAGTTTTGGTTCGATTGTCACAACAATCCGTTTTCGTTTATCTCATTCATTTTAAAAACAAAACAACACAAAATACAGGTAGGCCTTCAGTACAGTACCACAAAATACAGGTATAGTCAAATGCAGGTGTTGGGCAAAATTTAGTTGCAATTAACTTGCAATTCAAAATTAGCAATAAATGTGTATTTTTAATTATGATTAAAATTTTGTAATCAACAACTAAAAATACTTACACGTTTGATTTTCAATCGCAATTATGGTTTTTAACTATTGCAAGGCGCGTCAAATAGGCAAGTTGAGACTTGACGCCGAGTCGGGCATTCCGAGAAGTGGCCGGCCGGTTAAAGCGAAGGCCAGTTGATACGAGGCCGGTTAAGAGAGGTTGTACTGTAGTTTCAATTATTTAATATGTTTTATAACATGTCTTCTGATAAGTAAGTACGTAGGCTTTCACGGCCAGAATCATTTAGAAAATAAACTGCTTCAGGGTTATGCCGTGTGTCAAGATTTGTTAATGCTGACGTTTCGCGAACCATGTTGCTCGCTTCTTCAAAGCTAATTGAATACTGACTTACTTGATGCCCGTTTGCATCGTATGTATTAAGCTTTAGTTACGTATGGGATCGTACTAAAGTCATTGATCACCAAGCTGTCCCCTAACTAAGGTTAAGGGCGACCTAAGGTAGACCGACAAAAAACGACAGCTTAAAGCTTGTTTAAATATAGGCAACGGATTGCGTATTCGTGATTGGCTGAATGGAGGTTGAATTGTGACATCTGTCAAAATAACGTATGACCGCTGTCATTCATTGAACCTGATCAAATGCATGCATGCACGGTTGCTAGACTAGAGCGGTTGCCTCATGTAGCACCTTTATGGTGAAGTGGTGCACGGGGGGGTGGGGGGAAGGGTCAAAAGGCATACAATGGCGTCACATCGCACGTCATCGATCAGTTATAAACACACGCTAGGCATCGCTAGGCGCCAGCCAAGACACCATATAGACACATTCACGTCCACGTCAAGCTGTCAGTGTTCTGTCTGAAGCGTTGTTTGAAGTTAATCCATAATAAAGCTGTGTGTAGCATTGTATGAGATTAAACATATGTGGACAATTTGACAATGAGAAATTGAAAACACAAAGTTAGGTTACGAACTCAGACAAATAAAGAGATATCTCTTTATTTGTCTGAGGTTACGAACAAGCGGTAGTGACATCATTGTATGCGGGCCGTTCATTAGTGGATGAGGAATGAGACAACTGCTCTGGTCTAGAACCGTGGATCAAATGGTTTTGGTTATTTATTAGTATAATTTCCAGGCTTTAAAGTCTATTCTTATTAATGGAAAAGAAATTGTCATAACTTAACTGAAAAATTTTGTGTATTGCAGTATTTGTTGCAATTATCAAAGTAGTACAAATTTACTGCCACAATATTCTAGTAAAAAAATATGGTTTGGAAAGTTGACAAATGACAGAATACTACTCAGATTAGTACTAACATCTCTCAATATTACTAGAGTTTTACCTTGTAGTCAAATCACGAATAACTTAATATAGGAAAGTCCTACACATACGCGGTGCAAATGAACGCCGACTTAAGCTTGACTTAGTTTTATGTAATTCTTAAAGTTAAGTCTGGCTTAGCAAATACGGTGCAAATGGGCACCGTAGAGCTTGAAAGTTGAAAACTACCAGTTCAGAATAGTATTTTATTATACGAGTTTTATATTGTCAAATTGCCGCAATAGTTGTTTGGTCATCAAGTCATCGGTCATCAGCAGACTTCTGTATTTTTTGACAGAATAGATATTGACAATTATGTCAATAGATTTAGAAAAATTTCTGTATCTATTGGTATTATTTTCATAGGCGGGCGAATTATTTGTCTACCCAAATCTAAAATGACTAAGCTAAAAGGGATTTGATGTTTAATTGACGAGAATACTGCAGGATAACTTACCAGTCTATTGTTTATCGACTATTAAGAGGCTATTGTTTTAATGCAACGAGGTCAAATAACTCGCAATACAAAAAAACAAATTGTGGCTATATCAAAATGACTGAAATGAGGACAAAGATCAATGGCCCCAGTCTCTGTCTCCAAAAAATGTGGTTATGTATGCGCTTTAACTTTTGCCACCAATATTAATACCCTCATAGTTACTAAAAACAGTATTACAATTTGCTAATTGTGAATGCAAAGTATGTACAAAAAAAATTTTAAAATAATATGAACTACTAGAATAGTTAGGATCACAACTTTTTTTGCTCTTATTTCACTGCCTATATAGTTGAATGCCTACAAATCTTGGCTGAAACATGATAAATAATATAATTAATAACTACAATTGATAATGAGTAAAACTTCATGTTAAAAAGTCTCTTTATGCTATTTACTGTAATAATTTCACATTGCTCAATAATAAAAATTGCACAATAAATATTTACTTGCAAAAAAAGCAAATTCTGAGCGAGTAACCCATGATTTGTCTGAAATATCCTAGAGATATATTGCCTGTCATTGTTCTGAAATTGTTTCCCAAACTACCCAGAATGATTGTTCGATTCTCAACACTCCTGAAAAATACAAATTCAAAAAAAAAAATGAAAATTTTTTGTGATATCAAACAGTACCTACTTCTTTTGCTTATGTAATCTCATCCATGTTTTCTTTTATTTTTGTACAGAACGAGCGAACAGGCCCTCTTAGACCAAAGGCAGCTTAGGACTGACCTTCAATCTGACGTTGGATCATCAAAGAACAGAGTGCAAGACATCCAGAAACAATTGGAAGATGTTTCCGAGCAACTCGGCGATGCCAGGATCGACAAACATGAAGATGCTCGCAGAAAGAAGAAACAGGAGATTGTCGAGAAGTTCAAAAGCAACTACCCAGGCGTTGTAAGTTTTCTAGCAGTGCCATCAAGTGCAAATAGTCATCAAGTGTCAAAATAACTTAACCGCTTTCTTTTTTGTTTTTCTCTGATTCTCTGCATTCGTTTCCCATTTTAGTATGACCGCGTTATCAACATGTGCCAACCGACACACAAACGCTACAACGTCGCAATTACGAAGGTTTTGGGTAAATTCATGGAGGGTATCGTAGTGGATACGGAACGTACCGCAAGGCAGTGTATCAAATACCTGAAAGAGCAAATGTTGGAGCCCGAAACATTCCTACCTCTCGATTATCTGCAACTTAAGCCGATCAAAGAGAGATTACGTCACATCAGTGACCCGAAAGGTGTGAAATTATTATACGATGTCCTGCAGTTTGATCCTCCGGCGATCGCTAACGCTATAATGTTTGTCACGAATAACGCTTTGGTGTGCGAGAGTCCCGAAGATGCCATGAAGGTGGCGTATGAATTAGGAGCTCGTTACGACGTAAGATATTTTATGACTGTAATTGTCGAAATAATATGTAGTTTTGTTTTTATTTAGGCTGTTGCTTTGGACGGCACGTATTACCAAAGGGCTGGACTTATCTCGGGTGGTAGTTTAGACTTAGCGCGTAAAGCTAAGCGATGGGACGAGAAGCATATGTCACAGTTGAAGGCTCAGAAGGTAATTATGCAATTATTTTTTTCTGTGGTTAATATTTGTTTTGTTTAGGAAAAATTGACGGAAGAGCTGCGCGAATCTATGAAGAAGTCCAGAAAGGAATCGGAATTAAATACGGTCGATTCGCAAATCAGAGGTTTAGAGACGAGGTTAAAGTATGCCAAAACTGATATGGATAGCACCGTAAGTATTTTTAGTTTGAAACTGTTTCTTCTTCTATGACTTAGATATTAGACGTTAGACTTAATATATTGAAAATAATGTTGTATAGCACCACGGTCCACTATACCAGTCTGTTTACTTCGTGTCTCAAATTCATTTCTGCGCATGACGTCACTGCGAGAAGGATGTTGACACGGACACCTAGGCAACCAAATACATCCTTAAGTTTTTGACTTTTGTAGATGATTTAGGTTAACAAGTTGTCAACCATGCTAACGCTTTGACTGTCAAAAAGGTTTGAACGTCACAACAACATATTGGCTACCATGGCAACGATCGCTACTTCTCGCAATGACGACACTTGTAGATGCGCGTGAGCGTGGTATTATTATTAGAGGTATGCTCATACTCATGTGGAGTGGGGATGAGAATCTGCGAGAATCTTCGTTACGTTAATATCCGCTGGGCGCGCTGCATGGTTGAAGAATAATAACATAAACATAACTAGTACCAATCCAATTTTTGTTTATTTATGCTTACTTCTGCGTACATAATGCAAATGCTGGAAAGTTTTCTTTTTATACAAGTACGTTTGTCTGTTATGTTTTATAAATTGTTAGTGGCATAACCCCTAATAACGTAAACATAACTAGTACCAAACCAATTATTGTTTATTTATGCT
Organism: Aphodius sticticus; assembly: GCA_963966075.1. Classification (NCBI taxonomy): domain Eukaryota; kingdom Metazoa; phylum Arthropoda; class Insecta; order Coleoptera; family Scarabaeidae; genus Aphodius; species Aphodius sticticus. The sequence continues at coordinate 37,695,228 of OZ014506.1, forward strand.
TATTTCTGCGTACATAATGCAAATGCTTGAAAGTTTTCTTTTTATACAAGTACATTTGTCTGTTATATTGTATAAATTGTTAGTGGCATAACCCCTAAGTTTGACATATGCAATGGTGGTTGTCTACATATCACCTGCGCAGTAGCGGTCGTAAATTCGTCCAAAAATTAATCATACCTTTATATTCATACCACGCGCGTGAGCAGACCGTGGTGGGCCGTGTATAGCATCCTCACTATTCTAATGCTAAGTAGTCTGGTGGTGTTTTGAACGCACTATTAATGTGTATATCGAAAAAGCTATAGAATTCTCAAACAAATGGGAAATTTGAAAGTTTTTGATTATAATTTAAGTAACTTTGGTTCAGAACTTTCTTTCAATAACAATTTGAAAATTGGAAATCAAGAAAAAACTAGTAAGAAAATTATCTTAAGCCGTGCTGAAGTGAAAATACCCCCACCATAAAATATTTAAAAAAAAACAAGTGAACCGGTTTTGCCCATTCACGAACTTGTCCTTACTTTTTAAGAGATAAGCTTGTAACCCAAATTTCAGATCCATTACTTCAAAATTACGGCAGTTATCGTGTACACAGACGGACTAACAGACGGACATAGCTAAATCGATTCAGTTTTCAATGCTGATCAAATACATATATAATAATAATAATAATATTTATTTAAACACACTGTACAGTATAACGTCAAAATTGAGTATATCACAATAAACAAAATTCATTATGGTTTTAAGCTATTCTCAAATTCCTCGATGTTATATGGGAGGATCCTTAAGAGGTGATCGTGCAGCGTTGTTTTGAAAGTGTTATTGGTTTTTGTTTTCCAAATATATAATAATAATAATATATATAATATATAATAATATATATAAAAATTATATAATATATAATAATATAAATAATATTTTATATATTACACTATATCTGCCACGCCTTCTTAAGGGTGTTAAAATGGCAAACTCGATATACCCTCACCACAGTAAATGTGGGGGGTATAAAAATGATTTTTATGGTGTATCGTTTCAGCTTTAACGTTATTTACAGTTCCATGACACTGGTTATTGTTTGTTTAGCCATATATATATATTTGTCATTATATTAATGATAACAATACAATTCAGTATTTAATTATTAACAGTATTAAATTGTTGGAAAAACTTTTACATGACAATTTTTAAAAATTTGTTTTGGATATTGAGCTTCATGCCAACTGAAAGGTTGCCATAGCTGTTGCACGCAAATTTAGACATTATTTGGACTTTAGCTTGTTGGTTTCTTTCTCTAGAATTTTCTATAAAATCAATTGAATTCAGTACTGGGAGAATTGCCTGTATGTTTAAATAAGAAAAATAAAAAGTTTAAATGAAAAATGACAATATACTAAGTTAAAGTCCAACCTAAGAATAGTACAAGAATTGTGTATATAGTCGATCTCACCAGTGCTGCAAATTACTCATCGATTTCTGCTGTTATCTTCCTCATACGCTACATTTCATTCCTATACAGTGCCGTGTGTTAGAACGCAATAGAATGATTATGATACATCTGCTGTACAAATTAAATGCGCCCAGCGAAAAAGTACGTATTTTCTTAGAATGACATTTCTAACGTTTCTAACCTCTAATACTGAATGTAAATATTGAATGAGACCGTATGTTAGCAAAAAGGTTTTCATTGAAAGGTAAGCCGCTTAATAAAAAACCTATGGTGATGGTTATTTAATTAGTAAAGATAATAGCAATATTAATTTAATTTCTATGATATCCGCCTCGGTAGGCAACGTATTTACAGTGATCTATGTTCGGTTGCCTATGCACAACAGTCAAGCTGCGCGATACGCCAAAATCTTGGTTCATACACTTATAAGCGATGAGTAATTTGCAGCACTGGTGAGATCGACTATAGATATGAATTAATTTTACTAATTTGACCTATGGTCCACTAAAAGGTAGTGATGAGAGAAGTTGTGAAACTGTGAGAAGATAACAGCAACTGTAAATGGTATTATGTTGTGAAATAATTATATAATAATAATAATAGTTTAGAAAATAATAATAATTTATGTCACGAAAAACTGTGTATAGGGAAAATGTGAAAACATTTTGTTTCAATCAATTAATTTAATAATGATTAATTAATGTTTCTAATTATTAGTTCTGCAATAATTTACAATCATATGGATTATGGAGTTATAATGGAAATTAATTTAATCAAATATTCCAATAGTCAATAGCCAATATTCAAATAGTCCTTTGCAGGAATTATCTGGAAATATAATGATAACACTAAATAGCAATTTAAGACTCATACTTTGGGCGCATTTCTGGTTGCTTTAATTACATTTTGTTACTTTGTTTTTAATTTATCTGAAGTTGGTAATGAAAGCATGGTAGATTTAAATAGCTATATTCCGACCCAACTACTTAACTTGGCCCGAGTATACTATTCAGTTTTGCATTGAGATACTTTCAGTTGTGAGCTGTTTCTTAATTTTTTTTATATTTATCACAAAATCTTATAACTTTAAGCTGTTCTGTTGCTTATAACAATAATGTTATTATCAACTTACTTTATGATTGCGGTTGTTGAATTTTTTAAATAATTTTGTTTTTATTTCAGAGCAAACAAATCAAAGTGGTCGAAAAGGAATTAACACGTTTGTCTGACGAAATTACAAAGTACAGTGTAAGTACAATTTAGAAATAATCACACTTGTGTTACGTTAGTTTGTAAGAATTTTTATTATTTTAAAATTAATTTTATAAAGTAATTTTGACACGTAATCTGCAAACCATGGTAACCAATCATTTTTTTTTTTAACTGTTTACAGCCTGCTATCGAAGAAATAGAAAAGTCAATGCAGGTGCGAGAGCAGCAGATCGAGGAGATCAAGCTAAAGATGAACAGCGTTGAGGATGTGGTCTTCTCCCGCTTCTGCCAGGAGATTGGCGTGAAAAACATCCGGCAGTATGAAGACCGCGAGCTCAGGGCGCAGGAGGAACGCAAACAGAAGAGGCTCGAATTCCAGAAACAGATCAACCGAATCACAAGCAATTTGGAGTTCGAACGCAGCAGGGACACTCAAAGTACGTAAAGGGAATTTTGCATTTCTAATCATTGTAATTACAATATTTTGACATTATGACACTGTTTTGAAGTACATTTGAATTATTAGATTAGAATTAAATTCAATCTAGGAAGTTTTATAAGTATCTAAACTTCAAGTGTGATAGCGATAACCTCAAGAATCATAAATAATCTCAATAGGTTGAAATTGACATTTTTTTTGCAGATAACGTCAGTCGTTGGGAAAGGACTGTTAACGACGAGGAAGAAAAACTGGAGACGTGCAGGAAGCAGGAGGCTAAGCAGCGTGACGAGATTGACAAGGACATGCGGCAAGTTGACCAGTTTAAGGCAGAACGACTGACCAAAAAGCAAGAGTGTGACAACATGGAAGAAGAGGTTGGGAAGGCACGTCGTGAAGTTGGCACAATAGCCAAAGACGTTCAGGCAGCGCAGAAGCAGGTTGTAGCGCTCGAAGGGAAAATCGAGAGTAAGAAAAGCGACAGGCATGCAATCCTCATGCAGTGCAAGATGGACGACATCACCATTCCCATGCTCGTCGGTAACATGGAGGATATTGCCCAACCCGATCCATCACAGCAGTCGTCTGCGGACGCTAGCAGTACTACGCAGCAGTATGAGCGTGAGGCAAGGTAAGTTATGTTCAGTTCGTTTCTGAAAGGTGGCTAGATCATCAAGTTATCAAGTTGTTAACCTATCTCGAACTGAGTTCAGTTTATGACGTATAATATCTACACTAGGGTGGTTCAAAAATGCATTGCAAAAATTTTTGTAATGATAGAAACCAACGATCCCCCCAAATCGTTTCCAAATCCAACAAAAGTGGACACGTATTTATTTTTTCTTCGAAATTTTGATTTTTAATGGTGCCTATCGATGCATCAAATTTACATAAGAAAATGCATGGGAAAAAGACATTTTTTGGTATTTTTCGAATAATTCTTCGGGGTTTGGGAACGACATAATTTGTCAAATTAATATTTATAGGTTAATAATATGGTGACATACAGGCGGGATGTAAATTTTAAATAAATCAAAAATCCAGGTTGTGGCTGTAATTTTTGATTTATTTAAAATTTACACCATATTTATTTTTTATTAACCTTTAAGATGACTTGTAGAGAACTTTCCAATAAGGAATTTGAGCTATTATACATATGGCTTTGACGCTTTGACCCACCCCCACAGTGCCCTGAAAACTACGATTAAATGAAAAATGTACATTCTTCAGAAAATTTACCGTTCTAATCACTTCATTCTCTTTTTTCTCATAGAAATCATTAGTATAAGTCTAGTTGAATGTTTATAAACATTTGTCAGGTAATTTCCATTTTTTTAAACAAATTCCATTTGTTTAAATAATTCGTTTTTCTCGAAACTCCGTCGGACATCTGTTTTCTGAGTTCGAAATGGCAGTTTATTATCTTAGAGTGACATTATTCATTAAACAAATTCTTCCTATTGTTTAAACTATCAATGATTGTTTAAATAATAAAATATTATTCAAATGCATAATGGAGATATACAGGTGGTATGTAAATTTTAAAATAAATTAAAAATTACAGCTACAACCTGCATTTGAACCAGGGACCTGGGACCTGGTTCAAATCATTATTAAGTAAAATATTATTCGTTTTCAATATCATTTATTCGAAAAAATTGAATTTATTTAAAATCCTTTTTTCGTGAAATCGGGGAGTTACATTCCTTTTAAAAATATTAAATTTTCTACCATAATTAGAAAAAAGTTGAAAATGAATAATAATTTATTGTTTAAACAATAGGAGGCATTTTTTTAATGAATAGTGTCACTCTACGATAATAAACTGCCATTTCGAACTCCGAAAGCAGAATTCAGACGGATTTTCGAGAGAAACGAATTAATTAAACACCTAAAAATTTGTTTAAACAAATGGAATTTAACTGACAAATGTTTATAGGCATCCCACTAGACTTATAATAATGACTTCTATGAGAAAAAAAGAGAATGAAATAATTAGAAGGGTCAATTTTCTGAAGAAAATACATTTTTTCGTTTAACGGTAGTTTTCAGGGCACTGTGGGGGTGGGTTGGGGGCATCAAAACCATATGTATGATAGTTCAAATTCTTCCTTGGAAAGTCCTCTACAAGTCCTATAACTTTAGTCTTAAGTTTTCCCAAACCCCGAACAATTATTCGAAAAATACCAAAAATTGTCTTTTTCCCATGCATTTTTCTTACGTAAATTTGAGGATTCGACAGGCACCATTAAGAATCAAAATTTCGAAAAAAGAAAAAATACGTGTCCACCTCTTTTGGATTTGGAAACGATTTGGGGGGATCGTTGCTTTCTAAATAAAAATAGCCAATTTGAACCACCCTAATCTACACTGTAAACAAAAAAATATTAAAAAATATTGAAAGCTGTAGGTATAGGAGCAGGTTATAAAAGGATTCCAGTTATTATGTAGAATGATTAATTTATATTCTGACAAGTCATCTATCTTCATTTCAATTTCAAAATTGTTTTTACAATATTTGCACCAAATTTCTTAAAGACATTATAGATAACTAAACAAAATGCAATGTTACATGAAACCCCTGTTTTTTTGCTGCATATTTGCCAGAGCCAAAAAGTCAACAGCAGTTTTGACCACCAGGATAGGGTATGGAGATATACATCGTCACAAGTGTCATATTTTGTATTGGTAGCCATGTGAGAACAGGAAGTTTGCCTTGGAAGTAAAAGATATAACCTCCCTACACACATAACTTCATTATAGAAACTTGACGTTGGCTAAATCAGGCTAAATGTGTCAGGAGTGGGCAGGCTAATAGATCCATACTCCACAGTAGCGATGGGCATTCTCGGTCATTTCAGTGAGCCGGATCAGTCGAACCGGCTCACAAACATGACCCGTTCAAAATGAACGACTTTCATATGAACCGACGCGACCGAACCGTTCAAAATGAACGTATTTCATATAGGTTATAGACGGATCTAGTGAACGAACCGTTAAAAAAGAACGAGATACACGACGCGGGCATTGCTGGTATCTTCGTTCAGTCATTGCAGCGGCCCTATGTGGCAGGGGGGTCAGTTTTATAAATATACCGACGCGCGACGGCCTAACTCCTGCGAATATTGTTTTTCTTTGTCAGAACTGGAATTTTCTGATTTAACTTAGTTTTTCTTGTAATTTATGCTGATAGAAATTACCTCCATTCAGTAACAAAAACAAAATAGATCCTATAAAAATGGTACTAAGTCAATGGTATTTGCATATACATAATTTAAATTAATTAAATCTAATTTTGATCTTTTAGCAATTTTCGAAAGCTGATTTTACGGAATTTATACTATACTTTTCAATAAGTTCTGTATGGTTAACTAAACAAATTGTTCAATTTTACCGAAAAAATCTCATATCTTTCATTCTGCTTTTTATGCAGAGGCAGAGCTAGGCAGAGCTCAAGACGTAGTTAATATAATGAGATCTTTCGACCTGCGTAAAACTATATTCCACCCAACTCGACACAACTCCACCATCGACAATGTTTTCACAAATATTGCCAAAATTGACATTGGTCACATGGTGGGTAACATTTCGGACCACGAGCCACAGCTACTGAAAGTTTTGCTGGAATACCGAACTCCACAAGAAACAAGAAAATTTGGCAGAAGATTCACCAGCAGTAGCAAACTAAATCTAGTCAACGCCCTAGCGCAAGAAGCTTGGTATGAGGTATATGCTGAGGATGATCCAAACTTGATGTTCTCCAAATTCCTGGAAATATTTATCTTTCATTACGACAACTGCATTCCCCGCCAGCTACTGTCAGCACGAGGAGCCAGCAACAGAGTGCACCATCCCATGGAACTAGCTCACATCAAGGAAACTCTCGACCTAATAAAAGAAACAGCTGCGATGCGTCCAGAAGACAAGGAGCTACAACACATCCTGAAATCCTATAAGACATTCTACCTGAAACAATGTGAAGAATATGCCCAACTCTATACCGATACATTGCTCAGTAATGCCACCAATAGACCCAAAGCAATATGGGAGAAGATTAACGAAATTACAGGAAGAAAAAATCAACAACACGTGCATCCGACCACTGACGGACTTAGCAGAATACTTCTCCAATGCCATTGACAAACTACACAAAAATCTCCCACAACGGGACTACAAGGAAATTGCCAATACATTGGGACCAACGACAGGGAAAACTTTCTACTTCCACCCAACATGCCCAGAAGAAGTCGCAACAATTATAAAGAACCTGAAACCCAAAAGAACGAAAGACCATTACGACATGGACACCAAAACTCTGAGGTATGTGGAACCCGCAGTCTCCGGGGTCTTAGCGGATGTGCTAAATAAATGTATACAGACGGGAGTGTTTCCGGAGAGCATGAAGATTGCAAAGATCAGCCCCATTTTTAAAAAGGGAGATCGAGAAGATCCGGCCAATTACAGGCCAATCTCAATTTTGCCTGCCTTCTCGAAGGTTTTTGAGTCAATTATTGCGTCCAGGGTGAATGGCTTCCTCAGGCTTCATTCTTTACTCAGCAGCGAACAGTTTGGTTTCAGGGCTGGCATGGGCGCGGACAAGGCCATTCAGCGACTTTTGACGCTCATTGCCAATGCTCTGGAGCATGGCGAGCAGTGCCGGGCTCTGTTCCTGGACCTAACAAAAGCGTTCGATTCCATGTGCCACGAAACATTTCTGGGAAAGTTGGAACACTACGGTTTCCGGGGAATCCCACTGAAACTCCTACACAGTTACCTCACAAACAGATACCAGTATGTTGCCTGCAACGGCAAACAGAGCACATTGAGCAGAGTCACATGCGGTGTACCACAAGGAAGCCTAACCGGAGCTCTGTTTTTCATCATTTATATAAATGATTTGCCTGCAGGCATTAATGCGGATGTGGTACTCTACGCCGACGACACAACCATTCTGCTTCGCGGTCAAGAACCACAGATTTCTGCTGCTGCTCGGCAATCATTGGAAGAAGCTGCCACCTGGTTTACCAAAAATCGAATGGTACTAAACGTGGAGAAAACCTCAGAACTCATCATAACCACAAGTAGGAGAAACCATCTGAAAACCACAAGTGTTGAATTCCTGGGTGTCCATCTAGACACACGTCTAACCTGGTCTGTGCATATAGAACGTTTGATGACTGCTCTGTCAACCGCTATTTACGCGATCAGAAGAATTCGCAGCACAATAAATGAGAGTGCATCTCGGACAGTTTACTACGCACTGTTTCACAGCAGAATGTTGTATGGACTCAGGATGTGGGGCGGATCTTCACATTCCCGGAAAATATTTATACTGCAAAAGAAAGCTGTGCGGGCTGTTGAAGGAGCGAATCGCACAGATTCATGTAGACCCATTTTTCACAAACTCAACGTTCTAACCCTTTACGCTGCATACATACTTAAACACCTTCTATATGCAAGAAAACATCTACATATCCATAGACAAAGAGAAGACATCCACGAACACAACACCCGTCAACGGCACCATCTACAGGTTCCTTTTGGGAGACTGCACACCACAGAATTCATGAGAGAGAGTGTGACGCTGTACAACCACCTGCCCAATTGCTGGAAACATATCCCTGAGAGAGAATTCAAACGCCAGCTTACTACGTACCTAACTGACACACCACCCTACTCCGTATTAGAATTTATTCACTCGATACAGGCCGTGCAATTACCTGAATACTAAACATTGAATTATATGGTTACTTATGTTTACCTCATATACATGTACACTCTTGACTTGTTGGAAACAATCAATAAATACTATTCTATTCTATTCTATTCTATGCTTTTTATATTTTTCCTTATATATTCTCAAACTTTCATTTTCTTTAATAAATTATATTTATTAAAAATAATGGTCTTCATTATCAACTCCCGATTCAATATAATATCCCAAAAATATTTAAAATAAATACAGTGCAGATATACGGATCTCAACAATTTTAAAACGCAAAGAAAATGTTCGGGCAGATTCATAATATGTTAACGAATCTTTATGCATCGATCAAACCCGAAATAAACGAACAAAACTATTTTATACATGTATAACGTATATACATATTATGTACTTTACGCGGCACTGGAAACACGTGCATCAAAGACACCGCCGCGCCGCACCGGCTGAACTGTGTCTGCTTTGAGCCGTCTATGCCTTGAACAGAAATGAGCCGAGAGCGTAAACGCCGTAAACGAACGAACTACTGAACTGGATCTCCTACTGAACGGGTCAGTTTGCCAGGGTTGAACCGGATCGAACGGTTCAGGCATTTGACCCGTTCATTTTGAACGGTTCGTTCGCGAACGACTCATTCCTACTCCACAGGTTGATATAACAATTTTATCAATTTTCTATCGGCTGAAATCTAAAAACTTTTTTTTTGGCACGATTACAATACTTTATCATACTGGGTATGATAAAGTAAAGATATGCCGGTTGATTTGAACAACAAAGTTGGTTGCTATAGTAAATTTACGAACAACCCAAAAATGCCAATACTTACAGCAGAATTACCCAAAATATTTATATTGAAATATCCAAAAAGATGTTTCAATATAGTACTACTGTACGTTTCTGTTAAGTTGAGCGGTCAAGAGGGTTGCATAAACATTAAATCTATAGGCGGGCTAATCTAGACACTCCTGTATAGGGTCCTGACCGTTTAATATAGACTTTAAAACAGGCCTGTCCAAAGTGCGCCCGTGGGCCACACCGCATATAAAGAAACAGGCGATACCGGTTAGCTTGGACAGCCTGGTGTAAAAGATGTATTTATCTGTTGACATTCGATTCCTCACAAACTTAGCATATTATAAATTAATGCCCGTGAACCGTTACGAACAATTTACTATATTTTTCTTGGCATTAATAAACCACGGCGCCGCTACTGGGTGATTTCTGAGTGACAGTTCACCATGACTACTGTGAACACAAACTAGAATTGTTCCACTATAGTAATCATATGTAACACAGATGGTTGAGAACAAACTTCAATGGATTATTGGATAGAGTGAGCGGAAATATTTGTATCCTTTTCTATCATTTTACTAATATGCGTAGAAAGTATTTCCGCACCATATCAATTATGGACTGATTTAGACCGCTCAACTTATCTGAAACGGGCAGTACTTACTTGTCAAAAAAGACGAGTAACATCTTTCTCTGACTTAGGGGATCTCTATGGCAAAATTTGTCACAAAATGTTATCCACCCATGTTTTCATCACAAATAATGTGGGTGCATTATAAATAAACAATAAACTTCAAAACATTGATAGATGTAGGTATAGGAGTTATTATGTTAACAATGATATATATTGATATAATAACATCTATTCTATCAAGTCATCAACAACAATTAAAAAAAGTTATAGCAATTTATTCCTTACTTTATTTACACCCTGTATAATAGAAAGTGCACCTTTATGTATTTGATTTTTTTTTATCTGGATAGGTTCAAACAAACAGTCATTTTTCAGTTAAGTACGCATATAACATCAACCTGGAAACTTTGGCTAAACATGTTAGCAGCATCAGATCAATAGAATCACAGATATAACATATAACCTCAATATCCTATTGGCAAATAGTTTACGAATTAATTTATTTTAACTGAAAATGTTTTAACGACATGCAGTCAGAAAGTAATATTATAGGTTAATAATATGGTGACATACAGGAGGGATGTAATTTTTTATTTTATCAAAATTTATTTCATTAAAATCATCAATAGGGTATTTGACTGTATTAAAAATATGGCATGTATTATAGTCATCCTAATAGATTACAGTTTAAGAAAACTATTTGTTATTACTTTTCAAAAAAAAAATGCTTTATTTCTATGAAAAACCAAAATTAAAATTGAATTTTATTCACGTCCTATCACGTGATTGAAAACGCTCTGTAATTGGGTCAGTCTCCAGTGATGTCATTCGTTAGTCCGCCTTAGAGCGCGTTCGGTTTGTCAGGGTATGGTATGGGGAGAGCAATGCTCAGATAACTTGGGTCGGCTGTCTCTCTCTTATATGCAGATAAACGCCGTATGACGTTAGTCCGCCTATTATGCAGCGCGTCACTCTCACCGTAAAATACCGGGTTATCCGAACGCGCTTTTATGCTTTTCCCGTTTGAATTTAATAGCACGAAAGCGTCATGTAAGCATAGCTTTGTAGGTTAGGATAGCCCTAACCTTCAGCTGTCAGATCAGATAATACCTTTCGAAAATACGATAGATAGCTTATTCTAGTCAGTTTTACTTATGTCGAAGTAATCTTCACAACAGAAAACACTTGTATTGGCGGCTATTTATTTCATTTGGATTTCAACGAGCCAACCACTTTCTTCGCAGTTTCAAATCTTGCGGAACAGCTACAAATAGTTTATCCGGAGTTTTTCTTGACGTATCTCTGCATTGTGGATTTATACACCATTTATAACCCATTTTTATGTAGAAATTGTGAAAGCAACACATCATACAACACAATTACCAAACGGCGACGATGCCGATGCTGACAGACCATATGGGCCGATTTGACATCTTGACATCTTGACATCACTAACCGGTGACGTCACACAACAGAAAGTATCGTTTTGGCGGGACTTTTTGTGATTCAATTTTTAACGCTGATTTTTATGAAATATTGAGGAAATAATTGCAAAAAATAATGCATTTACAATGTAGAGTGAAGGAATAAACACATTAAGATGGTTTTCCAAAAATAGTCAAATACCCTATTCTGTTTGTCAGGAAAATATATTTCGTTTATTTACCTTTTTATTTTCTATTTCCATGGTTTCTAAAGTTTATTTCTTGCTTAACAGGATTCAAATTGACTACACAATGCTATCAGACCATCTTAAGGACAAGGAAGAGAAAGACGAAATCAAAAAAGCTGCTGACAAACTTTACAAAGCGATACACAACCTACAAGACACTCTAACAAAAATACAAGCACCAAATTTGAAGGTACAAAATTCTAAATTAAAAAATTCGCTTAATTTTCTTTATTCTGTGATTATAATCTTTTGTAATTATTTTCTTGTAGGCTATGCAAAAATTGGAGGCAGCTCAAGGCAAACTCCAATCGACAAACAAAGAATTTGAATCGTTACGGAAACAAAACAAGAAGGCAAAGGCAGCCTTTGAGAAAGTCAAGCAACAGAGGTACGAACGCTTCACAAAGTGTTTTGATCATGTGTCGAACGAGATCGACCTCATCTACAAGTCTCTAGCACAGAATCAGTCTGCGCAGGCTTTCCTAGGTGCCGAAAATCCCGAAGAGCCGTACCTCGACGGTATCAATTACAATTGCGTCGCCCCTGGAAAACGTTTCCAGCCGATGTCAAATTTATCGGGCGGTGAAAAAACAGTCGCCGCTTTGGCGTTACTCTTTGCGATTCACAGCTACCAGCCGGCGCCGTTCTTCGTGCTGGACGAGGTTGACGCCGCCCTGGACAACACAAACATCGGCAAGGTGGCCAAGTATATCACACAGAAAACGGAATCTCTACAGACTATTGTAATTTCGTTAAAGGAGGAGTTCTATTCGCATGCAGACGCTTTAATTGGAATCAGTCCCGCGGTAAGATTAGCAACTATTAGTTTAATTTGAAGTACTGAATCTTTTTTTGTTACAGCCCGCAGAATGTTTAGTGAGCAAAGTATATACTTTCGACTTGACAAAGTTCCCTTAATAAGTGTAGGAATTATATGTAGGTGTTAATTTGAATTTTAAATTGAGGTTGTTTTAATCAACCATATTTTTGACTTTCTTGAATAAAATATTTTACATTTTATTTGGCATTTATTATTCTGTTTTTGTTTTTTTTTTTTTAATAATATGCAAATAAGGATGCAAAGGATTACCCTGTAAATAGGCTAAGCTTGTCTCCGTAAATTTTTATACACCCCACATTTACTGTGGTGGGGGTATATTGAGTTTGCCACAACATTTGTAACGCCCTTAACGATGTAGTCTACCGGAAGTGTACCGTAGGTTCGAAATCCTAGCGTTAATACGCATTGTAGAGATATGAAATTTTTACAGTGGTTTTCTGATGTAGTATTGCATATTGGAAAGTATATAAAAGTAATAAAATATTAAATAACGACATTCATTTTTTTTGGTATACATTATTATTTTATGAAAATGACTTTCCAAAATAGAACATAAAAAAATAGAAAGGTTTTACCTATGAACTTAGTTTGAATTATTTATCGTTTTTACGTGATTTCGAACCCGCGATTTAGAAAAAAAATGGTTTTTCTGAGACACCTTTGACGTTAGCGTTTGTTTCATGCGTTTTTCTACATCCTATATCACCTGTGGTTAGTTTCCATTGCAAATAGTTTTTCTCAAAACACTAACAAAAAATTTCATTAGTGGGGTATACTTGCTCCTTAAGAAGGCGTGGCAGATATAGACATGTATTTGATCACCATTGAAAACAATCGATTTAGCTATGTCCGTCTGTCCCTCTGTGTACACGGTAACTGCCGAAATTTTGAAGTAATTGATCTAAAATTTGGTATACAAGCTTATCTCTTAAAAAGTAAGGACAAGTTCGTGAATGGGCAAAATCGGTCCATTTTTTTTTTTAAATATTTTACGGTCGGGGGTATTTTAACTTTAGCACGGCTGAAGATAATTTTCTCACTAGTTTTTTTAAATTTAATTAGGGATGTTATCAAAATTATTAGTAGTAAGTAAATCGTCAGGTTATGGTAAAAGTCAGTCGACTGACATCTCATATTATTATGAAAACCAAAATTTTTAATGGGGATACAAATAAACATCTTATTTTTCAGAGAAAAAATGAATTTTAGAAATTATTTTATTGATTATTTAGCCGCTGCTTGGTCACAACTATAAATACAACTTAAAAGTAACGAATACTATCTTCTTGTGCCACACCGATATCACGGTAAGTATTAGATTAGTTATAATTACGGTAATGTCAAAATATTTTACACCTCATCAGAGTCATCCCGTAAACTTATTTCTTTTGTTTATCTTTTGTATGAGCACATTGCAATTAAACGTCCAAATATTTTGAATCACTAGATATTTGGCATAAAACAGTCGGCATAAGAAACAAAGATTGTACATAAAAATCTCGATAAATTTTCTTACACATTTTGTTCACCAATCTAAAAAAAAAACAGTGACGATACAGACTTATTTTGTCACAAAATAAATCAAGAACGTCCTGGCTAAGCCACACACACCATGCACACACCACAGAAACATGAAACGTGAAATTTGAAGTATGAACCACGAAACATGTTTCTATCCTTTCCACACATCAAAGAAACAGTCAATAAGTTTCAGAATGAAAATGGATTCTGATGCGAGTTCAGATGACATTTCCTGTTAAATCCACTCACTAGGGAGCTTCTTATTATGTCAAACATTCATTTTTAAGGGCCAATAATATTATGTGACTATAACAATTACAGTAATTTTTGTAAAACTTTGTAATAAAAGAAATCATTTCATATTGTACTACCATAAAATTAGTTACCGCAATTATAATAGTAGCTTATCAAAAAAAAAACTTTTTGATAAACTTTTCCATAAACAATCTTGTCAAATACACAATAATGGAACCCGTGTAGAAGAGGAAGTTTAGTGGCGGCAAGTGCTAAATTTGCCATGTCTAAACCATAGGAAACTACCAGCCGACAAGTAGAAAGTCTACTTTTCTATGGTTTAGACAGTAAAAGCACAGTATAGGTATACATACAGTAGTCGCACTCCGTCAAATGTATACCTATACATACTCACCTATACTGTGGTAAAAGTATACGGGCGGACAGAAATTTGCGCTATTAAACTTGCCCTGTCTAAACGATGTTTAAACGATTAGCCTGGCCGACAACCAATACGAAAACAAACTGTAAATTGGGTCTAGTTTTTGCGAAAATCATTGACAAAAACAACCAATTTAAAAAAATTATTTCAAGCAAATATTATATAATGCATTTCCTTTAGCTTACCGCAACTCGTTCAGAATTGACAGAATTACAACTAGCGTCTACGCCGGCCTGATTTGGAGACCGAATGCGAAACGTTTGTGGCTGGCCTAATTGTCCTAATTGTCAATCGATCAGAAATCAACCATTGTTTTGATTTAAATCTGATAAACCATTATCTTTAGTTGTAACATTTTCTCTAGTTTACGTTTAAACATTTGTCCTGTTATCCTTGTAAAGTTCATACACGTTCAGTGATGATGCTCGCGCATCCCTCTTCAAATTTAAAATGTAACTTTCTTTTGTTTTAACGAACTTTTTCCCCGCATCCAATTAGAGGTGACTTCTTTGAACATTTCTAACGAGCTTTTGCACTTCTAACGATTGTGCGACGCTACCCTTGTGATTGTGTTGGAAACGGTTGGAAAACTGTTATTTTTTGCAAAATGACTTCGAAGCCGTTTCTCAAAAGCATAATTTTGGATAATTTTAAGTCCTACAAAGGTACAGTGGAGGTGAGTTTTCTAACATGGTTCAACGTCGTATTAGGACCGAATGCGTCAGGTTAGTGTATAAAAACTCTTCAATAGCTGGTAGTATTAATCGATTTTTCCAGGAAAATCGAATTTTATGGATGCTGTATCATTTGTGATGGGTGAGAAAACGAGTAATCTCCGCTGTAAGAAACTCTCCGATTTGGTGCACGGGGCTAATATCAATAAACCTGTTTCCACTAGGTAGACGAACGTAATACGAAATATTATCCAACTTGTAATTTTCAATTTTTAGTGCTTCAGTTACTGCAGTCTTTATGTTAGACAGAACCGGAAAAAATTTAGAAAGAAAAGAAATGTTGGTCAAACGTACCATTATTGGAGCATCTTCGGAGTACTATCTTAATAACGCAGTAAGATTCAAAGCATTTTTAATGATTTCGGATTCTTTAAATTTTATATAAATCCTAGGTAGTTACAAATAAAGAATATATAGCGGAATTAGAAAAATTAAATATCAACATTAAAACGAAGAATTTCTTGGTGTTTCAAGGGACTATCGAATCTATTGCTATGAAAACGCCAAAAGAAGTGACTGCTCTATTGGAGGAAGTTAGCGGGTTAGTAAATGATGTAAATGATTTATGCAATTTGAATTTACGTTATAAATTCTTAGTTCGGGAGCTTTAAAGAAAGATTACGAGAAACTGTGTGATCAACTGCGGAAAATCCAAGATGAAATTAATTTTGCTCACAAGAATAAGAAAGCTGCTATGGCATTTTTGCAGGGGAGCAAGCAGGAGGAAAAGGAGGCTAGCAAATTTACTGACTTGATAGCATCTTTGGTATGTTTTTCAGATGTATTTAAATACGATGTGTACTAAAAGAAACGTAAGTGTCAATGTCTCGTCGTTTGTTACAAAAAATCCAAAACCAGTTTTAGTAAATGACTTGTTATGAATTTGAAGTACTCTTGAGTATACAGTACTAATACAGTACTACAGTACTAATACTCTTGTTACAGTTGATGACAAGCAACAACTGTAAAAAGCAGACTAAAACCCATTTTTTTAAAATGGAACCCACTGTATCTGTTTCCCAATTTTGGATACTGCTTTAATTTAATTTAATGTTAAAAACCGCATCTTCCTAAGTTTATTAGTTTGAAAGATACAGGCCAAAAAGGAAAATAATTAAAAAATGTTAAAATGATTTGTCAATACCAAGTCATTTTTTAACTGGGCAGTCTGTATATTTTCCAGTTTTTGATGCTGTTGTAAAATCAAAATTGATCTGTAAAACTCGCATCTTCCTAAGTATACCAAGAGAGAATTTATTCAAAAAGTAGTCATATAAAGTTATTATTGTTTGTGATCAGTAGTTTTTTTGACGGGTAATGTAGGGTGACCAATTTTTTAATACTCCAAGGCAGAACGCTGAGATCCGTGGGGGGGGGCAACTGTTGTGTTTTTAAATATTAACACGCAGGTTTTTTAAAACTATAATAGTATATTATAATACAAGTTTTATAAGACAAAAACTGGCGCACGAGTTGTTTTGGGCACGACGAGCGTAGCGAGGAGTGCCCAAATGGGACGAGTGCGCCAATACGTCTTATAAAACGAGTGTTATATACTATTTTTTCTACTTTGCGACATTAAATTTACATAAATTTCGAACATTGCGGTTGACATCTGACAATCTAGAGTAATTTCATATTCAAAAGTTGTAGTTGTGGTAAAATTCACAAATATGATTGACGCGAGCCAATAGCGATTGAGATGTCAGCCTTATTTGACACTTGACGTCAATATCATCAATCTTGGAAAACTAAAAGTTACTATAAGTTTGTGATCTAGTGTTTTCATAATGACACTGAAAGCGGTTTCGTTATGAGTTTATAACGAACGCAAAGTAGAAAAAGATATATTTGCTGACAGATGATTACAAAATTATATACATGTCGTCAGTGGCGGCTCGTGATCTAGAAAAATGGGGGTCGCAACTTTCAGGTACCTACGCACGAACAGCTCTTTGAGCAAGCATCCACTGTGTATGTACGACTTATGCAATGGATGGCCACAAACCGACTGGTGGTTAACGCTGATAAGACCAAATGTATGCTGTTTTTTCGGAATAATTTGGATACCATTAAACTTGGGAATGCTGCAATCAGGGTTGATCGGTGTTGCCGGCTTCTTGGCGTGGTTGTCGATGACCAATTGCGCTGGAGTGACCACGTAGACACTCTTAGTGGAAAGTTGCGCAGTATGTGTTATGCGCTCTATCAATTGAACAAGCACTGCAGCACGGATGTTGTGATGTCTTTTTACTTCGCGCAGTTTTACTCGCATATGAAATATGGCATTATTCATTGGGGTGCTAACTCTGCCGCGGATGGGGTTTTTGTGCTGCAGAAGCGAGCTATCAGGACGGTGTACTGCCTGAGTGGGAGACAGTCGTGCAGGGAAATTTTTAAAAGCCATAAGCTTCTTACATTTTACGACATTTACATTCTTGAGGTTGTGACTTTTGTGCATACGCGAAAGGGTGAGTTCAATCATTCATCTGGTCATGGTTACGGTACTAGAAACGTTGGTTACTTGTTGCCGCCCATGCATCGTCACTCTTCGTATCGTAAGAGCTTGAATTTCATGGGATGCGAGTTGTACAATGTGCTCCCTGATTCAGTAAAGTCGCTGACAAGCTTGAAAATGTTTAGAGGTGCAGTCAAGAGTTTGCTGCTTGATGTTTCATGTTACACTGTTAAGGAATTTTATGACAGTTTGTGACGCTTTGTTCTTGTATTGTGTATTACCTTAACGTGATTTGTAATTGAATTGTTTATTGACGATTTATGTTCACTGTACTATATGTTGGTGGTTACATGAATAAACATCTATCTATCTATCTATCTATCTACCAGTTTTATATGACATATCTGTTTTATAGAAAAATATCTTTATTTGTGCACTAAAAAATGACTCATCCTTATTCTTAAATACTTTAATTTTATTATTTTTGGCTGCTACGTCCAATGGGTCTTAAATCCCTGTTATTGTTTAGTACTACACACGGTGACCCACTTTTTTTCCCGCAGAACTGTTTTTCAGATAGTAAAACGGAGTACAAAGTTGCTTATGGGCTTATAAGTTTTTTCAATTCATTAAAAAGTTACAGCCGTTTGAAATAGTAACAAAAGGAAAACAAAAAAATAATTTTGTGTAATTAGTGTTTCACGGGCAACCAAACTCCACAGCGTACGAGTGTCAACTGTCTACAACCTGCAATGCAATAATGCACGTCGCCAGTCGCGTAAGCATGTTGTCGCTTCGCTTCTAGACACCACTGGGGGCGTGGTCCAGTAGTTCTGATGTACTGGATACTTGCAACCATTTCAGAGTAAACGAACCAATCAACGCGGCGAAATTCGCTCGCTCGCGGGCTAGAATGCAGGCATCTATACGCAGTGTAGCGGTAGTAGATGGTTGCGGCCTTGCTGCGGCCCTAGGCCGTATAGTCGACTTGTGCTTGGAATCCTCGAGAAAATACTCGATATTTTATTAAATTATATGTTATAGATCATTGCATATTGACTATTACAGTATTATTTATATACAATTAAACTCTTTTTGTTTCCTTGTTATTTTTGGGGGTTGCGCAAACCTGCAAACCAATGCACGAGCCGCCACTGCTTGGCGTCAACTAAACAAAACTACGTTGCCTAACTACATTTATAATTTTTGAAAATCACTGAATACTTTCATTTCAGTTTTATTACTTCTTTTAATGTCCTAAGACTTAAAGGAAGCTTTGTTTCTTTGGAACCGTCCATTTTAAAGTTCTTTACCACGTTATTTATATTGACCAACAGATGCAATATTTAATGTTGTTTTGTTCGTTTTACTGTTTGTCTAAGTAAAGTTTCTGGATTTTCCCATGTTTTCATTTTATATTGATCACCGATCTGTTTTATTACTAATTCAATTTTATTTTTGTCTTCTGACACTAGTTCATCGTCTACATAAATACGGAGTATTAACGAACCGTCATTGTTTTTAAACACACACTGTTCTGATTTTAGTTGTTTTAAGCCAATGGGGTATTCCGGTGTTTTTGAAATTGTCATGTTTTACAAAGTATGGGTGCTACTGTTTGCTACTTCACAAGTAAAATATCAAACATTATTTTAAGTTAAGAGAAATCGTTGTTTGAAGTTTGAATTAGGATTGGTCTTTGTGACGTCACAAAGACCGCTCAAAGTGAGCGACTTGACAACGTTGCTATATCTAGGGTGCACGTAGTAAATTTTTGTCTTCTGTCGTGTCAACGTTTAGAATCGCTCGTTTGTTGACACATGCTTTGGTTATTGAGGTTATATCAAACACTTGTTCAAAATGTATAAACTCCAACGCCGACATTGTTCTGTGCCGGGCTGTAACAGCAGTAGAACAGTAACTCCTGATAAGATTTTCTTTACATTGCCGACTAGCGAGATGAGAGATGATTGGCGTCAAGTTTCAATGATCAAATCATCTCTCAAAAAAGTTACCTTTATTCGTTGTCAAACAACAGGGTCGCCAACCGTCAACTTGGCCGATCAGCTGTTCGAGAGCTGTCCGCTGTTGCCACCTCTACTAGTGATCGGTAATCATCGTGTATTTCCGAGGGTGGTCGGTGAATTCAAACGAAATGCACTTTTAATTGCAATTATCTCATAGAAAAACTAAATAAAAAAGCTCATAGCTTAACTTTATGAATCCTTATAAATTGTACAATAGGTTGAACCGAATATCTGCTTAAATTTTGACATGACCGGAATACCCTATTGAATTTAAGGTTGCAGTGAAAGTTTACCATCTATTAAGTGCTTGACGTAAACCATATAAAGCTTTTTCAACTTACATACTTTTCCTTCTTCTGAATATCCTTGCGGTCCTCTCATGAATATTGCTTCAATCAGCTCACCATAAAAAAAAGTTGTTTTTATGTCGAACTTGCTTTATAAAGCTGTTATTTGCAGCTGCTATTGGAAAAATAATTCTTGTTGCACTGTTACTTATCACTGGACTAAAAATGTCATGTATCAATGCCGAAAATCGTTGTTCGAATCCTCCTACTACAAGTCTCGGCTTATATGCCTGATCGTCCTTAACTCTGAACACACATTTACCCATTTACTTAATATTTTCTGTCCTTCTACACATTCTTCATTTACAAACTCCCAGACCTTGTTTTCTTGCAATAAATTTTTCTCCTCGACAATTGCTTATTGCCATATTTTCTTTATCTTCTCCCTCTAAATCTTCTTTATATGTCAGATAAACATAATCCTTAAATTTTCCCGGCAGTCTTCTTACTCTTACTTCTACTAAGTTTACATTGTTCTTCAATGTTGTCTGCTTGTACAATACCCTGGTCTGTTATATCATGCATCTGTTCTTCGGCTTCATGTTCTAAATGTTCATTTTCGTTTTCATCTTGTGTTACATCTTCTTCAAATTCAACATTATTGTCCTCTATCCTTACTCCATCTTTGTTAGTACTTTCATCCACTTTCTTTTGATCTTCAAGTTTCTATGAACATAAAAAGCTACGAATAATCACGCTCCCAAATGATTGGATCGAAAAACCATCATTGACGTTCATGAATGATTTAAAGCTGATGACACAAAAGAGCTTTTACACTGTCGATGAATTTGCCGTCTATATGCAGAATTTCCAATAAGAATACATTCCTTCTTTTCATTTTTTTACTTTAATACGATACAGTTTAGATCGTCGTTGGCGTTCGTCGTGTTCGTCTTCAATTTTAATGTATGATAGAAATCATATCAGCCGAATTAGTGTTGAATCTGTGTATAATTGCTGTCTGTATGTCACGACTATGTGGTCCTCTACAAAGACCACCGACATTATTCTATTTTATTATTTTGACATTATTCTATTTTACTATTTTGACAAATCTTGGTCACACACAAGCCCTAAAGAAGCCGAAGATTAACAGCGAAACGTAGGCAATATGTGAAAGTCCCAAGAATAAAACCATCAAAGACTGATAAGCATTTCAGTCTCTCCCTTTACGACTTTTCATCTTTGTTTCTAAAATAACAATTGTTCTCAGAGTGATTATTTTTTTGCATATTTTACATTCTTTGAATTTGTTTGCTGGGCAGTTTCTAGGTATGTGTCCTATTTTACTGCATTTGTAGCATGTTATTTCTTGATTTGTTTTTGATTTCATTCTGCAAAATTTCTCAATATGTATTTATAACTTTCTTGTATTTATAACAAACTTTATTTGTACTGCAAAATGCAACTGGTTTCTCAGTTATGTTGTTTATGGTCATTGCTTCTTCTGCTACAAGTCTGGATGTTAGATTTGTTAGGATACGGTCATTTAGTGGTGTTAATAACCAAGATGTTTTATCGGGTAATGTGCTTAAAATTTTTGAAATAATCATCTCATCATCAATAGTTTGTTTCAAAGTTCTTAATCTAAACGCCAAATTTTCCAATTTACTTATGTGTAGCGAGATGTCATATGTAAAATTAAAGAATTCCTACAATAATGTCCATTTTTGTTGTTCCGTATCCTTTTGATAAATGTTGCATAATTTTTTGTACATTTCTGCAAAGGTTTGACAGGATATTATATGCATCAATACCTTTTTATCGGTAGAACCAACTATCACACTCTGCTTCTAATTTTGCTTCTTTTGTCACCACATCGTAAAATCCGTGTGCCTTGAATAGTATTCCAATTTGAAAATTCCATAATTGAAAAGATTCTGCGTCCCTTAGTTTTTCAATCTGCGATGTTTCTACATTTTTACCATTTTTACTTCTTCACCTTTTCTTACTGTTTGTTACTGGTTTTTACTTTTCGCTATCGTAATATGGATGTTATGTATCTGGGCCCATAACCTGTTGTGTTTTTGAATATCAACATGCAGGTTATTTAATACTATAAAGATACATTTGCTGACAGATGATTACAAAATTATATACTTGTCGTCAACTGTGTGTCGTCAACTAAACAAAACTACGTTGCCTAACTACAATTATAATTTTTGGTTATTAAATTTACTATCTTAACAATAACAAATAAGTAGTCATCATTTGAACTCCATTTTTATCGTCAACATTGCAAACTAACTAAAATCCTTTGTGATTACTGTTATGAGAAAATAAAGAGACAAAATTATTCGTTTCTCAATTCGCTTTAATTTGAGGTGAGGGATGAAGTAACATTTATACAATTTCTTTGATCTTCTCAGTGATTGTTTAACACATTTCAAGAAGTCTGACGGGATATCTAAAAAAAAAAGTACTTTGCAGTGCAAAATCTTGCAAAAGGTGCAGTTGGGTGCAGTGTCAAAGCATTGTTTCTGCTCTGAGTTTATTTAATTTCGACACTCTTTGCCAATAGAACACTGTCCGATGTTAGATATGACTGCAATTATATGAGGGGCGGATACCCCTTGGCGCGAATGTGTTCGTGGAGAAGAAAGCGATTGTAATGTTACCGGCTAGGTCTTGTATGTGTGTTTTTATTCGGTTGATTGTAGGAAACAGTTATATGAAAAAAGTTTTTTTAAGCCTTGCACCAGACTTGATGACACCCATAGCTCAAGGTGTCTGTTAGCGCTCCTCCACCCCTTGAGTTTTTTCTGTATCTGCCACTGAATTACACTTAATGATAACCAGTAATGAAATTTATTTTCATAAATTGTTGTTGAAGAATTGATTTTGCTTCTTTACTATTTCTCTATATTGTAAGATTCTTTTTTAGATCTAAGCAACACTGTCCAACCAAATACAAGTAAAATTTGTATAACTTGAACAAAAAGTTTAAATTTATTTAAATAAAATTAACACAATAGTTTTGTTTAATTTTCAAGCACTGTTTTCAGATTGATTGTTTTTATTTGAATGTCGATCAACTCAAAAACCTATAGCAATTTTTTTAATTTTATTTTATACATGTGCCAATTGTGACATCAGTTTCTCAAACATTTTTCAAACTTACTCTGGACGAAGATAATTGACAATTGATAATTGAAGCGAATATCATGTCACATACGGAAATAGGTAAAAAAGTTATATTCTGTTTTGCAAATTTGCAATCTGCAATTATGTGGACTACGATGGCTTTTTAAAAAAAATTAAATTTTGACTACAAGTACCTATGTAAGTATCAATTAAAATCAATTTGATTATTATATAAAGAACAGTGAAGA
This sequence comes from Aphodius sticticus, assembly GCA_963966075.1. Classification (NCBI taxonomy): domain Eukaryota; kingdom Metazoa; phylum Arthropoda; class Insecta; order Coleoptera; family Scarabaeidae; genus Aphodius; species Aphodius sticticus. Next base: position 37,719,088 of record OZ014506.1, read on the forward strand.
ACAACATCCTAAGAGTATTATTAGAAACATGTTCTTACTGCGTATTTTTTACTAAACAATCAAAAACTTAAAAATTAAAAACTCAGTGGGAAAATTTGTTACAAAATGTTCTCCACCTATGTTTGCATCAATACCAAAACTATTAATCTTGGGAAAACAAATTATACACCATATTAAAGATGGACATGATAAAGAATTACTTTTAAAAAGCACAGGGGCTTGATGCAATGCATAGGACCGCAGGTTTTAATTTTGCTATCATAGATTTTATTCTAAAATAGAACACAATATAATATTCTATTTATTGCCAAAAAGTATCCACCTACTTCAAATGTAAAGCCAATAAATGAAAAAAGTCGAGCAATCATTTTAAGAATTTTTTATTATGATTTATGTAAGTTCAGAATTAGTAAAAAATAATTTAAAAATGTTGAAAATTTCTACTTTTAAACTTCTACAAATGCAGTTTTATAATCTAAAAACTTGACAATACGTCCTCAGTTTATATTTTATTTCAAACAATTGCTATAATACACTCAATATTTTAAATTTTTATAAAACTTTAAGCTGTTGGAGCAATTCTGGACTATTAGGTACCGCTAAAATTTTCCTATAAAAAATAACTTTAATACGATTTCAAATTTTTTAAATTTATGTTGATATCACAGGATTAGCAACCTGCATCCATCGAAAGTGGCCGTCGGCAGTCTAATTTAAAACAATCGACATTGTAAAAAAAATATCTGCCTTGTCAGTGCCTAATAGGTTGGAGTAGGCTACAAAAATTGCATGTTTGCTTTAGAAACTTTAATGTTAACGTAAAGGTATACGTGATAAAACATTAATAGTAAGATGAGATAATAAAGTAGAAAACTTATTTTTGTGATAATTTTCAGTCCAAGAAGCAGGTTGAACTGCAATTATTCTCCCTGTATCACAACGAGAAGAAAACAAAATCCTTGAATGACGAACTTGATTCAAAAATCCGCGAAGTAGAGAAGATAGCAAAGGAGAAGGAAAAGGCCGAAGAGATAGTGAAGGACATAGCAAAGGAGCACGGGAAACTCAACCGAGAACTGGCGCAGATCGAGCAAGATCTCCGTGAGATGGACGTGGAGATTTTCAAGAAGAAGCCTCACTTCATCAGAGTAAAGGAACAATTGGCCCACACCACAAAGAAGTTAGAGTCTTGCATTAATAATCTCAATGTGTCAAGGAAAGCCCACGAGAATCACTGTCTAGAAATTATGAAATTAGAAGATGTTTTAGCAAAGGAAGAGAAGGCTAAGAGCGATTATGAGGCATCTATAGCGGAGGAATCTCAAAGTCAAGGAGAGGATGTGCATCTATTAAATGAGCAGATTAAGAAGTATAATCAATTGAAGGCAGAAGCTGGAAAGAGATCAGTGTTAGCTTTTCAGGAGATAGATTCCTATACTAGGGCGCAAGACTGTGAACAGGATAGGTTTGATAATTTCACGATGTTACTCAAACAGACCCAGACCATACATTCACAGAGGCAAAACGAGAAGTCGGAATTGCAGACACGTGTTGCAAAATTAAATGAACACATCAGGTGAAGTACCTCTTCTTTAGCATGTCAATATTGTACCATTGATTTTGTAAACATTTTTAGGAGTTTATGAGTTATATAGTTATATATAAATTTAGTACCATTTAAATTTGTTATGTAATCTGGAGAAAGGTACCATACGTAGATTTTTTTTTTTTGTTATAATGGAAGCAATCAGCGGCGCGTTATGCCATCATGGGGCCCTGGGCAATTTTGAATATGGGGGCCCCCATATACAATGTTGAATTAAGAAGTAATACTTTTTTTTATACAAAAATAATATATACAGTCGTGACCGTACTAATATATACGTACTAATAATACTGATCTAACGAAATCATAAATAATAGGTAAGGTATTGACCTTTTTGCAACAACATTTAATACCTACACAATTATTTAAAGCAACAACAGATTAATTATTCTTAAGAATTACAAAATAACTAATAAATAGCTTAACAATTTAAAAATCAAAATTCGTAGCAAGTAAAATATATTATCTTAATAAATAAAGGGTATTGTTAACAAATAAATATGTTTTAAATAAATAAATATACATAACTATATTTCTGCGATGAAAACTGCGATAGTTCATTCTTAAATAGCTTTTTTTGAGATGTTACTTTTAATAAAATGTAATAGGGTATTTGACTGTATTAAAAATATGGCATGTATTATAGTCATCCTAATAGATTACAGTTTAAGAAAACTATTCGTTATTACTTTTCAAAAAAACAATGCTTTATTTCTATGAAAAACCAAAATTAAAATTGAATTTTATTCACGTCCTATCACGTGATTGAAAACGCTCTGTAATTGGGTCAGTCTCCAGTGATGTCATTCGTTAGTCCGCCTTAGAGCGCGTTCGGTTTGTCAGGGTATGGTATGGGGAGAGCAATGCTCAGATAACTTGGGTCGGCTGTCTCTCTCTTATATGCAGATAAACGCCGTATGACGTTAGTCCGCCTATTATGCAGCGCGTCACTCTCAACGTAAAATACCGGGTTATCCGAACGCGGTTTTATGCTTCTCCCGTTTGAATTTAATAGCACGAAAGCGTCATGTAAGCATAACTTTGTAGGTTAGGATAGCCCTAACCTTCAGCTGTCAGATCAGATAATACCTTTCGAAAATACGATAGATAACTTATTCTAGTCAGTTTTACTTATGTCGAAGTAATCTTCACAACAGAAAACACTTGTATAGGCGGCTATTTATTTCATTTGGTTTTCTACGAGCCAACCACTTTCTTCGCAGTTTCAAATCTTGCGGAACAGCTCCAAATAGTTTATCCGGAGTTTTGCTTGACGTATTTCTGCATTGTGGATTTATACACCATTTATAACCCATTTTTATGTAGAAATTGTGAAAACAACACATCATACAACACAATTACCAAACGGCGACGATGCCGATGCTGACAGACCATATGGGCCGATTTGACATCTTGACATCACATCATCTTGACATCTTGACATCACTAACCGGTGACGTCACACAACAGAAAGTATCGTTTTGGCGGGACTTTTTGTGATTCAATTTTTAACGCTGATTTTTATGAAATATTGAGGAAATAATTACAAAAAATAATGCATTTACAATGTAGAGTGAAGGAATAAACACATTAAGATGGTTTTCCAAAAATAGTCAAATACCCTATTTCCTATTTCTTTTTGTAACATTACATAAGATTCCGATTCCATATCATCAAAAACACACAATTATTCCGAATGCCTTCTGATGCTATATCAGTTTTAACAAGAAGAAACGTAACGTGTCAATATCTGGTCCTCAAAGTTTAGAAGAAAGTAACCAAATAAAAGGTAGAAAAGACTTAAGCTAGAAACTTGAATGACTTTTGAATATACAGGGTTATGTATTTGTAAGAAGCAGACCAAATTCCAAATTTTTTTAAATATAGCATACTGTATATTTTCCCTATTTTTCGATACTCTTTTGAATTACCAATTGAACTGTGAAAACCGCATCTCCCTGAGGTCAGTGGTGTAACTGTAACAAGACGATTAAATGTTAAAGGAAGCTATTAAACAATGTTAAAAGGAATTCTACCGTGTCAATAGCTCGTCGTTTTTGAAAATGACTTCAGCTATAAAACGAAATATTTTTAAATATAAAGTGTGTTTCATTTCTAAGCATTTCAGATTTGTAGCTTAAGCAATTTCTTAAAACTTTTATTGGAATCTTTTTCTTGTCAACTTTTTAGAAAGAAATATATTGAGTGGCTACATTTCTTTTTATACACACTGTGTAATAATAATAATAATAATAATAATATCGTTTATTATATCCAAAACATAATACATGTACAGAAAAAGACAAAATAACATTGTATTGTGCAAAGATAAGGTCAGGTGGAGAAAAAATGAATCACGGACGATAGGAGTTCATAAACTCGGCGACGCTGTATATTGGTGTTTTCAGAAGCATTTGCTTCATTTGGCGTTTGAAAATTGTAGATGGGAGTCGTCTCCAGTCTTCTGGGATCTTGTTAAAAATCTGTAGGTGCCGGTGTTGGGCCTGTGTAGTTCTAGTTCTATGTCTTGGAATCTCCACATTGTTCCTGGTCCTGATGTTAACAGCTGTTACTTCGCCTCTGGTCAGCAACTTTGGAACTTCCGATCTAGCCCTGATCGACTGGCTTAGGACGTAGACTGCAGGAGCCGTCAGTACATTCAGCTGCGCAAACAGTGGACGGCAGTGACTTCTGGGTGACACTCCCAGAACTGTTCGTACGGCTCGCTTCTGTAGAACTAGAATTCTCTCGGCGTGTGCAGACTCTCCCCATAATACTATGCCGTATGACATTTTGGAGTGAAATAGTGCATGGTATGCTGTCAATGCAGCCTCCTCTCCTATTGTAGCTTTGATGCGACCTATGGCGTACACTGCTTTTGCAAGCTCATTCTCAAGATTCTCCACGTGGGTCCTCCATGTTAGCCTGGTGTCTAGCCAGACTCCCAGAAGCCTCACGCTGGTTGACTCTTCTCCCCCCCGACGATCACAGGTGAATAGGATCCGCTCAGTCTTTCTTGCATTTATACTGAGTTGGTTTGCTCGAAACCAATCGGTGGCTCTTATCATTGCATCTTCCAAGTTAGAGGTGAGTTGTTCACGGCTTTTCCCACGGGAGACCAATGTCGTATCGTCTGCGTACATAAAAGTATGAGTCGGAATGTTGGGTGGTAAATCGTTCACAAAAATGGTGAAGAACAGTGGTCCCATTAAGGACCCTTGAGCTACACCGCAGGTGATATCGCCCATCTCGCTGGTGCTTCCTTCCAAACAAACACATTGTCGTCTGCCGTCCAGGTATGATGCCATCAGTTGCAGCGGGCTCCCTCTCACGCCGTAGTGTTCAAGCTTCATCAGGAATGTGTGATGCTGCATACAATCAAAAGCTCTACTAAGATCGCAGAGAAGGGCTCCGCTATCCTCACCGTTCTCCATCGCTTCCCAAACAGAGCCCAGAACTGCTAGGACTGCATCCACCGTACTTCTTCCCTCTCGGAACCCAAACTGATGGGGGCTTAGAATACATTGACTGTCGAGATATTTAGTCAGTCTGTTAGCCAGTGCTGATTCGAGGATTTTGGAGAACACAGGCAAAATGGCTATTGGCCTGTAATTCTCGACGTTATCAGCATCTCCCTTCTTAAAAATTGGGGTTACTTTCGCTATTTTCATTGATGCTGGGACCACTGCTTGTTGGAAGCATGTGTTGATGATGTCTTGCAGCGGGTTAGAGGTGTGGTGTATTGTTTCTTTGACTAATTTCGTACTTAGGCCGTTTATGTCTGTAGATAACTTTGGTTTTAACCTGCCTGTTATTGCTTCAATCTCCTGACACGTTACTGGTGTGAGGAAGAAAGATGTGTGCGTGGGCGTGGTTGGAGCAGTCTTCAGATATGCAGCAGTCGTAGTTATAGCGGGGGGGATATTGGACAATGTTTTCGTGGCGATGTTGCAGAAGAACTTATTTAGATCTTCACTGGACGGTGTTCCAGACGGTTTTGATTTTGTTGCTCCGGTCTCCCTCCTCATTATCTCCCATAGGGTCCTCTGCTGATTTTCAGACTGCACTATGGCTTTGTGATTTTTTAACCTCCGCTCTTCTCGGGCACAGTCTAAGTAGAATTTTTTATAGCTTGTGTAGATTTTCTTAAGATCTTCGCCTCCGAGATGGTTGTATGTCTCCTCGATTAGATGAAGTGTTTCCCGTATTTGACGTAATTTGCTGGATGGTAAGGGTTTTCTTTTTCGTGGCACTGCTCTGATTGGAAAAGCCTGTTCAAAGCACTCAAGGTATCTCTTGAGAAAAACATTGTACTTTGTCTCAGCGTCTCTCTCATAATAGACACATTCCCATGTTTCCTCCGCAAGGAGTTCGCTGAACCGCTGGTAATTTTGTCGAGCAAACAAGCGTTTCTTCACATGAAATGAAGCATGAGATATCCCGACATTGATCGTAAATAATATATTGTTGTGGTCAGACAATCCCGGGAGAACCTTGGCACAGTATTCTGAGATATTGGTGTAAACGTTGTCAAGTGCCGTCTTTGAATTTTGCTGCACTCTGGTGTAGTCCCGGACAGTTCCACTGAGACCGTAAGATGTCATGCTGCTCTGGAGGGCCGTTGTTTGATTGGACGTCCTTTTTATATCCACGTTAAAATCTCCGGCAACCACAAGCCGGGTTTTGTTATCGAACTTATGGAAGAAAAACTCCATGAATTCCCCGAATGAATCCAGAAACAGCATAAGATCGGAATCTGGTGTGCGATAGGCTGACACCACAATCAGGTTATGCTCCGGGATGTAGACACATGCCATTTCACAGGTTTTCTCTTTTGAGAGTTGATATATATTTTTTACTGGGACACATTTCAAGTCCTGCCTCGCATAGATGCATACACACCCAGAAAGACTTTGAAAGATTTACAGCATTTTGCAGATCGGAATTTTCATTTAACAGACTCTTTTGGAGCGTTCATCTTTACAAAATAGAATAGGTTAACAATTTAAAAATCAAAATTCGTAGCAAGTAAAAAATACTATCTTAATAAATAAAGGGTATTGTTAACAAATAAATGTTTTAAATAAATAAATATACATAACTATATTTCTGCGATTAAAACTGCGATAGTTCATTCTTAAATAGCTTTTTTTGAGATGTTACTTTTAATAAAATGAAATTTCCTATTTCTTTTTCTAACATCGGAATTTTCATTTAACAGACTCTTTTGGAGCGTTCATCTTATCAGAATAGAATTCCAGAACAAAAGGAAAAGTATAGACTTAAAATGTTCGAAGAATTCATACAGTTTTTCTCTTCTAACTTAGTCAAGGGTTTCTCATTAGTGTCGTACAGTATTAGATATTGATTCTATTATTGTAAAGAAAAACATAAACACCTGCATATTTTTGCATTTTTAATCCCAAGATTAAATCTAAGAATTTTTTATAGGAATCATTTTTTTATAAAATGCATCATTTTTTACTTACGAACAATTAACCAAAATTAGTCAAAATTACCGTAACACCTAAATAATGCTCCAACTGTAAAATATGTCAAAAAAATTTCAAACTAGAGTGTTTTGGATTAAACAAGCTCTCGTTAAAATATATTTTCAATATACCTTTTTCTAATAGAACACATATTTTATTTTTTTTTAGTTCTGAGGATTGTTGTAGGGATGCATTTTTTTATAAAATGTATCATTTTTTGAGTTATAAGCAATTAATCTCCTGAACTTTAAATTAATATTTTTCCACATACGTACACAATTATTTCAATTTGGCAGTTTGAAGGTTTAATTTAAGTCTATTTAATTGTTTTATTATTTTTTTATGATTTTTTTATTTTTTATCCATTTGGTTAAAATAATTCTTTTGTTTGAACTTTTGGTTGAAATTTTTTTTTAAATATTTTTCTTGATTTTATTTATTTTTATCCGTTTGTGTGGTTTTTGTGGTCTTGGGGATAAAAGTTGATGATTGATACGTTTCTGTGTTCAAATATTGAAAAACATTACTAAATAATTGTCAGAAAGTTATATAAATAATATAAATATAATATAATTATATTATAGAATATTTACGGTGTTGTTGTTTATGTAGTATTCAACTCCAGAAAGTATTAATAAATTTATTTATTGATTAATTAATAAAAAAAGTTATTAGCCATAATTTAATTTTTTAAAGGGGTGGTTCTCATGTAGAGACCTAAAAAATGACTCAATCTTTGGACAGCTTTTCAAACAAATCATATGTGATATCAAAGCTTTTTCTTTTGCAACAAATTTACCTTACTTTAGTGTACAATATAAATTTGTTTTATTAAAAAAGTATATAGACAAGAGATGTGTATGCTGTTGGAGGCAGTATCTGGTCGTGCGTGTTTGTCTCTATGGCGTACGCTGTAGCGCCTGTAAAGTTCATCAGAAATCAAAGTTTCAAAAAAGTTGTAGATGTAACTTTGGTTAAAAAGGTTGAAAATGGCAATGGCTGCTGCAGTCAAGTTTTTTACACCTACCTTTTCATATTTGAGTTATTATAAAAAAATGTAATTTTTCAATAAGTTTCACTTATTAGAGTTCAACATCCAACAAAGTATTTTCTTTGAGTGGAAGAAAACAGTAAACAGATCTGTTGAAAACATTAGAGTGTACGACAATCACAGGGTCATGTAATAAATTCTACAAAAAATACTTGAAAAATTATAGTTTTTAAATGTTTTTTGTTGTATATGACATGATTTCATTAAAAGTAACAATTTACTCAACTTAAGCATTTAGATCTAATCGTTTTCTACACTGTATCTAAATTTCACTTTCCTAGATTAAAGCGTAATGAAACTTATCAATTGAAAAAAATACATAGATTTGCTTACTCGTAAGCTACTCTTAAGTAAACATTTTTCTTTTATGAGATTGACTCTCAAGTGTACAACATACAAAAATAAAGGATTTACCTATGAGCTTACTTTGAATTAAGTAAGTACGTAGGCTTTACTTAATAATTACTTTGAATTATTTATTCTCTTTACATGATTTGTCACCTAAGTTTGAAAAAAGAATTACCGAGACTCTTTCTTACTTTACCGTTTGCTTGATGTGGTTTTACATCCTATACCACCCGCGGTGCACTTTCTCCTTAAAACATGGTTAACGAAAACATCACTTACATAACAGTATTAATAATTTGATCATTAATTTTAAAAAAATACTGTTCTGACCCTTTTAAGCAATGAGTAATTTGCAATACTCCTGTGGTAAAATAGACTACATTGTATTAATTAGGTACATACGGTTCTTTTAAACATAATTTATTAAATAAAAAAATTCTTGTACAGATCGAGCCAACAAGCACTATTTGAACAAACACAGCTGAGAGACAATTTGCTATCCGGTATAAATTCATCTAAAGAGAGAGTTCAGCAGCTTCAGCGGCATTTAGACAAAGTTACTAAGCAACTTGGCGATGCCAAACTAGACCAGCGTCAACATGAACGTGCGTTGAAACGACAAAATGTTATTGAACAGATTAAGAGCACTGTTCCCGGAGTTGTAAGTCTTATGTTAGAAGTAGCAAATTCAGAAAAAACTATTTTGTTTTGTAGGTGTGAAATAAAACGAACTTGTTTTATTTTAGACTAAATTGTTTAGTAGTATAATAAACTCGAGCGCTTTCGGCTTGTGTTAGCCATCTTCAGGAGTAAAAGCAAATGCAAACAGTCCGTCACCACCATAGCGAATGGTGATGACACGTAAACACAACAAATATTATGCTTATACAATATGGTGGTTCACAAATGTATTGCAAAAATTTTTGTGATGATAGAAAGCAACGATCCCCCCAAGTCGTTTCCAAATCCAAAAAAAGTGGACACATATTTTTGTTTTCTTCGAAATTTTGATTTTTAATGCTGCCTATAGATGCATCAATTTTACATAAGAAATTGCATGCGAAAAACACATTTTTTGGTATTATTCGAATAATTGTTCGGGGTTTGGGAAAACTTAAGATTAAAGTTATAGGACTTGTAGAGGACTTTCCAATGAAGAATTTGAGCTATTATACATATGGCTTTGACGCCCCCAACCCACCTCCTCAGTGCCCTGAAAACTACTGTTAAATGAAGAATGTACATTCTTCAGAAAATTTACCCTTCTAATCACTTCATTCTCTTTTTTTCCTCATAGAAATCATTATAACTCTAGTTGAATGTTAGAGTAACATTATTTATAAAACAATCAATGATTATTAATTTTCAACTGTTGTTCTAATTATGCTAGAAGTCAGTTTTTTTGTGAAGTTAACTTATAAATTTCATGTTTGAGGTATCTTGCCTATGTTATTAGCTAATAAACCCATATTTGTTTAAACAAATTCCATTTGTTTAAACAATTTTTTTGCTATTCTCCTAACCTCATTTTTTTTAGATCGGTCTGGTCAACTGTTATTGCCAAGTGACGTCATTTATATTTTGGGATAATTTCCATTGTTTAAATAATGAAATATTATTCAAATGCATAATGGTGATATACAGGTGGTAGGTAAATTTTAAAATAAATTAAAAATTACAGCCACAACCTGGATTTGAACCAGGGACCTGGGACCTGGTTCAAATCATTATTAAGTAAAATATTATTCTTTTTCAATATCATTTATTCGAAAAAATTGAATTGATTTAAAATCCTATTTTCGGGAAATTGGGGAGTTACATTTTTTTAAAAAATATTAAATTTCCTACGTCAACTAATTTTATTAATCATATTTCTTTCTGCATTTCTTATTCTTATTTCCTATCAGTGTGTGTCGCAAGATAATGTTGATTTGTTGCGGTCTGGAAATGTTAAAACAAATGTGGTTTGATTAGATAATATAGACAACATATCTCGAACATGAAATTTATAAGTTAATTTCTCAAAGATGCTGAATTTTCTACCATTATTAGAAAAAAGTTGATATGAATAACGTCACTCTAAGGTAATAAACTGCCATATCGAACTCAGAAAACAGAATTCAGACGGATTTTCGAGAAAAACGCATTATTTAAACAAATAAAATTTGTTTAAACAAATGGAAATTAACTGACAAATGTTTATAAACATCCCACTAGACATAATAATGATTTCTATGAGAAAAAGAGAGATTAAAATATTAAGGGTCAATTTTCTGAAGAATCTACATTTTTTCATTTAAGGGTAGTTTTCAGGGCACTGTGTGGGTGGGTTGGCGGCATCAAATCCATATGTATGATAGGTCAAATTCTTCCTTGGAAAGTCCTCTACAAGTCCTATAACTTTAGTCTTAAGTTTTCCCAAACCTCGAACAATTATTCAAAAAATACCAAAAAATTTCTTTTTCCCATGCTTTTTCTTATGTAAATTTGAGGCCTCGACAGGCACCATTAAGAATTAAAATTTCGAAAAAAATTGGAAACAATTTGGGGGGATCGTTGCTTTCTAAATAAAAAGAGCCAATTTGAACCACCCTATTATACAATGTTGTATATTATACAATGTTATATCAGCTGGAACAATACTAGCATGTGCTATTAATTTATCCTTTTTTGACGTTTTACTCCTGACGAAGGGTTACGCAAACCGAAAGCGCTCGAGTTAATTACTAAACAATTTAGTCTACAATAAAACAAGTTCATTTTATTTCACACCTACAATTCAAGTACGGTAGACTAACAAATGGAGACTTCATCAAATTAAGTTTTTGTTTTGTTCTAGTACGATCGCGTCATCAACTTGTGTCAACCGACGCATAAACGCTATAATATTGCGATTACTAAAGTTTTGGGGAGAAACATGCAAGCAATTATTGTTGATACTGAGCATACCGCGATGAAATGCATCCGTTACCTGAAGAATCACAAGATGGAGCCCGAAACTTTCCTTCCGTTGGATTATATAAAGTTTAAGCCCGTCCAGGAGAAATGGAGGCATATTAAGGATCCTGCCGGTGTAAACTTGCTGTTCGATCTGATCAAATTTCAGCCGCATGACATTAAGAATGCTATTTTGCATGTTACGAAAAACAGTGTGGTCTGTGAGAATTCCGAGGATGCTGCGAGACTGGCTTATGACCTTGGTCTTAACGTAAGGTTTTTGTGAATTTTTATTTTTATACCATACATTACCGTACATTACCATACATTTTAGAATGAATTTTCTTTTGCTTTAACTGGTAGAGTTTTGTGTTACTCAATTTTTCAATGCAATAATTCAGCCAATCTTTATTCTTCTTAACTGCTGATATATCATGACATTTGTCATATTTTTATTGGAAAATCTAAAATCTCATAACTTCTCATACCCACATAACAATTTGGCCGCATGTTGCTAGCAAGGCGGTAGCGCGGCCGTGCAGAATACCGACACGCGTTCGGGCAATAGCTTTGCGCTATGTAACCGCATATGCGCCGCAAGCCCGGTCCACGCGTGCGGCAACACGGCGGCGCGCGCGTGTTAATGGGCTAATTTCATATATATTTTAATGTTATATATTTTTAAAGGAGTGGTGGGTGAAATATTGAAACAAATGGCAATTTTCTAGGTATTCTTTATTGTATTGTAATCAACAACGAATAATAATATTAATAACAGATAACAATATAATAACTATATTACTTTTTTATAAGGTTTTCACATATACACTCCCTGGCCATATTATTAGACACACTTCAGTAGCGTTCTAGAGTTTACAGTGCGTCTAATAATATGGCCAGGCACAGAATATTATAAACTTAATTTTTTATTATACATGAGGTAGCAAACTTATCTAAAGAATTAAAAATTAAGAGTTCTGAACTTTTGTAATCACGGACTAGAATACAAACAAAAAATACTATATATCATAGATCTTTTTGGTTTACATTAAGCCGACAACTTATTTTTTTAGTAAAAAACTAAAATTTCAAAAGTATAATATGAAAAAATTAGATAGCATTAAATTTTTCAAAATGTTTAAGCTAAATCAATTTTTCTAAAAACATTATGTATGATATGGCCTTGACATATTTTCATCGTAATTCTTGATTACAAAATTTGATATCTGTAATTTTTATTTCTTGAGAGATAAGTGGTGCGGGCCACTGCTAACTGTATGTGTTTACAAGCGTCCAACATTTTGGCAGTTTTATATCTTAAACACTAAAATATATATGGGATCTGGACTACGGAAAGGGGTGTTTATGTGCAATGAATTTTGAGGTTTTCGATGATTCTAATAGAGAAAATTTTTCGTTCATAAACCCCGTTTCCATAATCCAGGTTATACTTACATTTATATATGTTTAAAACACTATTATATAATTTTTATATTATATATACAAATTATAAAAAAATAGAGAAATAAATTAAAAATAGTAAATATTTTTAAATTAACACAGTTGGACAGCATATAACTTGTTCCTGCATAGGCTGCGTTGTCCAGGAATAATAACTTCCGTAATTCTCTAGAAAAAAAGATAAAGTTATCAAAATTCCTTCTGCATGAAATGTGTGTAAAACAAAATTCGTCGACAAATTTTGTGCGCTATTTTCACCTGAGCGTACCCTCAACAAACCATATTTTCCGCAATTATCTCGGAAACTGTACTTTTACTAATAAACTTCACATTATAAAAATTATAGCTTGTAAAATTTCCTATCAAAAATATATTTATTAGTCTTTTTTATACAACAAACCGTTTCACAGACACAGGTGACTGAATTTATTACCGCTTAAGCACTATCAAGCTTTATTTCTTTGATACGAACAGTTGTAAAAAAAGATCTACTTATAGGAGAAAATTTTGTAGGGAAACCTACTTTTAAAACTTTTATCTCCAACAAAGTAGGAGGTTTGACGAGGCCGTGCTCAGGAATAAACAGCGCATCTTGTTTGTTTTAGTTTGCACTAACATTTCACGCACATTTTCATGGGGTGGAAATCTTGCAATCTCCTCTCGGACAACAGTAACGGTCTGCTGACCTTTGCAGTTTCCAGCTTTAAATGGATGGTTCGATGGCTTTCAGCGGAAAACCCGGAGATGGTCCAAACAATGTTATTTCCATTCTCTCATTGTTCTCGTAGCGATATAAATCTGAGGTGAATTTATCCGTTTTGTTTTCTATGCTTCTGAGGGTAAATAAAACTCAGTCAATTAAAAATTAAACATAATTCAGGAAGCTTAACTTACTGTAGACGGTGAACAATATCATTTTCTTAATAGCGATTTTTTTTCACCATCTTCAAGATCTTTATCCAAACTGTGGCCATAATCGGCTACTTCAGGGTGCTTTGTTCAACGTCATGAATCTGTTTTCCAAGGGAGCATCATCTGCAATGTTCAAATGGACTGAAGTTCCTACTTTCCTAATAACAAATTCCATTTCAATGTTTAATTGGAAAATACTTCATGTGTCAGTGACCCTGGCAGGTTCTATAATAAAATAATATATCGAAATTTTAGAGTAGTCAACGCTACATAACCAACAAAAGTAAAAAATTTAAATAAAAATAAGTGATAGGTACGTAAGTACGTATAGAAACTCACCACACTAGTCTGTGCCACACTATACGAGGAAATAAATTAGATGGAATAAATAATAAAAACACTTGTAACGCAGTGCTAAAGCTCAAAACAACTTGCTGCTTGCTTCGCGTATGCTTCGACGCGCGAATTGCAAAACTACCATTACGAACGCATAGCACATGCTCGACGAAAAATGTCTCGATTTAAACTCCCTCGCTCTTTTATATCAACAATATAATTTTAACACCAAAACTAAGCATTTTTATATTAGATTAGCAAAAGTCAAACCTGATTTCCAATGTCATATATGTACTTTTTATTTTACCGAAGTGCACGGTAGCTCTCTGATGTTGCTGGACACCTTGGCGGCGTGCCGTTGCAACGCGATTTCAAGCAACCGGCGAACAAGCCTTTGCCCACACGGTTCGCGCTCGTCCCTTGCTAGCCTGTTGCTGGCAAATCGTGGTCCCATGCCCTGTGGCTAACGTGTGTGCGGGGAATTGTTATGTGGGTAGTAGCAGGTAGCTTTTTTTGTTTCTCATAGTAGCGTGTCAGACTATGAGAACAAAGTACATTAACAGTTCTGTGTGCATGGGCGTGTGCGTGTGTGAAAGCGTGTGCGTGTACCAGTTTTTTTTGGCGATGATTCCGTCGAAACTACTAAAGGTATCGGGACGCAACTTCATATTTAGAAGTTTCATGACCAAACTTAAAACTGGAAAGCTTTTTGTTCAAAAGGATCCAAAGGAACTGGATGTTTACTCTTAGCATTTTTCAACGATTTTGCAAATGACTAGCCATTTCTGTAATTTTGTTAAAATAGTTACCCACTAAACAAGCAATATTCCGACAACTTTCTGTAATATTGTAAGAATGTAACTTGTGTAAATGTAATTATGTTATGTTATTACGATGTTTGTCTAACATTATCAACACAATATTTCAATGACAACATTTTAGCTATATAAATGCAACATATTTCCACAATCTTTAGACAACATGTCATTGACAACATTTTATCTACATAAATACAGCATATGTTTAGAATATGGACATAACATTACATTGAAACATTTTATCTACATAAGTACATCATATTTATACAATCTCGATACAACATCGTATTGACAACATTGTATCTACATAAGTGCATCATATTTTTACACACTCGAGACAACATTTCATTGACAACATTTGATCTACATAAATGCATCATATGGTTACAATATGGAGATAATATTACATTGAAACATTTTATCTACATAAATGCATCATGTTTGTACAATTTCATGACAACATTTTATTGACAATATTTCGTCGGGTTAAAGGTAAAAGTCACTAACTAACATCTAAAATAATTACGAAAAACTGACTTTAAGATGTATTACCAACAAATATAATGATATTTTCTGGATAATTAATGCATTTTCGAGTACTTAGAACACTTATTGATCGTCTCCTTGTACAAGATGCGCATTTAGAAGCATTTGACCACAATTAATTCGTGTTTCAAGAAAATGTAACAAAATGTTAGTTAGTGACTTTTACCTTTAAGCCCACGATTTTATCTACATAAGTACATCAGTTAGGTAGTACGCCTAGCATCTGTTAGATGGCGCTGGTAAATGCTAATCTCAATTCACCTCATCTGTCAATATAAATACTGAACCCTCCGATGAACGAGGAGGACTGTTACGTATTGCAAACGAGTCGACGTTCGTCCTGACCACCGGCTGATATTAATTTGATGGTGTTTGTTGTCAGCTTAATGTCTGATACCGTCATACGCCGTGCGTAATCCAGGAGTATGCTAAAATATTATACAAATTTTGCATTCTTGCTATACCTATAGTGTTGTTCAAATATTGCACAAAATGATGCTACATTTCAATATAACTCGGTCAAAATATTACAAATAATATTTATGGCTTGTAATTAAAATGATGTTTAATATTACAAGATGTTCCGACATCACTATGATGTTGAAATAATGTTTTTTATAATATTTAAACAACGATATAAATACAAGTTTACAACATTATTTGTAATATTTAAACAACGTTATAACGTTGTTTAAATGTTACAAATAATGTATGTAACTTTGATGTTTCAGTAACATTGATTGTTATGTATCCGCTGTAGGACATAAGATTTTGTCTAGATATAACAGTTATATTAAATAATACATAAAACCAATATTACCAAATCACAGAAATATATTGTAGAAATGTTGCGGCAATATTTTTTTGTTTAGCGGGTAAATAATAAATTAAAGTAGACGGAATTCTGAATAATTTATTTCTGACATTTTTTGGTAAAATTAATAGTTAAGCTGCATGAGCAAATTCTATTTCATCGAGATCGCTCGTACTGCATTAGAAGCAATAATTTGACAGATATTTTTATTCTATTGACAATATTGTCAAAACATCAAAGTTTAACACTGCTGCATAGCTTGATAAAGTCATGTGTCTGGCCACATCAGATTTTTTTACTTTGTCATACGCAGTATGTAAAGTATTGTAATCATGCCAAAAAAATTTTTTGAGATTTTAGCGGAAATATGTCTTTTTGGGTCCCCTGAACATTTTTGACCAAGGTACAAAAAAATGTCTGTGTGTGTGTGTGTGTGTGTGTGTGTGTGTGTGTGTGTGTGTGTGTGTGTGTGTGTATGTGTGTGTGTGTGTACCCGTTTTTGTGGAGACGATTCCGGAGAAACTACTAATGGTATCGGGACGAAACTTCATATTTAGAAGTTTTATAACCAAACTTAGAGCTGAAAAGCTTTCTGTTGAAAAGGGTCCAAAGGAACTGGTGGTTTACTCATAGCATTTTTCGAAGATTTTGCAAATGCGCCGCTATTTGTGTAATGTCGTCAAAATAGTTAAATAATAAATTAAAGGAGAGGAAATTTTCCATAATTTATGTATATGACATTCTTTGGTAGAATTTATAGTTTAGCCGCATGAGCAAATTCTATTTCATCGAGATCGGGCGTACTGCTTTAAAACTAGTAGCCAGGATATGTCAGATTATTTTGATTCTAATGACAGTAGCTAGTGTCAAACGCTAATGTCTTGAAAATGCTACTGTCAATATAGGCTGTGTTCGGATATTGAACACCGTTACAGTTTTTACACCCAATAACACGTAAGTGTCATTTGGACGGTGTACCCGCTGTCAACGGAGTACAATATCCGAACGCAGCTTTAATCGAGATATTTGTCTAGTTCTACTAGTTTTATTTTAATGCAGACATAGCCGATCTCGATCAAATAGAATCTCATGCAGCTAAACTATTAATTTTATATATAGTATGATAAAGTCATGTGCCTGGCCACATCAGATTTTTTTAGTTTGAAGAAGTTTGTGTCAAATAAAGGGGCGTCCACATCAATAATCAATATGCATTTTTGTTTCCACATTTTCAACCATATTTCAGGAACTGTTCATTTTACGACTCATGATGATTTTACCGTATTTTTTTCTTATGTTAGGCTGTGACATTAGACGGCAGTTACTACCAAACATCTGGCCTTATATCAGGAGGATCTGCTGACTTGGCACATAAAGCACAACTTTGGGACCAGATAAACACACCGCAGCTACAAGAAGAAAAGGTATTTTCATCTTATTAAGTACCTAATTATTATTGGCATAAACAATAAAATTGTTGCCATATATACTGTTTAAGTCATTATTTATGATATTTTGGTCACAAACAGGTGTGCAGAATAGTTAAATTATTATTTTTTCGCTTGTTAATTTCATAGGAGAATTTAACAAGAGAACTACATACGGCGAGGCAGTATCCTCAGAAAGAATCAAAACTTGCTTACGTTCAAACTTTGATCAGTGGTTTAGAAACACGTCTGAAATATGCCACAACCGATGTTGACAGTACTGTAAGTAACCCGCTTTATGATCTGCTGAGTTTTACATATGCAAAAATGGACACTGTTAATCTGTTAAATTCTAATGTTTTTAACATTTGATGTGTTAAACTCCTAAAAATTTGAAGGAAGGAAATGTTAATCATTAATTTTTATGAGTTTCGTGCAAACCTTTGAACGGTACAGACGTATGTTGATCGCTCGCGAATTACCAAACGTATTGCCCAATCAATTGCTTAATAAACAAAAATAGTGTCGCGCGCGTATTATAGTGCTGACTATGAGTGAGTGCACGAGTACTAGCAATAAGTAGGACACCATGTCAACACAAGAAATTGTGATTACATCAGAAAATGAACATCTACTGTACAAGGAATTGCAAAAGGAAATATCCGCAAGAAAGCAGATAGAAGCCAAATTTAAGGACTTAGAGGAACAACTCAAAGCCCTGCAAGAGAAATTTCTGGAGCAATCTAGTAAAACAGAACCGAGTACTCCGAATAATAAGGAGTATTATACAGATGAGGAAGAATTGGCCAGAGAAACAGAATGGGTAGTGAAAAAGGCAAGGAAAAGCAAAAAGCGCAAAATGCATGAATCACTAGTAGTCTCACCCCAGCCCACAAACACAAATCAAAATAAAGAAACAAAAAAAGACAAAACGTTCTTGCCACCACCTGTCATTGTGAGCCAAGTAACAAACTACGAGTCAATGCGAAATTCTTTAAACAATAAAGAATTCAAGTACAAAGCTACGCTAATGAATTCTGGCGATATAAAACTCAACGTAGAGAAAATCGATGAATACAGGAAACTTACCGAACTGCTAAATGAACAAAAAGTAAACTGGTACACTTATGAAAACAAACAAACAAGACCAATTAAGGTCATGGTCAGGCGCCTACATCCAACCTGCAAAAATGAAGACATAGTGAAAGAACTAAAAGAAGGCGGCTATTCTATAATTGACGCCACGAATATACTAAAACGAAGCGATAAAACTCCACTACCGATGTTTATGCTTACGTTTAGTAACGAGGAAGATATTAAGAAAATCTATAATATTAAATCCATCTTAGGAATGAAGGTAGAAATAGAGGCGGTAAGAACGCCTAAACAGGTACCGCAATGCAAAAGATGTCAAGCTTTTGGACACACCCACCGATTCTGCAACAAAGAACCCCGATGCGTTAAATGCGCGGGAAAACATTTTTCGACAGAATGCAAGAAACCAAAAGAGGTACCACCAAAATGCTGGAACTGTGGAGATGCTCACCCTGCAAACTACAGAGGCTGTATGGTGGCAAAAGAAATACAACGAATCAGAGACCAGAAAGGGCTACCCAACTTACCAACCCAACCAAAAGTGGGTCAACAACAGCGTGCAGGTAACATCCTAAAATCAAAACCAATTAAAAAAACAAATACAAGCACAACATATGCTCAAGCGACAGATTCCTCAAAAAAGGACAAGCCATCAACTTCAGGTGACGCTACTATGCAGCTGCTACAAAAAATTCTAGAAAGGATGGACAAAATCGAAGAGAGATTATCTAAGCTAGAACAGTAAAAGACACACACATAAGATGACTAATGATTTACGAATCGCAACTTGGAATGCCAACGGTATACGAAACAGAAAATTGGAAATAGAAGTTTTTCTAAACACACTTAAAATCGATATATGTCTTGTTTCAGAAACACACTCAACAAATCAGACATATCTAAAGCTGAAGGGATATCAGGTGTACGAAGTATGTCATCCGGATAACCAAGCTAGAGGAGGAAGTGCCGTAATAATAAAAAATAGCATAAATCACTATGAGGAGTGCCATCTCAAGAGCGCAGAAGTACAACTTACGGTCGTTGGTATAAAATCAACCAAACAGAATTTTACTGTAGGTGCGATATATTGCCCCCCAAGGTTTAATCTCAAGAAAACAGATTATAATAAATTCTTAGAACATCTCGGAGAAAGGTTTATACTGGGTGGTGATTATAACGCCAAACATACAGACTGGGGCTCCAGACTGATAACCACAAAAGGGAGAGAGCTGAGAAACGCAATCCAAGAAAGAGGATGTCGATTCCATTCCACAGGTAACCCAACCTATTGGCCTACTGACCAGGACAAAACCCCGGATCTTTTAGACTTCTTTATAACAAGAAAATTTTCGCCGAACTTCATTGATATTGAGGAGAACTTTGATCTGGACTCTGATCACTCTGCAATACTAATGACTCTAAGCGAAAGCATAATCAAAAAGGAATGTACCCCAACCTTGACCAATAAAACTACAGACTGGGTAAGCTTTAAAATAGAGCTTGAAAACACTATACAGCTAAATATCCAGCTTAAAACCAGAGATCAGCTCGACGTAGAAGCCGAGAAATTCATCAACACCATCCAGAAAGCCGCTTGGAACAACACTAAAGAAATCACCCACAGAACTATTGGAAATAATTATCCTATGGAAATTAGAGAAATGGTCAAGCAAAAAAGACAAGCTAGAAGAAGATGGCAACAGTCACGAGATCCAGCTGACAAAACCATACTTAATAATAAATCCCAACAACTTAAACGCGAAATTCAAAAACTAAAAGAGGCATCATTGGAATCCTTCTTAACCAAATTGACTCCCGATAAAGAAACAGATTACTCGCTGTGGAAAGCAGTGAGGAAATACAAGAGGCCAGTGGCCCATGTCCCACCTATAAGACGAAGAGACGGTACCTGGGCAAGAAACAATAAACAGAAGGCTGAAATTTTTGCAGAACATCTAACAGAAATCTTCCAGCCACACAACATCGAATCAGAGCCAATCACGAATGAAGATATAACCTATGATGAAGAAGCCATACAGCTAGTTACTCCAAAGGAAGTTGCCAGAGAAATCAAGACAAACCTGAATCCAAAGAAGGCACCTGGATATGATCTTATCACAGGAGAAGTTCTTAAGCAATTACCTAAGAAAGGTATTGTTATGCTGACGTACCTAATAAATGCATCGTTCAGATTAAAATACATCCCACATGTCTGGAAAGTAGCAGAAGTCATCATGATACCAAAACTAGGCAAACCACCGACCGAGGCCAAATCATATCGCCCAATATCACTGTTACCAATGATATCGAAACTCTTTGAAAAGTTGCTTCTAAAGAGAATGAAACCTATCATTGAGAGAAAAGAACTAATTCCTAATCACCAATTTGGATTTAGAGAAAAGCATTCCACTATAGATCAAGTCCATAGAATAACAGATATCATAGAGAAAGCATTAGAAGAAAAGCTTATTTGCTCAACAATCTTTCTTGATGTGACACAAGCGTTCGATAAGGTTTGGCATGAAGGATTGATACACAAACTAAAGAGTATGCTACCTTTACAATACGTCGAGCTG
This sequence comes from Aphodius sticticus, assembly GCA_963966075.1. Lineage (NCBI taxonomy): Eukaryota > Metazoa > Arthropoda > Insecta > Coleoptera > Scarabaeidae > Aphodius > Aphodius sticticus. Next base: position 37,740,507 of record OZ014506.1, read on the forward strand.
CTAACATCCTATATATCTGATAGACTATTCAGAATAAAACAGATCGATGAATACTCGGAACTAAAAGAAGTCAAAGCTGGGGTACCCCAGGGTAGTGTATTGGGACCAATTCTCTATCTACTATATACAAGTGACCTTCCACAGATGGAAAATGTAACAGTGGCCACATTCGCAGATGACACGGCTCTAATGGCAGTGGGATCAACTATTGGTGAATCTACCAGGAATCTTCAACAAGCTAGTAACAAAATATACAAATGGACCAGAAAATGGAAGACCAAGCTCAACGAACTGAAATCTGTCCACATTAACTTCACAAACAAAAGAATCGAGGACATACCTCATGTCAAGATTAACGACGCCATAGTTCCATATGCGAACACTGCAAAGTATTTGGGTATGACACTGGATACAAAACTAAGGTGGAAAGAACATGTTAAGAAGAAAAGAGTAGAGCTTGGCCTCAAATACAGAGAACTGTACTGGCTTCTGGGAAGAAACTCTCAGTTGTCAGTACAGAACAAACTACAAGTCTACAACCAAGTACTAAAACCGATTTGGTTATACGGCATCCAGCTTTGGGGCTGCGCAAAAAGCTCCAATATACAAGGAATCCAGACCTTCCAAAATAAAGTACTAAGGAATATGGTTAACGCTCCTTGGTACATACGGAATAGTGACCTGCACCGTGATCTTGGTGTCCCACAAGTCATCCAAGAGATAAAAAGACTCGCCACTAAGCATGAATCTCGCCTAAGCCATCACGTCAACGTAGAGGCCCTGCAGCTACTGGACAACCAGAATCTAGTGAGAAGACTAAAAAGAACTAAACCCTTCGAACTAGTGAATCAGTGAAATGTGTAAAAAGCAGAGCACAGTGAGTGACGTGTTAGTGCTTCTTGTTTGGGACAAAGTAAATATAGGGACATCAGTGGATAGCCTATTAGAGACAAGTACCTAGTTTTAAGAATTCAGATTTAAATTGATGGTTAATCTTTTAGATTAGTTTCAATATGTTAAGCATCTTATGCTTATTAATAAAAAAAAAAAAAATTAATTTTTATACAAATGATACATACATCCATACATAATGTTATGTTAAAATGGAAGGAAACCACTGTTTGGGGTTTAGAATAAAGAAGCGTGCGTTACATTTGAAATATCAAAATATAAATATGTACTAAAAGTACTAAAAGAAATATATTAAAACAGATAAGATGTAAATACGCATTATGCTTTCTGTCAACATGTAATCTTAAAAAACATAATGGTAGTTATACGTAGAGGTCAATAACATTTGCATACTGCATGAGTGTAATGTACATTCTGATAGTTTATTTATAACATTTTGGAATAGGGTATTTGACTATTAAAAATATGGATTGTAATATAGTCATCCTAATAGATTACAGTTTATGAAAACTATTTGTTATTACTTTTTAAGAAAAATATGCTTTATTTCTATTAAAAACCAAAATTAAAATTGAATTTTATTCACGTCCTATCACGTGATTGAAAACGCTCTGTAATTGGCTCAGTCTCCAGTGACGTCATTCGTTAGTACGCTTAGAGCGCGTTCGGTTTGTCAGGGGAGGTTATGGAGAGAGCAATGCTCAGATAACCTGGGTCGGCTGTCTCTCTCTTATAAGGCTAATTGAAACAGTGCTTGCAGGTTTCAATGACTCTAGTAAATCGTCCGCACTACTGATGGATCTATCAAAGGCTTTTGATTGCGTAAATCACGTTAATCTTTTACAGAAGTTGGAGTATTATGGTGTTAGGGGTCATTCGTTGAGGATGTTTGAGTCATATCTAAAAAATAGAAAGCAAGTTGTCATTACTGAGAATAAAAAATCTTCTGAACTCAAAATAAAACATGGTGTTCCACAGGGGTCAATTCTGGGCCCTGTTTTATTTTTAATTTATATAAATGATTTAAGTAGTAATCTGAGTTTGTGTGCACCGATAGTTTTTGCAGATGACACAACACTGGTAAATACTGCCGCAACAGTGGATGAATTATTGCGTAGGGAAGAGATAAGCATTGCGGAAGCTGAGCAATGGTTCTGTGCCAACAAATTGTGTCTTAACGCAACAAAAACACAAAAAATTACATTCAGTACAAAACCAACGGATTTGCAGTGTGCCAAACTGCTCGGAGTTCGGATCAATTCAGGTTTGGGATGGGGGCCGCACGTTGGTGATCTGTGCAAAAAGCTTAATGTTGTCACATATCAACTGAGAAAGATCATTAACATAACCAACCTACAGACAGCTCTGACTTTGTACTATGCAAAATTCCACAGCATCGTTAATTACAGTGTAATTTTATGGGGAAGTTCAAGCCATGCTCATAGAGTGTTTTTAATTCAGAAAAAGATCTTAAGAATTATGGCGGGGGTTAGCTGTCGAAGTCATTGTAGGGATATCTTCAGACAAATGCAAATATTGACAGTGCCTTCACTTTATATCCTGAGCTGCTTGCTATATGTTAGGTCCAACTTCCAGTTCTTTCATTCCCAGTCTAGCAAGCACGATTACAATACCAGAAAAAAAGATAATCTATCGATACCGCTACATCGCTTGCAGATATGCCATCAATCTGTTATTTATCAAGGTATTAAATTTTATAACTTGCTTAGTGACGATGTTAAACAACTACCCTTAGGTAAATTTAAGAAGTGTATGAAATGTTTTCTGCTAGGTGGTTCATTTTATACTGTCGAGGAGTTTCTGGATTCTGATATAAGTGTGTATTTAAGTTAGTTTAGTAAAAAATGTATTTTCTTTCTTTTGTTTATTGTGACATTCTGTAATACCTCCTATGGAGTTGTATTGGGAAATAAAAATTATCTATCTATCTATCTATGCAGATAAACGCCGTATGACAGTCCGCCTATTATGCAGCGCGTCACTCTCACCGTACAATACCGGGTTATCCGAACGCGCTCTTATGCTTCTCCCGTTTGAATTTAATAGCATTAAAGTGCCATGTAAACATAACTTTGTAGCTTAGGATAGCCCTAACCTTAAGCTGTCAATTCAGATAATACCTGGTTCGAAAATACGATAGATAACTTATTCTAGACAGTTTTACTTATGTCGAAAAAATCTTCACAACAAAAAACACTTGTATTGGCTGCTATTTATTTCATTTGGATTTCTACGAGCCAACCACTTTCTTCGCAGTTGCAAATCTTGCAGAACAGCTACAAATAGTTTATCCGGAGTTTTTCTTGACGTATTTCCGCATTGTGGATTTATACACCATTTATAACCCATTTTTATGTAGAAATTGTGAAAACAACACATCATACAACACAATTACCAAACGGCGATGATGCCGATGCTGACAGACCATATGGGCCTATTTGACATCTACTATCGGGTGACGTCACACAACAGAAAATATCGGTTTGGCGGGACTTTTTGTGATTCAATTTTTAACGCTGATTTTTATGAACTATTGAGGAAATAATTACGAAAAATAATGCATCATTTACAATGTAGAGTGAAGGAATAAACACACTAAGATGGTTTTCCAATAAAAGTCAAATACCCTATTGAGCCTTGAATTAACCGAAGATGCATGTAATGGAAGTTAATGAGTACCTTACTGATTTTCAAAGTTTGCTAACTAAAATGTTTGTTGACAAAAAAGTTAACTTTGTTATTTAACACATACTGGATCAACAGTGCCCACTTTTATACAAAGATGACATTTGTTTACTTTTGGCTGTGTATTTCAGAATAAGCGAATCGGGGAGCTTACAGCAGAAATGTCGAATCTTGAAAATGAAATGGCGAAATTTAAGGTAAGAATAAATTCTGCTTTGGAAGCATGAATCTTAAAGTTTTTACATCTGTAAGTTGAACTTCTCAAATTCAAAATTGTCTGTTAATGAAATTTTTTCGCTTATTTTATAGTATAAACTATAAACTACTGGAAGGTGAATCCTTTAGCCACCATATTTTATGCAAGGCATTAGTAAGCGTTTGTTTTTCAAATGTGTAGATATAATTTCTTTTTCCAAAGTTTAGTAGAGATTTATTTTTCTTCTGAATTCAAAGATGTCCAAATTGTGTAGCCTTACACAGGAAAATGTTTGAGAAAAAGTCAATTGATAATAATTGTAAAATATTGAGGAACTCTGATTTTGCGAATGGAAAGTGCATAAGTGTTTTTGATAGATTTCTTTGAACTGAACATGAATCCGTCCTCAAAATTTTGTGGACTGTCAAAAGTAGTGATCAAACTGTAAAATAATTGTGATGAAAATCTCGCGGCTTTACAGCCACTCTTCTTACAGATGACAAAGATTATGTGGTCATTATTGAAAAAACACATCATTTACAATAAACAAAAATAAAAATGATTGTGATAAGAAAAAGTTCCTGCTCTTTATATTCTAGCCATAAAACTAAAAAACTACCCAATTTGGACCGAACTTTTAAATATAAAATTTTGTATTCCAAGGCATATCAAGAAAGAAAATCATCAAAATTTGCTGGGTAATTTTTCAGTTATATAATTTTCCAGAACTTGTTTCAACTACTTGTTTTTGGTTATGCAAGTATTCAGGGTGTTCAAAATTTTCAGCTCCAGCATTACTGTTAAAAACTATATTTACTTCTTGTACATCAATACACCATTGAAAGGAAATCTTGCTTCATCAATCAATTCTGGTGCTCCCTCCTTTGCCTATCTTTAGTAGTTTTTGAGATAAAAATTAATTAATCTTTTAGGTATATTCATTAATATGCTCCTTAAGTGAATATTACCACTTATCAGTGATGTGGGCCGGGTAAATACCTGGCGGGTGGGAACTTATAAAATGGATATTTACCCGGGTATTTACTCCTACTTAGGGTAAATACCTAAATTTTGGGTATTATCCTTTTTATCCGTAAAACACCATTTAATAACATTTCAGAGATATTTATACAGAGTGTAACGATTTTTCCCGCAAGAATTATTTTTAGATAGTAAATGTCATTCTGACTTTTCATATGGACCTAATTGTTTTCTCAACGCTAAGTTACAGCCGCTTGAAATATTAACTAAATGAAGAAAAATAAACATTAAACTACATATTAAACAATGCTAAAAACTAACAAAGAGTACAATCAACACCCATAACAAAATTAAAAGTACATAAATTTAAGTAAAAAATTCAAAATGTAAGAAATAAACTAATTAAACAAATGAATGAAAACAAAATACATATGAAACTTTTTAGACATTTGTTACTCTACAAGTAATTGTAATTGTAAGTATAAAGTTTCTTTCATGCCGACTTATTGGGTTTATCAATTCCTAAAGAAGTTAAGTCATTTAATATACAGTTTTGCAATTATTTTACAATTATTTCAAACGGTTGTAATTTTTCAAGGAATAAAGAAAACAAATAAGTCCATATGACTTTTTTTACTCAGTGTGGCATTTACTATCTGGAAAAGAGTTATGTGGGAAAAAGTGGGACACTCTGTAGATGTGTACTCTTGATTACAAATAACGTAAAATATTTGAGTTATATAAGAACATTCAGTAATTTGGATTCATAGCAGAATAAGAAAGTGATTAACAACGACAAAACCCGCTATTATGTCAACTATACTTAACATATAATCATAAGTTTCTGCTAAATCTTCTTCGATAACAGAATCAGAAAATATGGAAGATTCACACGATTGAATGGACGATGATAAGGAAATGTCTGTTCTTGATATCTTGATATCGTCAGATGAGACTGATATTTTTATTCTTTATTTTAAAAATGTTTTTATTTTATAAGAATAACCTATATTTTGTGATAAAACAAAATCCTTTATTTAGTAATTAAATATTTCCTTTCACTGCTATTTTTAATAACAATATTACCTTTATAAGTACCCCTATAAATGGGGGTAAATACCCGGGTATTTACCCGGGGTATTTACCCTTGATAATAAATACCCGGGTATTTAACATCACTGCCGCTTATGAGCTTATAAGAAACAAAAGTGCACAAAGAGCATTCAAAAGGAGGACAGAGAGAACATTCTGCAAGAAAGGAGGACTTTAGGAGGGCAACAATAAAAAGGAGGATGGTTGGTTGTGCTTTTATGATATCTCGCCAAAATGGCTACTTTTTTACATTTTAACCTCAACTTTTTCGAAAACCTTGGGTTTGTGTTCAGTGTCAATGAATCTACAGACAACATCTATGCACTTTTCACACAGAAAATCCTCGTTCCCCAAAGTTGACAATATTTTATAATTTTTTATAGTCTTTTTCAGAAATTATGAATGCACACAATTTTAACATCATAATCATAATTAAAAATCATCCATTTCACAATCAAAAGTTGACATACGCCAGTATAAAATATTGTGGTTCGGCGAATGCGATTGATGCGAACTAAAAAGTAAACCAAATGGCTTATTTTATAGTATGAACTGGAAGAATTACACTAGCTTTTTTTTATACAGCCTCTATGTAACTATTTGCCAATACAATATAGAGGTTCAGCTAACGTTAAGTTTTCATATTGAGGTTATAATACTGTTATCAAAATTTTTCTATTTATCAGTTGTTTTTACTGAGGCTAATGTAAAATAAAATACAAACAAAATAAATTAAAAAATTGTTTCCATTTTAGTTTTTGCATTTAATGGATTCTTTTTAAACGGTTGTTGCTAAAATTTTTTATTCCGCTTTAAAAAAATGCATATTTAAAATTTCTGAACTTATCAAACTATAGCCCGATGTCGGAAAGATTGTAAAGTCAATGGAGGTCCGAGCAAGGAAGATCAAAGAGATTAGATCGACACTGAACAATATTGAAGACGAGGTCTTCATTGACTTCTGCCAAGAGATTGGCGTCCGCAATATTAGGCAGTACGAAAATCGTCAGCTTAAGGTTAGCGAAGAATGTAAGCGTACGTTGTTGGAATTCCAGAACCGCATCAATAAAATTAGAACCAGCTTGGAATTTGAAAGAAATAGAGACACACAAGGTTTGTTATTGGTTTTATTTTTAAGATATTTAAATGTATCACAGCAAAAAAATTTATTTATTGTTGCCAATTTGAATTCACCGTTCAATACCTTGCTGCTCTTGATTTTCACTGAAGATTAAACAAAATTATAACGCTGTGCTATTACTTTTTTATTTATCCTTTTTTTTGCTAATGTGATTTTGTAATTGCAGCTAACATTACCCGTTGGGAAAATACGATATGCGAAGAAAAAATAAAATTGGAGACGACCATCAAACAAGAGAAAAATCTTCGAGAGACTATCGATAAAGATACGCAAAAGATGGATGCCCTACGGGCAACCCGTCTTTCGAAGTTGAAAGATTGTGACAACTTAGCCATGAAACTGCAAAAAGCCAGAAAAGAAGGTCATTTAGCGGGCAGTAAACTATCCTTGGCGCAAACAGGTGTTGTCACTATCAAGGGAAAAATTGAGAAAAAGAAGAGCGAACGTCATGCCAAGCTAATACAGTGCAAAGTGGAGGCAATCGCTATTCCAATAGAAGTTGGCAACTTGGAGGATATCCTTCGTGTCAATCCGACAGAATCTTCTTCTACGGAAGCGAGCAGTACCATTCAACAGTATGAAAGTGGGGCTCGGTAAGTCTTAAAGATGAGGGTTATAAATTTTTGGCTAATATTTTGTGTTTGATTATTGGCAGGATTCAGATTGATTATTCGGGTCTCCCTCGTAAACTTAAAGAGACTACAAAGCATGAGGAGGAACTTGTTAAGGAAATTAATGAGCTTAAGCAAGCTATTGATAAAACAACCCCAAACTTGAAGGTAATGAAAAGTCTATTCTATCTCGCTTAACGTGTTTAGTTTATAAGAGGCAAGGGAAGATACCCTTTCTGCCTCGTCTGCACATTTTGATTACGCCTACTTAGCTGCCTAAAGGATTTGTGTTTGTGATGTGTAATAAATAAATATTGAAGGCATACAGACATGTACATCGGAAATACTGGCCCCCGGCAACGCTGAAGAAGATGTTCCAGATGCATAAGAAATTTTTGTTTAATTTTTATAAAGAAAATAAATATATAAAAGATTAGAAGCCAGATTAGTAAGCGTAGAGACCCAATCACAATTTAAAAATACTTGCCCGCAGAGGGGAGTCTATTCTATCATCAGAAAGTAAAAAGATTTATGAATTTGAATGTTCAACAGTTTCCCCACTGATTTGAAAATACAGAAATAAACATATACGACTGTGCTGGAAGGAGAGGGTATGCTATCTTTGATGCTTGGTACTCTGTCGCCATTTCAACTCTCTTTACTGCATATGTGCTCTTGGATAGGGGTTTGACTAGTTACTCGATGTGCCGCTTCCAAGTTAGACCACTGAACTCAATAATTTAATGGAACTCCAGTTCCATATATTCTATTGTGGCCACTTTACGACTTCGCGCATGGTCAAAATTGAACGTGCGCACTAGGGTGGTCCAAATTTATACCTTGCAAAATCTTTTTTTTTGCTGGAGGGCAACGATCCCCCCCAATCGGCTCCTTTTCCGGAAAAAAAAATTCCCCCAAAATTTGAGAAAAATCGGTTAACGTTAACACGTGCCACCGAGCACCTCAAATTTCCCATTTAAAATACATTGGAAAAATACATCTTTTTTTCCTTTTTTTTTTCACGTTTCAGATTTAGAAAAAAAGTTGCGGGAGATTATCAGAAATTGTTCAGAACTTCCCAAAGATCAAATCCACAACGACTATTTTTTTTCACCGCCCCCACCCTCTGCTGCAGTACCCTAAAAATGAGGCAAAATTTTCTCCAAAATTACAATTTTACAAAGTTGCGTGATTTTTTGTTTTTTTGGCAGAAATTACTATTATTGAATTGTCGATATGTTTTTGTCATTTATTAACTAATAAAAATTAAAAAAAATGTTTGAACAATAACTTAATTATTTACAAAAATATACGATGTTAGGAACTCATTTTTCCATTTGTTGCAGACATTATTAAATTATTGTTTTTATCATTTATTAACTAATTAGCAATTGTTTAAACAAACATGTATGTTGTTACGCACATATTTTTGCAATTTTGCAGAAATTATTAGATTATTGGTATTTTTTTTTATTTATTAACCTATTTGCAATTGTTTAAACAAATATATACCTTGTAATGGACATAATTTTCTATATTTTTTTTTGCATAAATTAGTATTAGATTATTGGCAGTTTTTGGACATTTATTAACTAATTTGTAATTGTTTAAGCAAATACTATTTGTTTAAACAAATATATACATTGTTACGGACATATTTTTTATATTTATTGCAGAAGTTATTATTAAATTATTGGCATTTTTTTGTCATTTATTAACGAATTTGCAATTCTTTAAACAATTACCAATTTTTTAAACAAAGATTTACCATGTTTTTTATTTTTCCTCTTGTAGAAATTATATTGTTACATTGTTGGCAAGTTTTTTGTAAGTTGTTACTTTGTTACTTTTTGAATTTGCAATTCATTAAACAAGTACCTACCAATTTTTTAATCAAAAATTTACAATGTTTTTTTTCCTCTTGTAGACATTATATTGTTACATTGTTGGCAAGCTTTTTGTAATTTATTACTTAATGTGCAATTGTTTGAACAAATAAATTTGTTTAAACAATAATATTCAATGTTAGTACGTATTTCTTTTACAAAAATTATTAAGTATTAATAAGTGTTAATAAGTAATGTTGTTGCAACACTAATTATTATAGGTTATAATCGAAAATTATTTAACAAATTTGGCAAAAAAATAGATAAGAAATACAATACTAATTTTTGTCAAAAAGCGTACGTCAGTACCATTGTATATTTTTGTTTAAACAAATGGTATTTATTTAAACAATTGCAAACTAGTTAGTTAATGACAAACAATGCCAACAATCTAATTATAATTTCTGATAAAAAAAAGGAAAATATGTCCTTAACATTGTATATTTTTGTAAACACATGGTATTTGTTTATACAATAGGGTATTTGACTGTATTAAAAATATGGCATGTATTGGCCAGTCTGATAACAAACGATAAAGCAAAGATCACAGTATGTCTATGATAATCAACCCTTTCTCAATTCATTGAGCTGTTGACTCCAATGAACCTTGGTCCACCTAACATTAGTACCGGCATACTACCCCACTTGACCAAACCTTACGCTCAAAAACAAGGTCAGTTTTTTACTTGCTCATTGGTAAATTTACATGTTTAATGTGATATATCATTGTGACTAACATGAGTACCAGCATATACAGTGTGTCTCACGGGACGTTGGATTGTATGGGTACTTTTGTTATTATTAGAGATAGAAAGTCGGTTAAATGGAAAAAGTAGTGCATATTTATGTGCTCTTTCATAAGCTGTTCAGAAAACAGTTCCAAACGTTTCCCAAGCTATTTTGAAAAAAACCAAAAAATGCCGTTTTTGAATTATGGTCATAACTTTTTTATTTGTGATCCAACCAAAAAAGCGGTTTGACATTATAAAGGCACTTTTTTGTCTACAATTGGATTATGTCAGTTTCAAATTTTTTTCGCCGATGAATTAGTCAGAAACAAACGAAACTTTTGTTTTTCTTATGGACGCCATATTGGTTTTATACATGTTTGGATTCAGAATTTTTTTCTGAGTAATTTGGTATGCCACATGCCATATTTAGAACACAATAAGCCGGCAAAATTGAAGTTTTTTTTTAATATCTGAAAATCGCATGGTGTTATGAAAAGCTCATTTGAGTGATATAGTATTATGTGCCTATAGTCACGTTACAGTAAAATTTTGAAATGTATTTATTTGTACTAACTACATAAAAACAAAAAAGTAACAACATATTAACAAACTAAATAATATTTTAAAAAATCTCGCCATTTTTGTGGAGGCATTTTTCACAGCATTCCGTAATACGGTGATCTTACCGAGGGTTCTTCTGTCAATCGAATTGAAAGCGGCGATGACGGTGTCACGTAACTCCCCAACGTTTCCAAAATTATAAACACCATACACCTTATTTTTTTAAGTCACTCCATAGATAAAAATCACAAGGGGTAAGATCCGGCAATCTTGGTGGTCACAATATTTCTGAATAGGTAGCAATTACTCTCCGTTTATGTCATATCTAAATAGTTCCTCACAATTCGGGCATTATGTGCAGGTGCTCCGTCTTGTTGGAACCACATACCTTAGCGTAAGGCCAACGGTATATCGTCCATTCTTTCTTCCACGTCCTCAGAGAGCAACATTGCCGATACCCCTCCTAAGTTAAATTTTTGTTATAAAAAGTTGGTCCGATTAATCAGTTGGCCACTATATCGCACCATACATTAAAACCAAACCGCACCTGATTATGACGCGGTACAAAAAGGTGCTGATTTTCGCGGGCCCAGTACCCAGTAGTGCGTATTTTTTCAGTTAAAAATTCCGCAGTTAGAAAATATGCTTCATTGGATCATAATATTTTTCTTTTATAAAATTCTGGGTTTTCACCAATTTTGTTCAACAGATGGGTACAGATGGGTAGATATCACATTCTTTCACAAAATGTCTTCCATGGCACCATGCGATTTTCAGCAATTCTCGAAGTGTACAATTTTCAGTCAATTCTATTATCTTATTGTAGAAAAACATGTGGCATACCAAATTACTCAGAAAGAAATGATGAATCCAAACATGTATAATACCAATATGGCGTCCATAAGAAAAACAAAAGTTTCGTTTGTTTCTGACAAATCCATTGGCGAAAAGAATTTTAAACTGACATGATCAAATTTGTAGACAAAAAAGTGCCTTTATAATGTGAAAACGCTTTTGTGATTGGATCACAAATAAAGAAGTTATGACCATAATTAGAAAATGAAATTTTTTGTTTTTTAGAATAGCATGGGAACTGTTTGGAATTCAACTGTTTTCTGAACTGATTATGAAAGAACACATAAATATGCACTACTTTGTCCATTTAACCGACTTTCTATCTCTAATAATAACAAAAGTACCCATACAATCCAACGTCCCGTGAGACACACTGTATATTACACTGAATAAAAAATTGATGCAAACTTACAGTAGGAATAGTAGTAGTACTTTTTATGGTTTAAGTCTATATGGTTTAAATTAAAGATACATGGAAAAAAACAAATACCCAAAATTACTCCCGATATATGGTTATCAACATCTTTCAAGAAAATAAATTTTGCAGCTACTTCTCCTGCTAGGCGATTTCTCTGTTGATTTAGAACTTTTCCAGCAATGGAGAAAAGCCGATCCAAAGGAACTGATCTTGATATAGCGGGAACATATTTAGATACTATTTTAGTTTTTTACCCATCTTCTCTAAATGAGCATATAAATAATATGCTAGCTCCTCTAAAATGTCAGGCTCATTTTCAACGACACAGGTTGGAGACCCATTATCTCTACATAAAAACATTGTCACCTTAATATAGAAATGTATAAATAATAACTACCTAATTGTATTGTACCTAAGAGTAATTATTTAACATACATTAGTCAGCAGCATGAATACAATATTTGGCAAAAGGACCATTTCTGATTACCAAAGTATATAACTTAAAACAGTACGCAAAATTAATTTTATTATAAAGCACTGAGGAAGTTTAACAGCCTTCCAAGTGTATTTTTAAAACATCATGCGGGGTTATGTATTGGCTAATTTTAATAGTAGTTGATACTACTAAGAAAACCAAATTTATTGTGATTGTTGTTTCTTTTAAATAAATAAACTTCATGATTATGATCAAGTTCAATTGTGTTATAGTGCAAACACACTGCTATTTCGCCATGAAGATTTGCAAAAATATCGGTAGTGTAGAATCGGTGTGGAAATATGTTATTTACATCAAGAGAAAAATTATTGATGTAGAAAACATCGATGATTGAGAAAAACATCGATGTTTTAGAAACACCGACATATTGATACCCATGCCTAATAATCTGTTACCACAACGAACCATATACCTTTTCTTTTAATTAAGTTCTGTCTGTTTTCTTCTGCGCTAACACCTGTATTTTGTGTCTTTCTAAAATTTCAAGATAGTAATGTAGTAATCTTTAATGTTTGTAATAATGAATTAAATATTCCTCATTATTAAACAACCTTTAAATTTAAAATTATTTTTCTTAGGCTACGGAAAAGAAGGAGTCAGCCAAAAACCAGATCCAGACAATAAACAATCAACTGTCAAATCTGCTTGCAGACGCGCAGAACTTAAAGTCTGAATTCGATAATATTCAGCACCTTCGGCAGGATCTTTTCTTAACATGTTTTAACCACATCTCAAATAACATCGACATTGTTTACAAGTGCCTGTTGCAAGACCATACAGCGCAAGCGTTTTTAGAAGCCAGAAATCCGGAAGAACCTTACTTGGATGGACTAACTTATAGTTGCATTGCGCCCGGAAAACGATTCCTCGCGATGTCAAACATGTCCGGAGGCGAGAAAACTATGGCAGCTCTGGCATTCCTCTTTGCCATTCACGAATTTAAACCGGCACCATTCTACGTACTGGATGAGATCGACGCAGCTTTGGATAGTTCCAATATCAGAAAAGTGACACACTATATTAAGCAGAAGAGGGAACTTTTGCAGGCCATTGTTATTTCTTTGAAGCCTGAGTTTCAAGCACATGGTGATCTGTTGATTGGTGTTACTAGTAGTGATGTAAGTATGGGGATGATCAATTTTAATGGATTGAAATTGGTTAAGTTTGGTACAGGATGTGTTGTTGTGCAGCCCAAATATAATAAAAGGGGAAACAAAAAAAACTGATAAACGTCAAAACGTGAGAAATCATTCATCATCTGTCAACGGCCGAAAATATCTTGATTCTGACAATTATGGACATGTTTTTTTGTGCTGATCTATGCATGAATATTAACATCAGTTTAAGGTAAAATGATTATTACATATAAATCTTGGCAGTAATGTGGAGGCAATTACAGACGCGAATGATATTCAATCCAGGTGAGGATAATTTGTGGAAACTTATAGGCTTAGTGGTCGGAGCCCAACTATTTCTCAAAGGCAAAGATTTGATCTGCAAGTATGCAGCATTCTAAAATACACTAGCAAGAACACATTTATTCATAATTTGAATCTGTTTACAATTACAACATTTACAAACATGTTATGTAGATGCTAGAGAACAGTATTATCGTAATATCACTAGGTCTATTATTGTATCAGGTCTGTAATAAACCATTGGCATTCTAGTAATAAGATTTCTTTGGAAATTGGAGGGTTCCTGGTTTAAGTCCAGACGGAGATATTTTTTCCACAAATTATCCTTATCTGCAATTGACTTCACACGTAAGTCCTGTCATTTTTGACAGTAATCAATTGCGCACTGGTGTCTCCTGTGGCTGTGCATTCCACTAGCGCCTGTGGTCCCCGCTAGTAAGTAGTCCCGGACGTTCACGAGCGCAGGCGGTGGGCCGTCGGGTTCAATCGGGACTCTACGCTAGAAAGCTCTCGGTATAGGTACATAGAATTAGTGTATTCGACTTTCGAACGAATCTGATAGTACAGACTGGTTCTCCCTATATTTGATACGACTGAAAATAGCATGACACCGATGTAAACAAACTATAGCGTACGTTATAAAGTCTCTAATTAAGTAATGTAGTATCCTGTTTTCTAACAACAGTTCTTTTGTTTCTGTTCTAATAAAATAATCATGCCCGCGCGTAGGTATGCCGTGTAACGCAGAAAGTTGGACACTAATAGGAGAAACCTAAAATCCAAATATGAGAACGTAATTATCTCAAGAGTACCTTTATGGTGGAAGCTATGCAAAAATGACAGAAAATGTTGAAATACGGTGCGAAGCCGACAAGCCAGCTGCACGATTATTGCAATTCTTACAAAAACGTGCCACTTGATTGACACCTTATGTTTATATGTGATTTAGGGTGATTTCTAATTCGATACCTCATTTTTTCGTTCGGCTATAGTTTTCGAGATGTTCTAAACTTTTGTGACAGTGGCTAAATTAATAAACAAAGAGATAAAGCAGATGATCGATAAATAAATATTAACATTGGATGATATTCCGAACATGTGATACAAATAATAATTTTTGGCATTTTAATAATATTAATCTTATTCCACGTTCTTTGTTTATTAATTTACTCTCGCACATAAAACTTTCAAGTTAAATATCTCCAAGACTATTGATCCAAATAGAAGTTATTTAGCATTTTAACATATTAAGTATCATATGAAGTGCACACGGCGTGAAAATATACTATTACTCACAACTATGATTCTATACTCTATAGTTCTAGAATGTATTAAGTGCACCGCAATCGTTCCTACGTACCTACATGAATATTATTGTATCGATTAAAACATCTACTAATTGTTATATAATCCATTTATTGAAAACAAAATAACTATACATTTACGTATACACACGTAGGCACGTATACATTTAGTAACAAAAAAGGTATTCAAACATATTTTTATTTATATACAGTGCGCGCGTAAAGTATGGAAACATGGCAAAATCTCAAGAACTGTTTGCTATTTCAAAAAATCCTCGAACACGTCGATTTATAATTATCAAAATACGCCTTATGATATCAAATTATTTTTTTTACCTTCAATTGTTTTTAACAGATGACGTCATCGACATTTTTTTTTAAATGACAACCCTATATCTTTTTTAATGAATTTGACAGATCTTTTAACTGTCTTAATGGTAGCATAATATTTTTATGGCGTTACATCATGAAATTTTTGAGAAAAAGACAATTAGCGCAGAAGATAGGTCATGCTTCAGTCTCTAATACCTTTTTCAGTCTAATACCTTTTTCCAACTATAAAATTCGTTCATTGTGGACATTTCCAGTGTCGTTTTTTTTTTATATCAATATCGTGTGCATTTGTGAAATGATTAATAATGTCTTGTTTACTCGAACAACGGAAACTGCACATTGAACATTTCTTTAATTTTTTGGGTATTTTAGATTTATCTTGCGTAGTTACGGTGGTGTGCGTTCTTTGGTGAAAGACTAAATTTCGTTTCTGATTAAAATTTTTACCGCATTCACAAGAAAATTGAAAATTTCTAGATTTTTTATGTGTTCCAGGTATCAACACATTTATTTGGTCAGGGTGAAATCGTCGGGCATGTTTTCTCAGATTGCATACACTGCTATAAGTTTCATTACATATGGTACACGTTGTATTTTCAGCCATATCATAAGCTAAAATATATGTTTTTGAATTAAAAAAAAAGAAAAAAAATATATAAGTGTCCTGCAACTTCTTGCCATAAATTCAATTTAAAAAATAAATATTTTTATATTTCATTTTATTTTTTAATAAGTTTAATAGTGTAATTTATAATGGTAGTCCTATATTTTATTATTATGTATTATGCTGATGTACTTACTAGTTTATCCCCTAAGCTTGTCTTTATTTGCTGGAAATATTAAAAAAAAGTTGCGATATTCTAAACTCCTTAGGTAAAACACGCTCGCCGCCCATGCAGCTTTGTTTACATTCGCTTACCTTCAGTTCTTACGGCGCCAATCCGTGTCTCTTTATTTATCTGAGATTTATCCCCAGAAGTTGCAGGATACCGTGCATAATCGTATTCACTACATAAATACGTAAACAGAACGTTAAATCTGAGTTTCAAACAAATTTCAAGTTTATTGCTGACTACATTGAAATGATTTTGCGTTCCATCAATTAATTAATTGCTATACAAAGAGTAACAAGTAACTTACATGTGTTTTTCTAAATATTGTTAACCAAACACAAATGTCTATGCAGAAACTCCAAACACTGGCCAATTTGACAGGTACCTACTCAGCGCTCCGTACGGTTGTCGGTTACATTTAAATTACAGTCGCTCAATGTCGCCTGCGTTCGTGAACGTCCGGGACTACTTACTAGCGGGGACCACAGGCGCTAGTGTGCATTCCAACGAGAAAAACGTATTCTTCCTCCGTTATGACTGTAGAACGGATTTTAATGACTCGTAGTAAAAATGTTGCCAACTTGTAATTTAAATGTTGTTAAAATATTACAACAAATGTTACAAACATGTAACAAATTGGAATGTTATATATCTGTCATAGGACATAGGAAGATGTATAAATATAACAGTTATATTACTTGTTATATAACATTATATGTAACAAAGTTACAAAACCATGTTGTATAATTACAGTTATATTTCATTGCTTAGTGGTTCTTTATTTATTATATTTCAAAAAGCATTTTAAAAGTTGGTGTTTATGGAGAGGCACACTTAATTCTGATGGCTCATTTTCAAAGTATTAGGTTCCTTTCAACTTCTCTTTGCAACTGAAAAATTAAGGGGTATATGCATTGTGTAGTTTCTTTTATAAGAAAGTAACTAAAAATCAAATTTTCAAAGAAAAAGATAATTCAACATCAATAAATATTAATAACTACAGTAGAACCTCGATTATCCAGGTCAGCTGAGACCAAGCCTTGCCGGATAATTGAAAACACGGATAATCCAAACACCTCATTTTTACGTTTGTAATATGTTACATACGTAAATTGTAACTTATTTGTACAAATACATAAATATGTCAAAGGAACAAAACAAATGTGGTATTTAACAAATAATTCTTCATTATAAATGATTGTAGTCGAGGTAGGCCATGATGTCAAAAGTAAAGATTTCTGATTAATAAATTCTTTCTTTGGTGTCCAATGAGGTGTCGATTAATTAAAAATTCACGTGGTAGTCCTTATTATTTCTTTTATTTTATATTCGCTACATGTTTCGCATCTAACTCGACGCTTCTTCAGACGATATCGTCAAAAATTTTTACTACCGATATGTTTTTATGTGACTTGTAAAATTTTTTGACGATATCGCCTGAAGAAGCGTCTAGTTAGACGCGAAACATGTAGTAACCATAAAATAAAAGAAATAATAAGGACTACCACGTGAATTTTTAATTAAAGATTTCTGGTTGCTGCTCTTTTTGAATGGAATACCATTCGTTTGTGTATAGCGGCAGAAATTTTCTAACATGGTCATAGCCTACTTCGACTACAATCTTTTATAGTAACCCTGTATAAGTTGGTGATTTAGGGATGTTTGAACTGTATGGTACATTCTCAGATAAATTTCTCTATTTACCTGATGCAACATTTCAGGAATGTGTTGCTGGCATTGCTCTGAATCATCAGCAGGGTTGTTTGAACAATGCATGGTTTTGTTTATGGCCAGTACTTACAACATGCTCTACAAGAGCTCCTGGAGAAAGTTGCGCTTAACGTACAACAAGGTATTTGGTTCCACCGCGATGGGTGTCCTGCCTACTTGTCTGTGAATGTGCACCAGTTCTTCGATGAACACTTTCCGATTGATTTGTTAGGATGGCCGCGTTCATTGGCCCACGCAAACCCTTAATCTAAATCCACTTCACGTGCAAGATATTCCTGGAATGTACCATAGGGTTCAAACATACCTAAATCACTGTACCAACTTATGTATGGAACTAACTAGTTGAACAAATTTATAAGCACTAAAGAAATAAATGCTTCAGGTCTAGAATTACATAAATTACCGGTAATATTACTTAAATGACGGTTAATTTTTTTGCGGTAATATTACCATAAACTGTCTTCGGTTTACGTAATATTAACAGAAATACCGGTAATGTTACCGTTTTACGTCACTACTCCAATCCCAATTATTTTGTCGCAATCTTTATGAAACATCCAGTATATGTTAGCCCAGAAACACATTCGATCTTTCACATTGTTTTGAAATTTCGATATCATAAATGCAGTGTACGGAAGTTCACCGCCGAAATTGAGGTTCTACTGTACTTTGGAATATTAAGAATAGTACATTTTTACAATAAAGAGAAAAAATTTACTACAGAGGACCATTAATACAAATCATGGATCATCAACCCATGTTCTAAGTAATGTAATAGTTCCATATCAATACATGACAGAATGTTACGTTGGCAATTTTGAAACAATGTAAATCAAACCAAGTGCATACGTCTGAGTAGGGTTGCCAGATTATACATTTGATATGAGTCTCATATACTTTCATAAAATCTCATATGTCATATTAAGTTATCAAAATCAGATTTTAAGGATGTCGTGAAAGTGGTAAGGAAAACTCGGCAAAATTCATTGAATGCCTAGACTTTTCAATACGATTTTTGTGCATCGTTAAAAGTCATGGATTTTATTTATAATTCCATAATAAAATCGAAGCCAATGGCTCGTTACGGTGTACTTAACCAAAACCAAATTATATTTGCATTTAATTTGATCAACGATATTAACAATGCTAAATGTTTAGTTTACTCATGATGATGCTTGGACACCAAAATGAACAATACTAAAAACAATATCTCATATATTTTTGCTTAAAATCATATATTTCTCTTAGTACACTCATACCCAGGGTTGTTGCATTTAAAACATTTGGTTTTAAAACATTGTTTTAAACATGTTTTAAAACAAATATGTTGTTTTAAACATGTTTAAGTTTGTTTGAAATGTTTAAAACACTTTGTTTTCAGCTATTGTTTTAAACATGTTTAAAACAAGTTTGATTCCTTATTTAAAATGTTTTTTTTTGTGATTTAGAACATGTTTTTTTCATGTTTAAGACATGTCCTTTTTGCAAAGTGTTTAAAAATATTGTTTCGTTAAAAAGAATATCATTTATAAAAAAAATTTGTTTTGTTTAAATAAAAAAAAGTCTTTTATAACAACCCTGCTCATACCTCACTATACCGCCTAGATACGTTCCTGGAAAGTGCCATATGTCCACAGCATCGCCGATGTTAAATTTTTTCCAAAATGCTATTTCCGGAGGAGTTTTAAGGCCGTATAATGAAAAGGTTGTAAAATGAAACCATAATTTCTGGCTGTTGTAAAAAAACCATAAAGAGGCTATATAGCGAGGTATGAGTGAGGTCTCATATTTTCACAAAAATAGCCTGCAACTCATCGAGATGAAAATATATATATATATATTATAATCTGGAGGTAGCAAGCGGTAGGAGTGGGGGAGGGTCAAAACTTCTCTGAGCTTCATAGGCTCTTGAAGTTAGATGTTTTAGTGACATCAAAATCACTAAATATCTAACTTCAGGTATATAAACAAACCTATGATTCTAACCTAAAACGTGCCTAAAACTATATGAAAACTATTCGGACATCGATTTTATGTGTCAGCAGTGTTTTAAGTAAACCCATTTGTAATATTAATAATGGTCAGGTAGTAGAGCGGTATAAATTGTTTGATGACATGAGAGATGATGCAGATTATTTAGATTTTTCAAATATCAGTCAATTTTCAATTAATGTTGTAGATAGCAGGTTTTGTAGTAAAAAAAGAATTAAATATATATATATATATATATATATATATATATATATATATATATATATATATATATATATATATATATATATATATATATAAAGAATTAAAAAAAGAATTATGCTTCCAAAAATTACTGGTTACTTAAAACATTACGAGTTAAGTTTCAAATAGTGTATATTTCCATCAGTACTGTGATGGTTTGATCATTAACTTCTGTAAGTCATATTATGCATTATAAAGTGATAATTACTTCCTTTTTTACTTATTTAACGGACTAAAAATAGATTATAAATAAGAGAACCATTTAAATATTACATTATTATTATTGTAATCTTTGAATTTGCCGCGCGTCGCCCTCTGTATGGCCCTATGAGAACTAAACAACTTTTGACCCATTTTAGCAGTGGTGGTGACTATTGCATGCTACCTCCAGATTATATATGTATATATATTTTTATCTCGATGCTGCAACCCTACATCAAAGGGCTAGCCGAATAAAACTCTTTTTATCATTTAAAACCCTTTGATTCTCCCACATCTTAACATCGACTTTGTACTTTCAAAAAACTCACAAACAACTGTTTTCAATAGTTTATCTGTAAAATGATAATGGGAAGCCTACATTGTAAGACACAATAATTTGGGATCTTTCTCATAGGATTACATTGGCTTAGGCATTTAAGAATTAAATTTCTGATTTTGCTAAACGCCTACTAGCTTTTGCTAAATATATATTGTTGATGTAATATAACTTTTCCATTGCTCTTTTGTTTCAGACGGGGAATACTGTAGTAAGTGATATATTTGAAGTGGATCTGGCTAACTATCCAGATTAAAACATGCTGTTCTTGAATTAAAAGTGTTTTTCCTGTTTTCTATTAAATTTATTGCTATAGTTTTCAAAATTAATAATGTTAATGTATTTTTATGTATGTAATCATATTTATTTTGTGCAAATAAAACTTTAACTAAATTATAAATTGTTTTTGCTGATTTGAATGAAAATGGGATGAATTAATGGACAGAAAAATACAAGAAGACAATTAAAAGGACGTTTATTTATCGAATATTAATAATTATAAAACAAATTTGGCATTACACGTACACTTGAAAACTAGACTAAATTGCGCATAATAAAACTGTAAGTACGCTAATATAGCCACTTAGTACTTATAAAAGCTATTTATCGTTTAACCATCAACAGAGAGAATCTAAACATGCACATGCATTGTAGTGAACATCATTTTTTTTTTATAAACGCAGTCCCAAAGATTATATCAAAATATCTTATTCAAAAATAATAAAAAAGACGAGCTTATCAGGCAAAAGTACACTGTAACAGGGGATAGTAAATACGTTCTTGGTGAGAAAATAAATATTACTCCTTGGTATGGATTGCGATACTTAGACGGTACGTAAAATAAGATGCACCCCGGAATCTGTAAATACAGGGTCACTCATCTCGCCAACTTTTAACGAGAATGCGCAGTCCTCGAACGGTTTCTGCATCGCACCCTTCCCAAAGGGGCCCAAATCACCTCCCCGTTTTGCTGACGAGCAATCAGAATATTTTTGAGCCAGCTCTGCAAATGTTACCTTCCCAGAAGTTATCTGCTCACGATACGCTAAAAATTCAGAAAAAAATAAGTAAATGAGCAAAATGTTAGACTAACCAATGACAACTCCCAGTTTTTGGCACCTTATTTCTGAATTCAATTTGTGAATACGTTTTGAATGGTATTTCGTACCCTGCATGTCCAAATTAACGTACCAGTAAAAATTTGTCACAATTTCAAAGTTGATTTTCTCTCGAGCCACTCTTTCGATTTTTGTCCTGTCTATTCTATTGTTCAGTTGTAAATTAATTCTTACGTAACACTACCGTGGTAGACATTTTTATTTAATTTTCTGTTTTGACTATATACAGGGTGCTAGAAACGGATAAGTTTTTGGTCAAAATTTGTAGCATTACGTGGTTTGTACCAGCTACAACCCCATGAATCTGAGTATTCATTATTGGCGCTTTTGCTAAGCAGACAATATAATTTAGAGAAACAAAAATATAATACATAAAATATGTGAATAAAAACAATTAGAAGCCTCTATATTTATGTTTCGGTTGTTTTAACCATCTTCAGCCCTAAATTGATATATATGTCGAATCTATGCTCCTTTCTGCATTTTAAAAACATTTATATTTTCATAAAAATCCGGCTTAGATTGTTCGTAACTTCTCTTATAACAGAAATAAAACTGACTGTGGTATAGGTAAATCTGATATAATTTTAATTTAATACGAATAACCTTTCATACAAATAGGCACCACATGCAACTTTTTATCAGAATTATTGCGTTATTAATAAAAACGGGTACATAGATTCATAATAATTCATTTAAAGAATGCATAGGCAAAAGTCCGA
The DNA here is from genome assembly GCA_963966075.1 of Aphodius sticticus. Taxonomy (NCBI): domain Eukaryota; kingdom Metazoa; phylum Arthropoda; class Insecta; order Coleoptera; family Scarabaeidae; genus Aphodius; species Aphodius sticticus. The sequence continues at coordinate 37,763,325 of OZ014506.1, forward strand.
TCAAAATTTGTTGGTAGTTTTTGAATTACACCAAGTTTGCAATGTGTAACGTTCGTCCGTGGCAAAGTTTATTTTGCTATTCTTTCAAGTTGTAAATTTGAATTCTGTGCTTTACCATAAATTCTTCAAACATATGTCCTTTGTGCGTAATCAATAGAGTAAATAAATGAATTAAGGAAGTTAATTATTTTATTATTGATATCAAGACAAATCCTAAGGCCCGAGAAGATAAGAAATAAATGTTCGAATTCAACGGCCTTGAAAAACGCAACAAAATACGGTTTTTAGAAAAAAAATTATCGAATATTGTTATTTTATTCTTTTTGGTGGAATTTGGTGGAACACATAGAGAAAGGTGTGTTCCAGATCAATTCTATCTTGTTGTGTTCTTCGTAAGAAAACAACAAAATCCAAAAGATGTTTTTTTCTGATAACATTACAGATTTTTAAAAACCTAATAAAATATCAAACATCGAATAGCTATAAGACAATTTACAATTTCTTGTCCATTTTTTTATCAATTTTTTGTCTTTATTGCAACCGCAGATTTCTTTCCCTTGAAATTGCTTCGATGCCAGAAATTCCTTGAGAAGTTTGTTTACCACTACTATTTGCAAAGCAGTAAAATGACAACTGAATCATCAAAAACACAAATGGCAAAATAATCATTTTTTTTATGACATGCAACAGATTATTGCGAGGTAAAAGAACCTGATAAGTAAAAACAAATTTTAACATTAAAACTTATTCTTAGAACAATAATTACTAATCCAAAAAGTTACCGATGCGATAACCGACTAGCAATAGGTGACAGCTTATATGTTTCTATAGAAACATAGAGCGTCGATAGGCGACAGCCTATATAGGTCTCTATAGAAACATACCGTGTATCGCTATTCGCTTATCTCATCGGTGAGTTTTCTGCCTAATACAACCGTGTGGCGCGTACCACTTCATGCTTCTGAGTGATTATATTAGTACAGTATTGCATAAGTTTATAATTATTGTGGTATGTAGGTAAGTTACCAAAGATTCATATTAGTTTTTGAAAAAAATCACCAATTTTATAAAAATATACTATTACTACAAACAATTTGAAAAAGAAGGTTTGGACCAAAAAAGAACCACAAACGGGGGGATGCAGGACAAAATGTGACAAGTTGGGACTGTCCGCTAAAGGTCTGATCATCTGATCACCTTAGTTATACCCTACTCTAATTCTTAGTTATTAAGTATAAACTGAATGAATGCCAATAACTGGAGCAGTATCAACTATTCGAGCTTTCACTGTTGATACCTACATTTTAATATGTCTAACGCTTCATCTTTTGATCTGGTTATGTTATCTTCTCTCCATGACGATGGTCTGCGTGACTCTCTGTGTTTGACAAGTAGATGAGAGCACTGCACACGATCAGGGCCAGAGTCACTAGCAGGCTCGGCGGGACTGGTAGGTACATCCCATTGGGATTCCTTCGTATACACGTTTAAGTAATAATGTTGGCCTACATGTAAACATAAGAACACCAATGAATGCGTTTAACCTAGAATTTTTAGTGTACAACGTGGTAGCGATGTAAGTAGGATTGATTATCTCGGTAAATATTCGTTAGAAGTGGTCGAAAATGAATGGAAAACTCACCGGTAGAACGACTTAACCGTTTTTCCCAACCCGCCGGTATCGTATCGTCCGCCATTTTGGTAATTCTGCAAAAATTTGCGCCTTTGCGAGTGCGACAAATTCCACGTACTTTGAGGCTATCTTCAGAGTATTACTTAAAACGCATTTTAAAGCGAATACTATTTAATATTGACATTGCATTTAAAAATGTTTACACTTTAATAACTTATAATTTAAATATAGATTAACAAACCGGTGTTGGAAAAAAGAAATCTTTAGTAGCGCCATCTATCCGTGGTAAACTGGCATGACATTGGATTGCAGTCAGCTGGGGCGGTGACAGAATACTAAATGACAGTTCGGTACCAGCAGCGGCTACGTTCATGTGTAGCGTCGGTCGAATCCGATTAGCGTGCAAGGTGGAATCGACACGTCAAATTATCAAGCTTTTATTTAGGGTTATTAACCGTCATTAATTAATACGGACGTTTAGTACATCTGACTATTACTCATTCCAGTCATTTTTGTAGATAGTTGTATGTTACTAGTGGCGGGTAAAGTGTGTAATTCTGTGCCCTTAGAGCAGAGGAGAAAATATTCGTGGTAAACAAAACAACGTCGATAATCGACCAGGTATGTAATTGTTTTATAATCGAAATTGCAATTATTTTATTGGCGATTGTACCGGTGATCATTATATTGTTGAATTTGCAATTTTTATTTATTTGTAGCACACCTGTTTGCTTTCTAATTCGGTGAAATTACTGTTAATTTAAATTAAAATTAAATTCTATTAGTTTATGATCTTTTCTTTGCGAAATTATAATTCCTTGGTGCGAGTTAGCATTTAAAAATCAAGCTGGCTGTGCATTTTTTGTTGCTGTTTTTTAATAAAAAAGAACACTCAACCTACATACACAGATTTTTGACTGTTGACCTTGCTGTGGGCTATGGAATTGAATGTTTAAACCATTAATTTTGCGTTCAAGCATGTGTATGCTGTCATTATTGTATATTCCATATTTTATCAACACCGACAAAATAACTGCACTGTTTAAAACAACTGATGGTGGGTGTCATTATCTATGAGAAAAGAAAAACTATTCCCCATACATGTTCCTTTTATCTGTTGTTTGCAATGGTATGCGCGACGAACATTCGAAGTGCTGTCATCTAATGTTTTGTTCTGTTAATAACACAATTATGTGTTTTTTTAATATTCTACTAGCCTATTATGGTTTACTGCAAATTAATGCGTGTTCTACACAAGCAAACGCGTTTTGGACACACCTAAAACGTGTTTTTTCGCTTTTGTTGTGTTAATGAGTCCCTTTTTCTTTTGTGCTGGTAAATGTTAAAATTATGTCATGTAATAACGATTATACAGAGTGTATATGAATTAAGTGCAATAATTCGAGGGAGTAGTACCTATAACGGCTATAACATAATACCAGGAACAAACAATTTTATTAAAATTTGCCAATTTCTAGATATTTGTTGTCATAATTTGTAGTAGTTGAAAATAATTTTGTTTTCTTAACTAATCTAAACATAAAGCATAAAAATTCCTAAAAATGAGGGACTTCGATATTTCATCAATTTTACTCGAAACCGATACAAGATAGAAATTACCTTAAAATTAATACGCTTAGGTATATCGTATACACTCTGTATTTACGGTACATACATTTATGTTCTGGATCAAGGATATTGTTAATTGCAATCGGTATTACGGTATCTTTTATTGATTTGTTGATATAATTATAATGTAGGTATAATGTTTACAAATCCTACGATAATACAAATATTTTATTAACAAACGGATACTGGTACATAATAAGCTACTTGATTACAATATAACTATGCCGACAGCGTAGGCTAACTGTTATGTTAATTGTTTAGCCGGTTGTTACTTTGCGTAATTCTGTTCGATTATGTAACCTTATGGTTTATAAATTATAAGAGTAAGACGTTATACTGGGTGACATAGAAAGGTGTACCCTATGGTAAACCTTATTTTTCGACCATCGATTTTTTTTTCATGTCACCCTCTAGATGTGTTCTCGTCTTTACAAAAATAAATCCTGCAAAAAAAAACCCAATTGGATAACGGGAAGGGGTGCCACAATCGACTTGAAAATTTCAGCAATTTTTGTCTAATTTGACGTATAACATTTTCAATAAGAAAGTTATTGTTATAATATAAAAGTATCGTCCTTTGGTTGTCTAATAACAATATTTACTTAAACATTAAATACGAGACTTTAGAATTTTACAATGCCGCGTTGCCGAACGGCGCCGTCTAAATACCGTATGGTACCTACTACCTACGCTACGTTAGAACAAAACATTGAAAACTTTTTGACGATTTGCATTGTCTCCACCACACTTACTAAATTGTTTTACTTTCTGCATTCGAATTCATAATGCCAAAATATATGCGAAACATATGTCAATATAACTAGATATAAAAATATACGGACATTCGGACATCATACGGACTAACCGTAATGATGAGAATAATAATAATCAATGTATAACGGTGATATACAGGCGGGATGTAAATTTTAAATAAATTAAAAATTACAGCCACAGCCTTGATTTGAACCAGGGACCTTTGTGTCCCACCTGCATCCTGCCTGTATATCACCTTTATACATTGGTTATATATGCCAATAGTTAAAAAAATAGACTGTTTTTTTTTCGGTTACAATGAACAAAAATTATTACAACCCAGACACAAGCGACGATTACGCCATACAGAATATTTTAAAAGTAGAAGAGAAAATTGATGCGTCTATAAACTGTATCAAATAAACCATACAAGGGATGATATTTTTTCTTGGTGGGACCATTTTTAAATTTCTGGCGCATTTCACCATGCAAAGAGAATGGCTAAAGGCTTAATATTGTCCACACATATTCTTTTTTCGAAAGAGTTCACAGCTATCACATATATGTAGTAACTTTTAGTATTAGAAGTACATTTATCTTTATTATAAATATGACTAACTAAAACTAAATGATGGCCTGGCCAACAACAACAAAAAAGTTGTGCTTTTTTCGTAGAATCGGGATCTGAAAACAGAATTCAAAATGTCTGACTAGTTCCAGATTCCACGAAAAAGGGCCTATCAGAATAGGTTGTAACTTCAACTCGGTTCGATTTTTGTTGTGGTTGGCCGTAGTTGTTATTTAGTTTCGATCAAAACTTTATCGATTAGCTGTTTTTTTTTATTAAGATAAAAGCGGCGGTGTGGAAATTTATTTAATCACCTTCACCTACACCTTTCATGTGATGTTTTAAGGGTGATATGAAATGAATAAAAATGAGTATATACTTTATGCATGTTTTCAAAATTTAATGGGATCTCGGATTTTTTTTCTGACATCTAACGCTTTCAAAATTATATGCGTGTGATTTACAAGCTTTAAACTAGAAATAACTTTTTGTTGTTGAAAACTTGATGTTTACTAATCTGCTATATCATAGTCATATAAGTACCTCTATTCCTTGAGAAATTTGCTCGTTTCTGTGCCTTCTCCGAAGTTGATGCGTCGACTGCGCATCTCGACGGTCTCGCTGAACGGAGTTTGTTGCGCCCATTTGTAAATACATATCTGTTTGTTGCCCAGTGCTATCGTTGTTATCGGTTTAAAGACGACAGAAAAGCCTTTATTAAATGCCGTCTGCTAAATAATCCGCAATATTGATTTGAATTGATGCGTTGAGCAATTGGGCAACTTGGAAGCTAGATGCCAGACAGTAGAATTGAAGATTTAGGGGGGAGTGGTACACATGGGAACACGGTACACAATGAAACACGTCGAATAACTTGCAAAATAACGTGAAAAGGTATAGATTTCTGAGCACTATAGTCTGTATTTGTTAATAGGATTGCTATTAATGTGCCTATATGGAAACATGTAAAGTACAGGAGATATTCAACGTAATTTCAACATTTGTCAACTAATAAGTTTTATTTTTAGTTGCACTTAAAAATGTAAAAAATATATTATCGAGGGATGTTTTTACTTTTATGAAATTTCCATTGATTATATTCAACGAATAATCTTACAAAACACGGTATACAATTCTTTAAACCACGTATAAGTAAATATTGTTATCGAAAATTTGGTAGTTGCATTAGATAAATAGTAAAATATGTATTGTTATTTATTGTTTATTGTTTATTTTCTAAAATAACTTTTATTTTGTCATCACAAATTTATTTTGAGTGTAAATAAACATGTTTCATTGTGTACTGCTACCTGGTCCATTCTGTACCACAAGTGGTCCACAATGGAACAAATAACATGCTACTACATATTTAATATTAATTATTCAACTCATTTTTGTCCACGTCAACTTAAGTTATATTAATGGTCTCTACACCATGATAATTATATAATACTATTTACTTTGATAATTAAAACATCAAATATATATGTATACACAAAAATAAAAACTGTTCTATTGTACCACTCTCCCCTAAGGCATTGTTTTTAGATTCGGTCCCTTAAGGGGGGATTCCGGGTTTTTCCTCTAAAATTACCGCCTTTTTAGAATTTTTTATTGGCGAGACTATGCATTAAATCGACTCCAAATTCGGTACAAATATTTGTTAGCTTTTCAAGTATTAGAGAAAAAAATTATTCAGAAATATGATGAATCACGCTCACTAGCTACCCGCGACCATGACTGCGCGAAGATCCGCGGTCACTGGTTGGCATGATTGGGCCAATCCAGGTAATCTGAAATAATAATGTCGAATAGCGCCCTTCTGTATACATAAGTGGTTATCATTTGATGAACCACAAAATAAAAATATTTATATTTGAAGAAATGGTGACTCAAACTCAAAACATCGATTTTTCTCCAAAAAATTGACAATGTTTTCTCTATAAAAGGAAAACTACATAACTTATTGCATTTCTGGTTCATTTAACGATAAAGAGATGTTTACTGAACATCCAGTTAAAATTTGAAGTCAATCTGTCAAATAGTTTTCTAATTATCATGCCAACCGTTCGCGAAAAAACTGTTACGAGAAAAACACGTTTAAACATTCAAGTACAGTTTATAACGCGACATCGAGTACTTACAGTATTTTTCTGCTAATATGCTATACCAGGGCCATACTTTATTCCTTCCTCCACTTCGTAGAATTTATTTTGAGACATTTGCACATTTCTACGCCTTGTTTGAGCTTATTTTGCAGCCTCGAGTGCACGTCTCGACGACCTCAACAAACGCAGTTGCTCGCGCACATTTGCAAATATCTTCGTTTCCGTGCCAATAACGATTCCTATCGGTGTCATAAAAGTTTAAAGGATGCCAGAAAATCCTTTATTATAAATGCCTGCTGCTGCATAAGCCTCAATTTTAATAGGTTTTGAGCCACGGTGAAGATGTTGCTTTAGTTGTTGTTTTGACTGTCACCACCCAAACACTGTTCTACCAAGTCTCTCCACGACAAGTCGTTGTAAATAGCCTTGATGGCATTTTCGAAATTTAACAAGTGTTATTGAATTCATCCAGAGTTTTATCGGCTTCAGCTTTTGGCCATTTGCACCAACTATGTGATCCCACAGGGCAGTACTTATGCTCAACCACATATATTTCTCCATAAGTATAGTGATCCCATACAACGGAAGTGGGACCTCAGTTCTTCCATATCCCGTCTCCAAAACCCAGCACTATAATTTTCTCGTCTTCCGCTGTCGACAATTTATCGGCAGACGTACTAGCAAACGCTTTTCTTTCACGAGTTGTGAATTCTCAGCAAATTTTCCTTTTTGTTGCCCATCAGCACGTGTGGGAGTTATTCTTGAGTGTTTCTTATCCACGACTGTTCACGAGAGAATTTGACAGAATAATAAACCACACACTGCAAGATTTTTTGGCTTGAAAAACTCGAGCGGAAAAATTGTTGAGCGCGCGATCCGACCGATCCGATCCGCGCACTACATAACATAAGTATTTTTGGCACCTGCACGCCGTCGGCTAATTGCTGATAACTTGGCTAATTTGGCAAATTTTGCCTTAAAAATTCGTACACACATTCGTCAGACCTTAATAAAATTACGCGCAGAAAAAAAAAAGATTTTTTTCTTCAGAAAACCGGAATCCCCCCTTAAACTCCTTTAAATTCTATTTTTAAAATTGCAGAAATTTCCTTTAATTATGATTTTGTAATCTGGGGGTAAAAAATTGGGGTAAAATACTCCAAACAAACGTGATACAGACACAAGTTTTTAATAGGGGTGTACATAAAATTCAATCAGCATCGTTTTGTATATATTGTGTACAAAATTTACGTGCTTTTGCCATCGTGTCTTCGTCACATCTAACGTTACTAACAGGTATGTACACCTGTTCTATATATTTTCAAGCTCGGTGTACGTACCAATCCGCAGTTTATATTTACGAAACCAAAACCCCATCAAGCGCATCCCTATTAACGTTAATTACCAATTTGGGACGACCAACCGTCGATCCACTTAATATTAACTTTATGGCAGCAACATCATACTCATTACCGTAGATCACAGCTCGGTAAAATCGAGGGTAGCTCTGGATGTTAATTATCGCAAGAAGCGTACCTCGCAGACTAGATTAGACCAGAATTACCTATTTAAAGTTAAGTGCGTCAAAAAGAGGATCGCTACTTGCGACAGATTTGTCGTTCCGGAGTTGTAACTTGACGTTTTAGCAGTTTTATTTTGCGCTTTATCTTCGGTTGGTCGGGTATGTTGCGAATGCTATTGGTTATTTTCTCTCTCGCAGCATCATGTGGGCTGAAGGTTGCGAACTACAATAAAACATGCAAATTTCTAGGCCGGCCGCTGGAAATGCCGATTTTGTTGCCAAATTTTCTGTGTTGAAAATGTGGTAATACGGATGACAATACAAATTTAAATTTAAGCTAGCTATTTGGGTTTATGTGTGAAGTTTAAGTGACCAGTTAGCTATACAGGGTGAGTTATTACTTATTAGTATCCGGACTGTCGATAGTTACTAACCCTGATAAAGAAAAAAATGTTTTATACAAAATTATTTGCATTTAGGCGTGACAAAAAGTATGCAATATATTTTATTATCTTATGAATACTACTAAATTTGCTTAACCAACCGTATATGTTGCTAATTCACAGCGTTAACAGTTCCTGAGATATTCAATGGTTTATCCAAAACATGCCCCTTGCAGGATCTTTTTAAAAACTATGTAAACTGGACATTTTGCCGATTTTTCCTTTAAACTATGGCAGGTAATAGTCAAATCCAGTAGAAAGATGATAGTATCCAAAGATATTAGATATCTACACTATCCCGGCTGTTCATAGAAGTTTAGAAATGGCTTTTTCTTGAGTTTTTTAATGGAACGGTCTGTATAATATGTGTTGGCTGTAATAACCATTTACTTAGCTCCAATTTATATATAGTACGTCAAATACCTAATATTACTGGTTTTCATTCGCACTTTTCATTCAGGTTATCAATATTAAACATTATCATTTGTATTATCCTAATGTTGAATTAATTGGATTAGTTAATGACCTGATTTGAATCAATTAACAGTGACAGTAAGCAGATGGTTGTTTTTTTGTACTGAATACAAATCCTTTCTCAAACGTTGCTTATCAAGTATTTTCTGTTTGCTTTTGTGCAAGAGCGCACACGCACCACTACAAAGAAACGTCTACGCAAAATTTTAACAAGTGAACAAATTTTCACGAGAGTCCACCTAAAAGTACACTGTTTATATTTGTGGTACACCTGAAGTTTCTAGGTTTCCGGGTTCGTTTGCAAAAATGGCAAAACATACTTTTTCTTGTCAACTTTTCAGTGGGCAACATATTGACTGGTTACGTTTTTTTGTACACTCTGTATACCTACCTATCTCCAGTATTGAAATGACAATTTGGTGAGTTTGTAATGATAATATTGCAGGTAGTACTAAGTATAATGTTTATACATAACTCAGAACTGAGAAACCGCCATAGTGGCTAACAAATTCTGTTTTGAGATTTGGACGGCATCATTTTTTTGGAAATTTCAGATTTGAGTTAGGTAAATCATGAATTAGGTAAGAAGAAATTGACCAAACTTAACGCATATTGTTTTGTTTGCATTATTTTGTAAATGATTTTGGCAGTGAAAGCCGGCCCCGGTTTGATGTCCCAACACTTTATCGTATCATCAAAATCTAAATTATCAATCTATTACCTATCCCTATTACCTGTTTGGTCAATTATCATAGCAAACAAAAGAATAAAAAAATAAAAATAAAAAAAACTCTAGCTGTGTATTTTACAAATTTGATAAGTACAGAAAAGTTATACTAAATTTCATTAGCAGCTGTTCTGGAAGTGAAGTTTGGCTCAAAATGCAATAATAAATAAGCAATTAGATAAAACATCGGCTGCACTTGTTCTGTTCTTCCAGTCAACGACATGCGAGTACAGATAATAATCTCTTATTTGTTGAAAAAAATTATGCTATTAGCACAAGTCGAAAATAAAAATGCATAAGGACGAAAAGAACAACAAGTTTAATATTAGAAACAAAATTAAAACTAACGAAAAAAAACAAAATTAAAACACAGTAAACTTGTCATTAGTCTTCATCATGATTTGATGTTTCCCGAGAAGTAATATGGTAATAAAATTCAAGATCTTCTCCTTCTAAATAGTATCACTTTTCTTAAGTTAGCAATTTTTAGGTAGTTAATAGGTATTGGGGTTTTGTATGCTGATTTTGTTGGAAGTGTGGGGCAATTTTTAGTTTCTTTTGATAGTTTGAAAGTATGGGTGATAGTAGCCACCTATACAGTGAGCGCGTAAAGTATGGAAACATGACAAAATCTCAAGAACGGTTTGCTATTTTAAAAAATCATCGAACACGTCGATTTTTAATTATCAAAATACACCTTATGATATCAAATTAACTTTAATACCTTCAATTGTTTTTAACAGATGATGTCATCGACATTTTTTTAAATGACAACACTATATTTTTTAATAAATTTGACAGATCTTTTAATTGTCTTAGTGGTAGCATAATATTTTTATGGCCTTACATAAGAAAATTTTCGAGAAAGCGACAATTGAAGGTAGTGAAATAAAAGTGACAAAATCTCCGGAACGGCTCGACCGAATTTAGCGACCTTTTGGAATTAAGAATTTTGCAACCACGTGAAGTCACTGGCGTTACTATCGTTGATGCACCGTTTACAGTTTCCGAGATATAACCTCATACTGTTGAATTTGAAATAGTATATTTTGACTTTTTCTGTTACAGTCGTCATTATTATATCAAAAACATCTAGAAATTAACAAAAGCCTTTATTACTTAGGTCTTAAAATTAAAAAAGAAAAAATTGATAACAAGACATTATTACATTTTCTACTGCAACTACTCTAGTTGGTTTATGAGGATTCTCAACCATTGACAAGAACACATTGTTTTAAATTTGATCGGTTTAGTTTTTGTTGTTATTTTTTTGTTATCAATTTTTTTTTTGTTAATTTTTAGACCTAAGTAATAAAAGTTTTTGTTAATTTCTAGATATTTTTGATATAATACTGAAACAAGCGTAGTAACATTGAATAGGCAATGGAAGACTGTAACAGAAAATGTCAAAATATACAGGGTGTTCTATTTCAAATTCAAAAGTTTGAAGTTATATCTCAGAAACTGTAAACGTTGCATCAACGATAATAACGCCAGTGACTTCACATTGTTGCAAAATACTTAATTCCAAAATTTCGTTAAATTCGGTAGAGCCGTTTCGGAGATTTTGCAGACTTTTATTTCATAACCTTCAATTGTCTTTTTCTCGAAAATTTTCTGATGTAAGGCCATAAAAATATGATGCTACCTTTAAGACAATTAAAACATCTGTCAAATTCATTAAAAAAATATAGGGTTGTCATTTAAAAAAAATTTCTGTGACGTCATCTGTTAAAAACTTATTATGACTTATTATGTTCTTCCAGTCATTGCGTGAAGTACGGTGCTTCTACAGCAGTACTGGTAATATATATGATTATGTTTTTCATATTTTCGAAAAGATCGAGAAATTTTATTCTGTTCTTCCACACCGATTCAATTATTGTTATATTGGCAATATGTGCGTTTTTGTCTGTATTGCAGTCCTATTTGAAAGTCTGTGCGTGGATGGGGTTTCTGATACGCTGCCTCCAGGTTTCAATTCCAGGTTGATTACTATATAGCGATGGCCGTATGTACACTGTTATTTTGAGGGTAACCGCCGAATATAGCAATTTGTTTCCCACACACCTTCAGAGAGCTGAGAGTGGGTTTTCGCAGTCGTGACTTTTATTGTTCGCCTGTTACTACCAAAAATGAATTGCTAATTTTGCTAAAAGTTATAATAAAGCTTCCAGGCAAGAACTCTACACTAAGCAAATGTATATAATAGTGCTTCCAACTACATATTTATATGAGTATAATTCATAGCGGGCATTTCTTAATAAAATGCATAAATACATGGGCGCTTCAGTGTGTACCTCAATCGTAAAATGGATATTTATAAGTCTAACATAACCGACGGCCTTCAATAAATTGAATCCGACAGTTGATTCAATCTAACGAGAAATTGCCGATGACTATTTGTGAATGCTTTATGAGTGATGAGTGTGATGACTCTTAGGCCATTTGTCGTCTAACTCAACTATCGCGAAGCGACCAGCTAGCCTGAAAATAATAGCCCGCGTAGTACCTGATTATTCGTTTCCCAAGAATTTTTTTTTCACCTCGTATAAACTTGAATTGTGTTCTTAAGATGTCATCGTCCGATGAAGATGCTGTTATCCTGATTTTAAAAAGAACAAAGCTAATAGATGGTTTAAAATCGGTACATTTGACGACCGGGTAAATTAAAATAATATATACAGGGTGTCTCACGGAACTGGTACATTAGAAGTTTCTCATGTTCTACTATTTCTGGAAACATGAAATTTTGGAATTGGAATTTACTCGATCTGAGCTCTTCGGCTAAAATATTCTCAAGTTAACTGTCACGTCCGGTCACCGGAAGTCGTTATCAACTTTGTTATTTTAAACGGAATGATATAATTTTAATTTTATTTTTGGTTTCTACGTATCATAATACATCATTTTTAGTAAGGGTTCCCTATGCCTAAATATCATCATTTTGAGTTTTTTTGATTTTACTAATTTTTTGGTGATTTTCGCGGTGACGTTTAAAACTGAATATCTCGGTTATTATTGAAACTAGAAGTTTGATGATTGATGGTCCAAAACTAGAAACATAGCCAAATACGACGATGTTTAGTTCATCATGATATCTTATACAGGCTGTTCAAAATTTACAACACAATAATTGAATTTTCAAACGTAAAAAACTCATTTTTTTCAAATGGAACACCCTGTATACCGATACGCCAAGTAAAAGACAGTTGAAAATAAGGGTAATATTGATAACTTTTGTTTGTTTATGGAAAGCGAATCTGAGCTCAAAACTCACATTTCACGTCAGGTAAGTGCGGTTTTGAGGTTTGTTTTATGGAGCCGTTTGCACTTCACTTAAGGGGGGATTCCGGTTTTCTGATGAAAAAAATCAATTTTTTTTCTGTCGGTACGTTATTTTATTATTTAAGGCCTTAAGAATATGTGTACGAAGTTTTAAGGCTAAATTTGCAAAATTAGCCAAGTTATAAGCAATTATCCAACGGCGTGCAGGTGCCAAAAATATGCAGCGCGCGGATCGGTTGCATCGCGCGCTCAGTTTTTCCGCCCGAATTTTTCCAGCCAAAAAATCTTGCAGTGTGTGGTTTATTATTTGCTAGTACGTCTGCCGATAAATTGTCGACAGCGGAAGACAAGAAAATTATAGTGCTGGGTTTTGGAGACGGGATATGGAAGAAGTGAGGTCACACTTGTATAGGATCACTATATTTATGGAGAAATATACTAACAAAGTGGTTGAGCATATATACTGCCCTGTGGGATCACAGAGTTGGTGCAAATGGCAAAAAACTGAAGCCGATAAAACTCTGGATGAATTCAATAGCACTTGCTAAAAATGTCGAAAATGCCATCAAGCCGATTGACAACGACTAGTTGTGGAGAGAGTTGCTAGAACAGTGTTTGGGTGGTGACACTCAAAACAACAACTACAGCTTCAATTCTACTGTCTGGCGACTCGCACCCAAACATCTTCACCGTGGCTCAAAACCTATCAACATTGCGGCTTATGCAGCAGCAGGCATTTATAATAAAAGTTTTTCTGTCATCCTTTACACTATGACACCAATAGGAATCGTTATTGGCACGGAAACGAAGATATTTGCAAATGTGCGCGAGAAACTGCGTTTGTTGAGGTCGTCGAGACGTGCACTCGGCGCTGCAAAATAAGCTCAAACAAGGCGTAGAAATGAGGAAATGTCTCAAAATATATTCTACGAAGTGGAGGAAGGAATAAAGTATGGCCCTGGTATAGCATATTAGCAGAAAAACACTGTAAGTACTCGACGTCGCGTTATAAACTGTACTTGAATGTTTAAACTTGTTTTTCTCGTAACAGTTTTTTCGCGAACAGTTGGCATGATATTTCGAAACCTATTTGACCGATTGACTTCAAATTTTAACTGGATGTTCAGTAAAGACCCCTTTAACGTTTGGTAAACCGGAAATGCAATAAATTATGTACTTTTCCTTTCATAGAGAAAACATTGTCATTTTTTTTGATAAAAATCGATATTTTGAGTTCAAGAAGCCACCATTGCCTCAAATATAAATCTTTTTATTTTCTGGTTCATCAAACGATAACTACTTATGTATTAAGTAGGCCGCTATTCGACATTTTTATTTCAGATCACCTGGAGTGGCCCAATCATGCCAACCAGTGACCGCGGATCTTCGCGCAGTGTCATGGTCGCGGGTGGCTAGTGAGCGTCATTCATCATATTTCTGTAATATTTTTTTTTTGTAAATACTTGAAAAGCTAATAAATATTTGTGGCAAATTTTGAATCGATTTGTTGCATAGTCTCGCCTATAAAAAATTCTAAAAAAGGCGGTAATTTTAGAGCAAAAAACCGGAATCCACTCTTAAAGAATCGCTGTAAATCCTTCAAAAATATTTGGGAACAAAATTTTGGGATTGCAGGTAAAATCGCAAAAATTAAGGTTTACTGTGAGAGCAAGAGGTCTCGAGGACAATGGGTTCAGATTTGGGCTTCCAATCCCGGACAATATACAGATCCCGGGATTTCGGGATTAAAGATTTTTTAATCCCGGGAAATCTCAAATCCCATGAAAACAAGGAATAATTGACGCTAAGAAGCTTTCTTAGCACTTGGTTTGATACTTAGCCCCTCTTGCAACAGAGCGCGAAACGTCGACTGCTTCAAAGTCCGCAAGGTTTCGCGGTTTCTCACCGGAAATCAATGTATCGTGTTTTATCTATCTATATATACTAAAAGTCAAATCGGCGAATTGGTGAAAGGAACTTCTCCCCGGAGAAGCGGGGCGCCGATTTTCGGTCCTAAATTCCGATCCTTAGCGCTTAGACATATTTTCTTTCGATTTCGCCGATTTTGGGCTCCGCTATCGATATTTTTTCTTTTCGCGTCGAACGTAGGAGCATAGTCACGCGTCTACCTAGATCGGCGTTCGCAGGCCTATTAGGCCTGCCCATTTTAGTAGTACATATTTACTAATTTTATATTCTGTAGTACATGATTGAATACAAGTAAAGAAATCCGCCACTAATTTCTTTTTTCGTTTGTTTTTTGTTTCTGTTTTAAATACTTTTTGTTGTTCATGGTACTCCTATTATAGCAACATGTTGGTGTAAACTATATCCTTGATACTTAATTTAATCAGAATAGGTGCTGTTATACATTGAAGTTCATACTTCAAATAGCAGCTCAATTGATTTATTTTAGATCAGTGCCCACATTTCAATTAACAAAAAAATAAGAACATAATTTCGATTTAACTTTTTTTGGGTTCCCGGGATTTAGATTTATAAACCGTAGTTCAGATGGTATAAATTTATAAAAATTACCTAAATATCGTTGATTGACTCTTTGACCCGAGTTTTTTTCGAAAACCGAGATAGAAAATTTTGGAGTCTAGATCGTTTTCAGTGAAATTAAGCCAACCCAATGCGCAATTTCATATCTAATTCACAAAATCTATTTTCCCTAAAATTATCAATATGATACAATTTTAAATTGTCATTTCACGAAAATGTTCTTATGTTAGGCCATAAAATATTTCCGATACCATTTAGACAATTAAATGATCTACCAAAATCACTAAAAATGGGGTGTAGGTGTACTACTAAGTACTGTACATATTCGTGTCTATCCTCTCTTTTGTTTCGAGTCGTAGTCGCGAACGAGCTTTTAACGTACGAGCGTGAAACACTGAAACGTTCACGTGGTCGGACAATGGAGAGCACACAATTCCGAGGAACTCCGCTTTGGGGGTCATTAAAATCTCAGTGTGTGTGAAACAATTGCCATCCGCGCCGGCATATGTCCGGTCGGGCGCCAACTGTACCCCGTGTTGTATAAATTTGTATAACCCACTGGATGCGAGTGATAGATTCAGGCATTGCCCGCTTCCATTTTGCAATCTAGCCGGCCGCGGCCAGCGACCGTACCGTCGATTGTGAGCGCGGTGCGATCGAGATACCTACCTGCGATTCGTTCAACCCGCGTGACTTTCACTCGATCACGGCCTACTTATTCGGAGCTAGTGTATCGGTGAGTTTTTTTTTTGCCATCGGCCATCGCTATAATTTGGTTTATGTGTTACTCAGTACAGTAATGTTTCGTAACAAATGTTTAAATTTGTGGTGCAAATGTTGTTAGTAATTTTGGTCAAGTTTCGGTTATACATTTTTGTAGTGTGTGCTATGATTTAATATAAAGTGACAAAATATAATACATACATACATGGCACATATACAACGTTTGCTCGTTTGCATGGGGTCATAAAAAAATAAATGCTTTTTCGCTCTGTAGTTATCACTTTCAGTTTTTTTTTTGTGGGCTAAGGGTTGGGGAGACCGGGGCACATTGGGGCGGATTTTGACATCCGCATATAGTTGCCTTATTTTTCACAATAACTGGTTGGTAATGGCAATACTACTTAATATATACATTTATCCAGGTATATACACTGGAAATTTTAAGTTGAATAAAGCATTTTTGGAATTATAATAACTTCTTTCCAATTTGCAGTTTGTCCCAATGTGCCCCGGCTGGGGCACATTGGGACAGGCATGGGGCACATTGAGACAGTACGAATATCTTGGTTATTATTGAAGATACCAATTTGATGTTTGGTGAGTACAAACCATCAACATGGACAAACAAAATGCCGTTAAGTTCATTATTATATCTTATACAGGGTGTTCAAAATTTGTAACAAATATCACATTTTCAAACTAAAAAAAATATGTTTTTAAATTGAATATCTATCGAAAAAAATCTTGCCCTCTGTCATTCCAGACTATACCTGATAAATATACTTAAAATTTAAATAGTTTGTTTAAATAGACTGTGTTTAGAGAGTCTTATTTTATGAACAAAAACATCAATGGACATATAGCCTAACGGCGACTTCATTGTATGTTGTGACCTTGTGAAGGTCAAAGTGTTTTATAAACTACCTACAATGGTTGTTGAGGTATTTGAGGAAATTAGAGGAAAACCAGCATAACAATATTTTAAAATTATTATTCAAATATCCGGCCGACAAGGAAAAGAAACGATTTTAACCTCAAATATGATTCACCGAGGCGCAAATTACATAAATGAGTAAATTTCGCATAAATAAATAAATTTCCCCTTATTTCCCTGTCCCAAACTGCCCCAGTTGAAATGTCCCAATGTGCCCCAACATGAGTTTTATGAATTGAAAAATTTTAGAAAATTGAAGGTTATGATTTGGTAGTCGCCAATAGCGGTAATATACGAAGAATATATGTAGATATAATTGTATGAATATACATAATATTATACAATATAACATATAAACTTGTGTAGAGCCTTACGAACAGAAGTAGAAAATATTCAAGAATATTAGATTCTTACAAGGATTGCTCAATCCCTATCTTCCAATGTTAACAGCGGCATGACGTCACGCGCGTTCATTGTCAAATTGTCGGGACACCCGATACAATGATCGGACGATTCCGCCGAGTCGGCCTATCGGGTTGTCTACCCAGATTTGTTTAAACTGTCACACTTGACACATCAAAACGCTGGAATTTCAAATAGACCAATCATTATTATTATCATTACTATTTTATTATTATTATTATTATTATAGCGCAATAATACACGTCGTGATTGTCCATATCTGAAACGTCAAAATCAGACATGGAAAAAAACACATTTGACATTTGAAGTTTGGAATGTTTGTATTGCGGTAACCCAGGGATGACGACGTGAAATGCGTTCATTGTCAACCCTAAAAACGGCCATTGAGCAATCCTTGTGGATTTAGTATTCTTGGAAAATACTTACTTGAATTTCATGTTCAAGTGCAAATTGATTTGCAAAAACTGATACATTCATCAACAAACGTAGTTTCGACACTAACGTGCTGGAAACTTTTAAAGTGAATTTAAAGTGTCCCAATGCGCCCCGTGTCCCAATCTGTCCCGGTCTCCCCTACTTGGAAATGCAATTATTTTCCAAGGTGTGGAGCTTTTCCCATGCATTCATGTGTACCTATATACCATGCGAGCACACTACGATTTAATTGCAATTATTGTTGCTATCTTTCCATTTTACCATTATTGATTAGTCTGGTCCATCGTTTAGTACTAGGTACCTATAGTATTGCTTGAACGCATAGAATTGTTTTACTGTATTTCCTAATGTTTTTGTGTCAAAATATCACCGATTGTAATTTCCTCTCTCACATGGTAAGACGGATAACAATATTGAGTTGACGACAAAATGGTTTTCTACCCGCCTTATGAACAATCTCATCAAGCAGCCAAGTTATTTGGCATTTGTGAGTATGACGGTGCATTCCAGTACCCATTCCACGGATAAACCCCCAGGTGTGTTAGTTCCACGTAAGTAACTGAATTCCTTGTCGCACGAAAACACATGCTCTCGCATGCATTCCAATAGGTTATACCATGCTATAATTATTCATCTTCAAAAGTGTAGCGTCAGTATGTTTCCAGTAGTCCCTTTTGAGAGTTACAGCTTGATAATTGGTTTACTACAGGCGAATGGCAACAGACGTTACCTACTGCTGATGAGATTATCCGTTTCTGGTTGAGATATAAAAAATAAAATAATACTAGAAAGAAGCGTAAAATACTAGAATGCTTTTTGTAATGGTACATATGTTGGTAATACATTTTATATTAATTAGTTCATTATGCAGAAATATTAAGGAATATTTTTTTTGCAACGCAAATGTATGAAATATCGCAAAATTTCTTTACTTAATGATTAAAGGAACGCTAATTCATTTTTAAAATATTTTTATGTCCTACATGATCATAAAGTGACAGTTTACATCTTAGTTACCGGGACGAAAACAGCTACTTTTTGAGCCCTAGGGTGATAAAAATTCTTTATGCGCCCTAGGGCATAAAGGATTGCCATGGTTATATGTCAAATATATCAAATATTTGTCATTCCAATTGTAAATTTTAAATCGTCAATGTCAATTATTGGCGATTAAGGTTATAAGTTTGACAATTAATTGTCTGTATTGTCACTCAACTCCGAATTGTTTGTATAGTTCTTCAACTCCGTAGATACGCCGTCACTTGATAACGTCAAAATATTTATTAATATTATTTAAACGGAGGAACAAAACGATTGTAGGACATAAAGTTTTGTATGTACCTCGGGCATTACTTGATGTTTATACCCTTGGGCGACTTAAAAAGCTCTCGGGCTATCGGCCCTCGCGCTTTTTAAACTGTCACCCTCGGGGCATAAACATCCGTCTAATGCCCTTGGTACATAAATAACTATTATAACTTTCCAGTGTCAAGGTATAATAACTCAAAAGGCCACTTTAACATTTTGTATTGGGATGCTTCTTATTTTATTACAAATTGTTTTTTTCAAGTCCTGCGAAAAAATCACAGTATTTTGTATTAATTTTAAAACAATATCAAGGGGTGTCGCTTCCGGCTGTCAAAATTAAGAAAAATGTATTAACTTCGTATTAAAAAAACACTAACCATTTTCATTTTTTTTTAAGACCCAGTTCTACCTCTCCTAAAACGCGTTTTTGTTTTTATTGTTTATGAAATTTTCAGAGTAACTTCTTAGATAAATAACGAGTTGGGCTGGATGAAAAATAGTTTTTTTGGAAAGATAAAAATTAATTATACTTCTACATCTTTAGCTTTTTTCAAATATAAAACATCTAGCACAACTCATGATACAAAAATAGATTTTTATTTAAGTACAATTTTAAAAAACATTATGATTGCGATAATAAAGCGTAACTGCCAGAAATGTATTTATTAGTCCATATTACTGCTGCCCGGTGTAGACAGCAGACGTCAGGAGCTTTAGACACCGCCTATAACTGGTGACTACGGATTGACGTTGGTGGGGGACAGGCTGACCACACGCTAGATGTTTTCAGATCGGAGCCTTAAGTATATTTTATAAATTTTCTTAAGTACCACAATTGTTTCACAGATTCCATTTATTGTCGAAATTTCATAATTGAAGGTAAATGTTTAACCTGACTTACAATTAAAGAAATCGAACAATTGCTTTCTGATTCGGTGTGCCGTTTTTCGTAGAATCTGGATTTGGGGACAGAAATTGCAAATTGAATCTAGTTTTAAAGAAAATCAATGCAAAAAAACGCAAAAAATGCTAACATGCGCGTTTTTACCCTCTCTCAAAAAACTAGACACAATTAAAAATTTTTGATTACAGATTCAGTATCTACGGAAAAAAAACCATACCTATCGTAACTTTTTCCGATTTTGTTTTGCTGTTGGCCACTGTAGATTTATTTAGTGTAGAGTTTAGATTATTGTAGTTTGGAAATGTGGGTACCTACCAGGGTTGCCACCTGTCCTCGTTTTACGAGGATTGTCCTCATACGAATCATTTGTCCTCGTGTCCTCGGCGTGATACCATTTGTCCTCGTAAACACAGATAGAAAATATTTCTTGTTTTTAAGATATATATTCTTTTGAATTTATTCTTTTGGATAAAAACATATTTCTTTGACGCCAACAATATTTATTTCATTGAATACTCTAGTTTATTTGCTTGTAGAGATTAGTTTATTTGCAATCCTTATTTAAGTCAAATAACTATATTTGAATTCAAACAAAAGTTACTTTCCTTTAAAGTATTTTTGTTTTTATTTAAAAAGACGTTTCTTTACATCAAAGAAATCTAAGTTTGGTTCAAATAATTATATTTATATACAAGAGATTTATTTCCTTCAAAGAAATATTTTTGCTTTGGCTTAGAAATAAGTTAGAATAAGTTAAGAAATAAGCCAAAGAAATCATATTTTGATTCAACTGAATATATTTTTAGTGTGAATACCTCATCCAACTGTATTGTTAGATGGCGCTGTAAACACTCTTCTCGCAGTGTGGTCTTATCTTGAGTATAAATCGTAGTCTGGTGAAAGCCTATCGCTCAGTTGGTGTCATGCGTCTGGCTATATTGTTAAAAAGGCCGTGTGATCGGCAGTATAGAGCACAGTACATGCAGGTTCAAGTTCCGATTCCGAATCAGCGTACACTTTGCTACCCTAACCATGACTGTACGTAGGTCTGAGGAAATCAACCACTGGTCGAGGATGTGCGACATCCCAAAAGGCGGTGACCCGTGGAAATTTTGCTCTACTGTACCCTTCGAAAAGTTCTAGTCAATAATAGGTCCATAATTTCTTTTTTAATCAAAGAACATTTTATCACAGCTTTAAAATATCGCATTGTAACTCAACCAACAATTTCGTGAATTTAAAAAATTATAATTCTTTCACTCAACACCATCATAACTATTTGACCTAATTAAATCTCGTTCGTTATAATATACAAATTGTAAATTTTAACTGAAAACATAAGTTCTTTGACACAAATAAACGGTCTTTCTACCAAATAAATATTTCAAACAAATGCTTTTTTTATCCGCAAATAAATATTTCTTTGCCTCTATTGAAACACCAGATTTGCTTGAGTAAATATATATTTATTTGAATTAAACAAAGTATTCTATCTGTGTAGGATGAAATTGTGCTACCTAACCTAACCTACAAATGTTAGAACAATTCGGTAAGATTTAATATTTTACTTTTTTCCGACCTACTACGTCTTACAATTGCAGCAATGATGAATGCGCCACCTAACAAAATTAAGCGAGATACAAAATTCAACAATTCCTGGCTAACCACCAAAAGTTGGCTCCAAAACGTCGACGAGTTTAAAGCCATATCTGCACATTATGCTAGGATGAAATTTCCGTAGCGAAATTTCGGTTTACATGATAGTTTTAAACCGAAATTTTATTTTTATGTGATATTACCACAGCAAAGTATTATTTTTGGCAGTATGATGTGGACATATTAAATATGACATAATATTTTCACTCACTTACTGTCCTCGTGAACAATTACAAAAAGGTGGCAACCCTGGTACCTACTGTATGTGTAATGCACTGATATCTAAACTCAGTTTATCGATTATTTTTTAAGGTAATAATCGTGCGACATACAAATATATTGTAGTTAGAACAAAAATATTCTTTTTTATTTGAAAATTTTAATTTTTCTTAACTTTGACAGCCGGTAGCGACCTCTTAATTACTTGTTATACTTTTTAAATTATAAAATATGCCTTAGTATACTTTTTACTTTATCATACGCAGTATGTAAAGTATTGTAATCGTGCCAAAAAATTTTTTTGAGATTTTAGCGGAAATATGTCTTTTTGGGTCCCCTGAACATTTTTGACCAAGGTACAAAAAAATGTCTGTGTGTGTGTGTGTGTGTGTGTTTGTGTATGTGTGTGTGTGTACCCGTTTTTTGTGGCGACGATTCCGGAGAAACTACTAAAGGTATCGGGACGAAACTTCATATTTAGAACTTTCATAACCAAACTTAGAGCTGAAAAGCTTTCTGTTGAAGAGGGTCCAAAGGAACTGGAGGTTTAGTCTTAGCATTTTTGAAAGATTTTGCAAATAAGCCGCAATTTCTGGAATATCGTCGAATTAGTTAAATAATAAATTAAAGATGAGGAAATTCTGAATAATTTATCACTATGACATTTTTTGGTACAATCAATAGTTTAGCAGCATGGGCAAATTCTATTTCTACGAGATCGGTCGTACTGCATGAAAACTAGTAGCCAGGATTTGTCAGATTTTTTGATTCTAATGACAATAGGTAGTCTTGGTGTCAGACGCTAATGTTTTGACAATAACTTCTGTCAATATAAGCTGCGTTCGCATATTGCATTACACTTTTTACACCCAATAACACGTAAGTGTCATTTGGACGGTGTACCCGGTGTCAACGGAGTATAATATCCGAACGCAGCTTTAATCGACATATCTGTCTAGTTCTAGTAGTTTTATTTTAATGCAGACATGGCCGATCTCGATCAAATTGAGTCTCATGCAGCTAAACTATTAATTTTATATATAGCATGATAAAGTCATGTGCCTGGCCACATCAGATTTTTTTTGGTCATGAAGGGTTGCCCTGGAAAAAAAGCAGTTTTTGTAAAATAAGAAGCACCCTGTGTTTACCACGTGAATACCCACAATTTTGAATATACGAAACATTACCCAATTTGTCCATGGAATAACTTATTTGTTTTTTATACCGAGCAAATATAAAATGGAAAATTGTTTAACAATGTTTTCAGATATTTTATGAAAATGTAAAAGTTATTGTTTATTGCTACTAATGTCGAGTTCGGATTTAGCTATGGCAATATGTAATAAATATGTAAATTCACAAGCAAAGTTTTCTTTGCTTTTGAAATATGCTCGTGTTCTGAAGGTATAGAGAGAAAACACAAATATCAACCATTTGCCAATCGTTTATCTTCTAAAATTAGCTTGTCTTTATCATCATCAGTTAATAGTTTAAGATGACTCTCGGCAAGTTATTTATATCGATAACACATTCAGGAAATTGTATTGAATAATTCTTAGATATCACCAAAACGACGATAAAACAAAAAAATAGTGAACATTGTGACATTTAATTAAATATCATCAACAAATTCCGAATCTAGTCACTATATCCTACTTGATATTCCTTGTAAAATGAAAATTGATTTCCGTTTACATTCCACGGTCGGCGTCGTCTGTTAGTACTTATTATTCCCGCTGTGTGAGTCACGGCGCTGTTTGGCAACAAACTGTCGTAAGCAACGATCCCGTCTACCGGTTTGTAGACTGTCCATATACCTATAGTTATGCAGCATACCAGAATTGTTAATTGCATTACTCATACAGCCCACGGCTATACGGATGTGGGACATTGGACATAGCAATTTATTGTGTACTTAAAATATTGTTAGTTTACAAATTGTGTGCGCATCCACGAAGAATGCAAATGAATTTGCGTGAATTGACATGATATACATAAATGTCTTTTTTCTACTTTGCATTCACAATGCCCACATTGTAACACTGCAATTTTTGTAATTTTTTGTAATTATTTTCTAAGATTGGTCACATTGTGTCAAATGCCATATGTCGAACGTAACCATACATAACCACAAACTGCCTTTTTAGAATCGCTTGCAATCGCATAAACTGTGAAATATCTATATTCCATACATATTTAAACATGCGTGTAGCATGCTATAGTATTGCCAAAGGGTTGGTGCTTTCTTAGTTTTGATCTGTTCATCAAATTACGCCAGCATGACGTTTTCGGTGATGTTTTGCGACTGGTAAGTGATCGTGCATCAGGTAATTAAAAGTTCTAGTAGCCGTCAGACCCACAGAGTTTTGCCCCCTCGACATAAAGCCCTAAATCGCGATAATGTCCGTTCGAATAGGATACGTATTTCATACAGTTCTTGCAGCAAAATGTCTATAACTTTTGCAAAAATTCTTGCATAAATTTCTATCATACCTCAAATTGTGGGCAATTAAAAGTTCTAGTAGTCGTCAAACCCTCAGAGTTTTGCCCCCTCGACATGAAGCCCTAAAACGCGATAATGTTCGTTCGAATGGGAAACGTATTTCATTCAGTTCCTGTAGCAAAATGTCTATAACTTTTGCAAAAATTCTTGCATAAATTTCTATCATAGTTCAAATTGTAGGTATTTAATAGTTCTAGTAGCCGTCAGACCCTCAGAGTTTTGCCCCCTCGACATGAAGCCCTAAATCGCGATAATGTCCGTTCGAATAGGAACCGTATTTCATTCAGTTCCTGCAGCAAAATGTCTATAACTTTTGCAAAAATTCTTGTACAAATTTCTATCATACCTGAACTTGTAGGTAATTAAAAGTTCTAGTAGCCGTCAGACCCTCAGAGTTTTGCCCCCTCGAACTGAAGCCCTAAATCGCGATAATGTCCGTTCGAATAGGAAACGTATTTCATTTAGTTCCTGCAGCAAAATGTCTATAACTTTTGCAAAAATTCTTGTACAAATTTCTATCATACCTGAACTTGTAGGTAATTAAAAGTTCTAGTAGCCGTCAGACCCTCAGAGTTTTGCCCCCTCGAAATGAAGCCCTAAATCGCGATAATGTCCGTTCGAATAGGAAACTTATTTCATTTAGTTCCTGCATAAACTATAACTTTTCAAAAATTCTTGTACAAATTTCTATCATACCTGAACTTGTAGGTAATTAAAAGTTCTAGTAGTCGTCAGACCCTCACAGTTTTGCCCCCTCGACATAAACCCCTAAATCGCGATAATGTCCGGTCGAATAGGAAACGTATTTCACTCAGGTCCTGCAGCAAAATGTCTATAACTTTTGCAAAAATTCTTGCATAAATTTCTATCATACCTCAAATTGTAGGTAATTAAAAGTTCTAGTAGTCGTCAGACCCTCAGAGTATTGCCCCCTCGACATAAAGCCCTAAATTGCGATAATGTCCGTTCGAATAGGAATCGTATTTCATTCAGTTCCTGCAGCAAAATGTCTATAACTTTTGCAAAAATTCTTGCATAAATTTCAATCAGACCTCAAATTTTAGGTAATTGAAAGTTCTAGTAGCCGTCAGACCCACAGAGTTTTGCCCCCTCGACATAAAGCCCTAAATCGCGATAATGTCCGTTCGAATAGGAAACGTATTTCATACAGTTCTTGCAGCAAAATGCCTATAACTTTTGCAAAAGTTCTTGCATAAATTTCTATCATACCTCAAATTGTAGGTAATTAAAAGTTCTAGTAGTCGTCAGACCCTCAGAGTTTTGCCCCCTCGACATGAAGCCCTAAATCGCGATAATGTCCGTTCGAATAGGAAACGTATTTCATTCAGTTCCTGTAGCAAAATGTCTATAACTTTTGCAAAAATTCTTGCATAAATTTCTATCATACCTCAATTTGTAGGTAATTAAAAGTTATAGTAGCCGTCAGACCCTCAGAGTTTTGCCCCCTCGACCTGGAGCCCTAAATCGCGAAAATGTCCGTTCGAATAGGAAACGTATTTCATTCAGTTCCTGCAGCAAAATGTCTATAACTTTTGCAAAAATTCTTGTACAAATTTCTATCATACCTGAACTTGTAGGTAATTAAGAGTTCTAGTAGTCGTCAGACCCTCACAGTTTTGCCCCCTCGACATAAACCCCTAAATCGCGATAATGTCCGTTCGAATAGGAAACGTATTTCACTCAGTTCCTGCAGCAAAATGTCTATAACTTTTGCAAAAATTCTTGCATAAATTTCTATCATACCTCAAACTGTAGGTAATTAAAAGTTCTAGTAGTCGTCAGACCCTCAGAGTTTTGCCCCCTCGACATAAAGCCCTAAATCGCGATAATGTTCGTTCGAATAGGAAATGTATTTCATTCAATTCGTGTAGCAAAATGTCTATAACTTTTGCAAAAATTCTTGCATAAATTTCTATCATACCTCAAATTGTAGGTAATTAAAAGTTATAGTAGCGGCCAGACCCTCAGAGTTTTGCCCCCTCGACATGAAGCCCTAAATCTCGATAATGTCCGTTTCGAAAAGGAAACGTATTTCATTCAGTTCCTGCAGCAAAATGTCTATAACTTTTGCAAAAATTCTTGCATAAATTTCTATCATACCTCAAATTGTAGGTAATTAAAAGTTCTAGTAGTCGTCAGACCCTCACAGTTTTGCCCCCTCGACATAAAGCCCTAAATCGCGATAATGTCCGTTCGAATAGGAAACGTATTTCACCCAGTTCCTGCAGCAAAATGTCTATAACTTTTGCAAAAATGCTTGCATGAATTTCTATCATACCTCAAATTGTAGGTAATTAAAAGTTCTAGTAGTCGTCAGACCCTCAGAGTTTTGCCCCCTCGACATAAAGCCCTAAATCGCGATAATGTCCGTTCGAATAGGAAACATATTTCATTCAGTTCTTGCAGCAAAATGTCTATAACTTTTGCAAAAATTCTTGCATAAATTTCTATCATACCTCAAATTGTAGGTAAGAAAGCCCTAAATCGCGATAATGTCCGTTCGAATAGGAAACGTATTTCATTCAGTTCCTCGGCAGAACATATAATTGGTATAACAAGCTTAATTATTAATAAACTAACACATGCTATTTGCATGACTTTCAGGAAAGGTAATTTTAAAATTGGTTGTCCTAAACTAGAGGTGAAAAATGTAACCACGACAGTCCACAGGATCTAGATGATATAAAAATTAATAAATAAAAATTATCTGCGTTTGAATAAGGGAGTATTAGAAATATTACTTTAACTTTACGTTTTATTTGAAAAATTTGTTACAAAAGTGTTACCGAATGCGTTATATTTAACGCAAATGTTTTTAGCTCTAGACGCACCTTTACGTGAAGTACAGGTGCATTCAATATTGATCAAAATAGGTCAGTATATCACGTTAAATGTGGCCAATAACAATGGACTAGTCCATTAGACTTACCAGAGCAAAACAAAAGCGAACCGCTGGCATTCTAACCGACCTGTAATTAAGGCAACTTTAAACGTTTACCTGTGCTTAATTGGTCGAGTCTGGGTTGTTCCGATTAGCCATTTCAGGTTACGCTATCCAGGATCACGTAACGGTAGATAAACTTCCCTGGATTAAATATTTAAATGAACTTGAACGGAGAATCTATAAAAAAGATTCTTCGTCTCCGTCTTGTTTCATTATAGAGGGTCGTCCATTGTAGAGAAGCTATAAAAACTTCTAAAAGTCTACGAGAATAGTAGAAGAGATCCAATGACCTGTGTTTAAAACAAAACGGTTTTGTTTATTTAGTAGAGGTTTAGAGGTGTGTTAAAGGTGGAATGTGTTTGTACTGGTGTGGGTTTTATTGTATGTGCCATATAACGATTAGTTGGAGGTGTCTCGGGATTATTGATTCTGTAAACAAAGGGAGAGAACGTGTATAACGAATCTTTCAACGCCAGTCACATGAAAGAAATAAACTCAACTTAGATATGGATTAAATATAGAAAATCGTACGTAGATACAATCTGTAAAAAACGGAGTTTGTCAACCTTTAACGTTTAAGACTCAGTTCTACCTCTCCTAAAACGAGTTTTCAAATAAAAACTTTATTTATTGTTCAAAGTTTATGAAATTTTCAGTTTAACTTCTTAGATAAATAACGAGTTAGGCTGGATGAAAAATAGTTTTTTGGAAAGATGAAAATTAATTTTACTTCTAGATCTTTAGCTTTTTTCAAATATAAAAGATCTAGCCCAACAATTTTAACCCAAACATTATAATTGCGATAATAAAGCGTAATTGCCAGAAATGTATTTATTTGCCCATATTACTGCTGCCCGGTGTAGACAGTAGAGGTCAGGAGCTTTAAACACCGCCTTAACTGCTGACTACGGATTGACGTTGGTGGGGGACAGGCTGACCACCCCCAGCAAAAAAATACATCGCAACGAAGTATTTCGTTCGGAGTTGTGATGTTTTCAGAGCGGAGCCTTAAAGTTCTTGCCTATCCGTTTTTTACGATATAAGAAAGTAAGAAATAACTAATCTAAGCAAATCCGGCGAAAATGTGTTTTTCTACTTTGCATTCACAATGCACACATTGTAACACTGTTTTCGGTGTTACAATTAACATTTACATTAACATGTAACATTGTAACATAGTTTTTAGCAACGTTTTTGTCTGAGATTGGTACACATTGATATCAAATGCCATATGTCAAACGTACAACACATAACCACACACTGCCTCTTTTTAATCGCTTGCAATCGCATGAACTGCGAAATATCAATATTCTATACATATTTAAACATGCGTGTAGCCTGCTATAGTATGGCCGAAGGATTGGGGCTTTCTTAGTTTTGCTGTGTTCATCAAAATACGCCAGCATGACGTTTTCGGTCATGTTTTGCGACTCTGGTAAGTGATCGTCATCATTCTTTTCAACTAAACATCAAATCCCCTTTTGAGATATAATTCAAGGACCACATTTACTTTAATAAAGTATTATGCGAAGATCAAACCTACATCGTAGATATGAACGATTTTAATTACTGCTGCGATATTGTATATGAGCAATAAATGATTTATGAATATCAGCATACACGTACGAAGCTATAGTACATTTAAAGTGTTGAGGATTTCTTAGTTTATGTAACGGATAAGTTTTCGGTAACATTTTGGACCGAAAACTGCTCGGTTCAACACCGTATTCGTTTTTGTTCGTCACTTTCGACTTCGCCTTAGTTCTGGTTGTGTGCAACGTATTTGTATCACCTCCATCACATGTAATTTTACTAAGTATAATTTATTCTAATAAACTACTTTGTCGAAATTAGAATTTGGTTTCAATTATAAGTGCTTCTAAACATATAAGCCGCAACGGCTACGTAGTGGAATTAGGTAGACACCGCTATTAAACGTTAGGCGTTATAACAATTCTTTAGTAAGTTCTTGTTCTTCGAAGTAACTAATCAGCCACCGCCAAACACTTCTATTCTGATATTATACTTATGAAACCACTATTTTAAAGTTAAGTTAACTACTTAGGTTATGTTTCATGTATTTATCAAAGTAGGGTTAAAAGTGTTGCCCCAAGCTCCATTATGATCATCGTTGGGACCTCGCTGAATATTTATTCAAACTGGTAGGCTAAAGTTGAGTAAAATTATTCACAATTAAATTTTGTCATGATTTTATCCCATCCTTACGAAGTTAACTGTTACTACAGTGCTGCCACGTGGTACCCGCAAAATACCCTAGATTCTAATTTAGCGCAATATAGTAACCACAATTTCTAAATTTATATAAAATTAATGACGTAAAGTAGAAAAAATAGTATATTGTAGTATATAGTATATGTTTTGTATTCCGGTAGGTTTCCGATCTGTTAAAATGACTTTTTATATCAGGTTTTAGAAGTTGCTGTAATGTACCCTCTGTAAGTCTTAGTAATGCATCGAATATCTTGGGAACAAATTCTACCGTAAGCCATTATTTACAATATTTGGCGTTTCTGCAATAATCGTTGCTTCAAACATTTTATTTTTAAAATTTTCTTGTTTGTTGTCTGTTTCTTACGAAGCTTTGCTTGATCAGATTACGTGGCAACAAGAAAAAACGTCTTCATCAAAATATATTCATCAAATTCCCCCCCCCCCCACCCCCCTGATGTTCCCATCGCTATCCAGCGCTCTCATTACCATTATGCTAATGGCAGAATCTTGATAGACAACGGGACAATTACTGCTTCCTCTTAGAACGGAAACAGGCCGCGTATTTAATTTTCTTCGAGAGCCCCAAGTGTCTCAGTACGGAGATTTATATTTCGGTCAGCCAACTGGTAAGAAGCTGCAGGTGCGATAAAGCATGCCTCCTGCTTTGAGTGCTGCACTCCACAAAGTTTTATCTTTGGAGCGAGGCGTGCTTCCATCCTAGATTGGACGCTGAGAGACGTAAAATCTCAATATCTGCAGGATATGACCCGTTGCACTTGAAATGTTAAACATCTGTGTGCATCAAAGTGCAGTTGGAGTTGTTGGTATTGTACGAGGTGAACGGAGGATTTTTGCTAAAAGATAAGATAATTAAGAAAGTACAGTATACATTTTCAACATGCAAACGGCAGATCAAACAAAATTAAATATTTATATGAATGAGCAGGTTCTTATACATGCTAAATGTATATGCTTGAAGTAAATTGAAGGTGTTGGTATCCCTGAAGTGTTCGTCAGTATACCACGCCAATAGTCTTCGTTATATTTATTTTTAGGTTAGGTTTTTTACTACTCTAAATTGAACTTTAAATTGACATATTAGGATTGAAATACAGTGATGTACGGTTAATCCGAACTGCTGGGTAGTCCGAACGGCCCTCTTGTGTAAAGTGGTATGCATAATCCGAACGACATGGTATGCGTAATCCGAACAAAAAATATTTTTGAATGCTGGGCGCATTTGCGCACCCTATCGTATGTTGAACTTAAACTACCACTTTAGTTAGTAAAGATGTCTACCAGAAAGCACATTATGCTAACATTAACCCAAAAAGAGGAAATAATAAACTTAATAGACAAGGACTTGTCTTATAGTTCATTTGCAATACGCCCTAATGTAGGCAAGGCCACAATCGCTATTATTAAAGCCAAAAATCTGATGTGGCCAGACACATAATTTTATCATACTATATATAAAATTAATAGTTTAACTGCATGACATTCTATTTGATCGAGATCGGTCGTGTCTGCATTAAAATAAAACTAGTTAGCCAGGATTTGACAGATATTTTGATTCTATAGACAGTTTGGTCATGAAACTTCTAAATATGAAGTGTTGTCCCGATACCTTTAGTAGTTTCTCCGGAATCGTCGCCACAAAAAAACGGACACGGACACACACACACACACACAGACACACACACACACAGACACACACACACACACACCGAAATTTTTTGTACCGTGGTCAAAAATGTTCAATATGACCAAAAGGGACATTCCGCCAAAATCGCAAATTTTTACTTTATCACACGCAGTATGTAAAGTATTGTAATCGTGCCAAAAAATTTTTTTGAGATTTTAGCGGAAATATGTCTTTTTGGGTCCCCTGAACATTTTTGACCAAGGTACAAAAAAATGTCTGTGTGTGTGTGTGTGTCTGTGTGTCTGTGTGGGTGTGTGTGTGTGTGGATGTGTGTACCCGTTTTTTGTGGCGATGATTTCGGAGAAACTACTAAAGGTATCGGGACGAAACTTCATATTTAGAAGTTTCATCAACAAACTTACAGCTGAAAAGCTTTCTGTTGAAAATGGTCCAAAGGAACTGCAGGTTTAGTCTTAGCATTTTTGAAACATTTTGTAAATAAGCCGCCATTTCTGGAATTTCGTCGAAATAGTTAAATAATAAATTAAAGAAGATGAAATTCTGAATAATTTATGTCTATGACATTTTTTGGCACAATCAATAGTTTAGCTGCATGAGCAAATTCTATTTCATCGAGATCGGTCGTACTCCTTTAAAACTAGTAGCCAGGATATGTCAGATTATATGTCAGATATGATTCTAATGAATCGGATATAGTATACCGTACACTTTTTACACCCAATAACACGTAAGTGTCATTTGGACAGTGTCAGCGGAGTACAATATCCGACCGCAGCTTTATTCGACATATCTGTCTAGTTCTACTAGTTTTATTTTAATGCAGACATAGCCGATCTCGATCAAATAGAATCTCATGCAGCTAAACTATTAATTTTATATATAGTATGATAAAGTCATGTGCCTGGCCACATCAGATTTTTTTCGGTACGATTACAATACTTTGTCATACTACGTATGATAAAGTAAAAAGGACAAAGTACTCTTATGTTTTCATTTTCTTCCACATGACAAAACTTCAACGTTAACTATCTTCGTGGTCAACTCAACTAATTATGTGGCTGAACTGCAAATTTTGTGGTTAAACACATTGTGATTATTTTATCGCTAACATAACCACAAACAATGTCCAATCGCAAACACCTTCTTCAAGGAGTCGTTCTTTTAACCCCCATTGCTCTGAAAATACCTTAAAATGCTGCGCATACTAATCAAAGCAATATTGAGCTATTTTCTGTACTACCGCAAGCGAGGATTTTATACCGTTTAAAGCGGCCATAACTATATTATGCAATGTTAATAACAGTTGTTATGTTAGCGATATGTGAGAATACGATGAAAGGAGATACGGGACTAACTCATCCCCTATACTAAATTACCATTATTGATTTGTTGTAATTTTATCCAATCACTTCCTTTTCAAGTCCATGTTCACAGAACAAAAACATTATTAAATATTGCATGCATTTTTATGGGGAAAGCAGCCAATGGAGGGTTATTAATGAAACACCTTTCCTTTGTTGACTGAGCTTTCGATAATTGTATTGTCATCACTCATCATCGATTATCTACAAAAGAAACAGTTGAAACCAAAATACGACTTGGAATTCACACTACAACTGGAAGCTTTAGGTGGTTAGATCACGTGTGTAACACAAACATCAATCTTATGGGTTGTACGACGGGTAATTCTATCTACATTATCCTGCATCCTGTGAACACAGCAGTAGGGATCCTCAATATCCCAGCAATCTCGAGGTTATAGTCGATGTAATCAAAAGGTGTAACTATCTACAGATATAAGACATGAGGAAAAGCACAAACAACGAATGATGAGACTACCGTTTCTTCCAGTTACGCTAACTTTTCCTGGTACAAAGGCATGTAATAGGGTATTTGACTATTTTTGGAAAACCATCTTAATGTGTTTATTCCTTCACTCTACATTGTAAATGCATTATTTTTTGTAATTATTTCCTCAATATTTCATAAAAATCAGCGTTAAAAATTGAATCACAAAAAGTCCCGCCAAAACGATACTTTCTGTTGTGTGACGTCACCGGTTAGTGATGTCAAGATGATGTGATGTCAAGATGTCAAATCGGCCCATATGGTCTGTCAGCATCGGCATCGTCGCCGTTTGGTAATTCTGTTGTATGATGTGTTGTTTTCACAATTTCTACATAAAAATGGGTTATAAATGGTGTATAAATCCACAATGCAGAGATACGTCAAGAAAAACTCCGGATAAACTATTTGTAGCTGTTTCGCAAGATTTGAAACTGCGAAGAAAGTGGTTGGCTCGTAGAAATCCAAATGAAATAAATAGCCGCCAATACAAGTGTTTTCTGTTGTGAAGATTACTTCGACATAAGTAAAACTGACTAGAATAAGTTATCTATCGTATTTTCGAAAGGTATTATCTGATCTGACAGCTGAAGGTTAGCGCTATCCTAACCTACAAAGTTATGCTTACATGACGCTTTCGTGCTATTAAATTCAAACGGGAGAAGCATAAAAGCGCGTTCGGATAACCCGGTATTTTACGGTGAGAGTGACGAGCTGCATAATAGGCGGACTAACGTCATACGGCGTTTATCTGCATACAAGAGAGAGACAGCCGACCCAAGTTATCTGAGCATTGCTCTCCCCATACCATACCCTGACGAACCGAACGCGCTCTAAGGCGGACTAACGAATGACATCACTGGAGACTGACCCAATTACAGAGCGTTTTCAATCACGTGATAAGACGTGAATAAAATTCAATTTTAATTTTGGTTTTTCATAGAAATAAAGCATTTTTTTTTTGAAAAGTAATAACAAATAGTTTTCTTAAACCGTAATCTATTAGGATGACTATAATACATGCCATATTTTTAATACAGTCAAATACCCTATTGATTACACACACAGGCATACTCGGCAGAAGGATGTCGTCAAATATCTAATTTTCAGCATCAAATAATAACAATTCCAGGTCTACAATCTAGAAATAACTATTCCAATTTCCAACATTGTTTTTTAATCGGATTTGTTGATTACAAGTTTGCTGAGCAATTAAAAACACATTGCAAATGCAAATTTATCGAATGTTTGTAAATAAAACAATTTTGTTCTTTAAATCATTGTTTATTTATAGTTTAAGACACGTTTTTATGTGAAGTGTTTTAAAACATTGTTCAATTAAAAACAACACCATGTATTTTCTAAAACAAACAGATTCATTTGTTTAAAAGGAAAAGAACGTTTTTTTTTATTTCAACCCTACTTATAATGCAAAATTACCTTTACTTACATGGTTTATAATTTTTTAATGTACGTAACACTTACCAACTCAGAATGTGCTAAAAAAAATCAAAGCAACCAGCGCCGAAGTAGCGACAAGATCACCAATATCAACGTATGTAACTGGATATGTTTATTCAACACCAGTACTGTTATAAAATAAATTCACAAGTCGCAGTTGGTGTATTTACAGATGAGTTTACAGTTAAAAGGATAGCAATAAACATTGCTGTTGACCTAGAATTTTCAGTCCGTCTAACGTTTTAATAACATCTTCTAATAACAATAACAACAAACGCTAATAATCGCATGAGCAAATAGACATATCAGTATAAATAAAATGTAGATAAGACATACGATTATCTCAATTCGCTATAGCGTCTCTAGAGACGCGCTGTTTCTTAATAATTTATCGGACCACTCATGTGTATTTCACTTGGGTATTCTAGGACGGAATATATATTTTATTCTCGTACTGCTTACTCCATGTGGTTATTTATTCATTTCGGTAAAATGTCTGCGTATTCAAAGGTTACCGCCACGGTAATTTCTGGAGACGATATTATCAGAAAAATCATGTGCTTTTCCTTGTGGAAAAATAATTTAAAATTGCAGAAAAAAAACATTTGTTAGATTACAGTAGGCCATTTTATTTAACAAACTCAAAACAAACATCAAAATTATGTAAAAGCGCGGTTTATCTGTTTATGTACAGGATGACTTACAGAAGCAGTTTTCAATCCTGGCTTGTGTGAACTAATCCACTTCAGTGAGGTGTATAAAAAAGATCTTTTTTTGAAAGAGCAAGTTTGCAAGTTGTTTCTATGTTGTTTCCTCAATCCTCATTATTATAAACATATTATACATATACGTCAATTTTTAATTTTTCAAAATACACATTAAATTCAATGTCCGACCTTCAATTGTTTTCGACTCATGACGTCATCGACAGTTTTTTAAATGGCAACCCCTTATTTTTTTGTACTGATATTGTAGATCTGTTAATTGTCTTAATTCGAATATACAAAATGGCCTTACATAAAAGTTTTCGAGAAAAAGACAGTCCAACTTTTATTAGTTTATGCAAAGCGAATGGTCTTTTTTTTTTCGTTTTTCGCTTGTCAAAGCTGAACCGATGGAGAATTGTTGAGAATTAAAAGACGACAAAAATGAACCCTACACGGACTCGATCGGATTAATATTAACGGAAAGAATACGGAAAACCCGGAAAAATCTGCGTTTTTTTCACAAATTCCGATAATTGTTAATTAGTAATTAATAATTAGTTTTTGCACAATTGCGATTTGAATTTTTTTATGCAATATCTTACGGCGAGCCTGGATGCGTTGGAGGTGGTCCGATTTTAATTTTTTGAACGGATTTCGAAAGTAGAAGTATTGTGCTACAAAACGTCAATTCTGATTTTGCGTTAAAATGTTGCCAAATAGGTGAAACATGCTTGCAAACATGTCCGAAAACAGTCGCGCGTTCGAAAGCGGTCGAGTAATGGGGGTAAGTGGCCACCTCCGACGCATCCAGGGTCGCCGAAAGATATTGCATAAAAAGATTCAAATCGCAGTTGTGCAAAAACTAATCATCGGACAACGCCTGGGTTGTGCACACTCAAAGTACACCCATCAATCGCTACTTTCTCGCGAAAAGCCTGCGCTGCAAGTTTGAAAATGGTGGAGTTATGAATTAAAAAAAGAAACGCAGATTTTTCCGGTTTTTCCGAATTTTCTCCGTTAATAATAATCCGATCGAGTCCGTGTAGGGCTCATTTTGTTCGGCTGTTTATTCCTCTGTTAAAAGCATCAAGATTGCTCCATCGGTTCAGCTTTTACAAGCAAAAAAGGAAAAAAAGAACAAAATTTTTGGAGGTATTTGTTTATAACAAATTAAGTAATGAGTCGAAAACACATCACAATACATCTACGGACTGTTCCACGTGTCCTGGGACCGTCGACTTCCTGATACTATTTTGGTCACGCAAAAATTTCTATTGCCTGGTCTATTATGGATAAGTGCGGCGGCAGTTTGGATATTTGCTCATATTGCTTTTTTCACTACATATTTCTTACATTTTCAACTCAAAACTCGTGACAACAGAGTTTGTCATCTATCTCAATACCAATCTTGGCCATTTGGACGAAGTAGTTAATTTAATAATAAATAAATCAGCAGCGTCTATTTTTGTCGACGTCCGTTAGTTTTGAGATCATAAGTTTTATGCAATATTAGACGCAAACAATTTCTAATACAGCATTTCTGTTCTAGAATCGACGCCTAGACTCCAACACCTCTTCGAACATTTTAAGGGTAAGTTTAATATCTTAATAAATTGGGTGGGTAATTTCGCCTGCAAACGAGTTTTCTGGAGAACCCATTAAACTTCGAAGTACCTACTGAATGTCACCGTTAACTTCAATATTAATGAACCACGTTCAACCGCTTTCATTTGAAAGTTGCCAACCCAAAAATTTATAACATAATCCGGCACTATTTTTTATATTGGACCTATACACTTTTAATTACCGTAACAATCTATCCAATAAATAAAAAAAAAAAACAAAATAGTAATTATCATTTATTCTGTCGATACTTGCAATACTTGTTCAACTTTTCCAAATACTCTGTTCCATGTTGCCAATGACGTGACAAGCCAGGAAAACTTCCATATAAAATCCTCGGGCGTTTCCATCTTTCCTTTAACCCATTATCAGTACCACTAGACAAAATACTAAATTAAACAAGTAAAGAACTAAAAAAAAAGAACTAAAAAATTAAACCGTGTAATTTTGGACTTTTCCAAGCCCGGTTGGCACAGTTTACGCTATCAATATCAGAAAATAAACTTACATCATTTTTAACTGAAGTTTAAACAATTCTGCCTCGATAGTGTAGATGATTTTCTTCTCTTCGAAACTTTTATCTCTCCACTGCCAGACGATCGAGTTCGATTCGAAAATACCGTTCGGTTTGGGCATTTTAAATTAAATTGGATCTAGTCACGTCTGATACTTTGCTCATAAATGATGTTAATGATCCATACGGTCCGTTTCTAGGTCGTTAATACCGAAGCAAATATACCGCTGACATTTTACGTTCGGCTTTTTAAAGTTACACTTGGAATAGTTTGGCAACGCTTCGTGTATGTATACAAGTCGCCGATTTAGAAATTGCAGATGTTTCTGCCATCTTTTGTTTGATGTTGATTGTTTGTATTATTTTTTTTATGTGACGGCGTTTCTTATATAAAGTTTACTTTGGTCAGTAATATTGGGGTAATGATCTACTTTATTTACACGTAAATAACACCTACTATAATTTCGCAGATATGCTGAATGATAGAAAACCGTACACAGTAATAATTACTGTGTACTGTTTTCTTCTTCTAGAACTTAGCAAGACCCATTTGCAATTTTAAAGATATTTAGAATTGAAGCATCTTTCGTCAATTTTGCCGTCTGTCCCTTTTTACCCCACAAGTGAGATAAAAAGATTCCCACACGGAGCAAATAGCCACACCCAATAATGTTTTGTATCGGGTATATTGAAACATTTTCAATATAGTCAAATTATTTATTCTATAAAATACATCAATTGCAATAATAATAATTTATTTTCTAAAACCAAATAGCGTAGTGATTAAAACCAAATACTAGCGGCTTTCCAAAAGATCGTCCTCGAAAATTGACAAATTCTAGGATTTTGATAAATAGTTGACACAAAAATTATTTTAGTATGTTTTTTTAGTTTGGTTGTGTCAACAGATTTTTTCTTTTAAGAAACATCATCACATATTCCTTCAGATTGTTGTGCTTGTGATCAATTCACTTCAATGAATACTCGACATTATGAGTAATAAATTGTTTTGCCATATTTATTTAAAATAAATAAATATTGTTTGGTACAAGAAAAAGTTTATTTCGTTATCGTTTATTACGGGATTTAAGTTGTATGCAACTCTTCCCTTTAACATAAATTCTTCAAATATATGCCCTTTGTACGAAACAAATATTGTAATAAATTTTTATATTTTTTAAAAACACTTTTATTTACTAATAAATATAGTAAGAAGACACGGTGCATTATATTGTAATGGTTAATAAAACAAATTTTAAGGTAAAAAATAACAATCAAATGTTCTAATCTAACGAACTTGTACAATTCAAAATATCCCAAGTTTAGGGGTACGGTTTTGCAAAAAAAAGTACGCCAACCGGCACAATTAAAGAAAGGGACGCTTATTTTGACAAACTTTTCTAATCATTTGCCAGCTTTCACAATTTTTCTATGCATTTTAGAGAAATTCATTGAGACTAGCACATACTATTGTAATTCTGAATACTAGAATTCGATACCGGCCAAACTGCGCTGTGGAATAACTGAGGAGCTTGGGCAAGATTTAAAGTACTCTGTTATAAATTCATTATTATCAAAATTTTGTTTTTAGTGCATTCCAATATCTGAATTGTGTAGAAGATAGACAATTTCAAGTAAACCTTTGCAATTTGAAACGTTGTTGAAATGCAAAATCTTACTTCAAACTGTGTATTTTCCACAGAAATTCACTTATTTGGATGAATTACAAAACAAGATGTTGTAAATTGAAATGGTTTTGTAAGAGAGTATCTTCTTGAAAACCTGCGAGAGATCAAATTCCTTCGGTATCATCCCACAGGATCTCTCAGTATAAATAATCAGCTGGAACATCTTATTTTCTTTAATTTGATAAATTACTTTAAATTTCTCGAAAAATAATGAAAATCGGTCAATAGTTATTGTATGTATCAAATGATATGTGTTAGTAGAATTTTGTACACGTATAGAAAAAGGTTTTTGGGAAGGTTGGTTTTCTTAATCAATTCAATTTTGTCCTGTTTTTCGTAAAAAAGCAAAAGTCCCATAAATTGTTTTTACAGATTAAAATTCCGCTTTTTCAAAACCGTACAATGATATCAAATATCACCATTAGACAGAATAGAATATTCTTTACGTATAATTTGGTGTATTGCAAAGATTTTCTGTTTTATAGTAAGATTCTGTATATTCTTGTTTTGCGACTAAATGGGGACTGATTCCAATAAAACTTTGAAATTAATAAAAATTGCTAATAATAATCCGTGCAATTTTGATTGCAAATGACGGAAGGAACTGCTTTCTAGTCATATAGCTGAGGGTCTTGTTGTTGATAATAATGAATATTACGTTTATATTTAGTGTGGTATATAAGTTACCTAAACTGAGTAATATGTATTCTTTGTAAAAAAACTAATTATTGTGAAAACCGGAAGCGACCCCAAAATGTTGTTATAAAATTATAAAAATCTGATGTGGCCAGGCACATGACTTTATCATACTATATAGAAAATTAATAGTTTAGCTGCATGACATTCTATTTGATCGAGATCGGCTATGTCTGCATTAAAATAAAACTAGTAGAACTAGACAGATATCTCGATTAAAGCTGCGTTCGGATATTGTACTCCGTTGACACCGGGTACACCGTCGAAATGACACTTACGTGTCATTGGGTGTAAAAAGTGTAACGGTGTTCAATATCCGAACGCAGCCTATATTGACAGTAGTATTTACAAAACATTAGCGTTTGACACTAGCTACTGTCATTAGAATAAAAAAATCTGACATATCCTGGCTACTAGTTTTAAAGCAGTACGACCGATCTCGATGAAATAGAATTTGCTTATGCAGCTAAACTATAAATTCTACCAAAAAATGTCATATACATAAATTATAGAAAATTTCCTCTCCTTTAATTTATTATTTAACTATTTTGACGACATTACACAAATAGAGGCTCATTCGCAAAGTCTTCGAAAAATGCTATGAGTAAACCACCAGTTCCTTTGGACCCTTTTCAACAGAAAGCTTTTCAGCTCTAAGTTTGGTTATGAAACTTCTAAATATGAAGTTTCGTCCCGATACCTTTAGTAGTTTCTCCGGAATCGTCGCCACAAAAACGGGTACACACACACACACACACACACACACACACACACACACACACACACACACACACACACACACACACACACACACACACACACACACACACACACACACACACACACACACACACACACACACACACACCCACATCCACACACACACACACACAGACATTTTTTTGTACCTTGGTCAACAATGTTCAGGGGACCCAAAAAGACATATTTCCGCTAAAATCAAAAAAAAATTTTGGCATGATTACAATACTTTACATACTGCGTATGATAAAGTAAAAAAGTTAAGGCCTTCCAACGAACGATTTGAAAAAGAGTATTTGAACCAAATCACAACATATAGTTAATTTTTCTTATTAATTCTCTTAAAATTCTGTAAAAAAATATTTCCTAAAAAGCGGGACATTTTTAAAACTCCGCAGGACGCGGGACAAAATGTGAAAAGTCGGGACTGTCCCGCCAAAAGCGGGACGTCTGGTCACTTAGGTATAGTAGTAGTTCCGAGTACCATCGGGTTGCGAGATAACGCTCTATTTATGTCACTCCATTAGCATGGACCAAACTATTTCCAGTGGAAAAATATTTTCATTCGTTCGTATGAGTTTTAGTTAGATATCGTTTCTATAATTTCGATAACTCTAATGCAAAACGAACAACGATTGAAATTTTTATAAACAAAAAATACTAAAAACCGAACTAACTTTAATAATGAAATACTTGTGAAAGTTGGATTATCCGCATATCCAATCGAAATCGTATTTGACCGAGTTTATCGTACTTATATTAGATATTATAAACAAGTTACTACTGGATGGTGTAACATCCTCTGTATGGATTATAGAGCAAGCTCCATATCAATTTAAATATCAAATTAAGTAATAGATTTTCGAAAGATTATATCCACCGAATAGGTAATTACGAAACATTGCTATGAATCATTGAAGCAATCTATAGTAGCTGTACGGATAATTAGGACATTTTTTTACGGTTTAGGCCGTTAGCTGCAGATGTCGCTATGAAATATGGCATATAGCGTGAACGTGAGATTTGTCGCGATATTTTTCATGACGACTAACGGGTACAAATGAGCTGGTGAACTGTCGCAGTATCCCGGACTTGCAATTTGTCTTCGTGTCTTTTTCTCTCTGGGTTGTTGTATTTCCAGAGTTTTGTTACAATTTGATAAGATGATTTAGTTGAATGATCTTTTTTTGTCATGCGGCGTTCAAAAGATTAATTTGTTTATCTATGGGGCTTATTTTAAGGATTTTTTTGCACAGAAATTGTATATTATGTTGGTGACAAACAATCACATATAACTCATTTATAGTTTGTTGTCTAATACATTATCTTTTTATTGAATTGTTTTTGTTGTTATTTTAATCTGTTAAATAGATTACTCGTATGACAAATTTCGCAGTGATGTAAAAAATAGTAGGAGTATGAATTATGCTATTTAATATAGATGCTATCATAAATTCAGTCACCATGGCAATCGGCAAATAAAGTTAGTCACTTACTATGCCACTGAATGAGTAAAATTTATCTCACACTTTGTGTGTACAAACAATAACTTAGATTGAGGTGACTGTTATTATAATGACTGTTTACACATTATTTTCCTAATGGTTGTCCAAGGTTGGTAGTAGACAAGCGTGCTTCTTCCGACATTGCATTTATACCGAGTGACCCAAGCCATTGGTACGCCAGTTTAATTTTTTTTATTGATGATGCTAGACGAATTAAATTTGGAGGAGTGCTAATAGACAAAAATGCCATTTTTGGGATATTGTTGATTTTAGTACGACTCCCGGTTTTATTCCGGAAATGACGTCATTGAAATTTTAAATGGCATCCTATATTATTTAGTATGTGTTATTTTCAATCATGTCGACATTCTGAACACAAAAACATTGATCGTCAGTTTTTATCACCAAGGCAACAAAAAAATACTTTTTCGTTTTTCAATCTAAGCGGCTATGAATTGATGAAAATATTCGAAAATTGTCAAAATAAACACTAACTAAATCGATTTAGGCCGATTTTGTATTACTGGCGCCCTCTTGCCAGTAATTTAATTGGTTTTTTGCCAATGAGTCGTTTTTTTTCACGTACACTCTAGACACTGATTATTCGACATAAAACATTTTCTCGATTACTATAATATTTTCCTGAAAATCGGAGCGTTGAAATGTCGTTTAAAGCAGGGAAAAGGTCAGAATGGCATAATGAACACAAAAACATATCTATCGTCAATTTCCATTACCAAAGCAACAAAAAATATCATTTTGTTATTAACCTAGGCCAGGGGTGGGGAACCTGCGGCCTAGGCCTTTTCAATACTCCTTTGAGGCCTTGTTAAATATTTCAATTTTTTTAAACATTACATCATTTTTCTTTTCAATTTATTTTTTTGTTTTTTGTGGTTCGTATGTTTTTTGCATACGAACCACTTCTAGTTGATATTTCAAAAGCACCAAGTGAATTACAAATGGAATTGTTTGAGTTATGTGAAGATACTATTATAAAAAATAATTTTGATTCCAAAAAGGATCCCATAGAAATATGGAAAAATGCAGTCGAATATCCAAAGTTACGTGCTCGAAGACTGCTTTATTGCTTTGGGACTACATACTGTTGTGAGTCAACCTTCTCATATTTAACTCAAATTAAGACCCAATTAAGGACTCAAATAACTGATACTCATTTAGAAGACCAACTGAAATTATACTTACAATGTTGAATCCCAGTTTTCAATTTCTTTCTAATAAAAAACAAACACAAAAATCACATTAAATTGGGTATGAGGATGATTTAGTTATGATAAAACCGTCATAACCCGTTCGTTGATTATATTTATTCTATTATTTCTAGTGTTCCATAAATAATAATAAATGATATTTGAATTTATACTATTTTATCATTTACTAGCCCTAGTTATATAAAATATAGAGCTCATATCAAAGAACTTGGGAATGGATCTAATCTGAAACTTCCCTAGAATTGAAAATAAAAAAGATACAGTATACAGACAAATTAAAATTGGCTACTGCACATATCTGCTCTATTTTGAAGTTATTTGATATGAACTTCCTAATGGGGATATACATATTTCACGACGAAGAATACTTCCAGAAGGACGGTAAGTATGCGGCCTGCTTATTATTTTTAAATTTAAATGTGGCCTTATATGATAAAAAGGTTCCCCACCCCTGACCTAGGCGGTTATGAATTGATAATAATAT
Source organism: Aphodius sticticus (assembly GCA_963966075.1). Lineage (NCBI taxonomy): Eukaryota > Metazoa > Arthropoda > Insecta > Coleoptera > Scarabaeidae > Aphodius > Aphodius sticticus. The sequence goes on from OZ014506.1 coordinate 37,807,460, forward strand.
TTGAAAATTGTTAAATAATTTTGATCAACTTTGTGTAGAATGTTCTGTACCCAAAATACCTTTAACAAACATCGCTTGTTCAAAATTACAGCAAACATATTCTTCTTATTTTAGAAAAAAATAAGTTTTTTTTTCAACGAGGGCCTATTTGAAAGGTTTATCAGGAAAACTAAACTACGGTATCTATTTTGTATACCACTATTCTTAACTTAATAAAAAATAACCAATAAACTTTTCAGTGTAGCTACATTGGGTCACAACAACAAAATTATGATTCTGGTATGTTTTATTTTTGTAGAATGCGCTGGCTGAAATAGTGTATAGAGATGTTTTCCATATTTTACAAAATAATAGAGGATGATATCGATATCTCTTTATTCTACGGAGAAAAACATACCGTAAATAGTTTTCAGTTGCAGATTTTGTCATTGTTGTCCAGGATAGTCACTTAGCCTAGATTTTTGTTGTATTATAGATTTCTAGACTCCAAAGTGAATTGATTATTTTTATTGATTAAGTTAATAACTGTCGATTTCGAAGTTTATTGTAGTAAAGTAAAATAAAAATGTTTAATTTTTATTATTTTTTAAATATGTGTAATATTACAACTTATTCTCGCTTTCGAGCCCATTGAAGCACTGCATTGAATTAGTATTGTTTGATTTCGAATTTCACAAGAATTAAGTATTGATAAAGAACAAATTGAGAGAGTCATGCATAAAAAATCAAAAAAACCTTCACTCCACGTCTTTCGGTTCCCCTGAAGCGAGCCTCAGCATCATAAACATATAATCACAACCAATATTATGCCTATTACCCCCAACATTGACATTTTATCCATCCACTCCGGATAATTTGACTTTCCAACTCGTATTCGCTACCAAAATCTTCATCTCTGACACCCTAGCCACCCTCAACCCCTATACGACCCGCTCATCAAATCTAATAACTTCCACTACGCCAACCTCCCTTCGAAAAACCCTCTGATTGCAACCACCCGACCGCCCGTGGATCGGGACGTCGCACAGTGGTTGAAAATGCGAATCTATCCGTTCAAAATTATTGTAGCGCTAGGGTAAAATTTAATCCAAATTGACATAAACATGTTCTTAGATAACCAAATGACTTAAACCCAATCAGTTTGCCATCATGGAAAATTTAGATAACGTACAGTAACGGGCTCAAGTCCGATGTAGATTTTTGTACTAATTTTTACTTTCAGCATCAATTCTCGATTGTTGTTTTGAACAATTTGTTACCAAGTGATTGTGAATGTCGTTGGTGTAAACGATAATATGGTTAATATTAGGCTTACCGTTTTTTTTTGCAATAACTAGAAGCAAGATTTGTAAAAGTTTCCTGATTGCTTACTTACTTGGTTACATGACCACGTAGATATGATTGCCATAATTAGTCATATTTGCTTTAAATATTTTTTTAGTTTCGACCGGCGGAATCGTTCATTGGGGGTTACTAGGTTCATCGACATAGACATCAAGAAGGCTCAGGAAACTAATTTACATAACATAAAGTAGCTGACATATCTAACAGTTTTGATTTCCACAATATATCGAAAGTAGTGCTAACTGCATGAGGGTGGAATATTATAACCAGTACCTCGGTCGTGTGTGGTATCATTCGATAGATATTTTAATGAGAAACAACATTTGGTTGAAAACATTCTTTATAAATCTTACGGTTTACGAAAGAAACGATAATCAGTGGTATCTGCATTAACTGTAATCATGACGACAATTACAGGTAATAGTGTTGTATTGAATTAGTAGAGCAGGCAAGTGATATTATATTGATAGTCAATGATTTAGCGCATCTGATGGCGGTTGTAAGCCTTTTAAAAAAAGCACAGTCAATTGTAAAAAAAAATTATTTTTCTTTAATGCCGTATCATATGAATTATTTCGTTAACCACATGATTTCTTCAGAGTTAGATTTCTGTCCAACGACAGATGTTTAATTTTAAAATATCTAATTCAATGACACCACATACTACGTGGTTTTATTGTTTAAAACTGAGTATCTTATTTCTTACACTGTAATTGTGATACCCGGTCCAAGTTAAAAAAAAAGTAAAGAATCATCTTTATATTTGGTCAATTTATTATTATTTATTATTTGGAATTAATTTTTAATACAAAAAAACAAGTCTTAGTTCTATTTAGACGGCTTTTGGAACGAAACTATGATTTCTACACGGCTTACGGAACGAAATAACAACTTTAACATGTTTTCATACATATTTTTTTTACCTACCTAGATAGTTAAGAACGGTATAATATGAAAACGAAAAAAACTTTTCAAAGTTCTTAAAATAACAGAACTATACGTGCCTTTAGTGAGGAAGAGTGAGGCACTACTTGAGTAGATATCATAAATTTGAGTATTGAGTACTGAGTAAAAGTAGTACTCTACACAACCGATTTGAGTAGATTTACTCAGAGTGCGCTTTACTTTGAGTTAGGGTTGCCATACGTCCCGGTTTACCGGAACATGTCCCCTTTTGAACTAATTTGTCCCGGTCATCGTGTTAAACGTCGCGGTTACTAAAGAAAAAACATATTTTGTTGTATTATATTTTCCCGGCAGTCACGATCTGGCAGATTTGCAACTCTATAAGAAATCATCACACTTGCACATTCGTTGCTTTTCGTTTGTTTACCTTCCCCACCTTGTCTCTTCTCCGCGAGATGCTACTCGCTTCAAAACAACAAATTGCAATTTGGAGCGAGAAAACATAATTTCTTGAATTTATTTACTAGATTCAAATGCATATCTACTTGGATGTAGAAAGTTAGGTATATACAAGAAATGCCACATACTCAATATAAGTAAAATAATTTCTCAGATAAATGCTGTCAACAAATAAATTCTTTCTTTATAAGAACCAATATTGTATTGAAAGAAGTAATTGAATTTTTCGTCCCAAAAATGTTAATTTCTCCAACGAAATAATAGTAAATCCATCCAAGTGCGTAGTTACTTGATCCAAGAAAATACAAGACATTTAATATAAGTAACTATTGTTTACTGAATAAAAACCCACCAATTATTTAACTGAAGTGATTCTCACTTCTTTCAAGTAATCCCTTTCTCTGGAATAAATATGCGCACCGTGATTTTGTCAAGGCTCGCGCGCCTGCTCGTGGTGCTGCACGTGCTGGCGCCACGGAACCTAACCTAGTACGCAAACAACAACGAAGTACCTACCCGTAAGGGGTGTGCCTTGTGATTTATTGGGGATGTGTATTGTGATTTATAGTGTACAATATACGTTTCAACACGAAGTAGTTTGATGTAACGCACGCAACAGTTTAGAACGAGTAAGTAAATATAACATACCTATCTTGTTAATTAGCAATAGAAAACGTATTTGTGCCAAATCTTTAAAATTGTTACATTAAGTAGCTAAAAATATTTAGCGGGAATAAAAATATACACTTTATTGAAGACTGTTTACTTACTTCACCAGAGTAACCACTTTCTTAAATCTAGTAATTAATCCAAGAAATAAAATTTCTTGGTTGAAGTCAATAATCTCTCGCGTATATACGAATCTACCAACTACTTCAGCCAAGTAATTCTCTCTTCGTTCGAGAGATCACTTTTCTGTGTGTGTGGTCAAAGAGCACAAGAACAATTCTTGGAAACACAAACTTAAAAGGAAAATAAATACTCTTTTCGGTATTCGTATTTGATTGTATCTTTTAATGTAGAAATCGACCAATACTACAAAATAGCTATAGAATATTTACAACAGTGTAGTCGTCGTTTATCAAAATTTCGCATATTTTCATGGATGACCCTTACCGAAGCACCACAATGGCAAAACGCTGAAAACACTGGTTTACTTACGAGAAAAGGGTGTAATTATAGTGGACAGTTGCTGAGAAAAATATTTTATTTAAAAACTTTATTGATATGCGAAAAGAAGATGATCTTTGGACAACAAAAAGCATGCACGGTAAATAAGTGTACTTCTTTGAGGAAACGGGCGTGTTTTTTCTTTCCAAACAACCCTTTTGCCGGATGTCCCGGTCGCTGCCTGGACAAATATGGCAACCCTACTCTAAGTGCACGGACACATAGTTAGCGACGCTGGTAGCAGTGCTGGTAGCGGCGCTGGTAGGGCAGCGCTTGCATACACAGGTGCTTATGGCAATAAAGTATAAACACACAGCGCGGAATCAGCACCGCTAGCAGCACCGCTCGAAGCGCGCGCTCATGCCCATAAGCACCTGTATATATTCAAACGCTCCGCTACCAGCGCCGGCACCAGTACTGCTAGAAGCACTGCTACCAGCGCCGCGTCGCTAACTATGTGTCCGTGCACTTACAGGCGTATTTTCTGCAGCGTTTTGACGCGCTTCCTAAAACGCGTGTGTTCTAAAGTTTATTTACAAAAAATATAATATTGATCAGCTAAAAGCCTTCTCAAAGCCTTCTCCGGGTTCATAATTATTCTTCCGGCTGTCGCGATTAAACGAATTACGCGACCGACATTCGGGATGATCGCAACAAGCATCGCAGAGTGCGTTGTTGTTGTTGCATTTCCTCCTCCGGTATCATGATCCATCAATGGAGAGCTTTATCGATCGGCTCTGTTCGGATGCTGACCCGGAGCGGGCGATCTTAGCCGACCACTCCTGGAAACGCGAAAGCTTAGTGGCACAGCCAACTCCGCGGAATCCTAACCTGCTTGGAACTCGCGCGACCCGGTGGCAAGGCGTAAGGATGGCACGAAATCTATTGTGACCGGAAGTTCAATGGGCCGGAAATTACGCAAGTACACTGTAAAAAACGACACGTGTAATTTTGTGTTTGGAGTTTTGTAAAGAGATACAATAATATATTACTTATTAATATATTAACAATATTACTCGAACATTTTTTAATTGAAATGAATATTGAAAAAAAAGTAAATTTTGTAGATTTATGGTAGTAATCTGTGGTAAAAATCCATTTCATTGTCTGGCTACAAACTTTCAGTGTTGATTTGATTTAAGCACAAGTTTGCGAAAAGTAGGGCACCTCTTTGTTTATGGGATAAACGATAGGAATAATTATTATAATTATGAATTCCTCATTTTTAGAATGATGATAAAAGTTTTTTACCTATAATTAATACATTTTGCACAGAAAATAAAAAAAATTGTCCGGAAAAAATGTTCATTGATTAAGACTTTAATATGCGTACTAACAATATAAATAGCAAATAAGTAATAAGAATAATAAAATAATAAAAGGTGTTAAAAGAAAAGTATGTCTGCAAGTTTTTAGTAACAAGTTATTCAAAATATTGTTATAAATAACATAAAACGGGAATGAACAAATTCAACGGAATTCTCAAACCCTCTGTCAATAATTCCATATTTCAAATAATTTACTGCGAATAAGTTAAAAATATGCCGTTTCATAAATGGACATAACGGCATACTTAATATCAAAAAAGCATTCCCCTTTTTCAAATGTAACGCCCCTTACCATGACAAAATAAATGAAAATAATTTATTGTGGTTCAAAATTGTCCAAAAGCTTATTGTAAAGTTTTATATAAATTAAAACAAATTAAATTCGAAAAGAATCCGTGGAAAATGTTACTGTCGCATTTTTTTTAAAATTAAACGTGAACTGTAAATGTGTTGTCAAGTTTATAAGTATGTAATTTGGTTACATTCGTTTGTTGTACAGAAGTTGAAAAATTTCAGTAATTTCATAAATGTCTAAAAAAACTAAAAAAAAAAAAAGAAACGATCTATTGTGTCGTACGGTATGTTGTGCGTGTTAAAACAGACCTATAGGCCACTGAACAAATGATCTGTCTTGCTTTGCTGAATGGCATTTGCAGCAACTATTATTACCTCACTCACGAGTACATCATGTTTTTTTTTATGATCACATATTTTTTACTTGTTTGTTGTCATTGTTTGTTCTTGCTATTCAGGCGGCAACACGTGGACACAACTGTCCGTTTCTAATATAATAATTTAAAGGACTAACTGTGAGTTTTAATTAATTCCAATGGAAAATGGGTACCCTTTTTAATAGAAAAAATCCATAGATTATCGGCTAGATGCAGTATTGTACCAAACTATAGTTTCCTTTCCATTTCTCGGTTGAAGCACCAACGACAATACTCAACATTGATTTTTGCCCAAAAGGTATGGCAACAAAAATTTCCCATTAAAAAAATTCTTTGCAAAAATCTTGTAATTGGCAGTTTTTGTAGCTCTCAAAAAAGAAATATTGCGACGGCACCCATATTTTTTTTAATGTCAAGAGCTTTCATGATACTTGACATATGTACATAGTTGTCGTTGTCACCATAGTCGTCACATGGTTACCACATGGTTGTCACAATTATTAAAAGTCAATAAAAGACCTCAAACTTCATTTTTTTAGAACTTTTTTGAATTAAAGGAAATAAAAATACGTATATAATTTAAAATATTTTTAATTTGGTTCATTAATATTGTGTGGCTTTGAACAATTTAAACTTCTGAAGAAATCGTAAATGTATTACAAGTAGGAACTGTCATATCGGGATGCCCGTTTTACATTATGCTGCATTTCGTGGTAAAAGTTTATATTTGGAAAGTATTATTTATGGTGCGAAAGTGGATCCATTTCATTTGGGATGGTGCGGGGCGATGTAGGTCAGGTCCATAATTAATGTGTTCATTAGATTATTATGGTTTGATGTTATGGCGGTGGGTATGTTTACTACGGAAGAGGTTGTTATTTTTAGAAATTCGCTTGCTAATTAATAATTAATATGGTTATGATTCGAAGATTATAATATAATTCGTTGATTTTGTTAATTATTCATTTCCGTTTTATACTCATTTCTTAAATTAAAGATTGATTTTTATGTATTAATGTGACATATTTAAGAATATTAATTAATATTTATAATGCATTAAGTAATATTTATCCACACAGCTTTAATGAAATGTAAGTACCTATAATTTGCTTAAGAGTCAATCAAATCATCAAAAAAATAACACACACAGTAATTGGTTTAGTAAAATGCATATAATTTGGTAAATAACAAGCTGCTACCTATAAAGCGTAACAGACTGACTTGATTTATTTACATAATTATTATAATAAACCTCTCTTTCCGTATACAGTATACACCAACTCAAAATCTGGGTTAATGCCAGAACCGTATTACAGCGTGTTTTTGCTAGAAGAGTTTATTTATTCCGCATCGTTATTCTTCTTTATTTTCACTTCCTTGCCCCATAACAAACTATAATCGCATCGCAAATAAGAAAGGAGGACGACATTTAGCTGCCGAAAAACACCCCTAGAGTATCACAACCACAACTCACCAGATAACGACAATGAATATTTTATTTCACTTTACCTACGTTTTGATCAATGCAAGTCGTTGTCGCAAATTTTATACCATGTTTTTTAGATTTTCAATTGCAATAACATGTTTAATTTAATATACAGTGTGTGCCAAAAAGTTGGAACCATATGGGAAACATTTTTATTATTCATTTCTCAGAAAATTTTATTCTTCAGAAAAGTTGTGCCTTTATATTATTATTACCGTCAAATGTTATTTGGAAAAGTTAGTTAGGAGTAAAAGTTATATTCAAATTTGTAATCACAGCCACCTATCTTCATTTTTTTTTAATTCTTACCTCTGTAATAAAGGTTATTGTGGCTGATATTGATTCTATTGAACTCTTATTGAGAATTTTTGAGAATAAAGTTATTTTTTTAACTTGTGATTTTGATAAGATTCGTAGCAAGTTTTGAAAATTATTGTCGGACCTTAGGATTGTACCGTAACATTCTGATTTAGATAAAATTCAGAACCTCCAATATGTACATAATTTGTAAACCACAACTGATTAGTTATTAAAAGTTATTAATAATTATCTGCAATGTGCTACTAAAAAAACTGACGACAAATTAGAAATCAAAATAAAAAATTAATTTCCACGTGCCCCCCTTCTCTTTTAATACAAAGAATAGTTCGTTTAAACAATACCCTTGACACTCTACGTGTCTTATAATTTTCACCAACAATCAAAACAATTTCTATTTTTTCCTCTTTGGTTAAATAATTCATTTTGATTAATATTATTAAAGAAGCGCTGAGTATAACAACTCAAAACAAACTGTCAAAATAATGAGGTTAGATTACACAGTAGAATAATCATTATATAGGCAAAACCGGGAGAGGTGAAGTTGACTCATCGCTTAAAATCGTATGAACCAAGATATGGACGTACCGCGCGGATTGGTTCTATTGCTGTGTATATTTGGTTGCCTACTAGGTAGTTCGTTAAAGATTAATACATATTTAATTACTAAAAATACTATCATTGGTCATTTAATTGTGATAATATCCTATCTAATTTATATATCCATCATTACCATGTTTAACAGAAGCAAAGTCAAAACATACCAACTAGCCCATTTAAGACAGTGTATTTGTGCGGTTGGAATTAGCTCAGAAATAATCATTTTGTGACTGAGTGCTTAAACTTGGAGTTTCTTTTCTGTTTGTGTAGACATTATTAAATATGTTTTGAAATTCATTTCTGAATATTTCAGGATAAGTATTTCACAAAACGGTGGTAAAGTTTGTTGTAAATGTGAGGTTATGTTTTTAATACGTGTTTTGATAAAGGATTAAAAGAAATATGAACTGAAAATTACTTTATTTTGATAAAATATATAACATATATACATAAATAATAATATATATTATATTAAAAAAAAAACATGGTCTTCTTCGACAACATTGTCCAGTATATACAGACATAAATAATAATAAAATATATATATAACCAAAAAACATAGCCACAGTAGACAATCCATAGCCACATGCTGCCTACTGGATTCTGTTGAACATGTGAACTGTTCATAAATTAATTGTTAGAGTCTAATTTGTTGTCAGTTGTGTTCAAAGCACATTGCAGATAATTATTTATAACTTTTAATAACGAATCAGTTGTGATTTACATAATATGTACAGAATGAAAATTATGGACCATATCTAAACCACAATGTTACGGTAAAATAACATTGCATCAAGAAAGTAATAATTTTGTGATAATTCTCAAAATTGATTAGAAATCGTACCAAAATAACCAGCTAAAGAAAAAAATAACGTTATTCTCAAAAAATACATCAATAAGAGTCCAATAAAATCAATATAAGCCATAATAAATTTTATTACAGGAGTGTAAATTTAAAAAAAAGGACGTTCTCTTTTTTTTCATGACAGGTGGCTGTGATTTTAAATTTGAATATAATTTTTACTCCTAACTTTTCCAAATAATATTTGTCGGTAATAATGAAAATAAAGGAACTTTATCTCTTATCATTAATTCAAATTTTCTGAACCAGACTGTATATAACTTGATAACCGCATTTTTGGTTTTACGCCAAGCAGAAACTTTTATGAAGAATAAAATTTTCTGAGAAATAAATAATAAAAAAGTTTCCCAAATGGTTCCAACTTTTTGGCGCACACTGTAGAGTTGAAGCAACGGAATATAAAGGGTTATTTTTTAAATCGCCTTCTCATTAAGAACGAATGTTAACGGTTCAAGTGAAATTTGCAGGTCATTCAGGTTCAGTTTCGTCCAGTAGTTTTTGAGAGACTTTGACTTTGACTAATAGCTAATAACAACAATTTTTAAATATAACTACCTATCTAGACGTAGTATGTAACTAAGTTTATCACCGTAGGTATGACACATATAAACATTGATAGAACCATTGCAATGTAACGTACATTGATGGAATTAAGTAAGTTCTATAAATATTTTAGCAGTGTGTCGATGATACATCCAAGTACAAGTTTTTTGTTATTCTGGTCGACGGCTCGGCCGCTAAGTGCAAAAAAATGTCCGTTTACGCTTCAACTCGTATACCGGAAATTTATTATTTGCGAAACCTTGTTCGAATGCTTTGAATTGGTTTATAATGATTTATATGTTTCTATTTATTAGCTTAATGTGTAATTAATTAATGTAATTCATACATTGCAATGTAATTGTGTTTTTATTAAATATGACGTTAATTTTATATTAATAAACATAAAAGTTTTCGATTACATGAAATGAAAATCTCATTTCAAGATATTGCATGCAACACAACAAATTATACTTACAACCTTATTGCATCTAATACCTTTTTTTGTGTGTTAATAAATACAAAAATCAATTTGTTGTTGTCAATATTTTTACTTTTCAGGTTATTTCAGAACTGACATATGTATTAACATTTATTCACAAAATAGAAATAAATTAAAATTAAATTGCTTTAAATTTGTCTTTATGGTAATTTGTTAATTGTGATTTACTCGTGCTTTCGAGATATTTAGCTTCAACGATATTTTGCAGTGTTTAACTTAATACAGAAAGGAGTATGTATTTTGTATAGCATGAATGTATCATTACTATTTTTTTATATTATTATTTTGTATTTACTATACAGCAATATGTTTCAAATATCTGACAACTGAAAGTAATGACAATTATGTATATCACTAATTTACAAAAATGTTTGGAAATTTACGACGAAAAATTTTCGACGAATTTTGATGGAATGTAAATATGTTATAATTATTATTTTAAAAAAATAAACTAAAATATACGACCATCTAAAAGAACATTTATACAACATAAAAATTATTTCATCAAAGTTGACCTGGGATGAGTATAAATTGTGTTGGTAACGGGTATATAATTTCCCAAAAGGAGACGCTTCAGAAAGAAAAGTTGTTGGTTTCTCTTACTTATAGCTTTTATTGCATATTAATTACTTACAATCATATGCAATAAAAGGTATACGTAAGAGAAACCAACAACTTGACGATTTGAACCAGGGACCTTTGCGTCGCTAGCACAATGCTCTCCCAGCTGAGCAATTGACATTGTGCTAGCGACGCAAAGGGCCTTGGTTTAAATCCTGGTTGTGGCTGTAATTTTTGATATATTTAAAATTTACATCCCGCCTGTATGTTACCATATTATTAACTTATAATATTACTTTGACAAAGTATGTCGTTAAACATTTTCAGTTATAGTTTATATTGTTTGGAAATTAAAAAGACCTTCATTTTTAATAAATATGCATTTTAGCTAACCTTACAGTAAACAATTCATAAGTCAAAATGTTACTTTTAACTTATTATCGTTGTTAATGCACGCCTCTTAATTTATTTAGAAAACAAATTAAGAAATAAAATTTCCAATAATGTTCCAGCTAATATATAGTAAATGAAAAATGTGTGCTTATTGAACTGGAACTCTATTACAATAAAACTTCTGTAGAGCTCTTTGAAATATTAACAAAAAAAGAAAAATAAAAAATTAATTAGTTATCAAACAATGCAAAACCAAAAATGAAACACAATAAATACATATTACAACAATAAAAAATTATTAATTATAAGTAAAATTTTAATAATTTGTTTTAACAAATGAACAAAAGAAAATAGCATAATAATGTTTTGTTTTTTTTTTCTAGAAAGTAGAAAGTAATATGTTTCATATGGTCTTATTGGTTTTCTTTGTTCCTTCTGAAGTTGGAGCCGTTTAAAATAAGATATTGTTAATAATTCAAACGGCTGTAACTTTTTAATGAATTGAAAAAGTAATTTACTTTCTGAAAAAAATTGTTTTGCGGAAGAAACGTGGGACACCTGTATATATTGCTATAATTTAAATTATTTTGGTTGTCAAGCATGTATTAGATGTCATGAAAGATAATTGAACATTAACTGCTGTAAAGTAAATACAGATATAAAATTTCCATTGTCCTTCATACAAAATAATGCTCGTCCTAAATGTAAATTAAATTAAATTTCGAGAATTTATTTACATTTAGTGAATATATTTTAATATTACAATTCTGAAATAGTCTATATTTAGTGATAATCGTTGGCATCAAGTTGATTTGCGCATTTACTTACTTACTTACTTAAGCCCGTCATCCTACTGCTAGGCAAAGGCATTTACTTGCGTAATTAATATGTGTATTAGTTAACACAAATTTATATGTGTCATGATATTACGCAATATCTTAAAATGATCTTTTCGTATCATATTATCAAACATGTTTATTAATATTATTATAAAAGTAATTCTATATTTAATTAAATGCATTACCTACTCGTAAACTTAACTGTAGTGATCATATTTCATTTATTACATTGCAATGAAGATACCACATTAAGGAAAAGGTCGGACACGCTAAAAATAAACTAAATCCCGTTACATTACATCCATCGAAAAAGCACCTCGTGACGGACAACTTTTTGCGATGCGGCCGGGTCGAGGTAGAACAGTACACGAATATATAACCGACATACTATTTTCAAATCCTGTGATAGCGATACGAACTTACTTATTTCCATGACTGTACGTTACCATAATATCATGCTTTTCCTGTAAGGATTTCTTGTCATAACACTTCATCTTTTTTATTGATTCTTGTGACAGTTAGGGATGATGTACACTATACGTTTCGTTGCCATTCCATGTCCATACTTTCTAACGTAATGTCGGTTTCAAACGAAACATCTAGTGTGCATCAACCACAACACTACTGTAATGAAATCAATCTTTCAAAAGTACTGCAGATTTTAGTGCTCCGTTAAGAAAGCAGTTGAAATGGTTTCAGAGATATTTTGAAAACCTATAAAACGTATTTTTTTAATATGGTCAGAACTTTTTTGTTTGTAACTCGCTCAAGATGTTGTTTTGATATCAGTTTTAAATTTGTTTGGCAATAAGTTGCTAGAAACAAATGAATGGTTTATCTTATGGTTTATACATATTTCGAACCGCCATTTTTTCTGAGTTAATTTGATATGACACAAGTCATAAGTTTAATACTTTCAGATGGCTAATGAAAGTTATTCTTACATTAGTATTAATGTAAGCTTTTCTGAAAATGGGGTAAACATACATTTCACATTCATTTCATCTCAGAAGCGATCTACGTTCTCGAAAAAAATGGTTACCATCAAAATTTTACGCAGAAAATCCTATACCGTCACAACTGCCGTTTCAAATATATAGGTGTACCTACTCCCGTAGTTGAAAAAATGAAAAATAATCATTATGTTCCCACCAGGTACATGGGATGCAAACATTGATATAAAAAAATTGATATAATTGTTCTGCAATTGAATGAGTATTTTATTATTTTTTATTTCCTTTAATATTGGATCACCATTTACAAATTACAACTGCGCAAAATTCTTTGCAGAAGTAATATTACTTCAATGAATTGCGTAGATAGAAACTAGGCTTTATCATTCAACAACTGTTTGCTGTGCTACTACTACGACTTGATATTTCATGGTTTGCTTCGTTCTTTTTTACCAGTCGCCTAATTAAAGATACGAAACGCGTTCATTAGAGAAGGCTTGTTAGCTTAGTTTAGTTTTGCTCATACCGCCCACCTGGATTACAGCGCTTCGTCGCTGTTGGTGACATTTGACAGCAAGTTCGTCTTCGATTCGTGCCTCTAATTAATGTGGAATTGGTCATTTTCAGTAGTAATTGCCGGCATTATTGCTTACCGCGTCTCGTATACGTGCCTATAAACTAAAAGTGCAATGTAAGATATGACAGAAGCGCGCACTTCGTGAAAAACAGTATGGTGCTGCACAAATTGGCCACGACTAGGTATTGGAATTCAAGGAAACAAAGGAAGCGGTAAGTTGCTGTTTGAAAATTATGATTGATTGTGTTAGTTAATGTTTTTTTCCGCCAAGTCATTCACCAGTGTTCTAAATTTCTCAGTCAAAAAATTTGGAGTGCTTTGTGCTTGCTTTAAACGAGCTAATTCTGAAAACTGCATCGCGAAGTTTAGTTGTAGTATTAATATACCAAACACGAACCGCAGTGTGAGTAGGAACCACATTGCCAATATCGTGGTTTATTCACACTTGACTGTAAGTGTAATATTTCAAGAAAACTAATATGATTTTTTTATGAATATTTTGTTGATTAGCATTATATAATGTTGTTATGTTTGATAATGTTACTGGCTCATGCGATAGGGCACCTGCATTATCGACGCGTTATCTGCCTAACTTGCCGGTGTTACTATTTACGGATATTAAAATGAACATTCAAATCATTTTAGTTTAATGTTCTGTGTTTTTTTATTTTGGATTACTTATACGGTGGCCTAGAGGGCGTAGCGTTTTATAATTTGGGTGAAAAGTCTTTTCCTAATTGTACAATGCTGAAGGAAACCTGGTAAGATTTTGAAATCTGACGGAGAGATCTTATTATTATATATTTATTAATTACTTTATTATTATATTACATACTTACTTAGTTTGAATTAAGTAAAGTCGAATTATTTTGTGTTCGGTTTAGATTTGAATTGCAAACTCGGACATATGCAACTTTAAATTAAAAAATCGAATGACAAACAAGATTGAAAAGAGGTAGGTATTCATTCTATTACAAACTTTCGACTAAAATAAGGTTGATAATGGTCATACCACATTTTTATTTTTTGTATTTTAAATTTAAAGTTGGTCTGCTATTTTTTAAATTAGTTTAGGTTTTAGATAATTTTGGTCATCATAAAAATGTACAACTTTTAGGCCGGTTACAGTGCGACGCTGACGGTCGGAATCAGGGTTGCCACCTTTTTGTAATTGTTCACGAGGACAGTAAGAGGGTGAAAATATTATGTCATATCCAATACACCCACATCATGCTTCCACATAAAACACAATCAAATAATAAAGCAAAATATTCTTGAAATATAACAAAAACAAATTCTACATTACTTTATTAAATATGCAAAGATAACACTTTGCTATGGTAATATATCACATAAAAATCAAATTTAGATATATTCTGTAAAACTACCATGTAAACCGAAATTTCGCTACCGAAATATCAACCTATCATAATATGCAGAAGGCTTTAAACTCTTTTTGCCTTTTTGGAGCCAACTTTTGGTGGTTAGCCAGGAATTGTTAAATTTTGTATCTCGCTTAATTTTTTTGGTGGCGGAATGCCTCATTGCTGTAATTAAGGTAAAATGAAAAAATAAAAATTAATCTCTTTGTAGAGATTAATTTATTGATTTATTGGCTTGTGCCAATAAACTACAGTATTCAATGAAATAAATATTGTTGGCGTCAAAGAAATATGTTTTGATCCAAACGAATAAATTTATAATATTATTCGTTAAAAATTAGAAATATTTTCTATCTGTGTACACGAGGACAAATGGTATCACGCCGAGGACACGAGGACAATCTTCGTGAAACGAGGACAGGTGGCAACCCTGGTCGGTACCGACCGTCCGCGCGTGGCGTCGCGTCGGTCCGCTGTCTCTTTTTAAACACTTAGGGTGGTGTTTTCAATGCCTGTTTAAACCAGGAATATAGTTCAGCTATACGAAATCCTTCAGACCTAAACCCGGTTTAAACTGGCATTGAAAACCTAGCCTTACAGAGCAGCGCTGACGACCCTCGCTGAACCGTGGGTCGGCAGTTGTTATTTCAACAGCTGATGCACCATTCGCATACGGCAACCAGTACAACAATTGGACCTATAGCTTTCTAGCAAATTTTGCGAGTTGTGTGTATTAATGGTTGACGACGGCAACATATTCATAGAAAATTTCGTCAGCATCCTATTATTTCTACAAAATATTTAAAAGGTGAATTCCATACGTTATTTGGGGATCTACGTGAACACAAAAGGACATTCCTTAACTACTTTCGACTTTTCTATAAGAAGTTTTGATGAATTACTTAAAACCTTGTTATATGTATAGGATCCGAATAACTCCTACGGAACGATGAGCTGTTACTGTGAGGCGAGAATTTTGAATTAGATTTATTAAGCCTACCGTAAACTAAAATGTAAACTAAAATCTTTTTTTTTTATTTATTTTATTTCGTGCTGCGCAATTTTTGTTTTTAAATACGTTCATACTAAGCTCTGTTTCTATATTATTATTACAATATTAAAGATGTTGATATTCTATCTTAGGGTAGCCTGGTGGCTCATTCACTGGATGATTGTTAATTGACGGCTGTCCTGTCACTGTGGTGGGAGACATTCGCGTTTCGCTAAATGTTGGAGTAGGAGAGGTCATCGAGGAACTCCCCAATGAACCTGGTCTATTTAACATGTGCCCAATTTCCATGGCCTTTTGAAGTACTTCTATTCGAAACCGCAGTTTTTGATAATCGGAAAATTTACCAACAATTGGCAGTAATGACGTAAAGAATGCCATATCGTCATTCTGGCACATTTTGGCATTTTCCTTCATGAACACAAGCATCTCCCGGTCAATATCGTCGTCACAATCGGTAATCCTCTTTCGTGGGCATGTTTTCTTTCTTTTTATCTGTGGTTCATCTACAATTTCCTGGGTGAGTAAATTCTGGCTATCATTTTGTGGCAAAAACTCTTGTATTTCTGTTTCTTGAGTTGGGTTTGGGTCCGGAGTGGACAATGAATCTACCCCTGTAGGTGTGGCCTTTTCGAGGAATAACATGTAATCGTAATATATATATTTCTTCTTCTTTGTTGCCCCAGAACCTGATGCTTGAAATTTTAAAGGCTTGGATCTGCTGTACGCGTCCCTGGCCGTTTTCCAACGTTGTTGGACTGCTTTTTCTGTAACAATAAATATTTGTGTTTATTTCAATTACCTGGCATGTGGAAATACGTTCACAGCTCTTTATGACAGTTATCGCATTGGGATCTCAATCATCGGACAAATAGTTGCGGAGGTGTGTGATTCTTATATGGGATTTTTTTATGAGAATAATGTCCTCAGTTTCCAACAGTGAATAAATTAGTTTTAATTGCAACAGGATTCGAAGACGTAGCTAATTTTCCAAATTACATTGGCTGCATAGACGGAAAACATATAAGAATCATATCCCCTGGCAACACTGGCAGCTTATTCTGTAACTATAAAAATATTTCTCTGTGGTTCTACTTGGTATGTGTGACGCTAAATATAGATTCGTTTGTATTAATGTTGGGTCTTGTGGTACAGAAAGTGGTTCAACCATATTTAAAGACAGTCGTCTCTTCACTTATTTAACTAATGCACACATCAAATTGCCACAACCGAAGCCACTACCAACACAGACGGTGAACCAGTACTTTTGTATATTTAACTATATAGGTACTGACTCTTGCTAGAAGATACATAGAATGTACATTTGGAATTATGAGCAAAACATTTAGAAAATCTCATAGATCAATGAATATGTCGCTGGAAAATACGCTGAAGATAGTGAAAGCATGCTGTGTCTTACAGAACTTCATAAGGGACAGAGACGGTTTCCAAGAGGAGCATACATGGACTATATCATGACTGGAGGAAAACGCAAGTAATAATATGAATCAAGTACGATCAAGAACAGGTGACGCTGTGAGAGATAAATTTGCCGATTATTTTATTTCATCACAAGGTTCTGTCCCGTGGCAAGATGTATATTTTAAACACAAAATGTTGTAACCCATACAAATCATAGATACAATGTCTTTCTAATGCTAGTTTAGATAACCCATATCTGTGACCCATATGCATTCGTATGTATGAGGTTAAAATAACAATGGTTATTGCCTACCTGATTCCCTTTTCTGGCTGCCTGTCATTTCTTCAAAATGTGGCACCACTTCTCGGCACACTTCCTGCCACGCCAATTGTCGAGCGTCCCGATCTTTATACAGATCATGGGAACTATCCCACAGTAGTTCTCTAATACGGACTTCATTAATTACACGCTCTGTGTCAATATTCATAGTTTTTAACTAGCGGTCAACTACTCCTCGTGACGATCAGCGTAGTACTGCAATGGCGCGTCGGCGCACCGACATCCGCACCGCCGACGCGCCTAGCGTGTGGTCCTCGTCCGCACCACGGTGGCGCTGACGGTCGGTGTTGCACTGCAAGTCCAAGGCCGGTAAAAGCGTATTCTACAGAGGCTCCGCCGACAGGCATTTGCGGGCGGGGACGAGGTCCACCAGTGACGTCCCAAACTGCTATCTCGGAACACGCAAAACTCCTATAGCCTACTATGATGTTTTATCGGTCCTGACACCACTGACGTCACTTTTCCGTGAGTTTGTAGGCATCTGCGGAGGTCGGTATATAGAATACATTGGCGGTATAGGCATCAGCGCAACCTCTGTAAAATACGGCTCTACCAACTTTTCTGCAAGCCCTCATATATCGTTGTTGATATTGGCCGGGTGCGCGATCCAACCGTCTCTGCAGGCCTTGGCGGTACTATGTCACCGCGTAATAGTAATAGCGGAGATCCGACCTTGAAACCGTGTTTCTAAAACTCTTACCAAGAGAAGTTAGCGTCGAAACTTGGTAACCTAATAAAATTTAAAGCGCCATACGCACCACCAAATTCCCTGTTCTTAAAGAAGAAGAAGTCGATGACATAGAATGTAAATATCGTGGTAAACGTAACCCACAGATAAATAACCTAATTAATTGAATCGCCGAATTCGAAAACAGTACCTACATGGCCACATAATCTACTGTGTACTGTTTTCGAACTCGGCGATGCAATTATAGTGCGATTTCCTGCACGGTTCGCTAACAATTCATCGTTGTTAAAGTAGTTAAATTATACCAATCAGTAAATACTTCATCAAAGAAGAAGTCGATGAGATGAAATGTAAATATCGTGGTAAACATAACCCACAGAGTCATAATCTAATTAATTATAGTACCATTTACTGCACGGTTTGCTATTAAATTCATCGTTAAAGTTACACGAATCAGCAAATAGTACATTAACTATTGGTGATATGAGGATTACGTGCATGGAGTTATATATTAATTATTTTTTGTATCTTATAGCTTATACGCATATCAAGTCGGCATAGTGATCTAACGTAAGTCCATCAGCACACTGGACGTGCATTTATTGGTTACCTTACTCCACATTAACGTACAAACAATCCAATCGGTAAATATTTCCAAGAAGAGTGACGTAGACGTGAATAAGAGCAATCTCGATGTACTCGACTTTGTTTATACAAGTTGGCGTAAAAGACGACAGTCTATTTTCTTAGCTAATAATTTTTGTTATAATCAGAGAGGGAAATCTACCTACAGTCGTCCATTTGTGAAAGCGGTGTTGTTTATTTCTAGTATGGTTTCTAGTCAATGAATGATACGTACTTCACAAATATATGTAATACATACTTATATTGCGGCTAGACATGATTCAAAGCGAAATGGAAGATACTCTATTCTATTTCTTTCTCCAATTCCAACGTGCTCTACGCGCATGCGTGAGCGCTACGCGTATGCGCAAATTAGACCGCAACAGTGTTGTTTAAAATTCGCGGTCAAATTGAGTCAGCGCGTCTGCGCATAGCGTACATAAACATTCTACCCATCTCCTTTCATACGCGGAATAATTTAACATTGGTCGAATGGGTAAGACTGACTTCACATGGTGGTGAAACAAAAACTAGTTATCACGAACAAAGAACATAAATATAAACCATTGATTATGTATACATATAATACATATTCAAAGTATAAACTAAAGAAATAAACAATAAAAACTAACAGCTGTTTTAACAATACATAAATAAGTAACACTGCTCTTACATATGGACGATAGCAGGTAGAGTAAATTCCGCTCTCTGATTATAACCAAAATTATTAGCTAAGAAAATAGGGCGATGGCCTAATCCTAACGTGTTTAAAAAAATAGATGAAATAGCAGCCCGTGCAGGAAATCGTACTACAATTAATTAGGTTATGTTTACATTTCAATTCATAGACTTCTTCTTCTTTAAAAACAGGGAATTTGGTGGTGCTTTTAATTTTATTAGGTTACCAAGTTTCGTCGCTGACTAATCTTGGTAAGAGTTTTAGAAACCCGGTTTCAAGGTCTGATCTCCGTTATTGCTGCAGTTCGCACTAAATGGTACAGTTATCTGTAGTGTATAAAGTGGTCCGATCAAACTTGTATTATTTATTACAATGTTGCATTTGTTATTATTTCTTCCTGTATTATTACAGTTGACAACGCAACACTTAATGTGCCCCATTATGATTATAAGATTATTTATACCAACGATCTGTTATGAGTTCTGACAGATCAGAACAAAACATAATGCGCCGTGCACTAGTGCACACTGCACATGGTGTCGGCCGGTATTTCTCCGCTACGGGCTTGTTTTGCAACTCCCTTCCACGGGGCAGGCACAGGGCCAATACCGGTCCGCGCTGACCGTCAGCGTTGTACTGTAACCGGCCTAAACATCCCTCTACCACCAGTAATAAACGAGTTCAAACACGCTGTATGGCAGTTTCGTTGATACATTTATCTACAATCACAAACAATACATAAACAAAGGAAAAGTGTCAACGAGTTTAGTATTTACTTGTTCCCGCTGTTTGCCAAATGTCATACCTACTTCGTAAATAATGACTCGCATCCAAGCTTTCGCTCTGTTATCTAATACAGATATTATCTTAGCTGAAAAAAACCTACTAAAATAAATAAGAAAGCTACTATACAAATACAAGCAAAATAATACGAAAAGTACAAACAAATAGGCATAAATTCGGCAATTGAAAATTGTAATTTGACTTGAAATTCTATAGAATCATGCTAGTCTTTTTTGAGGGAAGCACAATGGCAAAAACAAAAATTAGTCTTTAAAATGACAGCAAAAGCAAACGTGTTAAGTGAAGTAGTACTCCTTTTAAAGAAATTAATGTTGACTGCTACAAATAAATATATTTTCGCCTCTATTCAAACAAAGATTTAGTTTACTTAAAATAACACTCCTCCCTGTATAACAGAATGAACGAAATAGTAAAAATTAGTCTGGGATAAATTGATCACGCTTTTGGTGTCCCTAGACCGTTGTCAAGTTAGCCCCCCCACTTTTGAATTTTAAATAAATTTTTATGCAAATCGTTTGGGAATCGTTAGGGAGGGTTTGGGAGTACACTTTTTTCGTTTGGCAGTAAATGGTTTTTGAGAAAATGAAAATTGTTTTTTGTACCGTCAAGTTAGCCCCCAACTTTCACATTTTGTGATTTTTTTTACTGGAATAGTTTGGAAATCTTTAGGGAGGATTAGGGAGTCTAGTTTCGACGTTTGGGAGTAATTAGTTTAACTGCAAAGTAATATAAATGTTTAGTACATAACCTCACTTTTTAGTTTACCGGCGGAAAGTTACGCTAACGGCTTTGTTTTGCTATACATTTTACCCATTTCTTCACAGACGGTTAGAATATGGTAAGGGAGGATTAAAAATGCCACTTTTTATATAAGAGAGTGCATTATTTGACCGCAAATCAATAAAAAGCTTAGGGTACGGAAGCCGACATAGCTAATGTATTTATCGGCTTTTTTTACACAAATTGGTTGTATTTCTGCAATAAACCGTTAAAGAATTATTAGGGAGGATTCAATCCACTTTTGATATAAGGGAGTATATTAGTTTGCCTAAAATTAAAGATTGAGGTTATGTACATACTCAACTATTGAATTTATCGCCTTTCCCTTCGATAAATGGTGTGTATTTCGTCATAAGTAATTAGAAAATCATTAGCGAGGATTAAAAAGTTCATTTTTGATGTAAGGGAGTAGATAATTTTATCGCAAATCAATATCTAAGGTCGCGGTTATGTACCTTTTGAATTAACGCATTTAAAAACTTCTCTTTCCATAAATGGGACGTATTTTGTTCATAGTCTTGCAATATTAAATTTGTAAATTTAATATATTTATTTATTGCTTTTATTTACATTTATTCGACTGTCATAAACGCCATCTATGAACCCTCGTAAGAATCATACTGTGAACCACGGGAACCACAAACAATTCAAAATTGTGGCAAGGTATGCAGCCAAATATACTTGCATACGTATCCATTGGTTAGTTTAGTTTTTAAATACTCCTATCTAATAAAATACATTATAAAGAAACTCTCTTCGACCGCCCGAAAAAGCAAAGTTTTATTTAAGACCACAATTTAGCAGACAAAAACAAATCCTTGGAATAGGTATACAACATACTTTTATGCTTATTATTACATACATATCTTTATGTATATCATCTTTATGACTATTTTGTGAACAAACGAAAGACTCATAATGTATGTTCTTCCAAACATTAAAGTAAACTCCATCACCGTCCCCAGAAATATTGCAAGATAAGTCTTTAAATAAGTTAATTCAGAAGGTACATAACGGCGACCTGAGATATTGATTTCCGGTAAAATTATCTACTCCCTTACATCAAAAGTGAACTTTTTAATTCTCCCTAAAGTTTTTCTAATGACTTATGAGTCTTATCACAAAATAGACGCCATTTATCGAAGGGAAAGCGCCGATAAATGCAATAGTTGAGTATGTACACAACCTCAATATTTAATTTTGATTTGGGTCAAACTAATATACTCCCTTATATCAAAAGTGAACTTTTTAATCCTCCCTAACGATTCTTTAGCGGTTTATTGCAGAAATACGACCAATTTGTGTAAAACAAAGCCGATAAATACACGTTAGCCATGTCGGCTTCCGTACTCAAAGTTTTTTATTGATTTGCGGTCAAATAATGAACTCTCCGGCATTTTTAATCCCCCCTAACCATATTCTAACCGACTGCGAAGAAATGGGTAAAATGTATAGCAATACAAAGCCGTTAGCGTAACTTTCCGCCGGTAAACTAAGAAGTGAGGTTATGTACTAAACATTTATATTGCTTTGCAGTTAAACTAATTACTCCCAAACGTCGAAACTAGACTCCCTAATCCTCCCTAACGATTTCCAAACCATTCCAGTAAAAGAAATCACAAAAAGTGAAACTTGGGGGTAACTTGACGGTACAAGACAATTTTCATTTTCTCAAAAGCCATGTACTCCAAAACGAAAAAAGTGTACTCCCTTACTCTCCCTAACGATTCCCAAACGATTTGCATAAAAATTAACTTAAATTTCAAAAGTGGGGGGCTAACTTGACGGTACAAAAAACAATTTTCATTTTCTCAAAAGCCATGTACTCCCAAACGAAAAAAGTGTACTCCCAAACCCTCCCTAACGATTCCCAAACGATTTGCATAAAAATTTACTTAAAATTCAAAAGTGTGGGGGCTAACTTGACAACGGTTGTCCCTAGTATACAATTCAATACATTGATGTCATGCATTCTCATGCAGCAGAATTTATATCCTTATCCTATAATATGTATACTGGATATGCAACTTAATATACAACTATAATGCTGACGTTTCTCCATTCATGTAATACGTACTACAGCGTTTACTATTATTTAATAATAATAGCTCTATTAACACTGCTATTAATCGCTACCTCCTACCGAGATAGTAATATTATCGTAAATATGTTTATCATCACAAAGCATTGAGAATATTAGTGTTAGTTTTCATAACAATGTAAATTTAGACAAGTATACTGTTAAATTAAGTGTCGGCGGCTGATTAAGGTGACGACACAGAAATCTTGCAAATTCAAAATGTACAAGGCGTCCGGGTTCGTTATAAATAATTGAATTAATATCTGAATTGGCAAGATTATTAATGAATATCTCATATTGATAATCTCTAGTTATTGATGATTTTTAAGCATCAAATAACCGAATAAAATAGATACAACGTTTTTCGTACATAGATTATGAAAATAAATTGCTTTCGGGTTATTCCGGTCGTCAAAATTTTGATGGTTTCTCTAAGGGGTTACGAAAAGGGGTTACGGCCGAGAAGCCATGCAAGGCTTCGCGCGACGATTTCAAACGATTAACTCTCAGGACCGTATTCAATATTTATTTCATTTTCTCGGTCGGGTTTATTTTTTAAACTATCATACGTGATTTTTTTAAAGTAGTCTAATGATGCGTCGTCCACATCGTCATCTTTACGCAAGTTTATTATAATAGGTTCTATATTTGTGTCAACAATATGATCTTTTTTAATATATATTGTTTCGAGTTTCTTGCAATGTGCAACACAATTTTGCCATATCTGTTTTGAAACAGTGTTCATTGCTTCATTGCATAAATTTAACACATCTTTAATTTTAAATGTATTGTTGCTTTTTGCAACTTCATTTTTTACGTATGCCCAGATTAATTCAATTGCATTAAACTCGCAATGGGCTACAGGTAAAGTGTGTTAAAAACAATAACAAAACATGTTCACATCTCTTCGCTGCAATCTATTCTTTCATTAAAAAGCTTCAGATCCCAAAAGTTTTAGTTCTCAACTTCAACGTTGCTCAAATTAACAAATACGATCTTTGTTTTGATCTTTTAATCCTAAGTACGGACCATGAGCCCCGATGCGCCAATACGACGCCGCTCTCGAATCACAACCCCGCCGATAACGTGACGTGTTGCGCGGTGTACCAAAATTAAATCGCAAATTCATATCGATTTATAAAATTAGTGAACATCTGAAGTGGGTTTCTAGTTCAATGGTCTCATTAAACAAAATTCTGCGATTGTTTTCGTACCTATCGCGTTGTTGTACTAATACTCGTTACCGAGATATCCGCTTCCTTAAAAATGTTGTTTATAGCCTTTATTACAAGGAAATTTACAAATACAAAAAATCAATCTGTAGACAAGATCTTGAGTTATACTCTGTGTAAATTTGAATTTTTTTGGGTAAGCGGTTTAGCAGAAAAAAATTTGGAAAGACGAGCGTGTATTACAAAGTGCTAAAATGGGATGTACCCCACTTTTACACTTCTCTCGCGCTTCTGTCCAAACCTAGGGGCAGAAAATTTTGATAGTCAATCATGTTATGTAGAAATGATTCAGGATTATAACACACCTTATTTAATTTTTTTTTTGTTCAGTCGTTGCTGAGTTACAAGCCTCCAAACACAGGGCTCAATACTTTTGCAACCGATAGTAATGTGGACATCCACCATTTTTTACCGTATATTTTTTCAGTCTCATATTTTCCTCTAAAGCTTATTAAAAGATGACGTCTGTACACGACGTGAACTTTACCAGTTTACCACTTTGGGACGGACGTGTTTACAACTTGTTACAGTTTACGACGCCACGGCATGCTTCCACATTTTTATTTTTTTCCCTCTTCATACAGCGACCTGAATATAAAATAGGCGCGCTGTCACTAGATAGGAGTTGCGTATCATATTTAGGTTTATTTCCTTCAGCAATGACCCAGTTATGGCAAAGAGGTTGAAAGTACACCCTGAGAGGGTGATTTTACTAAAAGAACCCTTCATCTCGCCTCTCGTCAAGTTAATTCACCACTCGAGACTGTGAAGACAGCTCGTAATTTTATTAAGTTCTGAAAGACAATACAATTACCTACGTACAAATTACAGCGAGTAGAAGAAGTGGCATACATTCACGGTTTATGATTAAATAGAAATTTCAGATACGCTTATTTTATTCATCAAAATACCTACTCATTTTTAAATCAAAATGAATTTCCGACCTTCCATTGTTTTGACATGATATCATTTGCGTTCTTTTAAATCATTTTTATCTTCCTATGGTAGATTTTTTTATTTCTTTTATATAGGTACTGTTCTGTTTTTGATGAGTCTTTTAATTATTGTTTTATTATGGTCTTTCATAAGAAAACTGGGGAACTTGGCTTTTGTGGATAGAAAGAGAACTGAAGGTTCTTAGTGTATCACGTAATAAAGCAAAAAAAAAAATTGACAAAAGAAGGTGAATTTTGAATTTTTGCTACATTGGTTGAAGCTAATATCTTAGAAACATCAAAAGGCTCTTATAGTTTATATACTTATACTTAAAATGTAGAAAGTTTGTTTACAAGTATTGGTATTGATTACAAAATAGGTACCCCTTTTTCTCTTTGTCTAGCATATTTTGTTTGTTTTATCTTTAATTTTTGTTTTTTGTTTGATCCAGGTTCGCGTCGAAAATTACTATGGATACCTATACATAAATAAATGACAACCATTGTTGATTGATTTACCCCCGTATTGTTCACTATGTAAGTATTTGGTATTGTAAACTTCTAATCGAATAATGAATTAACCAATACCAAATTACTACTAATTTTCTTTTAACCGTTCTTTTAATGATTATCTTATTCTTTTTAATGATTATCTTATTCTTTTTAAGATTTCTTTCTAATTAATTCTCTGTCAATAGTTTAGATTGAAATCTCAACCAAAATGTTGAACACAATGTTTCTAACGAAACAATTTCTATTATTTCTATAATAGATAAATGTTAATATAATGATCCACAGTCATAACATTTGTATTATCCTTGGTAATGAAATATTTAAATAAATGTATGTAAAACATACATTTAAAAAAAATACAAATTGCAGTGTTTTTTTTTTCATTTTACGTGTTACTTTATTTACACCCTGTGTGTATTTAATAAAAACAAATGGATTTTGTGAATGGAAAGTGAATAGGAATTTTTTAATATAACGGGTCATTATAAATGATTGTAGTCGAAGTAGGCCATGATATCAAATGCAAAGATTTGTGATTGTCGCTCTGTTTAAATTCTATACCACTATTCTCCACGCAAAAGTTAAATTGGTTGAATAACCTATTTCAAGTTTGACAGTTGTTTGTGTATAGCGGCAAAAATTTATTAACATGGACATGGCCAACTTCGACTACAATTATTTATAATGACCCTCTGTATTTTCACTGAATACGAATTAGGACTCAAAAGCTTTTAGTATCGGGGTTTCTTTTTATTCTGCTCTTTGTTTGTGTTATTCGGCTAATTTAAGATTAATGAAACGTCCAAAAAGTCAAACGAAAAAGAGTCAAACGCACAATAATTCGTAGTTTTATTTTCTATTATTATTATTAACTCCCGTCCAATTTATTAATGTTGTAATTAATTAATCACAATCATAAATAACTAATTTAAGTAATGCTATAAATAGAGACGAATATTACTAAAATATGGAAAGTTATATGGATTATATGGACAAAAGTTATTATAGATAGACATGACCCAGAATAAAACACTAGTTTCTTTAAAGTTATAATTTAATAATTTGCGTGCGGTTCACTGATCAGAAAGGAAGTATAGTAAAAGAAATAAACATATCATATGCACCAAAAAACAAGGTAGGTACCTACAATAGTAGGTAATATTCCAGAAGCAAAAGTAATTATTCACATTATTACTATCAAATCAGCGCTTTAAATAGTTTTTGGGCACTTTTCTCCTTTTATCAGCTTGTCGGCGAAGTCAATATTTTCCTTTGAGTTTGGATCATCGTCACACCTGTAAAAATAGTAATTGGCAATTAAACCAGGGTTCTTCTGTTTTTTTTTTCATTTACTTACGTGCGAACCACTTCGTAATGGTCCGTGGCTTTGCAGACGAGCTTTAAACATGCCCCAGGAAGGTCGATGCTGTCTCCAATGTGCGTGTGGATACTTGGGAAACCAGCAATGTGACAATGCTTGGAGTGGTCTGTAGGAAGAAAAATACGGATTGTTTGTTTCAATATATTATTTAGTTGTGCTACAGAAACTAATAGATGTAAGGTTTTTCAATGCTTTTTTAAAACCATTAAAAAGTTGTGCCTGCAGATTTTATTCCTTCATTCCTCGAATCTCACTCAGTTAATCGTAAAATTAAAAATACCACATTGTAGCGGACACGATTTACTATCAAAATGATTCTGAAAGCTATATCGGAAAAAGAATGGTTAATTTAATATAATCAATTATATGTGTGCCTGGATATGAAAAGGGACCAGTTGACCGAAATTGAGTTATGAGTGTTTTTAGATAGAATAAGTTATGGCAAAGGTACTCCAACATTTTAAGCCGATTACCATAAAGAGAAATTGAAAAAAAAAATATTTAAGTTGCTGGTGCAAAAATTAAACTTTTGCGCTATGACGCTTCAAACTTTTGCAAAGTTTAAAAGTTAATAACTTCCCGTATATTTGGAAGTTACGCTGACTCCAACATTTTTGGAACAATTTCGATATTAGTTTCAAGATTTTTAGTAGAATTTATTATTTCATTATTCCGTTTGGATTTTATAGGTTTTTTTATCTATAGCGTCATTGGCCTGGGCCTACAATATGTATAGTGTAAGCTAGGTTCTTCATCTCTCGAGTCTTAAGAAGACTTAAGCATTCTCGTGAGGGGTTTATGGGGTCCTCTGATTCCAAATCTTATTTATTTTTAGATTTTTAGAATTCAAAATGGCGGATCTAATATGGCGACCAAACATGTAATTAAGTGTCGAATTTATACAAAAATTAAATTATGTGATATATGAAGGTTACGGATTCCTAATCTGTTGTCAGATGTATAAAATTCAAAATGAGGGATCCAATATGGCGACTAAACATGTAATTAACTGTCGGATTCAGAAGAAAGCAAATATCTGAAGTTAGATGTTTATAATTCAAAATGGCACCGAGTGTAATCTGGCAACCATAATAAATTAACGTGAATTTGCAACTTTTGTGATCCTATTTCCTGTTACATAATTATGCAGCTGTCTGATTTCAACACTTATGTCAGTTAAAAATCCAAATTGGGAGTGTCAAATAAATCAGATAGTATCAAATTATTTTAAACGTTTAACGATAAGAAATAAACATAACTAGGGACACAAACATGGAAATACAATCATAATAAATTTATATAAAAACCGCATTTTTTTAAAACTACGCTTTATAAACAAAATTACAATTTTTTAAAGTTTTTCATTTTGTTAGTCATTTTATTTTTTTCGAGCATTGTCGCCGGCAATCTGTCCACATACAAAATTTTAACTCGATTGGACATATTTTCCAAATTCAAAATTTTTTTCAAAATTTTAGAAAATTTTTTTATTGCTTTATGTCATATTCACCGGAAATCCGGCCACAGGCAAAATTTCTACTCAAATGGTCAAATTTTCCAAATTTTGAATTTTTTTTCCAATTTTGGAAAAGTTTCCATATTTTTTTTATTGCTTCTTGTATTATTACCGGAAATCTGTCCACATGCAAAATTTTAACTTGATTGGACACTGGGAAGTAGAAATAATATCGATTTCAAGACTTGTACAAATTTAATATTTTTTTCAAAATTTTCGAAAATTTTCCAATTTTTTTTATTGCTGTCATTGTCACCGGAAATCCGTCCACAGGCAAAATTTCAACTCATTTGGTCAAATTTTCCAAATTTTGAAATTTTTTTCCTATTTTGGAAAAGTTTCCATATTTTTTTTATTGCTTCTTTTATTGTCACCGGAAATCTGTACACATGCAAAATTTTAACTTGATTGGACACTGGGAAGTAGAAATAATATCGATTACAAGATTTGTACATAACAAACAGACAAACAATCAAATCAACAAACAAACAAACAAAAAGTGAAGTTAATATAAGCGTAGTATTTGTCCCGGAATATTATATAACTTTGTAATTATATTTTATACAAACAAGTGTATAAACTGCTATCATACAGATATTTGTTTCTGCCACTGTATGCGGCAACACCGTAATGCGCTAGAGCGTAGCGTGATAGCGACAACTGGTCCCTTTTTCGTTCGCAATAAAAACGCATTTTTTCATGCTTTTCCAACCGCAGACGGGTTTCAGACGAACACATCTGATAAAATACACAATAATGAGAGTAATTAGCCAATAAAACAAAAATGTGTATTTTGCACCAGTTTAACTTTATTTGCGCTAATCTGCGTAACTAGAAACGGACAACTGGTCCCTTTTCACATCTACGCACACATATAATTGACTAATCACCTAATTTTTGGCGATTGCACGTCAACGATCGTTTGACATTACAACAGACATTTCTAATGTCAACCGACTATCATCAAACAATCGTTTGACATTAGAACGGGCATTTGTAATGTCATCTGCCCGGTTGACGTGCAATCGCAAAACATATTTTTTATTTTTTGTTCTCCAAGATCCACACTTGACGAAATCGCCTGAAGAAGTGCCCAGTGGGGCACGAAACATGTAGCGATAGACATAATTAAAGAAGAATAAGGAATCTAAACGCTTTTTATTATACAGGGTTAGCCAAAATTACCGGAACACCCAAATAATTCTACAACGGTAAAAAATTTCTGACGCACCCAGGCTCGCCGAATCATATTGCATACAAATATTCAGATCGCAATTGTGCAAAAACTAATCATCGGACAACGCCTGGGTTGTCCACACTCAAAGTACCCATCAATCTCTACTTTCGCGCGAAAAGCCTCCGCTACAACTTTGAAAATGGCAGAGTTATGAGTTTTTGAAAAAAGGCAGAGTTTTCTTCCGGACTATCCGAATTTCCTCCGTTAATATTAATTCAAACGAGCCCGGGCAGAGTTCATTTTTTTTCGTCTTTTCATTCTCTACAATTCGTCTGTTGAAAGCATCAAGATTGCTCCATCGGTTCAGCTCTTACAAGCGAAAAACGAAAAAAAAAGCACGTTTTTTTGAGGTTTTTTGTTTATAACAAATTATATACATATATCTATTGCAGTTGATGAAACTGATAACAATCGATAGCTTATGGTTCCCGTAGTAACATATTAAAATGTTTAGAATTCATAGTTAATAGGAATGTTTTTAATTACTGATCAACCATTGAAAAAGTGTGCCTGTCAGATATTAATCATTTATTCTTCGAATCTCACTCACCTAATCGCAAAAATAAAAATACCACACTGTAGCAAACAAAATTTACCATCAAAAGGATTCGGGAACCTACACGAGAAAACTAACGGTAAATTTTGTATAATTGATTGAAATATTAATAATTTCGTTGTCCAATAAGGTGCATATATACAGGGTTAGCCAAAATTACCGGAACACCCAAATAATTCTACAACGGTAAAAAATTTCAAAAAAAAAATCAAACAAAAGCTTTTAGACTTTAAACAATCCATCGTTCAAATATAATTTGAATATACAGGGTGTTCATTTTATTATAGAAATCGCGTAAATCTTTTGTTTTCAAATGGAACGCCCTGTATCTTTTTACATTTTATAATTTTAGGACTAATTCTGGACATTGTTTACTAAAATAATTTTTTTATAACATGCATCATTTTTGCGTTTTAAGCAATGAATTAAAATTAGTCAAAATTACCGCAACACCCAAATAATTCTTCATCGGTAAAGAAATTTCAAAAAACATTCAAACAAAAGTTTTTTACTTTAAACAAGCTATCGTTTAAATATATTTTTAATATACAGGGTGTTTATTTTATTATGGAAGTATGGAAAACTTTTCCTTTTTCTCATTAAACATCCTGTACATTTTTATTTTTTAATTCTAAGAATTTCTTTTCAAGTAGGTTTTTATAAATTGATTCATTTTTTAATTATCAGCAATTAATCAAAACTCCAAAACATTTGTTTTAGCCGAACGGATAAATAATAACAATGTGAAGAAAAAATAACAAAACAATTAAATTAAAGTTTCAAACTGCCATCCCTGAGCGGCTTGACAATGCCCCAACCTATCAACAAATTCCCGTAAACAGTTGTCTAAATGATCGACAGTAATACTCTGAACTTCGTCCACTATCCTCTGCTTCAACGCATCAATATTTTGCAGCCTATTGGTGTAAACCTTGGACTTTAGGTGGCCCCAAATAGAAAAATTTGTAAATCCGGCGACCTAGGTGGCCATTCAATGGATCCTCTCCTTCCAATCCACCTCTGCGGGAAAATTGAATTTAAATAATTCCGAACTTGGACACCGTAATGCGGCGGTGCACCATCTTGTTGAAACCAAATATTATTCAGATCTTCGTTGAATATAACTAGGAGATGAGGTCTTACTTCATTTTATGCTCAATATTCCAATAAAACCGGAAGAAATCACTGAAAGGACAATAGTTTTAATGTGGTAAGCTATCCCACATTGCATCCTTCAAATAAATTCTTAATTTGAAGTTCAGGAGTTTTGACTAATTGCTTATAACTAAAAAATTATGAAATTTATAAACAAATTATTCCAATAAAAAATTATTAAAAATTAGTCTTAGAATTATAAAATGTAAAAATATACAGGGTATTCCATTTGAAAAAAAAAGTTAACCAAATTTGCATAAAAAATGAACAGCCTGTATATTAAAAATATATTTTAATGATAGCTTGTTTAATGTCAAAAACTTTTGTTTGAATGTTTTTTGAAATTTTTTTTATTGATGGCGAATTATTTGGGTGTTCCGGTAATTTTGACAAATTTAAATTAATTGCTTAAAACTCAAAAATGATGCATTTTATAAAAAAATTATTTTAATAAACAATGTCCAGAATTAGTCCTAAAATTATAAAATGTAAAAAGATACAGGGTGTTCCATTTGAAAAAAGAAAATTTACGCGATTTCTATAATAAAATGAACACCCTGTATATTCAAAATATATTTGAACGATGGATTGTTTAAAGTCTAAAAACTTTTGTTTGATTTTTTTTAAAATTTTTTTACCGTTGTAGAATTATTTGGGTGTTCCGGTAATTTTGGCTAACCCTGTATATATGCACCTTATTGGACAACGAAATTATTAATATTTCAATCAATTATACAAAATTTACCGTTAGTTTTCTCGTGTAGGTTCCCGAATCCTTTTGATGGTAAATTTTGTTTGCTACAGTGTGGTATTTTTATTTTTGCGATTAGGTGAGTGAGATTCGAAGAATAAATGATTAATATCTGACAGGCACACTTTTTCAATGGTTGATCAGTAATTAAAAACATTCCTATTAACTATGAATTCTAAACATTTTAATATGTTACTACGGGAACCATAAGCTATCGATTGTTATCAGTTTCATCAACTGCAATAGATATATGTATATAATTTGTTATAAACAAAAAACCTCAAAAAAACGTGTTTTTTTTTCGTTTTTCGCTTGTAAGAGCTGAACCGATGGAGCAATCTTGATGCTTTCAACAGACGAATTGTAGAGAATGAAAAGACGAAAAAAAATGAACCCTGCCCGGGCTCGTTTGAATTAATATTAACGGAGGAAATTCGGATAGTACGGAAGAAAACTCTGCTTTTTTTCAAAAACTCGTAACTCTGCCATTTTCAAAGTTGTAGCGGAGGCTTTTCGCGCGAAAGTAGAGATTGATGGGTACTTTGAGTGTGGACAACCCAGGCGTTGTCCGATGATTAGTTTTTGCACAATTGCGATCTGAATATTTGTATGCAATATGATTCTGCGAGCCTGGGTGCGTCAGAGGTGGTCCGATTTTAATTTTTTTACATATTTTGAAAGTAGAAGTATTGTGCTACAAAACGTCTATTCTGATTTTGCGTTAAAATGTTGCGAAATAGGTGAAAAATGCTTGCAAACATGACCGAAAACTGCCGCGCGCTCCAAGCCGGTCGAGTAGTAGGGGTAGGCGGTCGACCCGGTGAAGCGCGTATCTATAGTAGCACAAGCGCGCTGCGCCCGCGTATTACTATATATATACGTTTTCCCTCTAATCGCACACTTCTCCCCTCACGCGACCACTCCAGCGGGCGCGGGCGTTTTCGCTCATGTTCTCAGTAGTTAAACGGGTCTTATCAAAAAATCAGCATAGACGTTTTGTTGCTGTTCGCGTCTAGTTTCCAAATCCGTTTTTTAAATTGCAATCGGACGACCTCAAACGCATCCGGCTCTCCGCAAAAATATTGCCAAGAAAAATTCAAATGAGGATTGGGCGAAAACTTTAAATCCGACCGAATCCAGGTTTTGCACACTTAAAGTACATGTGAATAGCTACCACTGTGCAAAGTTTCAACTGTTAATAAAAATAAACTGGCAGAATTATTAATTTAAAAAAGCTAAATTTTCCGGCTTTTCCAGCTTTTCTCCTGTTCTCATTATCCGATCGGGTCGTTTGACCTGGCATTCTCTTCGTAATTTAATTATCTACAGTTCATCCGGTTACACCATTAAGATTGCTTCAATAGTTTTCCTTTTACAATAAAAGAAGTTAAAAAAAACGCTTTTAAGCGGTATAAATTTAGTCAAATGAATGTATAGTAGAATGAATGGATTTCCTAGTCATAACAATGCCGTATTTCTACAGAAGATAATGATTATCACATTAGCAACTATTTTTAAAGGTTGTTAAACATTACGTTTTTGCGGAAACCAACTTGATGTGATTTTAGATTTTAATGGATACTTATACAAGTACTTGTATTCAAATACCTACTTTACTTTTTTTTAACGTCCATTCCCTACATTTCAAAACAGGGTTATTTCCATTTGTATTCGTTTCCATTATTGTCCTGAGTAACTTTGAGAAAAGTTTCAGAAACTGATGTGACAATTGGCACAAGTATAAAATAAAACTAAAAAAAATGCTATAGGATTTTGAGTTGATTGGTATTCAAATAAGAACAATCATGGACCTTATTGTTTCCGAAAACAATGGTTTAAAATTAAACAAAACTATTGTGATAATTTAATTTACATTGTTTCTATTTCTGTTAAGAAGTAGGTTCAGTTTATTGAAAATATTTATTTATGTATTATTACTATAAATAGTTCTTTCAATAGAACTCGAAAAATTTTGAAGTATGAAAATGTTTCTAAATAACTTAATAAGAATATCGTACACTACTTATTTTTTCACAATTGTTACCCAAAATTATTTTATTTTATTGAATGAAAAGAATTAACCTTGTATTTTCAGTAAAAATCAGAACAACCCCGAAATTAAAGGAACACATGGTCTGGTTTTATTTTCGGAGATTTGATTTTAAGCAAAAAAGCTTGTTTGTTTGATTAGACTAAAACTGATTTATCGTCAAACTTTTGTTTAAATCAATGCTGTAGTGTATTTTAAGTCATTTAGAAATATAAGGATATGTTAATTTTATTTATAATTTAATGGCTGCACAGTACACTGTACAGGATCAAATTTTCTAACAAAAAACACTACAAAATGGGGGAGATTTAATATCTCAATTAAGTCTCCAGTTGCAATTTTACTTTATATCATGAGGAAAAACCGTAAAATACTTAAGATAACACTAACCCTTGTAAGAATAAAGATTTTTTCTAGTAGGAGAGAAAATAGCCACATACGGTTTTTAATTACCGTCAATTTATTAATGATATTAATTTCCGAAATTTCAAACTAAGAAACTATTCTTACCTTCATCTCCCCAGCTGAACGCTATGCATCCAACAATCACTACGAATACACTGAACCTCATCTTTTTGAAACTGTGAGGAGCCACCCTTTGATTCGGTTATAAATACATACGAATATTACTCAAATATGCAAAGTTGTTGTTTAAAAATGTGTATACGTTGACGTGAATCCAATAAACACTGGTCTTTATAGTTAGTTTAGATGCATATATTATAATTTGCATACTGCCCAGAAATGCACTTTACTACTAAAAGACCCAAACATGTTTATGCGCCGAAAAACAAGTCGCAACGATTATAAATTTGGGATTTTGACATACATAATTAGCAGCCCATTTATCATATCTACCAGTATCTAAAACTACACAGACTGGCACAATTAAAGGCAACTTGATGTTCAGTCAGTTTTGACCGATTTTGATTATATTTTTACTTTATCATACGCGGTATGTAAAGTATGTATTGTAATCGTGCCAAAAAAAATATTTGAGATTTTAGCGGAAATATGTCTCTTTTGGGTCCCCTGAACATTTTTGACCAGGTACAAAAAAATGTCTGTGTGTGTGTGTGTGTGTGTGTGTGTGTGTGTGTGTGTGTGTGTGTGTGTGTGTGTGTGTGTGTGTGTGTACCCGTTTTTGTGGCGACGATTCCGGAGAAACTACTAAAGGTATCGGGACGAAACTTCATATTTAGAAGTTTCATAACCAAACTTAGGGCTGAAAAGCTTTCTGTTGAAAAGGGTCCAAAGGAACTGGAGGTTTAGTGTTAGCATTTTTGAAAGATTTTGCAAATAAGCCGCCATTTCTGGAAATTCGTCGAAATAGTTAAATAATAAACTAAAGATGAGGAAATTCTGAATAATTTATGACTATGACATTTTTTGGTACAATCAATAGTTTAGCTGCATGAGCAAATTCTATTTCATCGAGATCGGTCGTACTGCATTAAAACTAGTAGCCAGGATTTGTCAGATTTTTTGATTCTAATGACAGTAGCTAGTGTCAAACGCTAATGTTTTGACAATAACGTCTGTCAATATAAGCTGCGTTCGGATATTGTATTACACTTTTTACACCAAATAACATGTAAGTGTCATTTGGACGGTGTACCCGGTGTCAACGGAGTACAATATCCGAACGTAGCTTTCATCGACATATCTGTCTAGTTGTACTAATTTTATTTTAATGCAGACATGGCCGATCTCGATCAAATAGAATCTCATGCAGCTAAACTATTAATTTTATATATAGTATGATAAAGTCATGTGCCTGGCCACATCAGATTTTTCTTTTTGGACATTGTGAAGTATTTCATTAAAATTAATTTATCAAGATAACATACTATTGTAATTTTGAAAAATAAATTTACGCATGATTATTTCGGATAAACCAAAATGATGTTTTGGTTTACTTTCGAGACGTACTGTGATATAACTACGGAACTTGGGCAGGTTTTGGCTTTAATTATTATTAATTCAATATAGTTTGATATTTACGTCGTAACTATGTGTCTTAATTTGCTCTTTATATTTTTTAAGAAGCTTGATGCTCTAACCAATGATTCTGACATAGGTAATGATTAGAAATGTACCTAGAATATATATTTTTCTTTCAACAGTTTTACCTCCACAGCCAGAATATTATTAATTTTCAAAACCATGTAACTTTAGTGCATTATTTGTACTTATTGATGCAATATGTTTATTGTGTTTCACTGTCTTCGCCGCTAGAAAACTACACCAAAGCACGTGATTGTTTCCAACTGATTTCCAATAATGGAGTTTCTTTTCTGAAATTGTTGTTAAATTTTCTTTTCTTGACTATTTATCCAAATTGTAATATTTTTTAGATTAATGAAAAATATCTGTAAAAATATGTGATTAGAAGGTTAATTTAATTTTAAATTTTTAAAGAAATTTTATGAACAATAGAGTGATGATGCTTTCCTTTGAACCGAAATTTTATAATATTCTCTTTATTAAAAAATTAATATTTTTCTTTATTTTAAATCAGTTTGACTAAATTACAAACACAATACACTTTTAAACATCGTTTGAATAACTTAATATTTAATTTTGTGAAAGTGTAGCATTTCTATGACTATAAAATGCCATTCATTCACCCATCAGGAGCTCAAAGTAGTACGTTGTCCGTCAACAATATTTTTATACAATTTGGTCAATCCTGACTGACTGAAATTTCTACATTCTACTCACCAAATACGTAAAAGTTCTGAGGGGTTTTCTTAGCTATTAGTTCGCAGAATCGTAAAAGCTATGCACCAAATTAAAGATAAAATGTATACAATTTTCCGTCTAGAGATATATTTTTGATATTTTTTGATCGTTTTTGACAAACAGTTACTGAATCTGACATAAAATTTACTGATTTTGCGATTTTTTGTACGGCGAACACAACTTAAAATTGAAAACACCTTCTTGTATAACTGTTCAAAATTTCTCGTAGAAATATCAATATCTCATATATCAATATTTCACTTCTTTGAGTACATGAGTCAGACATATTTTATCACGTGGCATAGATAGAACAATATCAACTATACACATACATTACCACAACAAGTAATGCACCTTTATCTATAATTTGATGTATAACATGAGATATTTGACACAAAATTAAGCTCACTGTGGATGCTTGTTCTATAGGACGTACTAGCTCTAATGATTCCACCTAACTAAATACGCTAATATGTTTTCAAAATTGGATAGAAAATATCTCAATTATCTACATTTCTTTTGGATACGACATAGTCATTTTGCTGAGTAAAGTATGGTACACTTTTATATGCTAACAAAATCATTAGGTTAAAAATAATAAATACTATGTCCTTTTCTGCCATATGTTAACTTTAATCCCATTGCTATCTAATGCAAAATGTACGGTTTCTCTATGTTTTAACTTGT
The DNA here is from genome assembly GCA_963966075.1 of Aphodius sticticus. Classification (NCBI taxonomy): domain Eukaryota; kingdom Metazoa; phylum Arthropoda; class Insecta; order Coleoptera; family Scarabaeidae; genus Aphodius; species Aphodius sticticus. Next base: position 37,845,535 of record OZ014506.1, read on the forward strand.
TACTAAGTTAAGTAATTAAATTGCGTTGAGACTACGGAAACCTGATTAACCGGGGGTTACGGCATATTCAGCCTGCAGTACAAAATACATTTTACCAGTGATTCTGTTAGTACAGACAATGCAATTTTAGTGAAAACTGTGTATCTTCTACAAAAATTCAGTTATTATTAAAAAGAAAATACAATTGGAAACAGAATAATTGACACAGGGTGTCACTCCACAGGGTGTCTCAAACTTAGACTAAAAATATCATTTTGATTCTCCCAATATTGTCAGCTTAATATTTTTTTTTCAAATTTTAAACGGTTGTTCATGGTCGTGATAAATTACGATGTACCGAAAAATAATGAAAATCTGCCATAGATATTAAAGTTATTAAATATTAAAGTTTAGCAAAATTGGTGTAAGAAACCTTTAATTGTGCCGGTTAGTGTATCTTTGACAAAAAAAAACTTGTACATTTTGACATGTGCTGTTTTTAAAATTAACTCTTTATACATTGATTCATCGTGATTATTACCACAGATCTCTGTAGCTTAAAAAGGTGGCAACATAATATCATACCTTGAAAACCAAAATGTTGTTTTGTTGGTCTAAGTTCAATCCTGTGGAGTAATGAAGGAATTTGATGAGGTTTTCAAGAACTCGTAGACTCCAAGAACTCCGTATTTGTTCATTAGTAACATTAATCGAAAATGTTTAATGCATTTCAAATTGCAACGTTATCTCTAATCTCCAGATAAACTTGAATGGGGGCGTTTAAATCTGTCGTGGATGTAACATATTTAATACTGTATTTTGGGTTTACTAACGTCCCCCATCACTTTCAAGCAACCTTATATCTGCTGAACTATTTGTCTGTTGAGATTTGTGGTTTAAAAAAGTACTAACACATTGTTATAACATATGATAAGATATTTATGCCAGAAATATTTCAACAATATTAACTATTGACATTATTAGTGCCAAAGAAGTGCTCTACTATACAATCTTATTTTGGGCACTGTTCTCCTCTTTCCAGCTTGTAGGCAAAATCGATATTTTCCTTTGAGTTTGGATCATGTTCGCAACTGTAAAAAATAGCAAGTGGCAGTTAAACCATTGTTTTTCGTTTATTATGTCATTTACTTACGTGCTAAACACTTCGTAAAGGTCCGTGGATTTGCAGACTAGCTTTATACAAGCGCCAGGAAGCTCAATGCTGTCTCCAATGTTCGTGTGGATACTTGGGAAACCATCAATATGACAATGTTTGGAGTGGTCTGTTAGAAGAACAATACATATTAGTTGTGCTACAGATACCACTAAACCGAATGGTTTTTTGTTTGTTTTTGTCTAATTAACTTATTGTAGTAAATTTAGTTTAACGATGTAGTCTACCGGAAGTGTACCGTAGGTTCGAAATCCTAGCTTTAATACGCATTGTAGAGATATGAAATTTTTACAATGGTTTTCTGATGTAGTACTGCATATTGGAAAGTATATAAAAGTAATAAAATATTAAATAACGACATTCATTTTTTTTGGTATACATTATTATTTTATGAAAATAACTTTCCAAAATAGAACATACAAAAATAGAACGGTTTTACCTATGAACTTAGCTTGAATTATTTATCGTTTTTACGTGATTTCGCACCCGCGTTTTAGAAAAAAAATTAGTTTTTCTAAGACACCTTTGACGTTAGCGTTTGTTTCATGCGTTTTTTTACGTTCTATATCACCTGTGGTTAGCTTCCATTGCAAATAGTTTTTCTCAAAACACTAACAAAAATTTTCATTAGTGGGGAATACTTGCTCCTTAAACAGTACACAGAGGGAACTCTATGCTTGGATATCAAGAAACGATATGCTTGCGTATATTGTGTAAAATGAAGACGTTTTTTTATCGGACCAAATAGTATTTTATTCCAACAACTCTTTTAATATAGTCGTTCCAATTATGGGATACTCTTATTGTTGAAGCGTTTAGTATGGTTATTCCGAGAATAACTACGTCTATCAAAGAATAAGATATTTTTGGAAGAAGAAGTCGATGTACGTATTGAACCAAGTAAAAATATTATTGAATGAAAAATGTATATGTTTCATCTAATAAATACATTATTCGTCCAAAGATACTGAAATACTTGATTGTGAAACGACAATTCAAGTCGCGTTTCCTATGGAGTGGGGGCATCACATTGGTCGTGCGTGCGCAGCGGAGCCCGGAGGGTATATCACATTATCACTTCTGTAGTTCTGTACGTTAGACGTTAGCGGAATCGGCGAAGCAGGTTTATATTGGGGAGAAATTTGTAAAGTGATAATATACTACATATAGGCATCTAGTGAAAATCGTACTCGTACGTACAATGAGCTTGACTTTGGAGCAGACGCTAAAGGAGTGGCATGTGGGCGAACTTCTCCAAACATTTGAAGGTATGTATGTAATTTTCCATACCAGTTAATACATTATGTTTATGTACATATTACGTATGTTTATACATTAGATGGGGTCATAATCCGTAATATATACATAGTTTGGTCTTTTATAATCATGCTGTTAACTGAAAATTGCAGTCTGTAATTGATAAGTACCTATATGCGCGTCTGCGACAGGTTCATACGTGTAGGGTGTAGGTATATAGAAAAAGTTCGAGCGCCTATGCTGCGGCGCCTATGCGGCGGCACTGTATCGGTACGGCCACTCAGCGCGGCAGCCACAACTGATTTATATTCTTAGCATGGAATACAATTGTATTTGTATACTTATTACACATAGAGCGACTTTTATAATTTTAAAATCAATGAATTTGTAATTTTTACCAGTTACGTATGCAATTTAGATGATTTTTATGTGAGTGGATGGGGATATCAGGCCAATTGTAATTAAAATAAGTTGTTTCAAGTTAGGCTTTGTTTCCGATTTGCAAAAACTTATTAGGATCTATTTACATATTAAAAATAAAAGAAAACTATGATTAGGTACATTTTAAAAATATGACATAATATACAGGGTCCTGCAACTCAGCTCCCGTCTTCTGTAGCTCACTTACTCATTAAGCAAAGAGTTTGACATTTTGCAGGCTTACCCTGTACTTCAAGGTACAATTCAAGAAATAATTTTTTATTATACAGGGTGTTCCAAAAATGTGCAACGCCATGGCAATATATTTTTTAAATTGCATGCTATATATTTTTCTACACATTTGAAATTTTTATGATTGCCTACATATCACCAAAATTTTATTGAAATTGGTTGAGTGACCGCAACGGAAAATAATAAAAACAAAAAAAAATTGATTTTGCATCGTTGGCTTTAAAAATCAATAAAAACCACAAAATGCACCTCGTTAATAAAATTTTGCAACGTGCTTATTAAGTTAGATGTAATAGTCTCGTTAACCAAGTGACATTGGTCCAAATTATACAGGATGACCAAAATCGAGTGTCAAACTTCAAAGCGCGCTATTGTTCTTATTTTAAATTGGAACCCATATTTTTTTTAGGTGATACGATGCAGAATTAAAGAATAAATATTGTTTCTAAATACAACTCCATCACAATTCACAATATTTTAAAAGTTATTCGCCAAAAACTCAGTTTTCAACGTTTCCAACGGCAATTTTAGGTAATAAATATCGTACGTGGCGTTGAAAAACAATTTATTACATAAAATATAACGCAGAGAGGTATTTTAGATTTGACTGTACTCAATTAAGTAGTTATTCAATTGCTAAATTTACTGCAAAATTTACCTATAACGACATTTCCTTCCTTACCGCTATAAGTAAATTATGCAGTAAATTTAGAATTTGACGAATTTAACGACTTAATTAGTACACTCAAATCTAAAATACGTCTATTATTTTTTTATGAAATTAATTGTTTTTCAACGCCACGTACGGTATTTATTATCTAAAATTGCCGTTGGAAACGTTGAAAAATGAGTTTTTGGCGAATAACTTTTAAAATATTGGGAATTGTGATGGGGTTGTATTTAGAAACAATGTTTATTTTTTAATTCTGCATCATTTCACATAAAAAAATTATGGGTTCCAATTTAAAATAAGAACAATAACACGCTTTGAAGTTTGACAAGTTTGACACTAAATTTTGGTCACCCTGTATAATTTGGATCAATGACACTTGGTTAACGAGACTACTAGACCTAACTTAATAAGCACGTCGGAAAATTATATTACCAAGGTGCATTTTGTGGTTTTTTTTTTGATTTTTAAAGCCAACGATAATAATAATAATTTTTTTGCTGTTTATTTGTTTGCGCTGAAGTCACTCAACCGATTTTAATAAAATTTTGGTGGTCTGTAGGCAACCATAAAAGGCTCCCAAATTTGTAAAAACATATATAGCATGCAATTTAAAAAAATATATTACCATGGCGTTGCACATTTTTGGAACACACTGTATAATAAAAAATAATTTCTTGAATGTACCTTGAAGTACAGGGTAAGCCTGCAAAATATCAAACTCTTAGCTTAATGAGTAAGTGAGCTACAGAAGACGGGAGCTGAGTTGCAGGACCCTGTATAAACATTAGGAGATATTAATTTTAGTCATTATTTTTTGTATCTTCAGAAAATGACATCACATTGGAAAATTTATACGACCTCAATGAAGAGTTAATCAGAGAATTAATACCATCGATTGGGAAAAGATTGCTATTTGTAAAGAAATGGAAGGAGGCAAAATCAATTCAAGAAATGGACGTTGTAAGTACATATTTTATCTGCAGCGTTGGTGAAGCACCGGCATTTCACATCACAATAAAGCTATTTTTTTGTATTTACCAAGTTCAAATACAGTAATCTAAAATTTATCTCCATGAAACATCTTTTATATTATGTAATATTTAAATAGGTTATTGGCGATGAAAACGAAGCAAACAACGAACAAGCCGTTGTTATTCCTGGTAACCACAGGGCTATAGCTTGCGATTTTACTTCTCTACTGCAGTATGAGAGTGATACTAAAATGCCGGATTTTGACCTCAAGACTTTACTAGAGTGCGATCCGTTAGGCCTCAGCGCGATTGAGTATTATACGGATCATGCCATTCTGAATGACCAAAACAGAAATCGTGTAGTTAACATAATTATAAAGCGTGTGTTTAATTACCATATGAAATAGTAAGTAGGGCAATAATATCTATATATTTATATATTATGGAATTATTTAGGGTTAGTCAAAGTTACCAGAACACTTAAATAATTTTCCAACCATGAAAAATTTCAAACTAAAGATTATTTGTTTAAAAATAAATGAGTATCTATATACTTTATACTCCATATACATATTAACAGAGCGACATATGAAGCATAAACTATAGATACTCATTTTTATTCATGTCAGTGAGATATTACCTAAGATTGAGTTATATAACCCGCCGACATCATTAGTGTAATTTTTACCGACATTATAAAAAAAAAACATTTTTGGGGTTTTGTATCAACTTTAATTTAAATAATATTACAATTATGGATTGTATTTAATAACGAGACATTTTCAGCCGATTAACACATGACCAGTATAATATCCTAACGGCAAAAATTATTACATTGTTCCCCAATGAATGCAGTGGTACATATTATGTGCCGGCTATACCAAAACGTCAGTCATTAATTGGGAAGCCGATACTAGCGAAAGGGAAAATGGTAGATAAAGCGAGGAACATACTGTACAAATGTGATGTCAAAATGAAACAAAGGAAAAGGTCCAGTACGGAAACAGATACAGATATTGATACAGCAAGCAAACACTCAAAATCAATTGGTATATCCATAAGGTAGATTTGTGATATACACTTAACTATTAGCTTTTAGAAGAATTATTAAAAGACGATCAAACATTTCTAAAAACACGACGAGATCCGTGGAACACTGTGGTGGAGAGATGGTCAAACACATACGAATTAAGACAAATACACCGAAACAAAATAAAAACGATATCTGAGTTTATTGCAGAATGGCCGGTGTTAAATGATAACAGATCAAATGACTTAGTATGTAAATTAAATTTTTTATTTTTGATTAACTAATATATTAGTCTTAAATTTCCATCAATGAAAAGTAACAGTATAATAATATTATCTCTTTTATTTTTAGATCAACATAGATTTTGATAAAGAATTTCCAAATAAAGGCCAATCATTGATGACTAATTTCCACAATTTTTTTGAAGTTTTGAAAAGACTAAGACCCATTGGTGACTACAAGTGCCTTAAGCTACAAGCAGCACTTAATAAATTGGAAAGCTTAACAGAAGGTACGATTCATTTGCAACTTTCATCTTGTCCATATTTTAACATAATTCTATTTTAGACGTGTCCGTTGGTGTGAAGTGGTTTTTGTTGCCGTACTTTCTTCCTCCACGAGGACGAATCCAAATCAACAAAAAACACTGGAAATTCAGCATTCAGGAGGTGGCTGATTCTTTGCATCTGTTTGTGCAAGTATGTATATGCCTGCATATTTTAGAACCAATAGTTCATATAATATTTGTTTTTGTTTATGTTAGTTAATTTATTTATGTATATTTTTTAGAGCCCCCATGAGATACAACAAGCAATCGCACAGAAACGCGAACAACACAGTACTAATGCGAGACCAGTTCAACCTTACGTTCTCTTTCAAGGAAAATCGTTATATGAAATAGACGCAGCATATGTGGTCATAGATGATATTCAGTTTCAAACTAAAACGCCACTGGAAGCCATAGACCTGTGCTTTAAAGTTTTCCAAACAACAAATGCTGCGTATCCTCCCGAAGGTGACTATATTTGGACTGTAATACAGCAAGGTATTTTTGGAATACGTCTGAAGACAGACACAGTATATCCTTATCATTGTGATCTTCTTAAGGCTGTCAGAGAAAACATTGATAATTTATAAAATTGTTATTGTCTTTAGAATGATGATTAAGTGCTCTGTATGTGGGGAAACAAAAACTAACATAAACTCATATGTATATCACCTTACATATGTACATAATTTGTCTAAGTTTGTTTGTCCGCAACAAGATTGTATCAGATCATACCATAGAAAAGACTCATTTAAAAAGCATTTACGAACTCATGTACAATTGGATAATGACTGTACAGGGTCTACTGCATCCAACTCTGAAAATTCTCATAAGCAAACTGCTCATGCGTGTAATAATCTCGACGACAGTAATAAAACAAATTCTAGCAATGACTGTACACTTGATGAAAATTTTAATCAACAGCATTTTTTTCCTTTTTTTAACGCACTACAAAAATCAATCACAAGTATTGTAGAACATTTTATTGTTCAGTTGTATAATAATTTGTTACTGCCAAGAAAAACTGTCGATTCAATAATCAATTACGTTAAAGTAATTTTCAACTCAAATATCTTTGTTGATATTTTTAAATACATATCTATACAATTTTGTAACGGACACAACGAATCACTGAACTATATCTTAATAGCCATACAAAAATGTTTTGATTTGTATGATACAGAGTATAAAAGACTAAAGTTGTTTGAGAACTCTAAAGTGTTTGTGCAGCCTGTAAATTATGTTGTGGGTACATCTACAATATCTGTGGCAAACAAACTACACTTAAAAAACGAAACGTCTACCTTAGTTCCAATGCGCAAAACACTGCAAATGTTTCTTGAAACTGACGGAGTCTTCAATGTAATATCAAATTTCCAAAATGAAAGTTGCTTGCACCTACACACTATACATAATATGTGGAAAAATGACACATTACATTCGTCTATAAATCCTACCTTACCATTAGTGTTGTATTTTGATGATTTGGAAATCAATAATCCTTTAGGAAGTCATGCAGGGTATTATAAACTTGGTATAATTTATTTTACGATAGCGTCCATACCACCTCGTTATTCAAGCAAATTGGATAACATATTTCTTGCTTACATATTTTATTCCGCTGATCGGATTACATTTGGGAATAACACCTTGCTGACTCCACTGTTGGATGAACTGAAATTTTTAGAGCAAACGGGTATTCAAATTAATCAAAATGATCAAACCATTAAAATTTATTTTCGAGTAACGGCTGTAATCGGGGATAATTTAGGAATCCATTCATTGTTTGGTTTGACTGAAAGCTTTTCTTCCAACTACTTTTGCCGTTTTTGCATTGGCCATAAATTATCCTTACAAACTCAAACAGTAGAAGACGGAACATTAGTCAGAAATTCTTGCCGTTATGAAGAACATGTCCAAAATAAAATGTTTGGGGTCAAGGAGAATACCATCCTTCATACACTTAGCGATTTCCATATTTATAAAAATATAACATGTGACATAATGCACGACATATTTGAAGGGGTATGTCGGTATGAAATAGGAAAAATGGTTAAATATTATATAGAAAATAACATAATTTCTTTGGATGATTTTAATTCTAAATTATCTTTCTTTACATATCAAAATTTTGAAACAAATAAACCACCACCAATTAAAATGCAGCACTTAAGGAGTGGTTATATAATCATGTCTGCGTCAGAAATGTTATGCTTAGTGTACAACATACGATTCATTTTGGGTCCTTTTGTAGGGGAACAGTGTAAAGTTTGGCTTATGTATTTGAAACTGCTTCAAATTATTGATATCATTTTGGCTCAAACAATTTCCGTAGAAACATTGTCTTTGTTAGAATCTATTATAACTGAACATCACCAGTTATACATTGAAAATTTCAGAGAACACTTAAAACCTAAACACCACTTCATGCTGCATTATCGTCGTATTATAGAAAAAAATGGACCACCTTCACACTATTCATCAATGAGGTTTGAAGCAAAACATAAGCAATTGAAGGATGTTGCTAATACTGTGAGATCAAGAGTAAATGCTCCATATTCAATCAGTTTGCGTATTCAGCTACAAAGCATCGAGAGAGCTGTGAAACAGCAAGGACTAGTTAATATTGTTGAACATGGTCAATTATTATCTCACGGTATAAATGATACTCATCCATTTTCAACCACTTATATTAAATTAAATGGCATACGTTTTAGCATAAATGAAGTTGTATATTACAACATAGTTGATGATCTGCCGCAATTTGCTATCATACAAAATATTTTATTGACAGACTCAGCACAGAAAGACTGTGACTGCACATTTATTTGTGACAAATTAGACACCACAAAATTTGACCCACATTACAGAGCATACACAGTAATACATTCTAAGGAAAATATAGTACTTAAGCACTCAAATTTATTTAGCTTATACCCAACAAAAATACGTTATATACAGAATGATCTTTATGTTCCTTTGCCAATTCGATAAAATAGCATTACGTATGTCGATGGCCTAGCTGAAATACCATGTATCACCTATGCTTTAACCATGATCATACGTGGCATTGCACCTACGCCCTCGATAAATGTAGTGCTAATTTATCCAATTGTCAAATTGGTGGCCTAGCTGCAATATACCACGTATCATCATGGTTAAAGCATAGGTGATACGTGGTATTTCAGCTAGGCTATCAATATTATAGTAATGTTACTATTTATTTACGTACTTAACTCATATGCATTATATGCAGACTGTGTTTTTGTAATACAGAATAACTTTTGTGTTCCGTATCGTTGAAAGTTCGATAAAATCATATTACATATATTGTAGTAATATTTCTATTTAGTTAACCACGCAACTTATATGCGTTATATACATCAGTGTGTTTATATATATATATATATAAAGAATGATATTTGTGTTCTTATTGATATTTAGTTAACTACATATATATATATATATATGATCTCAATGGTTATGAAGGATCTCAATGTTGCTATTTTATTATATGTATAGTATTGCGTATTTTGTTACATATTATCAATATTTTCTAATAAAACTAATGTTATGATATATTTCTTTGATTTCATATTATTCCTATTTATTCTTCCTTCCATATATTATCCTAATTAACGTAAAACAGCAAAAGTTCTACTAATGGGTTGGTGACATAACGATTGAAATGAGTTACCTTCCAGAATTTTTTTCAAATACAAGTGATATTCCAAATTATTCTAGTAGGTATTATTCTAGTTTGTCAGGGATTTTAGGGCAACGCAGGTAAGTGACATAACCATATTAAACTAGAATAGTTTGTAATGCGTATAACATAAAATATATGGGGTAGTGATTATATTGGCATGTATAAAAGTATATCTTATTTTTTATTTAGTATCAAAGTAATTTAATGTTCAAATAAGTAAAAGAAATTTAAAGCAAAAATACGAATAATAGTTCATTCAAAAGTAATAATTAATATACTTAGTAATATGTATAACAATAAATATATAAATCAATTGGGTTCCCAATATATTGGTTACTATAAAAATATCACATATTTTTATATCTTACAAGAATTTTTGTTAATCATATGTTAATAAGATATCATGCATTAACTAATATGATTAACAAAAATTCTTGAAAGATAGAAAATAAGATATATTTATAGTTACCTATATGGTAGCCCAATTCATTTATTTATTTATTGTTAAATAAACATATTACTAGAGTATATTAATACTTTTAAATGAAATAATTCTTATTTTTGCTTTAAATTTCTATTTACTTATTTGAACATTAAAATCCTCTTAAATTAAACAATACATTTCTTAATTGAACCATACATGTTTCTCGAGCCAATAAATAGTTTTTTAGACCAAGAAAAATAAAAGCTTCATTTATTAAAGCGTAATTTTTCATTCAAGAAAAACCACGCGTTGACTGAAGCAGCAGTTAGTTTGATAGAAGCAAACGCTGTTATAAGATCAAGAAGCCTACGTTCTCATTTCAAGCAACGGTATTCTTCATTGAAAAGATCTTGCGTTTTCTTTAGAAATATTGAGATTGTTGGATCGAGAAATCGGTAACTTTCGTCCAACCAGTACATATTTTCATTTCAAGCACGCACTTAATATTTCAAATAAGAAAATATAATACTTGGAATACCAAGAAAATGATAGACTTGTTCCGACTATGTTAACGTTTTCTTCAATCAAACAAATGATCTCTCTGCGGGGTATAGAAACAAGTAATACTCTTGAACCAAAGTTATTCGCGTTGCTGCAAGCATATTTTTCCCTCTGTGTACACAATTGCTGGATGCGCCGAGAGTGGAAACATATTTAAACATTCTAATGTGAGTTTTTGTAGTTCTGTCAAATATAAACAAACAGACTAGCGATCAAAGCCTCGTTAAATCCGACTTCAAACGAGCTTCAGAATTTTAAAATGTAAAAGTTCCAAAGTAGCTTTTCTCTCAAACCGCTAACCCGATTTTAATGTATTTTTATTCCTTAATAGCTAAGATAAGATTTTTATTCGTGGACCCACGAATAACTTAGAACCCAACAAAAAAGAATAATTATTCCATACAAAAGCTTCTTGAAAGATCTTCCAATAAAAACGTACTTTTACGGATAGTGTAGACTAAACATGCCCTGCATCTGTTGGTAGAGATAAAAAATCTTTTTTTATATATCTAAAGAATATGGATTTTATAATTTTTGTGGGTACTCGGGTGACTCCGGAAAAATCGCTAGTCTGCGGCCAATGATGTCAATCGCTGCTGTCGTCCCAGCTGTTTGCCATAAAACTTCAAAAAAAAATAAAAAGAACAATACCATATGACGCCTTTTATTTAATATTATTGATTGATATTTGTTAAAAATTAGTAAATAGTTTCATATAGGTTTATTCAAATTATTTCAATTTATATCATTTGTGTTTTGCATTGTTTGGTATACGTTTTAATTTTTTATTTTTATACCCCCCACATTTAATGTGGTGAGGGTATATTGAGTTTGGTTCAACATTTGTAAACCCTTAAGGAGGCGTGGCAGATATATACATTATATATATATAAAACTTTGAAATAGTTAATACAAGATGGCGGTAATTTTTTAAGTTAAAAAACTACAGCCACGCCTGGGATTCGAAAAAAAATTACCGCCATCTTGTATTAACTATTTCAAAGTTTCATATCAATATATGCAGGTTTCTGCAAAGAATTAACATCCATTAGCATCCATATATATATATATATATATATAGGAAAGCTGGTTAATCGACGGTAAGATATAAAGGAGAAAGGTATTTGTCGGGCAATTCCGTCATACGAAGATCGAAGAAGCAATACCGTACTGATGAGGACTAATAGTCCGAAACACGTGTATACGGTTGCTTCTTCGATCTTCGTATGACGGAATTGCCCGACAAATACCTTTCTCCTTTATATATATATATATATATATATATATATATATATATATATATATATATATATATATATATATATATATATATATATATATATATATATATATATATATATATATATATATATGGATTTGATCATAATTGAAAACTGAATCGATTTAGCTATGTCTGTCCCTCTGTATACACGATAACTGCCGTAATTTTGAAGCAATTGATCTGACATTTGGTATACAAGCTTATCTCTTAAACAGTAAGGACATGTTCGTGAATGGACAAAATCGGTTCACTTGTTTTTTTATAATATTTTACGGTGGGGGTATTTTCTTACTAGTTATTATTGAGTTGTCGATCGTAACATTACTGGTGCATCACAAAACACCTAAACGGTGTTTTCACAAACCCTCTGGATATTTTATGGGCACTATAACCAACCAGTAAGATAAGGCATGTTAATAGTAAAAGTACAGATATATCAATATGTAAAACATTATAAGTAGGTACGAAAAAATAAACGAAACCTTAATTGGAAAAGATTAATGGTTTATTACCACTTTCTTATAAACTTATAAGAAAAGTGGAAAAGTACCAGCATACATTAATACATAACTAATATAATTTTGCAGATCTTCGTTAATGAGTTGTGCACATATTGATATAACGATATATTTTTGACATATCGAACCGCATTAAAAAAGATTCTATTAACGTCCTAACGTGCTATGATGTAGTTTGATGGAATTTCCAGAGCTTATGCCAACTCCTCATTGGTATAAGTCCTCATGGTATAAGTCAAACTCTAAGAAAACTCGGAAACGCAGTAAAATTGGAAAAATTAAAACTTAACATGATATTCTGCATTTGGGATTTAAATTTTTTATACTTTGTATGTCAATAGATTATTATACGGGCTATGAAAATCTTGAGCTGCTGGAAAATCCGTAGGAAAAGAAAATCCATAAGAAAAGAAAATCCATGGGGTATGAAAATCCAGAGCTGCGATTGTTGGGGAAGTGTTCAGTACTGAAATGTTTTTCGCATGTGTAGAGTCAGTGGTACTACCTATCATAAATTACAATATCAAAGAATGAATTAATCAACAGCAGTAGAAAAATATATGTTTGATTACATTAGGAAGTGGAGGAATAAATACCTGAAACGTTCTTGGACTGATACTTCACTTGTATTGTTGTTGAAATTAAGAAGTGGCATAAAAAACTTACCGTCGTCATCATCTGCAGCATGTGCACCACCCACAAGTATTACCAACGCAGCAATCAAAGCAACCTTTGGACCAATCATGTTACCAGCTAATCGTTACCTTCTTGTTTTAGATATTGATACAGATCTCACAGACACAAACCTGTGTTACCCTATATACGCCGAACCGCCTCCACAATCATAAGCGAAGCAATACTTTATGTAAGCATAATATGTAAATTCTGTCGTGAAATTGAAAATGACTTCCAGAAACATATCTATTTCCAGAAGTGTACAATGGATCCATTATCTTTATTTTTCGTTATTAGCACATTTAACACATCCATTTCAAGGTCGACTGTGGTTAAAATGAATCATAAACGAAGTATAGTTATAATGCATTATCATTTTAATAACAGATATTGGAAAAACAACAGGTTACACAAGTCATGAAAAATCGTGATTAGTTCTGACATGTTTGTCCAGCCTTTACTTTTTCTGCGATAGAAGTCAACTCTTTTACGACGTAATCCTCGGGAGCACCTCTAAATCTTATGTCGCACCTAAAAAGATAAAATTTCCAGGTAATTATAATGTATATTTCGCCATGAGAATCTTACGAGTCAGTTGCTGAAAATTGGTTATCGCCCAAACATCTAAAGCGGATGCATGCCTCTGGGAAAGTTATCATTTCGTGCTTTTCCATCTTGAGATATCCCTGGATTAGATTGCATCCTGATCAGAGAAAAGTAAGATCTTAGACTTTTGTATATGTGTCTATGAAGTGCCCGTGTCTTCGAAATTGTTGAATATTTTTTAGAGTATTACTACTATTTTGTATTTCTTATGTGTGTATTGAAGGTTGCATAGTGTTTTTTAGTTCATTTCGGAGTAAATCTGATTACAAAATTATGAAGTATATTTGGATGCCTACTCAATTCGAGGACATATGTCGATTAACAGCAAAACTAGTTGTGACGTAACTGCACTTTTCAACCCTAATATATAAAGAAATACGACTGTGACAGATATCAGACGGAGGGACAAAGAGTAGTCTCATAAGCGTTAGGTTTTTTTTTTTAGTTTTAAAGTAAGGAACCCTAAGAAAGGGGTTTTCTTACAAGTACTTGAAGAAAAACAGTTGTATAATGGTATAATTTAGATACAGGTAACCAAATAAGATGGTTGGTGTCAGTTTTTCCTATCACAGATTTTCTAAAAAAAAAAACTCAAAAAGTCAGAATTTCTCTGTTGAAATTCAACTTTGACGAAAAAAGAAGAAAAACACTTGATTTGGTTCATTATTCACAATTTCGTCAAAATTAAGTACTTACAAAAATGTGAAATGCTCTGTCTAGACGCAAAAGTTGGTACGCAAAAGTTAATAACTGTTATTGTAAATTATTGTAGTATGTAAAACAAAATAATTTTGTTCTTATTCTTTTTATGTGTAGAGATTTAAAGTTTGGTACAGATATAAAATCATTATTTAATACAGTACTTGAACTTCAGTTATACAGTACTAACCTAAACTTAAAATGTGTTTTCTTTCGATTTCTTTCCTCAATTCTATTGCGGTATTTGTTGGAAAATTTGTGTGAGAGTTCCAAAAATAGAATTCAGAAATGCACCAAACTTGCACCAAACTAACTCAAATATTTCAGTTTCATTTATGTAAATCAAAATCAGGTTTTCTGTTTGAACTCCTGTTTGAATTGGGTTGAATAAAAATCTCTTGCTGCTATGTTCAAAATAATATTTTTCACTGTTTCCATGGCTATCTAGTGAAAAAATTGTACTTAAATTAAATCGTACGCGTGAAATTTATACGGAATTAGTGGGTGTAATTTTAATTTGATTATAGAAATATTGCGTTGAAATCTGGTATCGTATATAGGGTTTTAAATTAACAGAAATGACGACATAAAGTAACAAAATTCAAATTCAAATCTACACCTAAAAATAAAGAAAATACAGGGCTGTCTTCACCTAAAGTGCGTCCCACTGTATAATTTAATTAAATTTATTCTCGATTTAGCCCATTGGAACACGGACAATATATACTGATAGATCTTTAATTTTACAGGAATTAGGCATGGATTAAGGTCTTACATAAAAAAAATAAAGATAGGGGGACCACCCTCGTATACATCTAATACCACTATTTTTTCTTCAAAATTTTAGCTGTGGTAGCTGTTATTTTAGCGGTTTTTTGGCACAATCTCAAAAACTAAAATATGAAAACAAATATTCCTTAAGGAACCGTTTAAATGATACCCCGCATGACTGAATTCCATGACACTATTTTTTAATGTTTCTGATTTTTGATGGGAGATAATGCATACGTTAAAAAGTTTTATCATAATCGTTTTTATCATAATAATAAGTTCGGAAATTTGTGGTATGAGCAACTATCTGAAGATGGGTAGGTCATTTATATGTTTTATGTTTGTTATTCTGACGCGAACTGACACTGGGCAAGATTAAGAATGGGAATTATTATTAGTCTTATTACATATAAGTAATTATAGTTTTTAACTATTTAGTTAATAGGTACTAAGAATAAATAACCAATGTATTCTTTGAAGCCGGATAATTAAACCATTCATTAATCTCGTAGTTATGTGATATCAGATATGTAATGTTGAAAAATACTTGCCTGAGGTACCAGTTTGGGCCTGACTGTACGCTAGGCACAGCGAGAACAAAACAAACACTACGAACTTCATTGTCTTCTCGACTGATAGATTTTCACAGTTCACTTCGTGTATAAATACAACAGTTAATTATTAAAATATGCAAAATTGTTCGTTTATGCATACTGGTGAATACAATAAACACTTGTTATACAAGAAGTATTTGTTTTTTTGCTAGTATGATGACATCAAATGGAATAATAGATTGAAGATTAACCGAGCTAAAGGCTGAGACCTTATTAGCACTATTATATTATAGGACTGTAATATTTACACTGCATATACAGTATCTGTCTTTATAATAAGTATTATACCGAGTAATCAATGCCACGGCTTGCAATTTGAAGTTTATTTCTAGATTTACATTTTCATCCCAATGTCTGAAGTTATTTTCTCGATTTAGATTATTTATTTTCTTACTTAGATTTGATTTTCGATATCTTTTGCAATCTTTAAATTAATAATAAGAAAATCTGTAAAAATTGCCATAGTTATGGATAATAGAACATTACAGTTTAGCCAAATTTTAGGTGGCCCATTTTTCGCCGGTGATGAGGTATATTTTTGTTTATGAAGCTACACTAATGGACTTTAGAGAAGTGTTAATAGACGAGAATGCGACAATATGTTCAATCCGGATGATTTAATCACACAAACTCATACCGGATAGTGACAAGTTTGACTAGAATTTTCTGTTTGTGTATATGTTTAGGATACATTATGGAAATCTCAAACTAATTTAACTAAATGCACAGATAAATTTGATAAACTTAAGTGCTTCTTAATTTAGTGGTATGTGTGAAGAGTAAATAAACAAACTACATATAGTCAATGCATCGCAATTTTAATAACAAAAAGAAATGTTGCAAATAACAGGTTACAACATTGTTCCCTGCTAAAAGAGAAAAAGATATTGATTACGCCTGGCACGTTTGACCACTCTTTATCTTGGCTGCGATAGAAGTCAACTCTTTGACAACGTAATCCTGAGGGGCACCCCTCAATCTTAAACCACATCTAAAAACAAACAATTTCCAGTAATTATTATACATACATGCAGGGCCGGCGTGAGGCGTGTGCGAAGTGTGCGGGGGGCACACAGGCGCCGTAATAAAAGGTCGCTAAAGGCTAGATTTTTCAATGCCAGTTTAGAGATCTAAAAAATAAGTGAGAAATGTATTTATATTAAAAATCAATGATGATTAAACAATAGTGAGTTTCCCAAATTCAGCTTGTACTGACTTTGCCTGTTTTAGTTGCTAAGCCTAGGCGCCCAGTAAGGATTTTTTATCGCCGCGGATAAAAATTTCCACCACGTATAGGGCGCAGTTCTTTATAAAGCCTGTTCCACAATGAGTCGTCCCGTTGTCGTTAGTCGTTGTCGGAAGTCGGGCGCATGCGTAGATGACTTTTTTATGACGTTTTTCGGTGTCGGAAGTCGACTGTCGCTTGTCGGGGCAAAGTTGACCAACTCTCATCTTTTCCGACTCCCGACTAGCGGCTACGTTACGAGCAACCAATCAGAGCGCAGTATTTGACAGAAATCAAAACTACTCGACCTAACGTAGTCTTTGTGGTGTTATTGTTGTATTCATCTCGACGAGATGAAAGATGATTTACTAATCTGTATTCAACATTTACAAGCTGCGAGCCAATACATAACGTTGGTTCGTAAATATATAGGCCCGCAAAAGAAAGCAATGCAGAAGATGGTGGGCAAAACCGCATAATTTTCAATCAAATGGAGAGGTTTATGGAGCTTATGCTAACATTTTTACTTATTTTAAATTAAGCGATCACGAGGAATTTCTTAATTTTTTTTATATTGAAATAATGTTGAATCATTAACAATCAACGAAATCGACAAATTGTCTATTAAAAAGAAAGATTTTTAAATCAAGAGTCGATTGGTATGAGTATAGCTTCCAAAATTTCGAAAATTTTCGAATTTCTCCTAGTAGAAGACTATTTTGAGAGGTCTGTTTTCTATTAACGATAGTTCAATGAACTATGGATGACGGAAAACGGTTGATACATGAAGTAGAAGTAAATTATATAGAAAAAAAGTACAATTTAAGGGATAATTTTCAGAATTTCCTAATCGTCTATGAGCAACATTTATGCCTTTTGTCATATAAAATTACCCTTTCCTGCACGAAGCGTCGCGACGCTTAAAAACTCGTCTATATCGGGTTTTGAATTCATGCACATGGACATAGAAACTTAAAAAAATTAAAAATGTCATATCGCCTTCTACAATGACGTGTGAAGTCCGACCATACTATACACATTACACCTTCTGCTGTGGTAATATCACCCACCGTTTATTAACCTATACGTAACACATCATATCAAAAGGTACGATATTATCTGACAAGGAGGCGGGACATAGTTCGTGCGACATTATAGCGACAATCCGTTTGGATGTGGACTGTGTGTTGTTATCAGTTGTAATGTTATTACTACTTCCGACAACGACTAACAACAACGGGACGACTCATTGTGGAACAGCCTTTAACCGTTACAACCGTCACAATTAGACGTTTTGTCTAATTGTGTTTGCATTGAAATGTCGATTACGTCGCTGTAATGAGTTCTAGTTTTAACATTGTACTCACACTCACGTCACGCAACTCGTCTGTGGACTCCGCGATTTCCTCCTCATTCACACGAACCTCATTTGACCTATCTTGATACTCACACCGCCCTGATGAAGCCGAAGAACAAAAACGGCGAAACGTACGCTATGTGAAAACCTTTGAGAATTAAACTACCCCTGACTGACCAAGCGCCTTTTATTGCACCCTCCGATAAATTTATTATTTCATAATTTATTTTTATTCCAAATTTAAAAATGTCGTAATGGAGCAGGAAAAATAGAATAGTTATTTAGCAATTATTTCAGTTAAAAAGGCGATTGCACAGTCAGATAAAAATGACAAACTACCAGAGAATTTTTAAAAATTAAAGTTGAATGTGTACCTTACAAATAAATATACAGTATATCTCCACGGATTGGGGTACACAGAGGATTCAAAATTATTCAAAAGTGCCAAACTCCTAGTTGTGGGTTATTCTGCAGTAAAGTGTCACACCCATCACGCCCGTTTAACGACTATTGGCCCTGTGCACAGTACGGAGTGGGGGACTGAGAAACGATTTGGATGCCCGTGGCGGAATATGAATCCCGCGAGAAGTTTTCTCCGTTACCGCTGCACGCAAAAGCGCTGTGATCGAATTTCTTATTTCTTATTAAAATTCTTGAGTACAACGAAAGAAATCGCGGCTTAATTTCACTACAAACCACAACAAAACACATTACCTACTTTTGTCTACCAATTTACGTACAACAACATCTTTAGTCGACACGTTACAGGGAACTACCACGTGTGTGATTAATAAAGAGGAAACTGCAGAAAAAAGCGCCACCTCGTGTCGATATTAGACATGTCCCGTGGTAAGATAGATGGGCTTGGTGTATGCGCACCCGGCCAATACATAAGCAATGGGGGCTTTTATTATTATTTTGATGCAACATTATAACAAAAAGACGACTCATCTTTTAGAATTGTTGTAGATAGATGTTCAAATTGATAAGTTTTATGGAAAACCTTTTTAAATAGCCGTGACGGTCGTTACCAGCACAGCGTTATCTTATTGGTTTTGCTAACCTAAAATTTATAGTTCGGGAAATGACCCTGGTGACCCTAATGTGTAGTAGCTAGAATAAGCATATAAATAAGCCAAAGACAAAATTATTATAACAATAATGGGAGTTAAAATCAAAGTACGTTTTGACAATATCACACAAACATTTTTGATATTTTTGATTAGCTGTTTTCCAGTTACATGTATTACGCACTCACTACGTTTAACTCTAGCGTACGCTGGGGCAAATAGCGCTTGCCCGTTCGGCATCGTAATGGGAACGCGTATGGAACGCGTTGAGAAATGTCAGAACGCGGCAATGTCAAGCATAACGTCATTGTGAGAAGTAACATAACCTTAAAAATAAGCAACCCCTCAAGGGCTTCGTCATAGTCCTGTTTATTTAAATATATCGAATATGTTTCAGTCGTTAAAGGTCTTTTAGCAATAGTGTGCAAGATTGACCGGGTAAATCCATTTTTACAATTAATTTTACGTTTGTTAACAAGCACCTAACCTATTGCAAAGCGACAAATGTCACTGATGTCAGTTGATCGGATGGTTGATCGGTGTTACAAGCACCACTCGAAAACTAGGTGCAATAGGGGAAATAGGAAGGGAAACTTTCGGTGAAAATTGTAATTGGAACGCTCTCCCATTGGCCCTAGAGTGCTTCAGGGTTCGTCAGAGCATAATTGGAAAACAGCTATTGTGACATCATAACATGCCAAGTTGGTATTTTTAATTTTAGAAAAATACCTATGAAAAAGAAGTTCTAAATAACTTTTTTGCCACAATTTTGATGGTAGTTTTTCTAGCACAGCCTTGCTTTTTAAACAGCAAAACTCTGAAGATAAACTACGCCATGGAATTAAATCTCATACAAATGGGGTTTTACGTTATTTTGTGACATCGCATGTTGATTAAAGAAAACTATTTTTATGATATTGCTTTGTAGTATTTCAAGTCTACATGCAAAATATAAAATTTCAGATTATATTTTAGAACCGATTGATACCAATGTGAGTATTTTTAATCGAGCCACAAAACCGGTGTATTGGCAACTAAATATTTTCCGAAAGGCGCCAAAATGTTTCGCACACACAAGAAAAATATCACGCGCCGGGCCTGCATATACGATGTTATTGATAAATGTTGCTTACGAGTCGGTTGCTGAGAATTTGTTGTCGCCCAAACATCTGAAACGGATGCATGCCTCTGGGAAAGTTATTATTTCGTTCTTTTCCATCTTGAGATATCCTTGGAGTAGGTTACATCCTGTAGCAAACACACCACAAACTTAGGGTATTTCATATGTACAGTAAATCTCAATTTACTTAGCTACAACTTTTGCTTACAACTAAGATTTTAAAATGTACATAACAAGCTTTGGTAGCTTACATCTTTCATATATCGTTCTTATTTTCAATCTAGGGATGACATTCGATATTTAAAATCTAAATGTTAGGTATTTAACATTAACTGAACACTCTGTGTTGTTTTTTCTTATAAACAATTTTCATTCTTTTGTTTCGCAGATGATTAATTTCGCAATTATTAAAAAAGATGTAGGTTAATCACTTACCTGTGTTGGATTCGCCTAAGATGGACATAAAATAAGCTGAAAAGCAGATAATAACGAGAAGCTTCATCTTCGCGCTATGAATTGTACGTAGTGTCGAGTTGTAACATAAGCTGGGCTTAAATACCATTTTAGGAGCTATAATTAGGCCTAAAGCTATTTGACTAATTATCGTTTTGATAATAAAAAACATCGTTTAAGTATCGGTATTTCTAAGTCATTTCTGTAAATATTAGGTAATAGTATAAACAAAAAGTAGCTACAATTGTTAATACTTTTCATCTATTTAAAACCTAATAAATAGGTCACTGCTTATAGAAGTTAGAAGATCCAATATTCGACTTTAACGTCATATATATATATATGTATATATATATATATATATATATATATATATATATATATATATATATATATATATTTAGTTAAAGTTTTTTCGTTTCTTTATTTATAGTCGTCGGAAATTACTTTCCTTGTCGTTGGAAATAATAGATACAAACGTCTTCCGGTAATGTGGCTCTGTTTCCCACTTTCCTGTTATCGGCACGTATGTTACCGTTGACCCTTGGTCTCAACCCCAATAAATATCACGCTCAACCCCTTGTATTCCCAAGATTGTGCCGCCAGAGATATCTGGAGACAACGGACCAATTCTATCCGTGAGTTTGGCCGTTTATTTCACTCACGTTGGCAGTAAATGTCTTCAATCTACCACCCTTAAATAGTTATTACTTAATAGTTAGCACCAGGTAATTACTGGTATTATTAATACTCTCACTAACTTTGAATTTGTCAGACGCTCTTTAAAACGGCAAAATATGTTAATGCAAGATTGTAAATTTGAAGATTTGTCTAATTTCGTGTGACAGAATAGGTATTGTAATACATATACGCTAAACATCAGTAGGTATTCAGTATCATCATCATATGTAATTGTGTTGGTGGATCATTTAATTGTTCTAATGGTTGCATAATAATTTTATTGCCTTACCTACATCAGAAAGAAAAACGAGAAAAGATAATTGAGAGGAGAATATAAAATTTATGAATGGCTACCCAATAGGAATTTTTGTTAGACTATTTTGGGCTTATCTTGACAAATTTTATTTTTAACACAAATGACTGTAAAAGTACGATAAACGAACAGTTATTTAAAGTTACAACAATTTTTAGATTTACAGTTGCCCAAAATCTTTTGAGCTAAAATAAAACTATAGTAATAAAAAAAACTTTAATTCACTGTTACTTAGTTTATTTTAGTTCTGTTATATTGTAGTATGAAATAATATAATAATCAAACATCAAATACAATAACCTTTGTACCTATCACCCCTGTGATATTTAATGCTAAGATTAATTAGCTAAGACAATTGTATTTATGTCTGCATATGTATTTTAACAATCTTGTATTTGACAACAAAACCGAAAAAGAAAATATCATAATTAAGTTTTATATCATTGTCTTAAATTTAAATAGTTATATGTTTGGAGACACTTATACATGTAATAGCTTATAAGATACTGTTTTTAGCAAAACAAACAATTCATAAACTAAGGATTATTTACGTGAGCTATAATACATAGATAAGTATTTTTTTTTTGTATTGCCATTTGCAGAAAACCGCTTGGAATGTCTGTGCGACCACTAGGGGAACGGTGTATTTGAAAACTCCCTGCCTAACCTGGTATTGAACCCTTGACTTTCTGGTGGAAGGCAGTCGCCTTATTCATGATGAAGTGTTGAAAATAACAAAACTTCATTCAAACGTCATTCTAGAATAATTTTAATAAAATCCTATCAGGATATCTAAACAATCAGGACAATAATGTTAGGAACGTTGTTAGAACCACACACGTGACATTTCGCCACTATTTTGGTATCCAGTCAGTAGTAGATATGTACATACCTATACCGCCTATAATCTTTTAACGTGTGTGAAGTAGTTTATTTGTATATACCTACGTAATTTTTTGTTCAAAAAAAGTCATGAAACTTTGAATCTGTGGATCTCTCAGACCTCACTTGGGGACGCACAACGAATGGTAGGAAAATGAGCTGTTTTACGCTAAAGCAACATCTGTATATTCATCGGCAAATACTTTACAAATAGATGAATATGATTTTGTCCAAAAATAGAACAAAAATAGAACAAAAATAGAACAAAAATCTCTGAATTTGTAATACCTTACCTTCTACGATGTTCGACAACATACCCATTAAATAAAGCCATCCACAACGCAACGGCCTGTTGGCCTCTTTTGCGTGCCTCATCATTCATCATACGTCCTATACATGACACCACTTGCTGTAAATGGCCCACTCTGTACTATCCAAAATAAATATAGCAAACAGTGACATGGCTATATAAATGTAATATAAATTTTGGTTACATATCCTTGCTGTTTTAACAACATTTAAACAATATGATTGTATTTATGTGTAAACATGCATTCTTTAACTATAAATAGCGGCTCGCACGCCTTCAGTTGTATTTGTTTATATTGTTTGTATTTATAGTTGTATTTGTGATGTAATGATGAGTTTATTCATGTTACGGTTATTAATAATAACAACAATAATAATAAAATTATTTTGCAGAGTCCAGTATCAAACTCGAAGAAAAAAAATGTGAACTTAACTTTTTTCCAATTGGTCTTGGTTTTTAATGTATTTCAAAAGTATTTCATTTTAATGTTTTGTGACCGCGGTAAATTATTAGACCAAAGAAAAAATAGAACAAGGAACAATAATTTAATGACAATACACTTTGATTATTTATATTAGAAACTACACTCAATATCCACCAGAAGCTCTAACACCAGCTTGACAACGCAAAATACGTGATCAGTAGACAAGATACAATGCACGTTTTGACTATAGAACGAATTATTTATTATTTTGTCGTGTAATTGTGATTAGTCTGTAATTTATTCGGTATTCAGATTTACTGCAATGTAAATGATAATAATTATTGCTCAAATAAAAATTCCACGACCTACTTTTCTTACAGTACTTCATTTCGCCATCAGTGTTCAAAAGTTTGAAGTGTAGAATATTTCGGAAGCACAAGCTGAGCGGAAAATAAGTGATCTCGCATTTTTACTTAAAATTTGGTCCTGAATCTACCTTTTTAGTTTTTGCCTCGAGTTATGACACGCTCTGTACATTATTTTGATCGCTAGGGTCCCTAATCTCCTTTCCAATCCCATACATCTTATTGTGGATAAATTAGGAGATAAAGCAGGATGAAACACGTTGAGAAGTATGGAATATGTTTCTTTATTGGGATACCATCTTCGTGAAAATCAATACATAAAGTATCATCAGATCAACGCTACTAAAAAAGATTCAAAAATATATTCATAATTAACTTACTACAACATGTATATGGAAAGCATTTTGTTAACATTTTTGATTTTTTTTAAATATCATGTAAAAGGGGGTAAATGGTTTTGTATCTAGTCTTTATAAACGCAATGTAAAAGGTTCCGGTTAAAGAAGGTTATGGTTAAACGCTTTCAACTATTCTGAAGATGACATTTTCAAAAACATTAGAGTGCAGAAAGCTCTTTGATCAAGATAGTTTTATTTCTCCCATGCTGCAGATTATCTCGTTCGTTTGAAAGGAAATGTAGTTCCAACATTGTTATTAGAAAGACGCTTAAGCAGGTCAGTAAATTCTCTAAACAATAAACAATGAAATAAAAAAATAAAAAGAACCTAAAATAAAATAAAATTAAGTAAGCTTGACGATAAGTTAATAAACGTTTCAAACTCTTTTTTTAGATAACTGTCACCTACTATTAATTATTTATTATCGACTTTATCTGCTGTTTCAACTACATCGTTGGGTTGATGTCTTCGATCGAGTCATCTGCATCAGGAACGGTTACGAGCAGGGCTGTGGAATCGGTAAAAAAAACTTTCGACTCCGACTCCGACTCGAGATAATTTTCGTAGTCCGACTCCGACAAAATTTTATTTGTTTCCAGCGAATTTGTTGGTGAAAAAATTCAACTGACTATCTAATCGTAAATAAAATCAAAAAGACCTGTTGATCGGACCACAAAGTTATGACCATATTAAAAAATGAGGCTTTCTTATTTTTGAAAAATCTCTAAAATCATTAGAAATGAATTAGTCAATTTAATCGATTTTCTATCTTTAATAATTAATAGCAAAGTAATGACAAACCACTGTATAGTACAAAGTAAAATTCATTCCAATGAATACAAAATTAAGTACAAAATAAGCTGAAAATAATCTCAACTCTTACTCCTGTTAGCGGCCATGACGTCACAATTCTTGCTGCAACGAGTATGACTTGCATACATGGATTTTCTACATTCAACTTAAATAAGCGGTCCTATTTCACAATCTCAGTTACCATTTAAAATCTCTACATATTTTGTTAAATACAAAGGGATGAGATACTTTTAATAATTTTGTTCATGTGCTAAAAAAATAATCAATTTCGGGTAGTTCAAAGTTATCAAACATTAAAGCTAAAGTTTCACAGTTTTACTAGTAAAGCTGTATCTTTTACAAACATTCAGATAATGGGGCAAATAAAAATAAAAGAGTAGAGAGTTGATACGACTGTGATACCATCACACTGTTTCTTCTGATACAAAAGCTGTAGGAAACTATTTTTTCTTTTTAAAATTGCAAGGGAAAATCATTAAAATACTTATAAGCATTATTTAATGAATTGTTCAGCTGTTCTTTGTGGCCGAACGAATACGAGCAAATCCTCTTAATATTGTTGTATAAGGACAAACACCCGTTGTCGCTTCACTTTGGAGTTCTAATTCGTGTAAGTGTGCATCGAAGACCGATTTTTTATTTGTAGATGATCGAGGTAACATTATTAGCACATTGAAGTTGGTTGTTAGAAATTGGAAATAAACTATGTATGCGACGGGGCAAGCGACTCAAAATAATCATATGCTACTCATCACTCACCACCGACCTGTGTGATTTGTAGTTTAATTATTAGGTAGGTACTTTGTAAAAGATCTAATAGGTTTAGTTAATTGTTTACTATCTATTGAGGCACCGGCAATCTCGCATGTCTTTTTCTACATTATTTACACATGGACTCGGAGTCGGTACATTTTTTCCGACTGCGACTCCTCTAAAATTTATCTGAACTCCGACTCCACGACTCCGACTCCACAGCCCTGGTTACGAGAGAACCGATCCGATCAAACTAACTACGTCACCTGTCGAATTTATGTCTTTCATTGCGATTGCTCGGCATTGCGATTCTGAACGCAATGCTCCCTCCATGTATTTAACATCTCTTTGGTGATTACTAAGTAGGCAATCGCATCTTGTGGCGATCTTTAGACAAGTGCCACCAGTGGCGGACTGGCCATAATGCCAGGTTGCCCGATGGCAAGTGGGCCCCCCCTTACGTGGGCCCCCCTTAAGACAATATGTTGATAATATTAATAATACATTTATTTATACTGAAATTATCACTGGACCGCCGCACGAAAAGATATCAGGCAATAAGAGGGCCCCACCTATTTGCAATAAATTCGGTAAGAATTTATATTTATGTTTGGCAATAAATATGAACCCCATAAGAAAACTGCATGGTGAGTTTTAAGAAACCCACTTTGGGAAACAATGAAAATTCTCCAAAAGGCCCTTGTTAAGAGAACTTAAAATCTATTACTAATCGAACTTGATATTTTTTAATAGACGTTTAAATTTCATAAAAACACAAGTTTTTTTAAAAATTTTATTGACCAGTTTCTGGCAAAAATATTATTCATCCGAAATTGAAATACCAATACGTCACAGAGTACAGAATTATTATGGCATGATGTGGTAGTTTTTACCAAGAAACATTAAAAATAGAAAAATCAATGCTATGATGAACAAAATTAAAACTTAATCGGATAATTGATATAGGAAAACATTATGGAATATTGGCTGAACATATGAAAGGGACCAAAATAAATCAAATAAATAAAATTTTACTTGGGTATAAAAATGAATCACTTGTACAGAATGTTCTTTTATACATGCAATAAAAATAAAATAAAATTTATTTATAAAATACAATATGTAATTTAAAACAAAATAAATTAAAAAGAAAAACATGAATATAGAAAAAAATATTAGAAACAAAGTTGCGCATTTTTGTGTTGATCAATGATATAAAAAGTAATATATCTTTTTCACTTTCGAAGATATCATAAAATTGATGTACAGGGTGTTATAAAAGTTATAGATAATCATTCGCCCTACAGCCAGAAAATATTGGCATGCTTACAGGATGTCCCACAATAACGTACCAACAAACTTATGTTTGTTTAAATGAACACTAGGTATATTATTGCAATTTTTGATGAACATTTTTAGCCTAATTGTTATGACATCAATTTGTATTAGGCTATTATCAACTGTTTCTGAGATATTGAGAAATGTTTGTCAAAAATGAGCATTTTCAAAAAATTATTCTAATGTAACTAACAAGAATAAAGAAATAAAAGAACTCATTTTGCATAGTAAAAGTATCGCATTTTTTTACAGTTATTATTCATTTGCGATTCAAATATGACTTATCCTGAATAACTGGAGATTTGCTAAATGTCAAATAACTTAAGAATTTTAAATGGAACAGCCCTGTATATCTTGACATCGAAAGATCGATAAATCAACTTTCCTAAAATGTCTAACTCGGTAAGTCTATCGTCAACAGCTAAAAGTTATTAAGCATCTAATATAACATTTATACGCATGCAAAATATTTCATAAATTAATATAAAATATCTAGTTGTCACGACGAAATTCAGCAATCGCACAAATGTAAAGATTCTTCTGCAGCAACATTTAGTCATTGAGTACTGCTACTATGAGTTACACAAACGAACAATTTATGATCATCCAAGAATTAGTTTTATTAGTACCAGTCGAAACTTATTTAAAATTTTTATTATTTATTTACGTAATATTCTAAATTATTTAAAGAATTTTAATGGATACTTGGGTTGGTTGTAGTGGTCTAACGCCTTAGCCAGCTAAATCGCCTGTTCAATTTATTTATTTCGGGACATGTTAAGGAATAAGTTTATAGGGATGTTCCAGTTACTACTGATAACACAAACAAGGAGTGCTTTGGGTAGCAATGTGGTGTTCTTCAGACATCCAAACATTTCTGTACTCTCATAAGAATAAATAACTAAATAAATGGATAATTGTAAACTGAATAAATAATTATTATTTCAGTACGATTGTCAATAGTGCACATATCAACCCTCTCAGGTCAATGCGTTTCAGTCTTGCTTCAAATTCTCGGTGGAAATCCTTGGTGGAAATATTACATTTTCCATGGTTTCCACAAAAACATTTTGACGCCTCCTTATTTCTATTCTTCATGTTTGCTATCGTAGGTAGTTGTAATATTCCCATAAATGTTTTCCTCAATATGTCTTCAGAGTCACAAATCAAACCCGATTAAATCAGGCGTCTAGTTTTCCAATGCGTTGGACTACCATGAACAATTTAATGTCTTTGATAAGTATTATTTAAACAATTTTAGATTGATACATAAATTACTAATTCTTAATCTTTGAAGAAAATAAATATCAAAAATTATATGTTTGTATAAATCAAACTTGCAAAATGCTCTTACTAAAAGCTGCTGCATGAAAAGAAGAATTATTATAATTAAGAGATTGTTAGATTTCATCGAACAATCGGATATTTAATAGTAATTTGGGAATATTGTGCATAAGTTACAAATGTAACATTAGATGCTTCATATATTTTTAGCTGTTGACGATAGACCACCGAGTTAGACATTTTAGGATAGCTGAAAGATATATAAGATAATAATAATCATAATAATAATAATAATAAGTTTGTTTATTTGTAAGAATACTATTTATTTTCTTTGAATATTATTTTTTTTTTATATTATTAAAACTATTGTACACCAAACACAGTTTTACTTTACCTCCATAATATTTAGTCGAACATTTTATTTCATAATATTTTTGTAAGTTTTTTTTTGTAACTCTTTCATTTTTCACTTTTTTCTCCTGTATAGTAAATGAGATACTGTGTAAAACGTTTCATATCGACTTATTATTTTTTCAATTTATAACAAAGTTACAACCGTTTGAGTTATTAACAAAACCGTATTTTAACCGGCTCTAACTTCTTAAGCAAAACCAATAAGTCCATATGATACTTTTTACTCAAAATGACATTTGTTTTCTAGAAAAAAAATAATAGAAAGCTTCATATGAATTTTTTGGTTCATTTTTATTCAATTTGTCGATTTTCTTTTAAATATTTTTATTTAAATTTATTTACTTTCTATCGTTGTAAGGTGTAGTGGGTGTGTTCAAACGGCTGAAACTTTTCAAGGAATTGAGAAAACAAATAAGTCCTTATAAAAAATTTATTCAGAATGACATTTGCTTTCTAAAAATAATTTTGCGGGGAAAAAAGTGGGACATCTGTATATGTATATACCGGCAGCATGAACAAAAAAAAATGTGGGCCCCCTCCTGGCTTCCTGGCAACCAATATTTTTGGACCCAGTCCGCCACTGAGTGCCACGTAAAATAGATGCGCTGTCGTACGCGCACCCGGTCAATAGTAAATTTAAGTGAGAAATCGTATTAATGGCAGACCGCCTTTCAAATAAGTAATTTTTTATACCCTTTACCTTACAAGCCAAGCGGGAAACATGCAAACAAACGATTCCAATTTCCCAATAGCGCTTAATCAGCTATAACGAGGGCAGACAAAATTTCCATAAAGCATAAACATTAAAATGGGAAGCTGACGTCAGCTTTTCGCCGTGACATCGGATCATAGTAGGCAACGCCTGCTATCACATTAGCTAATTGCCGTTCCCGCCCTTACCCTATTTATATCTAATCTAGATACCGGGGATAGCATAACATAAAATAAACACATACAAGTCAGGGAATACAAGAGGACAAAGCAGCACAATTCTGGAATGTCAATTTTGCTGAACGTGATATATAAACTAAAAAGATCTTATCGGTCAAACAAACTGATAAACTGAATGTAACATGTGTAGTACGGTAATTGAGGTTTATGAGGCATGGACTGATATGTTTGCTAACCTGTGACGTCAATGGTTCGAAGGTATGTGTAAGCAAACTTGAAAGTAGTTTCGGAGAAAATAAAAATTGAGTGTTTGCCAAAAGAACTTTTGAAATTTAGTTGGTTTGATGTTTAGTAAGAAAAATGTTTCCAGAAACTTTAAACCTATAACTTTCAGTCATTTATTGAGTAATATAATCGTGGTGGATGTGAACAATTACTAGCACTTTGTCGAAAAGACTTACCTTAATTGTAAGTGACTTACATTAATTGTAAGTCTCAATGGAAGTAGTTTTTACGTCTATCTCCTCAATAAATTAGAATAATTAGAATGCGAATGAACCACAAACGTCCTAAATCCTTTTAACTTTAATTTAGAAAAAGAACTTTTGAAATTTAGTTGGTTTGATGTTTAGTAAAAAAAATGTTTCCAGAAACTTTAAACCTATAACTTTCAGTCATGTATTGAATAATATAATCTGGGTAGATGTGAACAATTACTAGCACTTTGTCGAAAAGACTAACTTTTTTCACACAAAAATTAATTGTAAATCTCAATGGAAGTAGTTTTTGCGTCCATCTCCTCAATAAATTAGAATAATTAGAATGCGAATGAACCACAAACGTCCTAATTCCTTTTAACTTTAATTTAGAAAAAGATCTTTTGAAATTTAGTTGGTTTGATGTTTAGTAAAAAAAATGTTTCCAGAAACTTTAAACCTATAACTTTCAGTCATGTATTGAATAATATAATCTTGGTGGATGTGAACAATTACTAGCACTTTGTCGAAAAGACTAACTTTTTTCACACAAAAATTAATTGTAAGTCTCAATAGAGTTTTTACGTCTATCTCCTAAATACATTAGAATAATTAGAATGCGAATGAACCACAAACGTCCTAAATCCTTTTAACTTTAATTTAGAAAAAGGTGTTTTGATATTTAGTTGGTTTGATGTTTAGTAAAAAAATGTTTCCAGAAACTTTAAACCTATAACTTTCAGTCATGTATGAATAATATAATCTTGGTGGATGAGAACAATTACTAGCACTTTGTCGAAAAGACTCACTTTTTTCACACAAAAATTAATTGTAAGTCTCAATGGAAGTAGTTTTTACGTCTATCTCCTCAATAAGTTAGAATAATTAGAATGCGAATGAACCACAAACGTCCTAAATCCTTTGAACTTTAATTTAGAAAAAGAACTTTTGAAATTTACTTGGTTTGATGTTTAGTAAAAAAAAATGTTTCCAGAAACTTTAAACCTATAACTTTCAGTCATGTGTTGAATAATATAATCTTGGTGGATGTGAACAATTACTAGCACTTTGTCGAAGAGACTAACTTTTTTCACACAAAAATTAATTGTAAGTCTCAATGGAAGTAGTTTTTACGTCTATCTCCTCAATAAATTAGAATAATTAGAATGCGAATGAACGACAAGCGTCCGAAATCCTTTTACCTAATTTACTTAATTTAGAGGATAGCTTGAATTTCATTCATAAAATGCAATTTGCCGTAACTGTTTATTTATTAATTTTATTAAAATTGTACAATACTAGTTAGTCTTTTTGGCAGGCGTTTCCACTCTTGATGTCTTTCACAAGGCTCTGCAGTTTCATCTCCAAAATATCCTTGGGTGCTCCCCTAAATGACAAACGACAGCTGCAAACAAAAAATAAGGATATATTAGCAAATTCCATTAACAAGCGACTTATAGAGTATTAGCCACATTTGTTAGCTATAAGAACCAACTGAACATGTCACTCAACTCCCCAGAATTGTACAGAGATAATTGCTGTACAAGAAAACCACCATAATTACAAAAAGAAAATGAGTGCACAGTAGGGTGTATCGAAAAAAACGCTTTTTTTTCGAAATTCAAAATTTCAAGTTGATAAAAGGTTGTGCCTGTGGACTCACATATACCAAAAAGAATTTGCCCAATTGAAAAATATTTAGGTCTCCCTTTGCAGGAGGCCTAAAGTGTAGGTATAATTTTCTTTAAAAATTTAAGTGCTTTTTCTTTTTCAAATAGAAAAAGTTTAGCAATAAAGTGGGAAATTAACGTATGCAAAAATATATTACTCTAATGCAACATTTAGATCGCCTGCAGTTTATTTAGATTTGTTAGAACTTTTAGAAAAATCCCCATTTTCGTCTAATTTAAAAAATGTGCTTAAAAGTTGATAAAAGTTTATTTGTCCTTAAATATTTTATTATGTGATAGCGTACATGTGGCTATTTATTTGAATTAAATTAATCTGTGTAATAATTCAAACGGACCTAGTCATTAAAAATATCAAAGAGGTTAATCAGAATACTTACATATCTCCCATAACCAACGTATTATTTCCTATACAAGTAAACTGAGTGCATATCTCCGGTATTTTAAAATATTCAAATTTCTTCATTCTTAATCTACCATATAACCCATAGCAACCTAAAACGGTTAAATTAAAACATAACACAAAAATAAAATATGACCCGTACCTGTATAATTGGCAGTCGTGTTCTCTACAATGCACAATACGCACACAAATAAAACAATTCCCAACTTCATCTTGAAAAGAACTAAACTTTACATACCAACGCGTAGGCATATATATTGAATGAAATAAATATAAAAAGGATCAAATGAAGTAGGCACTTGTTTACTGTTCGTCCGACTAATAAACATATTTTTATCCTTGATATTGCGTCAATAAAATGTCGATTTTTACGAGTATTGCTAAAACCGAAAATAAAGAACATGAAAATTGGGTTTGGTGTGGTGAAGTGATGTGTAAGGGTTAGTCATTTTTATAGTATTTTATGACTTAACAGTCGCAATGATGCGATGGTGGACTTCGTTTTAAGAACTGTGGTATTATTTATAACTGATTCGCACCATAGGCAAATACTGAATACGCACCCTTATAGATGTAAAGAAAGATAATACAAGTAAAGAAATTAACTTATTTTTTTCTATCGTACCTACCTCTTTCATTATTTCTGAAGTCCACGTTTTTTTTTTTTTCAAAAGATTAAAAAGATAAGCCCTAAAATTAGTGAATTTATTCGGTCATGATTAACACAACATTGTTTATTAGTGGTTCAATTTATTAATTCTAATAATATGATTGACATGCGGCGCCCTGCTTTGTTTTTTCGATTATTTCCTCAATTTCCTTTTCATAAACTTCCGGTGGAGCTTCCCTCCATCTTTGGTAACATCTAAAATACGAATAAAATAGTATTGCCATGCGCAAGTTTATATCCTACATTATTTCGTACGAGTCTTTCATTTCAAATTTGTTGTCGCCCACGCACATAAATGTGGTGCAAATTTCTGGTATGTCAAAACTATCGAATTGTTCTAAGCGCAACCGACCATGAATTCCAGTACAACCTAAAATGAAGTGTTTTTTAGCGGAGAAAATGATAAAATGTGATAAATATTACCTGCTGCCACTTCTGTTGATTCATCTGCAGACTGGGCCAAAGCAAACGCGACTAATAACATGGTTGTAGCTAGGAAGTGCATTATGAGACTGCTGGTGATTATACGAGAATTTGTTAATTTATGGACTTTTTAGGAAACGTGAATTGCTAATGTCCAAGTATCTGGTCGACATTGAAATTTGATTTGTCGGCCTATCACCGCAAATATTTTGTTTTCGAACTAGTATATTTAAATGTTGAGTACAGCTACGGTAGTAGTGGGATTTCAGTGCCAAATGCCAATTGACATTTAGCATATCACAAAATGATGCATAGATAATTAATTAAAAATAGCGGTCCTTCCTTCTAAGCGGTAATCCAAAACTTGTTTTGTTTTATTTAAAGATTATATTATTTGAGTTCTATCTGAATGGGATTTTACCCGACAACATTTACACAAATAGTTTGTCCAAGTTTTAACGGTTTAACTTTAGAGTACCTACTATGGGCCAAGGAACTCGAAAAATGTGTATTGCTTTTAGGGTTTATTTGAACATGAAAGCTATCTTCATTGTAAAAAAAGTTTTTATCTTTTGCAATGGTAGTTAGCAAGCAACAAAATGATGAGCCTGATTTTAAATAATTAAAAATTAATTACTAATTAAGTACGTAGGCTTGTACGGCCAGAATCATTTAGAAAATAAACTGCTTCCGGGTTATGCCGTGTGTCAAGATTTGTTAATGCTGACGTTTCGCGAACCATGTTGCTCGCTTCTTCAAAGCTAATTGAATACTGAAGACCTACCAAGAAAGTCTCCCTTATATACCTGAATTTACACCTCACTGCGCACATCTGGAGCTACCGCTCCATGTGCTTTTCCACCTGACCGCGTCAGGATTGATTTCCAGACCCTACTAATGTCAGTACCGTCCTCGCGATTGATGTTGTTAGGTTGGAGGCAAAGAAGATTGTGACCAAAACTACTACTGTGGACAAAGTAGTTATAAATATGTCTAATCACCAACTCTCCACCGGTGAATTGTCGGTCCTAGGCAAAGGATTGAACTTTGCAATCGCACCGATAAGAATACCTAAGGAGGAAATTATTACGGAAGTAGAAGCCGCATTGTACAAAATTCCAGGTGTACAAGCAGAGGACATTCGTCAAGAGGTTTCCAGGATAATTAGGAAAGCTACCCCGCCGAAGAGCAATATTACCAAAGAAGGGAAGTACTCTCTGAAAACCATCAAGGACAACAAGGATATCACAGTACTACCAGCGGACAAAG
This sequence comes from Aphodius sticticus, assembly GCA_963966075.1. NCBI lineage: Eukaryota > Metazoa > Arthropoda > Insecta > Coleoptera > Scarabaeidae > Aphodius > Aphodius sticticus. Next base: position 37,880,717 of record OZ014506.1, read on the forward strand.
GGAATGCAACGGTGATATTGAACTAGGAAGACTACAACAGGAAGATGAACGATCTATTGAACCCGAATAAGTACCGTAAAATTTCCAAGGACCCAACAGATAAGATAGGAAGGCGAGTGAAGGAGTTGGTTAAATCATCAGCGATTCGCGTACAGGAACAAAGAAGCCTTTTTGTTCAAGCCCCTAGGGCACCTAGGATCTACGGTTTGCCAAAGATCCACAAGGATAACGTTCCTTTAAGACCAATCGTTAGCGCAATAGGCTCCCCAACCTATTTGTTGGCATAATACTTTTCGAAAACGGCCCAACCGTTTATAGGACAAACTACATCTTTTGTCAAGAACTCTGAACATTTTATTCAGATTTTGAAGGAAGTTGTCATTGACCCTCAGGATATACTCGTAAGTTTCGACGTAACATCACTCTTTACGTGTGTTCCGGTTAAGGAGGCAGTCAAAGGCCTTCGGACAACACTTGTCCCCCTAGGTCTACCAACCGATGTACCGGATCTTGTAGAGTATTGTCTCTCCACCACATACTTCAAGTGGGCGGGAGCGATGTATGAGCAGGTAGAGGGTGCAGCCATGGGAACACCTTTGTCACCGGTAATCGCCAATTTCTTCATGGAATTGTTTGAAGAAATAGCCATTAGGTCAAGTCCTTTCAAACCCAAGCACTGGGTCAGATATGTCGACAATACCTTTGTGGTTTGGCCACACGGTAGAGATAAATTTACTGAGTTCCTTAACCACCTGAACAATGTTAGTCCTTCCATCAAATTCACGATGGAAATAGAAGAGGATAATCAGCTGCCTTTCTTGGATGTGCTGGTATACAGAACGTCAACGGGTAGGCTTGGACATACAGTCTACCGTAAGAAGACACATACCGATCGGTACTTGAACGCCAAATCACACCACCACCCCAACAGAAGAGAAGTGTTATTAACACTTTGTTCAACAGAGCCGAGAAGGTACGCGACTTTAGCACCTTGGACGACGAACGGAAACAGTTGGAGTGGGCCCTACGTCAGAATGGATACACCAAGTCTGACATACGGGGTGTCACACAAAGAAAACCGCAAGTCTCAGAGGAACCGCAAGAGTCAAAGGGGTTCGCTTGCTTACCATACGTAAGTGGGGTATCAGAGAGAATCGGTAGAATACTGAAGAAATCGGGTATCACGGTAAGGTACAGAGCACCAGCTAAGGTAAAGGATCTTTTGCCTAACCCAAAGGATATCACACCACTCCTGATGAATGAAGGGGTATACAAGATAACATGTGAGTGCGGAACATGCTATGTAGGACAGACAGGACGAAGCATCGAATGTCGAATGAAGGAGCACAGTAGGGACACCCGGCTGGGCAAGATTCAACAGTCCGCTGTTGCTCAACACTGCCACGAGTCGGGACACACAATGGATTTCGATGACGCGAAGATGTTGGCAAGGGTGGGTAATTATCATCGAAGGCTTATTAGAGAAGCCATCGAAATTTACAAACATCCTGACAACATCAATCGCGAGGACGGTACTGACATTAGTAGGGTCTGGAAATCGATCCTTACGCGGTCAGGTGGAAAAGCACATGGAGCGGTAGCACCAGGTGTGCGCAGTGAGGTGTAAATTCAGGTATATAAGGGAGACTTTCTTGGTAGGTCTTCAGTATTCAATTAGCTTTGAAGAAGCGAGCAACATGGTTCGCGAAACGTCAGCATTAACAAATCTTGACACACGGCATAACCCGGAAGCAGTTTATTTTCTAATTACTAATTATTTTGTTTCCCCACCTCTTTGCAATTTTGAGATTGATTGTTCCAAATTCTTGCACGAGTTATCGACAATACATAAGGTGACCAACCAACCGTCCTCCTATTACAATAATAAAAAGCAAGAAATTAAATAAAAATTGCTGAGTGTATACCTACGTGAACTGTAACTAGTCAAACCACAGCATAAACTTTAAAGGTTGATCTTAGTGTCCAAATTAACGATATGTCCGGTCAGATTATGGATGCTGATCTGTCGGACTACTTGATGCTTGAATTAGGCCGATTCAAGTACTGATTCACGAGATTGCAGTATATGCCCATACCTTCTCTACTGTAGAATACAAAAGTATTAATTAAATAATATAATAGAAAAAGAATTCTAGTACTTTTTCACACGTGCATGTTTATTTAGCAATATCCTATCTGATTATATTTGTAAAAGTCATTACTCCGTTTTTTTTCGCGACCTAGATTTTCTATTGTTTTTCGCAAACTTGCAACTATGTACAACCATTGTTCGAGTAAATTGTTCGCAGCAAGACATTTACATTTGAAGCCTTGTGTAACGGCGCGCGCTTCAAATAATTGCTCTAAATAATTTCCGCACGTTTGCGACAGTAGAAAACGCACCATATGCCGTTAAATAAATTCGTGTTAAAATATTGAAAACGTTACTGGGAAACAAAAGAGTGTCGCAATGCCATTTTTTCCCATATTAAAAACCCCTTTGTGGCCTTTATTGTGTTGCGCTTGGGATAATGGGAGATGTTAGAGAAAATAATAATTATTAATGAGCGTTCTTATATGGCAACTGTTAATTTATGTTAAGAAAAAATGCATCATTAACGCATTAGTTTTGCAATGTAATTTTACGTTGAGTACAGGAAAAAATTAGATTACACAAACTTGATTATAGAAATTTATATTTAGTTACATTGTCTGTTTTACCTGGATATTGTATGTTTCTCTCTATGATATGTGTTAACCTGCTAATGACAGTTTTTAACCAAATTTGTTGTAAAGTATAGGCTCATATATTGGCCAATAAAAATTATAATCGGGGCCGCACCGTAGCTATTGGCTACCCGTTTTACTTCAAACAAAGCCATAATAGTCTTTTTCTACTTTGCATTCACAATGCACACATTGTAACACTGTTTTCGGTGTTACAATTAACACATTGTAACACCGAAAACAGTAACATTTTTGTCTAAGATTGCCAGGATTGGTACACAATGATATCAAATGCCAAATGTCAAACGTACAATACATAACCACACACTGCCCCTTTTTAATCGCTTGCAATCGCATAAACTGCGAAATATCAATATTCTATACATATTTAAACATGCGTGTAGCCTGCTATAGTATGGCCAAAGGTTGTGGCTTTCTTAGTTTTGCTGTGTTCATCAAAATACGCCAGCATAACGTTTTCGGTGATGTTTTACGACTCTGGTAAGTGATCGTTATCATTCTTTTCAACTAAACATCAAATCCCTTTTTCAGATATAATTCAAGGACCACATTTACTTTAATAAGGTATTATGCGAAGATCAAACCTACATCGCAGATATGAATGATTTTAATTACTGCTACGAGATTGTATATGCGCAATTAATGGTTTATCAGCATACACGTATGAAGCTATAGTACATTTAAAGTGTAGAGGATTTCTTAGTTTATGTAACGTATAAGTTTTCGGTAACATTTTGGACCGAATTCTGTTCGGCCCAATTCGTATTCATTTTTGTCCGTCGCTTTCGACTTCGTCTTAGTTCTGGTTGTGTGCAACATATTTGTATTACCTCCATCACATGTAATTTTACTAAGTATAATTTATTCTAATAAACTACTTTGCCGAAATTAAAATTGGGTTTCAATTATAAGTGCTTGTAAATATATAAGCCGCAACGGCTACGTAGCGGAATTAGGTAGACACCGCTATTAAACGTTAGGTGTTAAAACTTAGCATAATTTATTCTAATAAACTACTTCACCGAAATTAGAATTTGGTTTCAATTATAAGTGCGTGGAAATGTATAAGCCTCAACGGCTACCTAGCGGAATTAGGTTGACACCGCTATTAAACGTTAAGCGTTATAACAATTCTTTAGTAAGTTCTTGTTCTTCGAAGTAACTAATCAGTCACCGCCAAACACTTCTAACACTTCCAAACAATAAGATTCTGATTATTATACTTATGAAACCACTATTAAAGTTGTTGACTTTTTAGGTTAAGTTTCATATATTTATCACAGTAGGGTTAAAAGTGTTGCCCCAAGCTCCATTATGATCATCGTTGAGACCTCGCTGAATATTTATTCAAACTTGTAGGCTAAAGTAGAGTAATTTTATTCACAATTAGATTTTGTCAAGATGTTATCTCATAGATCTCATCCTTAACGAAGTTGACAGTTACTACAGTGCTGCCACGTGGTACCCGCGAAATACCCTAGATTATAATTTAGCGCAATATAGTAACCACAATTACTAAACTTATATAAAATTAATGACGCAAAGTAGAAAAACTAGTATATTACACTCGTTTTATAAGACGTATTGGCGCACTCGTTCCATTTCGGCACTCCTCGCTACGCTCGTCGTGCCCAAAACAACTCGTGCGCCAATTTGACGTCTTATAAAACTTGTATAATAATATACTATTATCTACGACTCACATATAAGAAGTTCATTGCATACGTATCTATGACCATCATGATACGCGCCAATGGTTATAATGATACTAGCGTTGTATAATAATGACAGTTCGTTCAAATAATGACTTCATTATTTGAACGAACTGTCATCATTATACGAATGTACTGTCAAAGTCAGTCTAAACCTACGTGGACGACAGTTATTTGACATTTTGCCTCGCCACCATTGACAAATACATTTAAAAGATTTGATATAAAATGGAATTTATGAGTCGTAGATAAAACGTCGTATTCGACTCGCACACAACTGATATAAATCGCTCGCATGTTTATATGCTCGCCTACGGCTCGCGTATAAACTTCATGCTCGCGATTTATATCGTTAGTTATGTGCTCGTCAAATAATATACTATTATATGCTCCATTCCTGTGCCCATGTCTATTTTTCATACTGAACATCTGCGTATAATTTTGTTGCAAAGTGATTCTTCAACGGTTTTTTATTTGCGCGGAAATGTAATAGAATACGATATCCAAACGAGAAAGTTTGTATTTATTGACAAGAAGGGAAATTATCGTAATAATAAAGATTTTCGGGTCTGAACGATTGCTTAGTTTAGTTTAGGGTCTAGTTCGTATATAGGATGACAATTCTTTGTCCGTATTGGCACATTCGAGTGGGGAATAACAAGCAGGCTGTATAATCGATAAGGATTATATTGGCGGGGATTTGGAATTGCTTTTAGGGAGGAAAGAATTCAATTATCGTCCTTAGCGGTCTATTGTATGCACTGTCCGTATGCATATAGTGTGAGTGTGTATACTTAGGACTAATATTAAGAATATGTACTATACGGATGTAATCATCCACATACAACTTTCCATTCTAAATACAATTTCATGATATCACTTCGAACAAATGTCTAATAGTTGAGATACATTTTTTTCTAGCAATGCTAGTTCTAGTAGACAAATAAAATAATATCTGTAAAACTATAGGGTTTAGGATAGTACTTTATGCACGACAACATCCATCTCTCGGTCTGGATAACTGTTGCAAAACTTTGTTCTTTTTTTTCTGAACATGTAGTTGTCTTCACCACTCAACTTACCCAGGGTGAAAAGTTATCAAATTAACACAAGGCTTGCAGTATTATAAAGAATTAGCTTTCGTACCATATTTGGACCAAAAAAGTCCTGCCTGTACTGTGTGTGGTGAATGATGTTGAATTGTCTTTGACGTTATGCCACGGCCCAGGACACTTCCTGTGTCGTGAAAAATTTGTTGCGCTGAAAAATGACCCATTCTAATTTCCTATATAACCGGAGGAAACTGTAGCAAAAGATCTACAAAATATATTACTTTAAAGCATTTTATCCAGTTAATTTTTTTTTGATATTGTAGTATTTCGATTTGTTTTTGCTCATTGCGTTTCTTTTCTTCTTTTCCAGGATATCAGGACCGTCTTTGAGCTGTTTGGCAGTCGAGTCCGATGGGGGCTTCTACTCGGGCATGTCGCCGACAGCCATGAGGCTGGACAGTCCGCAGTGCAACAACAATAACAATAATAACAACAACGCAGTCTCAGAGCCCGAGCTGGCGCTCCTAGCCAAACTGGAGGAGGCAAATCGCCTCATCGAGTCCGACGCGAAGTCGCTCAATTCGCTGAGCGGCGCGTCAGGACACTCGAGGAAGAGCTCAGACACCTCACAGATATCACTTAACTCAGGTAATCGTTTGCAGTTCGGTAATTGTGCAATTGCTAAATTTATCTATTTATAAATTGAGTAGGCATTTTACATGCATTTCTTGCAATGAATTTGAATAACTGATGAGAGTGAACAAGAAAAAAAATAATAAGGGCCATACTGCGCTATGGTTGGCAACCGTACGGTTTTCGAATGCTTTGCCCGGTGTCAGGTTGAAGGTGCAAACCAACCGTCAGATGTCCATCCGAGATTAACAAATATTTTAAAAATTAGTTGGTAGCAATTCTTTTATAATTGCGTGAAACAGTGCATGAATAAAAGAGTATGACATATGACATTTTCACTGCAGCTCTTTGAGTCAGTCGGTAGCAGAGCTGACAGATCGGCTGTTTTAAGATAACAATAGATCTGCTCATGTACACTGCCGCTCATGGAAGTTCGGACACATAGTAAACATATAGGAAATATTATAGTTTTATAGTTTTTTTTTTTTTTTTAAATAGTTTTTCACGAACTGTCAATCGTTCCTGATGAAAAGCGATAATTACAGAACGATGTTCTTTGCTTGTTGGCTTCCCGCGTCGCATGATATCTTCCGCGCGACGGAGTTATCTTGTGCAAACTACAGATTGCAGGCACAGACTCGTTTGAATACGAATTCGAGCATTTGATGCAAAAATCTGGTAAAAATGGGGTCCCAACATGTGTCTGAGATGCAGTATTTATGACTCTAGTTGTTATTTCGTATTTAATCCTTTTTAATGGAAACTAGAAAATTCCCAGCAACCAGTTACAAAACAGCATAAATGTTGCATAATAATTAAATATAAAAATTATTTTAAATTAGCACATTTAATGATGTCGTATGTTACTGGAAATCAACGTTAAGAATGTGTTCGCTATTTGGTAGAAATAGAGGTGCCTATTGCTACGTTATCAGTGCTTTTATCATTATTTCCCATATGTTTACTATGTGTCCGAACTTCCATGAGCGGCAGTGTAGATACTGTTTCATCTCATCTACTGAGCTACTATTTTATTACAAAAATGTTTATACATTCCACCTTTACTGTGGTAAGTATATTCACTTTGTCACAACACCCTGAAGGAAGCGTGGCAAGTATAGACTTGCATATATATTTTTGATCAGCGTTGTATGAATAGATTTAGCTATGTCCGTCTGTCTGTTCGTCTGTCCATCTGTCTGTGTACAAGATAACTGCCGTAATTATAGAGCAGTGGATCTGAAATTTGGTATAAAGGCTCTTAAGACGAAAGGACAAATTCGTGAATGGGTAAAATCGGTTAACATTTTCCATTTTTATTTTTTCCACACCAAAAATATTTTACGGAGGGGGGGTATATTGACTTCGGCACGGCTGAAGATAATTTTCTTACTAGGTTTGTAATCAAATGTTTGTAATTTAAATCTTAAAAACGTGTAGGTACATACTGCTCACTATTTACTTCGTCAATTTTTTCAGGATTATCTTAACGAAATATGTTAATTTGTCCTCGTGAACTAATTAATGTTCGCCAGGTTCACGTTTTCGATGAATTCATGTTACTGGATAGGAAGACAATAGTACTTAGTATGGTTGTAAATAGAAAAAATGATTAAAATTAAAATGTAATGCGCAAAATTACATTAATTAAAAGTAAACATGTAAAATTTCTTTAAAAAAATCTGATGTGGCCAGGATTATACTTACAGCACATCATACTAACTATACAAACACTTTCAGTAAATTTGTTTTAAAAAAGCTTATATCAATAAAATTGTTAGCCTGGACAAGATGTACAGCATTGCCCTGTAGGGCCCAACAAACATAAGATTAAAACATAATATGCATACATCCAAATGTCAATAAAATTCGTTTCATAGCTTTACAAATATTGATAAGTTATATGATGTCAGTAATTATTATTATAATGCAAAATTTGCCGTGATGACAAAATTGAACATGGCACATAACTCAATTCAACTCAACTAAATTACTTAATTAATAAATAATTTAAGTTTTATTTATAACTTGAAGACCGATATCTCTTGTACCGTGTGTATACAATTGACTGAATGCCACGTGACCGAATTGCTGAGCAATATTCAAACAAAAACTTGGCGGAATTAGTTACCATTTTGCTGGCATTCTGGTATAAATAAAATTTAAACGTACAAAATAATTCTAACTCACAGAAACGAAGCCCATAATAAATTAGGTCTGTGTTTGCTGTAACTAGCGTTAAGCTAACTACCGTAATTCGTAAAACTGTTTTTTCTGATTTATACAAGGGCGGACCAATATCGTGTTTACAGTATCACACACAATAGCTATAATTTATGTAATTCCATTATTAAGCATAATTATCGGAGATTACGCTAAATTACATACAACATTGTAGACAGCAATTAATTTATGGATGATATCTATATCGAATTGCATGGCAATGGTTAGTGCATATTCATGATAAATGAAGGTTCCCGGGACTACTTGATAAAGTAAAGTAATAACAACCAAACGTGGATAATAATAATATTATGGACGAGTCGAGTGAATAAAAATACGTTCTTTATGTTTATGCATAGTTTAATTACCTACAAGAAGTAAAAATCCAGAATTTTTTTAGTAAATATCCGCAATCTGGCAACACTGATTATAACCTTGGCATATAAACTACAAGAACTACAAGAATTATTCACAATTACTTTGCCAGTAAAATACCTCTTACTTAAGCACTGGGTAGCCTTTCACGTCAACATATTTTCCGCTTAAAATATTTTTTTCAGCGAATAGCAAAAAGCTTTACCTTGTACAAAATTTCAGGAAGCAACCATGAGAAAAGCGAAGATGGTGAAGATCTATGGACGCTATGGGGGAAAATCGTCAACGACTGGGAAAATTTCTGGAAGAAAGCAAATCCCCAAGTGCGAGAATTATGCCGCAAGGGCATTCCCACGCACTTTCGCGGCATTGCCTGGCAGCTTTTGTGTAGCGCCACCGACGCGCAAGAGAAGAAATTGTACGCGGACTATATAAAAGTAAATTTGTCACAAATATAGCGGTATTTATGGTTTGATTTTTGTTTGGTTTTTCTAGACAAAATCGCCTTGCGAAAAGGTGATAAGGCGGGACATCGCCAGGACTTACCCCGAGCATGATTTTTTCAAGGAAAAGGATGGACTGGGACAGGAATCTTTATTTAATGTTATCAAAGCCTACTCTCTACATGACCGCGAGGTCGGATACTGCCAAGGCTCCGGATTTATTGTTGGATTATTACTTATGCAGGTAAAGTGTAATCAGATTTATTAGTAAGCTAATGAAAAAGTCACTGTACTTGATAGTTATGGATACATTCCCAAACATTCGCATAGACATTACTTCGGAACTTGACTGCAAGTTAATTTTTCGTTAGCTTTTCTTTCTTTTTTAACTTTTCTTTGGCAATTTTCCTGTTCTAAACGACATTTCAGCAAAATGCAGGACTATTTAGTATCATTGTATTCGGAAAAATCTTCTGTCTTGTCTGTCGATCAATCGAGAGTGTATCTCCGAAAAACTGCAAAAAACAAAAATTAATTTTGCTCTCGCAACACCCCCTCCCTCCTGAGGACAACCCTCTTCAGTGGGGAACCTGAACCGACAGACAGATATACAAACCACGTTAGCGCTTTATTGCTTTATTTGGAGTACAATGAAATTTTTTAAAATATATTTTAAAATTAACTATGCTTATACATAGATATATTAAAAAATATGAAACCATTAGAATAATGCCTGGCATATGGAACCTATACTACATTATGCTTTTGCGAATTCTTTGCAATGTTCTTCTATATTTTAGCTTTAATAGATGAACAATCAATCATTACATCTTTAGATTTGATCGGCAAAAGTAAAGTCCTAACAAAAATGTCAGATGTTCATTGATGTATAGTGCATGATGAGTGATGATGATCGGTATAGTAGCGTGTTGTCAATAGCGTGTTGTCAAATCGCCAACTGATTACAACTTGCTCTAAGCTGCTCTAAATACACTCCTACTATTGAGCAGGGTCAAGAAAAGCTGCTCCAAGTTGCTTAGGTTACGCTACCGGAACTTGCTCAAATTCCAACGAACAGAATACAAATGCCCAACGAACGCCATACGCCTACTCTAAGTTGCTCTAGGCTACTCTGACAGACCCAACGAACAAAGCTATTGTTTTGAATTCCAATGGATGAACCATCAGCCGATCAACATACAGTGGCAGCAGTACAGTAGGAAGCAACTATTTTTTTCATGATCAATGTTTTGAAAATCAACCATTTTTAAAATCTAGTGCTTTCTGGTGTTTTTTAATGGCACAATTTCAGCTTTACTGTTCAGACTACTTAGCAACACTGCATTTGGGTCAGATTTCAAAGCCTATGTACAGCATCTCCGAACTCCTCTCTTCCAACTCCATTGTTTATACTTTATATTATGATGATCTATGAAAACAAATAAAAGCCTTTCGAATTTAAATCATAGGTCAAAAGCAAATTATTGATAATTATTATTGAAATTGATATAAAAGAAAGTAATATTTTAATTGAATAAAATTGACTAATCAAACTTTCATAATACAAATTGTAATTTAATTGTTGTATTTCTTTTGACTTCAGATGCCTGAAGAAGAAGCATTTGCGGTACTGGTAAAGATCATGGAAGATTACAGAATGCGCGACATGTTCAAGCCGACGATGGCGGAATTGGGCCTCTGCATGTTCCAATTGGAGAACCTCGTTGCCGAACTCCTGCCCGATCTCAACCAGCACTTTCAGTCGCAAGGTTTCCAGACGACCATGTACGCTTCTAGCTGGTTTCTAACACTGTTCACGACCGCTCTCACACTGCCAATGGCCTGCCGTATCATGGACGTCTTCCTTTCCGAGGGCATGGAGATTATTTTCAAACTCGCGCTTGCCATGCTCACCTTGGGCAAGGAGGAATTGATGACCATGGATATGGAAGGAATGCTTAAGGTAGGAAACATTTTTAAGGGTATCATGTATCGTTTGTTTATTTATTCTTTAATTCTGGTTAGTTGCTGGCGTACACCAAACAAACTAAGTAATATAGATTACTATTTTAACGAGAATACGTTCACAGCCGTAATAGTCGAATATGGATATAATATAATTGACTTTTCATATGCGCTCAATGGCACCTTCATCTGTTCTATGATTTGCATCAATCCCTTTTGTTAATAATAAGTTGAACTATGCCTAAATGACCTATAATATAAATTAATAAAATTATGCGCACATTTTCAGTATTTCCAAAAAGAATTACCAACGAAAGCTGAATCCGATCCTGAGGCTTTAATGCAACTGGCTTATTCTATGAAATACAACGCAAAAAAGATGAAGAAGTTAGAGAAGGAGTACAGCGTTATCAAAGCTAAAGAACAAGAGGAAATGGTCGAATTGAAGGTATTATATCGCAAATAATTGTTCATTAATTGGGAAATATCTAATATGTTATCAATTTAATAATAATATCAATTTTCTAGCGATTAAGAACAGAGAACAAGCACCTTCGACACAGGTGTGAGATGCTTGAGGAAGAGAGCAAAGCCCTAGCGGATCGCTTAGTGAGAGGTCAAGTCAGTAGAGCGGAAGAGGAAGAAACAACTTTTTACGTTCAACGAGAGTTGGACGTATTGCGACAAGCTCACCTGGAAACTACACACCAGCTAGCTCTAGCCAACGAAAAAATTCGATCCCTATCATTAATGATGGAAGAAACTGTAAGTCTAACCTCAAATTTGACGTTTGACGTTTTAAATTTATTGCATTGTACTATATTATAGCACACGTCACGTCAGTCTTCCATGGAGGAGATATCGATGAAGCAGGAGCAACTGCAGCAACGGGAAGAGATGATACTCTGCCTACAGGAGGAGCTGGTCAAGGTTAGGTTGCGGGAGGCGGAGAACGATGCTTTGATTAGAGATCTGCGGTCCAGGATCCACGAACTCGAGGAAGACAAGAAGACCTTAAGGGAGATAACGCCGGATAATAGTGTCGCACATCTCCAGGAGGAACTCATTGCTGTCAAATTGAGGGAGGCAGAAGCTAACCTCTCTTTGAAGGACCTACGTCAGAGGGTCTCCGAACTTAGTGCCCAATGGCAAAGGCATTTGCAGGTTAGTTATAACCTACAAATTTGACATTTAATTTGACAAAGTTTGATGTGTTTGTTTGACATTAACCATTTCAAAGTTTTGTGTTCGAGAATTTGGCATTTAACCATTTGATTATTTGACACCTGTCATTGAATTTGAGGTTATGTAATGATTTTTTCTCTCTACTCATTTAGGAACACAAACAGGAATTGTCATCATCTGGGGAACATAGCACTCCAAAGAAACTGCTGTTCTGGGAGAACAGACATAATGAAACTCAGAAGGTCGAAGAGGAACTCATGACAACACGAATACGAGAGATGGAGACATTAACTGAAGTCAAAGAGCTCCGCCTCAAAGTAAGATAATTTTATATAAATATTAAAATATTTTTATCATGTATGTTAAAGATTGATGAACAAGAAATATGTTTATAATTATTACAATTCTCTCACGATTGTGATTGTGTAATAAAATACAAAATATTTTGGGAATTTCTAAAAACATTTGTATTTTTATAGGTTATGGAGCTAGAAACTCAAATGCAAGTAGGGACCAATCAATTGAGAAGGCAAGACGACGAAATCAAGAAGTTACGTGATACGTTAGAAACAGCGACCATTAAAGACCGCGAGGCAGCTGCTCGATTACTAGAGGAACAGCGAAGGTACACAGATTTAGAGAGTAAGATGAAGGATGAGCTCATGAATGCGAAGATTCGTGACGCTGAAAAAGCGCAAACAGTTGCCGAATTAACACAGAAGATCGGACAGCTACAACTTAAGGTAAAACAAAATTTTTTGTCTAGTTATGTTTCTAATATAAACGGTGTGTTAGAGTGAAGAAATTGCTACCGAGGGCGAGTTACGGAGCCACACTGTTGAAGATAGCGACAAGGTGACTGAGTTGCAGGACAAAATTGCTATACTTCAAGCCGAGGTAAGAGAACTGTTACTAGTTGGGGTGAATTTTTGTTCTTTTAGTATCATTATTGTTTGAGAATTGTTATATAATTGGATTAATTCTTAAATCTTTATCATAAATTTAACCCTCAACTACTCAATAATATTTAAAAAATGTTCTTATCAAATAATAATGGTATGGTTATGTAACAGGTGATCTAAAATGACTGAGGACAGGTTGAATTTACCACCAGTTTTGAACTTATTTAGTGTTACTAAGATGGTATGCGTGCATGATACAGGTTATGATCAGTGTCAGATACCATAGGGAACTCGTCAGTAAGGGTTACGTTCCTCTGCAACGATATAAAGGCTGTCATTTTATTATTTAGTTAACCCTCACGGGAATTAATTTGAATTGAAACCATATATGTTTCAATTAATTCAATTAATAGTTTCAATTTAATATACCTAATTATAATCAGAGAATGAATCCCTTTATAAGAAGGAACACCTACACCACTGGACCAAAATAGCAGCTGTGAATTTGCAACCATTGCCAACATCACAATTATTCAAATTGGCGGGAAATTCAACCTGTCCTTAGTCATTTTAGATCACCGTGCATAATACACCAAAAAACACATATCGAAAACACAGTGAATCTAAGCACTTGCTTTAAGCTTTTTTTACATATTTCATCGTTTACTAACTACATTCACATGTAAATAAATGTTTGTATGGCAGTCGTACCGTTTGATCTGATGATTGTTTGACCAATAGAATAACAAAATCCGTCAAGTGACGCAATACTTGCTTTCCAATACTTGCTTGGACAAAGAATCATTTATAACTATCTGAATACAATTGAAGGCATGAGAATGAAAAGTGGACAAAAACATACGGTTTCCATTGGTCTTTATCCACTTTTCATTCTGAGCTCTTCAATTGCCGATTGTACTATGCGCGCAAAAGAAAAGTCGTACAGCTAATTTTGACATCATGTAATTCTGGCTTGTCAACTTGACAGTTGGTGCATGTTTCATGCCTATGATTAATGTCAGAATGACAGCATATAGGTTACAAAAGTACCATTTACAAAGCTACACGGTGTACGACTTTTTTTTGGCGAGCATAGTACACATCTGACATTACCAGTAGATTTGCTTATTTACTAATACAAACGATGACAGTCTTGTGAAGAATGTATCGTGTGACGTGTGATATTTGTCCGCACCGTAAGATCATTCAATCGACCGTAACCAAGAAATTTTAGGTTTGGGGCGAATTGAACGATAGCACGGAGCACCTTAAAGTGTTGTATTTACTGTTGCCTAATAACCATTTGTACAGTTCCCTACACCAATAACTAGCCCGGACACAGAGCCTTGGAGATGGCTCGAGTAAGTTTAACAAACATAGTTATCGTAATGTTGACTCCGCTAAATATGTGTTGTATATATATATATTAGAAAAATTTTTTTTTGTCTTATACCCATAACATAACCTGAAAGTACATAACCTATACTAAGTATATAACCTAAAAGAATTGGGTGTTAAATCCCTTAAACATTTAAATTGTTATGTATGGATAAAAGACATTTGACTATCCCTTTGTAATTAAATTGTGTTTCGCAAATTAGTAACATTATTTCATTATTTTTTCCTTCAAGTTATTTTGGTTTATTATTTTGTTGGTTATGTCACTGTAGTTTAAGCTTCTTAGTTTTCCACGCTTGCTTTTGCCTACTTCAAAATTAACTTGATCTATTTATAATATTTCATTAATCATTCTCAGGTCATGAGGTACGAGTCGCAGTACAGCGGGGGACCTAGCCGCTTGCACACAGGTCGATCAGCGTCCATCGATAGCAACGACGAAGACATTAGAATAAGGCTGGACGATCCGTCGCTCCGTCTCACCTTGAATGAGTCTCCAAGTTCGGAACTCGCCGACCAGAATTTCAATGATGCCTGCGGCCAGAAAAAATTAGCACTAGATCCCAACATGAACGCACCAGAGCAACCAACCTACGAGTCTACCACTAGCCAACCCCAGCATGTCTGACACCCGACGACTGACTAGACGAATATAAATAGACTTTGTAGTTTTCGTAGGAGAATTTGTACTTTGTTACACGTAACCGTAGAGGTTAGGTTAGTCCATGGTGATTTTTTTCTGTTAGTTTGTTGGTACATATTTTTAATGCTGAGATATTATTGTATCCGTCTTATTAGGAAATTGTGGTTAGAGAGGTTTTATATGTATTCTAGTTGGATATTATTGGAATTTGCATTAAAAGTACGTATTAACGCCAAAAAGATTTGCACCTGGTAGAGATATCACCAGTTGATGTTTAACGTTATGTTTTCCATTACTCCGGATGCTGTGCATTGGATATTTACTAAAGTTTAAAAAAAACTAAGCTAGGTTTAGCATTTGTATAAATAGTAACACAATACTTGTCACGTTGTCTTCATGCTAATTTCCTCAGTGTTTACTTTCTACGCATATCGAAATACGGAAATAATTCTTTACACACCTTTAGTTTATGTACTTTTGTACTTAATTGTAAGTGTAATTTTGTGATTATAATTTATTTAAGGGAAACAACTACTTGATTATTTTTCTCAGACATTTGATGTTATTTAAAAAATTTTAGCAACTAGAACTAGTGAGAGGCTAATTAGATTAGCATAGCAGTTTTTCTAGCATCTGATCTGTGTTATAAAGATGTGTGGTAGATGGCATAACTATCTATGTACATGTTTTGATCTTTTATTTAAAACAAAGGTCCAAAATGATATTCAAACTGCATTTTTTATGCAAGGCATTAGTTTCGTGAATTTGTGATTGATGTATCTTCCCCTCCATTTTATGCAGGTGTACCTCAATCTTCTCGAAATGAGTCAGAGGTGTGCCTGTATAATGAACTTTAGATTAGGCTGTGGAAGTTCTCGTATTCTTATCTTTTAAGCACAGCATTTTTTATAGATTTTTATTTCTCTAAATTTTAATAATTCCTATAATTAATATATAAAACTTCAAATAAAAGATATTAAAAAAATATTTATGTATATTTTGTTTTTTTTTGTATGTAAATATACTAATTTATTATTGTTTCTAGTGCAATTTTAAAGCATTTAATTCGTTTAATTGTTAGAAACATCTTTTACATTCCTACTTATGTTATTTTTTTAATGGTGTACACCCCATTTTGTTTTAAAGATGTATGTAATAAATGTAATACTCGAAGATGATCGTTACTAACGTAATAATTGCTGTACTGGGATATAGGGCTTTACTCTTTAAAAGTATTATGTTCAGCAATATTTAAATATTACAAGTAAAAATTTTATTAGTTTCTCTCCGCGCAGTATTCCGAAATTTGTGTATTTGTTGTGTATTATTTTTAAAGAATAATAAAAAACCTTCAGAAATTTTAAACACTTTTTATTTAACATCAACTTTAGTAAAATTGTTAACCTGAATACAAAATATCAAAATGACAGAAGGCACTTTATGTTAGTAACACAAGCTGTATCAATACAATAATACAGTCATTTTATATTATCAAACCCGTATTTTCAACTGTATGATCCCAGATATACCAAAATATAAAGGTTGTCATTTTGTGCATCTTGATGGCGGCTACAGAAAGACAATGTATTCTCTTGTGTTACATGGCCTTCCTGTAAAATTACTGGCAGTGTTCAATGTAGAGATCAGCGGTTTAAGTTACTCTATGACACGCTGCTAACTGGGCAAGTGGGGAGTGCATATATATATATATTTCGGACTATTAGTCCTCATCAGTACGGTATAGCCAAGGAGCAAGATGGACACTCAATGGAAAAACACTCAAATGGTTCCCTACAGGGGGTGACCAATGTCGCCAATTTCTGACTAATAGTCCGAAACACGTGTCTACGGTTGCTTCTTCGATCTTTATATATATATATATATATATCGCGCTCTCTATAAAATGAAGCATACGTTCATGGAAAGGATACGTGACTGAAAAGTCCGGTCTCTATCAATATTCTACAACACACGCAGGGATGCACAAAGACACATTTAAGAACTATCTACACAGGGTGTATTCCCCTTGAGGTGGAGTATGGGTGGAGTCAAGACCCTGGTTAGCCATAAAAGATATCAATAACTTTTGTTAACCGATACT
Organism: Aphodius sticticus; assembly: GCA_963966075.1. Lineage (NCBI taxonomy): Eukaryota > Metazoa > Arthropoda > Insecta > Coleoptera > Scarabaeidae > Aphodius > Aphodius sticticus. The sequence continues at coordinate 37,898,097 of OZ014506.1, forward strand.
TTTAGTTAAACATACCAAACGATCGAGCTGTCTAAATAGTATATGATATAGTTTTGAATTGATTTAAGTAAGAGAGCATTATCTAATAAGGTCGTCTACATAAACATTTGCAAATTATTCCATCCACTAACTTTACAGAACATCGACGTCAGCAACTTTGCAAAGAACATACAATTCTGCACGCGACGTCTTTATTTATAAGAAACTACCCGTAAGACAACCTATTCTAATGCAGCTGGAAATAAGAAATTGGTTTACAACGGCGAATTTTTACTATATGGGTATCTATGTACATATGTACTAGCGTCATTTAAGGGTCCTACACACACGCCTAAGTCACAAGTCAAGAAGCAAGTAGCAACTTACTACTTAATCGTTAAATACCTACAAATTTCCTAAAATATGACTAAATTGCAATGTTCACACATGGTTAATGATCGACTTTGCTACTTAGCCGTGTATGTAGGATCCTTTAGGGGTTGCAATGGTACAAAACTGTGAGCGTTTGTGGATGGCTAGCCCTTCTAATTACCTACAATTTTACGTATGAACGAATTATACAACAATATTTGTAAGTTATAAACATATATCTGTGGCTGCGGGTGAAGTTTTGCTATACGGCAATGTGGGCCAAATTCTACTCACGAGTAGAGTATTGAGTAGATTGTTTAATACTCATTTCTTTTTATTTTTGAGTACTGAGACTCAATACTCATTTTTTTCGGTGAATATTGTGTATCTACAACACTCAATATTTTTAATTTTGAGTACTCATCGCAAAAAAATGAGCATTGAGTATCTTACTCATTACTCAAAATTTAAAAATGATAGTATTGAGTAGATACTCACCACTAATACTCATTGATAAAATGAGTGTTAAGTAGATACTTAAATAAAAAAATTCGGTGACTACTGAGTACTCTACTCAATAGTCATATTATTTTATATTAGTACTGAGTATTGTCCTCAACATGAAATGAGTAGAGTTCCAGTACGCTTGAGCCGGGTCAGCCTTAACTTGTTCGGTATACGTCGACAGCAATATTTGTACCGCGGCACTACAGACGCGTGCCGGATGGACAAGATGGGTTGCTGCTGGTTGCTGCGGAACAATATATTCTTTAATCAATATGATTCATGCACGTACACAGCCGCAAAGAAGTGGCCTTGTACAAGTCGCCGTATTGCTGTATCATTTGTAAACACTAAAAATAGACCTGAATCTATCTGCGAGGAGATCAGAGATAGATAACAGAACAAGTAAATCGGTTAGTTTTGCATGGTTTTTGGACGATTATGAGAAATATACAAAAAAGAGTTTAAACGGTTTCTATCTAAGCACACGCCAAAGTATGTGCTATGTATGCATTCACTAAGTAAGCCGAAACATAGTACTCAGAATACGGAGTAGTCAAAACGATTTGAGTAGATGTAGTAGTCAGAGTAAAATACTCAAATTGTTTTGATTAGATGCGTACTCTGAGTAACTCTACTCAAATCATTTTGAGTAGATGAGTACTCTGAATAAAATACTCAAATCGTTTTGAGTAGATGCGTACTCTGAGTAAATCTACTCAAATCGGTTTGCGTAGATGTAGTGTTCTGAGTAAAATCTCAAAACTGTTTGAGTAGATGTAGTACTCTGAGTAAAATACTCAAATCGATTTGAGTAGATGCGTACTCTGAGTAAATCTACTCAAATCGTTTTGAGTAGAGTACTCAAGAGTAGACTAATTTTTCTCAAATTTATGAAATCTCTCATAGGTATGCCAAACACATGCCGCAATATTCGCCGGGTGCGCGATGCAAGCGGCACTACAGGCGTTGGCAGTACTATGTCCACGAAGCGTAAATGGTACAGTTCGCTACCAAATGTTACAACTTACAGTTTGAGTTATCTGTAGTGTATAAAGTGGCCGATCTTTGTATTATTTATTACAATGTTGCATTTGTTATTAGGAAAGGTTAGCCCTTTTATAAAATTTATTTATTTTGTTGAGCTGAAAGGTTAGCCCTTTGCTAATATTTGTTTATCTTCTTGAGATGAATAGTTGTTCCTTTGGCAATATTTGTTTAATTTTTGAGATAAAAGATGAGCCCTTTGCTAATATTTGTTTATCGTGTTGAGATGAAAAGTTACCAATTTGATAATATTTGTTTATATTAAGTACGTAGGCTTTCACGGCCAGAATCATTTAAAAAATAAACTGCTTCCGGGTTATGCCGTGTGTCAAGATTTGTTAATGCTGACGTTTCGCGAACCATGTTGCTCGCTTCTTCAAAGCTAATTGAATACTGAAGACCTACCAAGAAAGTCTCCCTTATATACCTGAATTTACACCTCACTGCGCACATCTGGAGCTACCGCTCCATGTGCTTTTCCACCTGACCGCGTTAGGATCAATTTCCAGACCCTACTAATGTCTTCGATGATAATTACCCACCCTTGCCAACATCTTCGCGTCATCGAAATCCATTGTGTGTCCCGACTCGTGGCAGTGTTGAGCAACAGCGGACTGTTGAATCTTGCCCAGCCGGGTGTCCCTACTGTGCTCCTTGATTCGACATTCGATGCTTCGTCCTGTCTGTCCTACATAGCATGTTCCGCACTCACAAGTTATCTTGTATACCCCTTCATTCTTCAGGAGTGGTGTGATATCCTTTGGGTTAGGCAAAAGATCCTTTACCTTAGCTGGTACTCTGTACCTTACCGTGATACCCGATTTCTTCAGTACTCTACCGATTCTCTCTGATACCCCACTTACGTATGGTAAGCAAGCGAACCCCTTTGACTCTTGCGGTTCCCCTGAGACTTGCGGTTTTCTTTGTGTGACACCCCGTATGTCAGACTTGGTGTATCCATTCTGACGTAGGGCCCACTCCAAGTGTTTCCGTTCGTCGTCCAAGGTGCTAAAGTCACGTACCTTCTCGGCTCTGTTGAACAAAGTGTTAATAACACTTCTCTTCTGTTGGGGTGGTGGTGTGATTTGGCGTTCAAGTACCGATCGGTATGTGTCTTCTTACGGTAGACTGTATGTCCAAGCCTACCCGTTGACGTTCTGTATACCAGCACATCCAAGAAAGGCAGCTGATTATCCTCTTCTATTTCCATCGTGAATTTGATGGAAGGACTAACATTGTTCAGGTGGTTAAGGAACTCAGTAAGTTTATCTCTACCGTGTGGCCAAACCACAAAGGTATTGTCGACATATCTGACCCAGTGCTTGGGTTTGAAAGGACTTGACCTAATGGCTTTTTCTTCAAACAATTCCATGAAGAAATTGGCGATTACCGGTGACAACGGTGATCCCATGGCTGCACTCTCTACCTGCTCATACATCGCTCCCGCCCACTTGAAGTATGTGGTGGAGAGACAATACTCTACAAGATCCGGTACATCGGTTGGTAGACCTAGGGGGACAAGTGTTGTCCGAAGGCCTTCGAAATAGAAGAAAAGAATCAACTGCCTTTCTTGGATGTGCTGGTATACAGAACGTCAACGGGTAGGCTTGGACATACAGTCTACCGTAAGAAGACACATACCGATCGGTATTTGAACGCCAAATCACACCACCACCCCCAACAGAAAAGAAGTGTTATTAACACTTTGTTCAACAGAGCCGAGAAGGTATGCGACTTTAGCACCTTGGACGACGAACGGAAACACTTGGAGTGGGCCCTACGTCAGAATGGATACACCAAGTCTGACATACGGGGTGTCACACAAAGAAAACCGCAAGTCTCAGAGGAACCGCAAGAGTCAAAGGGGTTCGCTTGCTTACCATACGTAAGTGGAGCATCAGAGAGAATCGGTAGAGTACTGAAGAAATCGGGTATCACGGTAAGGTACAGAGCACCAGCTAAGGCAAAGGATCTTTTGCCTAACCCAAAGGATATCACACCACTCCTGAAGAATGAAGGGGTATACAAGATAACATGTGAGTGCGGAACATGCTATGTAGGACAGACAGGACGAAGCATCGAATGTCGAATGAAGGAGCACAGTAGGGACACCCGGCTGGGCAAGATTCAACAGTCCGCTGTTGCTCAACACTGCCACGAGTCGGGACACACAATGGATTTCGATGACGGGAAGATGTTGGCAAGGGTGGGTAATTATCATCGAAGGCTTATTAGAGAAGCCATCGAAATTTACAAACATCCTGACAACATCAATCGCGAGGACGGTACTGACATTAGTAGGGTCTGGAAATCGATCCTAACGCGGTCAGGTGGTAAAGCACATGGAGCGGTAGCTCCAGATGTGCGCAGTGAGGTGTAAATTCAGGTATATAAGGGAGACTTTCTTGGTAGGTCTTCAGAGTATTCAATTAACAAATCTTGACACACGGCATAACCCGGAAGCAGTTTATTTTCTAAATTTGTTTATATTGTTGGAGATGAAAGGTCGGCCCTTTCATCTTCTAATATTTGTTTATCTTGTTAAACTGAATGATTAGTGCTTTGCTTATTTGTTTATGTTCATGCGCTGAAAGGATGACCCCTTGCGAATATTTGTTTATTTTGTTGGGCTGAAAGGTTATAGCTTAACATGCTAATATATGTAGCTGAGCTGAAAGGTGGTTTGCTTTTTGCAATTATTTGACTGTTTTGAGTTAAAAATGTTAGCGTTTTGAACGCAAAAGGAAAAGAAATACATGTTGGCGACTTGATTATTGTTGAATGAGTAACACCTTTGAAATTCGGCAAATTATGAATTGTGGAATGGAAGTTTGAATGAGTTACTGAGACCAAGTTTATCATTGCGGACAATAGTTCTGGAGACTGGCTTTGAGAGCAAAGCTATAGTCCGGATTGGCCGTGTTAGGAATTATTTTATTTGTTGGATTAATTCAGATATTGGGCCAGTGATAGAAGATTATAAACACGCATATTTGTAAATACATGAGTAACTAGACTCACATTTTACTGTTAACGGTTTTTGCTACACTTGCGATAAGAAAAAAACTGCTATTGGTAAACGCGGTCAGTTCTGTGAGATCAAAACTTGATTCTTGATTCGAAACTATCTTTCAGCTTCCACATTTGCTAACAATAGGGTTATATACTTACGCCCGGTTGTACCACCACTCGCAAACCGTCTGATCAGCAGACCGGTTGATCAAAGGTGACCGATGATCAAGACGCGATGCGTTGTACAAAGCCCGGTCGGGTGCCGGTTAGCCGATCAGATGATTTGGCGCGGTTGGCAGTACTCGTCTACCAAAAGCCAGTACATTTAATAGAAACTACGTGAAAAGTCCGCAACCAAACTAACACAGCAAATAAAGTGGTAGTAAACATATAAATATCACGCTGAACTGTTGAAACTTTAAAATAGGCCATTGTAGATATTATAATACAATATTTATTATAGCAGATATTAAGTTACTTTCTACTATAACAGATATTTATTTATAAACATTTTGCTTATTATTTTTTACATTGGAAATTTGTTTATCATTGATATTCTCAACTTGAAATCAATTGGTGCCTATTTATGTCAATATAAATAGAATTTTAGTTCTAAACTGAAATGAATACTTACCCTACCCATTTTCAAAGTGATAAACTAAGCCTACTTAATTAATCTTTACGGAAAATGTAGAAATAAGGGTGTAAATAAAAGTTTATAGTAAATTATTTATTTAAGCAAAACTATACATCATTAGTTATCAAAAAATCTTTCAATATTCTTCAATTAACATATTTCTAATTGCAACGTCGCTCTGGTTATCAATGTTAACATGATCATCGATAATAAGTGGCAAAATTAAAATTGTGATATCATCGTCCACTTCTGGTTGCTGATCGTGCATGTCGCAGGCGATGGTGTGTAGGACAGCTGTGACAATCACAATTCCATCCATTTTATGGACATACAATTAAATCGCCAAGGATAAAATGGGCGAGACACCAAAAGAAACCGGCTACCACGTGTCTCGTTCGAATTAAGGAATCGTTGGTGTCCTGTTAATGGATTTCCGTCATGGGATAGGGTTTAACACCATATCCACTATAATAGTTTTAGAAATCTCCATTTTCAAGCTCTGCTTTCACTTGGGAATTTCAGAAAATATTTGCATCTGGTCACGATAGCTGTCTATCAGCTAACTGGCTATCGGCAAACAATGTTTCAAAGATTTAGCGTGCTACGGATCACCTGGACATTCAAAGAAAATAACCTTTTGAGGTTTCTGTAATTTTCAGCCACTTCACCACCTGGATTTTTAGATAATCTGAACCTCCTCCAAAACTCGACATCGTTCCACTGTTAAAAGTGATTGGGCCAGTCTCTCAACACTGGCCGCAGTCGTGGATGCTGCACCATGTCCACCAGTTAATCTTTATTATCGGTCACGGCCCCAAGAAAGTCCCTTCGTACTGGATCTACAAGCAAATTAATTGAAAATATGGAGCCCAAAAAATGCAAACAAAAAATAAGAACTGTAGATAATGATAAATGTATACGAAACTGATATTATAAATACTGCATACACTTATTTTTCTAGTACTTACCAAAATTAATCCCAGAGATTTGTTCGCTGATGTCAATACTAGATGTAAACACAAACAATTATAGGTTAGCGTCACTCAAGCGCCTGCCATGCGTCTGCGCGCCAGTCTTGATCAAACGATCACCGGCCAATATACGGCGGTCAACTTGCAGCGTGGTTACGGACCAATCAACCTCTGATCAAGGTTGGTACAACGAAAAATGCTCCGCTGACCAATGATCAACGTGATTGGACGGTCATCAGAGTTGGTACAACCGGGCGTTAGGGAGATAGTCAAAGGTTTTTCACTGTTCAAGTAGTATATTGCGTAATTAGTTAACCCACCATCACATATTAAGTCAAGACATCGCGAGCGATCGAATTGTTGGCCATCCCTGGACTACATGGGTTGGGGCATAAGTCATGGCGTCAAGTCTGCTATGCCTGCAGAACTTATATACGTTTTGATTATCATGACTTATGCCCCAACCCTCGTATATAGCATGTTCCAGATACGTACCATTGGCATATCAACCTCTGAGTACATGCCAGGTATGTATCTGCCATGTGCCAGGGCACATGGCATACTACTCTGGTGCATTCTACTTGAACAGCTCTATCGTTTGGTATATTATGTTTAATTAAAAATTTCGATAAAAATAGTTATGGATTTATTTTATGGCTAACATACATATTTGTGGTGAGTCCAGTCCAGTGTTATACAATTCCGCAAGGCACACTATTTTGTGCATTCCCAAAACATAGCGAGTTTTATTGAAATATTCAGTTGCACTAGTTTTGCCAAACTTGACATTTTTGTTAATTTGCTTTGTAAAAGAAGAAAAGCTGTTCAGAATACAGAAATACAGCAAACTTCACAAAACATTTGATGTTTCTTGTTTTAATTAATCATAGAATGTTGGTAAAATGAAAATGAATAATTGTTAGTTAATATTTCAACCAATCTTGATAGGTATTTTGGGTATTTTGCGATGTTGGACAGCTTTTGTAAGTTACTTTTAACGGTATCGTAAGTATAACAATTCCAGGTTAAGGATAATAAACCAAAAAATAAAAATATTTTAATGAATCTTGCTATATCGTACATTCATTCCGAAACAAATTGCCCAAAATTTGCATTTTTACGTGATCCCAATAGCTCGGCATATTAATCTAAATTTAATTTTATTACTGCCCAAGTCGCCGAAATATTTTAAATAAAAATCATAAAAGATAACAGCATCGAGGTGAGCCCACTTCAAGTGGGACACACTGTATGTAGTATGTACAGCCGAAGAAAATAAGATCTTTACATGACCGCAGCTAGCCTACCCCAAACGTAGGTCGGAGATTGTTGGTCGTCGGTCGTGGGATACCTACCTGCTAAAGTCATAAAGCCAAAGGGTCACTTTTGTTTCGTTTCGTTTTATTTTTCTGTATGTATGGAATGAAATCGAATTTCGTCTATTTATATATGTCTCCGATATCCGAAACTGACAATAGTGCATTGTAATATTTAATGTATTTTAAAATACACAGTAAATTAATTGTTATTGTAAGTAGGTATACCGACAGCTTCAGTCGGTATACTGCTGTTATAGTTCTAAAGGTCTTATCTGCAAATTTGTTGAATATTGTGTTAAGCACATTCTTAAGTCCTTGACCATCAGGGCGCCGCGCCGCCGGTCGGCGTATGTCTGAAACACAAAACCGATCATTATATTTGGCGTAAATAATTTTTAAAAGATTTCTACAATTTTGCATGTAACTGAAAATCTTATTTGTCCCGGTTTCTACTTTGCTGCATATATGCCCTTTAGATATATGCATTTTAGTTTAATTAAAAAATGTTGTTATTTTTTGTTTATTAAAATTATATTTTGACGTTCTATAATAGCATCCATACGCATTTTCTTATGTGTGATATGTAAGGGGAGGATTTACAATCCAATATGAATGATATCACATCAGAATAATATGTCGATAACTTTCAAAAAATTGTAAAATTAAAATTTATTTAAACTTCAATCTATTGTTACTCAATTTATTATCATTAAATTGGTATTTATCTTAATAATAATTAATCAATTGAATTTTATTATTTATTATGTAAGGTATGGAAACGACAAAATCTCTGGAACGGATTGCCATTTTAAAAATCCTCTAACTTGTCAATTTGTAATTATCAAAATATACATAAATATACATAGCTATATTAAATTCAATGTCCAACCATCAATTGTTTTTGCTTATGTCGTTATCGATAGCTTTTTAATGGCCATTCCCTTTCTTTCTTACTGATTTTGATATATGTATCGCTTAATTGTCTCGATATAATACATTTATAATCTTGTGTAATAAAATTTACTCAAAATTATAAGAAATTGATAACATATTTTGTGAGTGGCCTGTGAATATGGTAAGGATTATTTGTATGTTTTATATTTGATTTTCCAAGTATTCAATTTTTATTTTTGTGGAAAAGACGAGCAGTCAATTCATCGCTAATTTGATTTTTGTAATGATAAAAAAATGTATACTGGCTGACTAGAATATTCTAGACACCTCAAAAGGGTCCCTTAGAAACCTTGAAACATTGAACCTTTTATCTGAACATCAGAAAATTGACATAATAAAAAATAAAATGGTTGTATTCAAAGTTATCCGTTGCTGTATAACAATTGGTAATACAAACTCGGTTAAATTACAAAATTAAAGGCCCGGAATTATATTTTATATAAAAATTTATTTTGCTAATATTTCAAGTTTGCTGTAACTTTTTAAGGATTTGGAAAAACAAGTAGGTCCATATGAACTCTGAAACATTTAGTTTCTAAAAATAATTTATGCGGGAAAAAATGTGAATGTTCGTTTTAAAATATATTTTAAACACTTAAGTAAATAAATGTGCAATACAGTCAAAACCTCTATACATTATAATGAGCAGCTAAAAGGTCGTTAAAAAATGTCCATTAGTGTAATTAAAACACCAAGGAAACAAACAAAAACCACTTGAATTATTAATCTAGGCAGCTAGTTGATTAAAAATCATAAATTTGTTGGACAACCACAATTAAATCAATTTTGGCTGATACAACAACAAAGGATTTTGTTTGTTTTCTTAGTGCAACAAATTGACGATACATATGTTCTGTGTTTAGATTGTAATAAATGTATCATTTCCTAAAACAGCAGGTCATACCAACCTCAACAAATATGAAATAAAGGCACTCCAAATTTATATCACCTCCAACCTAACAGAACACTTTTCTTATTTAATACATGCTTATGTTATTACTATATTATTAAATATTTGTTTTTATGTTATTACATAGAGATATTTATTTCAAGTTATTACATATATTATATTTTACTGTTATATATTTTAACCTTATTTTATCTATACTATTCTCATTTTATATTTATATTATTTTTGTTGTATACATAATTATATGCATAAATAAAATATATAATATGCATCTTAGTGATTTTTTGTAGTTTACGGAGTTGCCATTTTTCAATTACTTATCATAACTTAAATTAAATAAACATAAAAATTTTTTAGATAAAAGTATATTATCTCGGTCTGAGACGAAGTAGAAACCCAGTTAGATTTTTTTCACTTACATGAAATTCCTATCTGGGATTACCTTCCTCTAAATATTATTGACAGCGGATATCGGATGTAGTAATCGGTTTGCCTTTAGGCGACGTAGCCATGATGATGAAGTATTTTAATATGTGCCTAATTCAAATTTTTATAATTATAACTAACATTACTATGAATTTGAGTATAACTGAAATAATATTGTTATTGGCAGTTTCGCTCGTTCAAAATATCGAAAATATATTATATTAATACGAAACTCAATTTCATGCCATCTATATACAGAAAACTTAAAATGAAATGAAACAGAAGTGACCCTTCGGTTTTATGGCTTTAGCAGGTATATACGACGACCGACAATCTCCGACCTACGCTTGGTGTAGGCTTGCCGCGCTCATGCAAAGATCCTTTTTTCTTCGGCTGTACTATGTATTCGTACGCGTTGACCAGTATTTCTCAAATTTGCGGGAATTTATTTTCTGGAAAAGGAACAGATTAGGGGGTATCGTTACCGTTTAGCGAAAACCTCATTTTCTACCACCTTAATGACCTCCTACTTTTGTCAAAAAACTTTACTATGGTCAAATCACTATTATTAGAGCGCTGAGACTCAAGAATGATAGAATAGTTTGTATAATTCTTGGCTGAGAATATAGTTTATTTCTCTCAGATATGGGTAAAAAAACGGCTACTCTTAAGGAGCATATGCTCAAGGACGTCATGAACATGTTTTGTCAAATAACGTATGGTCTAACTTAATGCATTCTCGAGAAAATTAATAAAGTAAAACGGGGTCCGACCCTGTTCAACTCAAGAAAATCGTCAACACTCCGCACTTGTGATGCAATTGGTGACGAAACAACGCCGCCGGTATAATATAGGTCTCCCGCCACTCTGGCATTTCTAGCTTACAGTGACATTGACCTACATTTGTCTGGTTATATCATCGCAGTGAGCTGTTTGTTGGTTAACTAGAATATTTTTGATTGTATCATAATGTTGGGTGTTATTGTGTTGTACCAGAGACGGACGGGTGGCAATTGTATGCGAGTATGCGACGGTTGATTTTCAATTGATAAATTTTCGTATGTGTAAGTTCGCAATCGGATATTCATCAGGGCAGGCCTTAGACGATTTCTTTAATACAATTTTGTTACTACGTATGTTTGGAGTGTTAAGTATATGTATATACTTAAAAGTCCGCGGATATGCTCCTACAAGGTTAGCCGTTATTTCTGAAACAACCTGTAGTGATATTAGTATCAACAGTGAAATTTGCATAAATAATGGAAATTAAACCAATACAGTTGCTTTTTTGGGACCCGACGCGGTAGGTTCAATTGAGTCGGCAACCAAATATACTTCATAATTTTGTAATCAGATTTACACCGAAATCATTTGGTATTTCCACTTAAATTTTAAGTTAAAGTTAACTTGGAACCTTGGCCGATAATACAAAAGATATGCCTTGAACAGAAATGAGCCGAGAGCGTAAACGCCGTAAATGAACGAACTACTGAACCGGATCTACTACTGAACGGGTCAGTTTCCCAGGGTTGAATCGGATCGAACGGTTCAGACATTTGACCCGTTCATTTTGAACGGTACGTTCGCGAACGACTCATCCCTACTTAAAAGTCACCACCGAACGCGAACGTTCGCGGTGTTTTGCATTTTACCGCAAGACGTTCACGATCTCGTAATTTTAGCTCATGCGCAAAAATAATGTTTATAAAATTCTCACAAAAAAATATTTACCACTTTTTCTTGTGGATACTTTTTGACTAACTTTAGCCCACTACAGCGTGAACAAGTTTACGAGTTCTGAGAGTTGGACAGATGTTTCTGTTGAATATTTAATAAAAAAACTATAGTTATTGACGGAATTAAATGTGAATATAGAATTATTTGCGGGTCCGGGCTTGTAGGGGGGGGGGGGGGGGGGGGCGACATTTTCCCCATAATGCTATAAAGATTAATAAGTATAATAAAATTGGAAATATGTCGTACTTGTACCAAACTATATGTTTTTCAATTCGTCAATTTATTCAATAGTTAGGAAAGTACGTGCTAAAACAAGTTAAAGAAGCACAAGTATTTGCTTGTGTCATAGGTCATAGTAGATTCCAGTCCGTATGTGCAACATATCCATCAGCCGACTATTATAATAAAATATGCAGAACCAAGGACATTTGAAGTATGCACACGAGGATTTTCTGAAAATGTTTATTAAAAGTCACACAGGCGCATTGATTAAACAATGCGCCTAATTACTCTATGCACAGGCGTGAACAGTGCATTATCCCAAAATTTTTAAAAATGTATCAAAATTGTAACCTTGATATAACAGACTGCCGTCCACTAAGTTACAACAAAGTAAACACGTCAAAGAAATACAATGGAGTGCAATGTCAAATTAAGAAAATCAATACTCTGGACGAATATTTACCTTGCAGTTGCCATCTGTTCAAAAACTAGTTATATAGTTTTTACGTCCGGATCTACTTACAGATCATTAAAATCAAATTATTCCATCATTAAATTTAAAAAAATGTATGTTAAAAACTGTTATTTAGTAGAAACTATGCGAAGTAGGTCTATTGACCATGTTTCTAGTTCCAAAAAGAAGCAATATAGAGTGATCCCAAGCAGCACAATCACATGCCAGGCAGATGCCAGGTACATGCCAAAATTACATAGGATTGTGCCTGACATGTAACAGTTACGTTTCAGGCATGTGCCTGGTACGTGCCAATGTCCGGCACATACAGGTGCCTAGCACATACGTAGCACGTTCCCAGCATATGCAGTGTACATTCCACCAGTATATAGGGCACATTCCAAGAATATGTACTGAGCACTTGCTCTTATATAGGATGTATGTATATATCTATACATACAACTATGTATATATATGTACATAGTTGTATGTATAGATATATACATACACATATATAGTTAAAGCATTAACTCAAACATTAATAATTACGTTGACCAACTCACTACGTCTACTTTTACCGACGTCTCGTGGACAACAACACCGGCAGTACCAACACTACCAACACGCGGCACTGACCGGCGTCCGGCACTTTCGTAGCCGCGTTGTTTCAAACGAGTTTAGGACGTTATGTCATATGTTTGATTGATTATTCTTAAATAGTTGGGTATTCGCATGGTATTCATTGCACGAGTTTTTGGGGTTAGGGTTAGAACATGGAATACCGGTTAGAATAGGCAACTGACAACATGCCGATAACTTAACACAAATTTTTGGCTGAGACGGGTAAGCACCCTTAAGGGTGGCGTTTGCCTGGCAAAACTTGACAGTAAATGTTAAAATTGGCTTTACTTTGTAAGAACCGAATTCAATTTCAATTTTAAATCTTTCGCGCGAAACCATGTTTACCGAGGTGAGTTAAATAGGGGAAGTCCAGCTCAGACTGCGACGGTATAGACTATAGAACAAGGTAGCGGGCATGGTATCGGGGATGATTGGTGGTGAAGCCGTTGAACGTAGCACTGCGTATATCGATTCGCCGAAATAAATCTCGGTGTTAAAGTTTGTGTTGTGTTTCGTTACGGGTAATACCATTTATATTTGTTATAGCATGTCTATCCTATTTTGATAACGTATTGGGTCATGTTAGTTTGTAATTTACACTATTAATTTCATCTCTGAACCGTTATTGCGTCATGTCTAAAGGACACGAATTTGCTGCGTCGTAGTTCCTTTTCTTTCTCTTGTTTCTGTATCTTACGGCGTAAGCATATCCTAAGGCATAGTTCAGAATTTGTATTTATTGTTTAACCGGGTAGTTGTGCTGCGTCAGGATTGATATCTGTGTTCGCGCCCGAAGTTGACCACACAAATAAGCGTTATCAAAATAGTCCCTTTATTTCAAATGTATTTCTTGATATGTCTCTTATTTAGTTTGTGTCGTTTTGTTCAGAGTCACGATTGTTATTTGTATTAACTTTATAATTTGTTTGAGAAAAGCTTTTTTTATATAACATTCATAATGGGCTCTAGGTGATTATTAAGTTTTTGTGGGGTTTTGACACCTACAGCGCCCCCACTTAAGTTAGTTTTTTTTTTATATAGTTATATTGTTTGTTGTTGCTTGTTTGTGGTTTGGCTAACATTTATCTTGCTTTACATATGGTTTAACTGGGTTTACCTGGTTCTTTACTGCTTGTTTGGTGTTGGTAATGCTATTATCAGTTGTTGAATACATTCGACCTTTGAATATTGTTGTTTTTCGTTCATATACAATAACGAGGACAACAAATGAGAAAAGTTGTAGGGCGAAAGGAGCGGAAAACGTAAGCAGCTAAAAGCTATAACCAGCGGGCTGACACCGTCAGTACCTCTGCCACGTTTTTCATTTATAAGTTTCGTTATTGTTGCTTTGTCAACCAATTTATACTCTTATGTTTGAAGGTCGAACCTTTGTGTTTTTTTTGTTTGTTTTGTCGTATAATATTCTTTCCAGTTACATCAAGACCCACAAATACAAAATATCCGATCAAACATAAATGACAAAACAAGCCAACTAAACTACAAAAACAAATACCAACTTTTACAATTATGAAAAATCTCAAATTAACAAACTACTATTATCTACAACTGAAATCACAAATATATGTATCCAGAAGATATTGACGGCAGTAATCAACTAGTTCAACTAAAGAAAAATTCTTTAATTTTTGACTACCACAAACATGAAATACCCATTTTCAACGACTATAATTAAATATTACAACTAAAGATAACTTCTTCAATAAATCAAATATAACTATAAATTATTGTTTTCTTTGTCTTTCTTTTATATTTTATTGTGTGTTTTTTTTTATGGTAAGTGAGTATATCTCTTTTGACATTCATCGGCTGGATCCTGAACGTTCTGTGTGCTATATTCGTACATAACAAGGGTGTCCTATTCGTAATATTCACTCCTCTTTATTATCTTTTCATTTGATCACGTGCCATAGCTAAATATTCTGGTTTTGTTTAGGGGAATTTGTTTTATTAGCACACAGAAAATTGGGTTTACTACGTGAGTGTCTATCTGGGGAAGTAGGTAGAGCGGTGATCAGAACGCGCTCTTTGTTCAGAAAGGGGGGGGGGTTAAGACACTTACAACTTATTTGATATTGCAGTTAGATTGACTACGTGATTTGGGGTATAACTGTCACATGATGGGAATGTATCAGAACTGTAATCGTTCCTCTGGTAAATGCTAGGTATGAGTTAGAAACCATTTAGGAACATTATTTGCGGCATGTGCCCAGCATATGCCTGGTACATGTCATCTGTACATCAGTGGCGGCTCGTGGATAATTTTTGTGGGGGGGCTGAAAAAAACTCTAATATAAAGTCAGTACGAGTTGAAAAAACAGCATTTGTATTGATCACATTTATTTAAACATCATAATATCATAACTAAAAGCTAAAATACCAAGTACGAACTGCACACAGAACTATAACATAACCTAGAATGATCATGAGCGTTGCGCATTCAATTTCGTGGCCGTCACCGAATATATGCGAAGCTTCGAGGCTGCAATGTTTGCAGCCCACAATACACATATAGCAAACACGTATACCACGCGTTCCCCCCACCAGCGCTATACTCAACTGTGCGGTTTGACACGGCCTGCACTGACTGCAGTCCTGTAAGTTCTCATTCGCACCGACTCATGCATTACGCACATACGGAGCACATATCGAGGAACATACAATGCAAAAATAAATATACTATGATCGAAAAAATTATGTTTTTGTAAAATAATTGTATAGTAATGTATAATAATTTAAAAGTGTTTTTATTTTGGTGGGAGGGCTGCAGCACTGCAGCCCTTATGGGCGAGCCGCCACTGCTGTACATGTACCTTAGGCATCTAAAAGGCATATGCCTCGTACATGCCATCTGTACATGTACCTTAGGCATCTAAAAGGCATATGCCTGGAATGTGCTGGCACATAGTGTGCTGCTTGGGATGTTACAGATTATCAGCAGTGGCGGCTCGTGCATTAGATTGCAGGTTTGCGCAACCACCAAAAATAACAAGGAAACAAAAAAGAGTTTAATTGTATGTAAATAATAGTGTAATAGTCAATACGCAACGATCTATAACATATAATTTAATAAAATATCGAGCATTTTCTCGATAGTTTCAAGCGCAAGTCGGCTATACTATACCAAGCGCGCAACCGTCTGCTACCACTACACTACGTATCAACGCCTGAATTATAGCCCGCGAGCGAGCAAATTGGGCCGCGTCGATTGGTTCGTGTACTCTGAAATTGTTGCAAGTATCCAGTACACCAGAACTACTGGACCACACCCCCAGTGGTGTCTAGAAGCGAAGCGACGTCATGCTTACGCGACTGGCGACGTGCATTATTGCATTCTGGTTGTAGACAGTTGACTCTTGACACTCGTACGCTGTGTAGTTTGGTTGCCCGTGAAGCGCTTATTACACGAAATTAAAAACAAATAATGAATTCAGTGTGGAGTTTATTAGCTCAACCATTTAGCAGGCTAAATTGCATCGGCTTGGGAGTTGGGAGGCCTACCCCTAATTTAGTGATAAAACAATGCGCGTCGACCAAATCTTGGTCATTTACAAGGAAATTTAATGCTGATGCTTACAGCAAACATGAGTGGATTTGTGGGTGTGACGTCAAAATGCGTGTTTTGTGTTTTCCTTGTCGATTGTTTGCAGCCGATGACCGGTGGACAAAAACAGGTATTACAGATTTAAATCGTTAACCTAACCGACCGAATTAAGAAGTTAGAGCCGTTTAAAATATCGATATTTCAAACGGCTGTAACTTTTAATGAATTGAAAAACTTATAAGTCCATATGAAACTTTTTACGCAGTATGAACATTTACGATCTAGAAAAAGGGTCTGCGGGAAAAAACTGGGGATACCGTAGATAGTACTAAACAATAACAGGGATTTAAGACCCATGGGACGTAGCAGCCAAAGCTAATTAAAATTAGAGTATTTAAGAATGAGTCATTTTTTAGTGCGCAAATAAAGATATTTTTCTATAGAACATATATGTAATATAAAACTGGTAGGTACCTGAAAGTTGCAACCCCCATTTTTCTAGATCACGAGCCGCCACTGAGATTATGTAGGATCAGGGATGTTAAATTACGGTAATTAATTTTTTTCGTAAATTACCGTTGAAATTAAAATTATTAATTTCAAATATTAAATTACCACGTAATTAAAAATTAAAAATGGTAAATTACGATGGCGTAAATTACCACGTAATTAAAAATTAAAAATGGTAAATTACGATGGCGTAAATTGCCGGGTAATTCAAAATGGTAAATTACGCTAGTTTAAATTACCGGGTAATTAAATATTTAAAATGGTAAATTACGCTGGTTTAAATCGCCGGGTAATTAAAAATTCAAAATGGTAAATTACGCCTGTTTAAATTAGCGGGTAATTAAAAATTCAAAATGTTAAATTACGCTGATTTAAATTACCGGGTAATCAAACATTCAAAATGTTAAATTAAACAGATCACTGTAAGCTATGATTACTACTAATGTTAATAAAAATCTTTGGTAACCTTAAATTATTATTTTGTGGATAACTAGCTATCTCTGATCTTTTGCCTGATTTGATAGTACTAAAACCAAAGCAAAGACTATATAGAAATACTATTTTATAGCACTACTACAAAAACAGGAAAATCAAACATAATAATAATAGTAGAAAATAAACAATTTAATTCTGTCCACATTCACAAAATAACTCTCCGGTTCACAGAGGGTTTTTGTCATTTGTCATTTTTCTAACACTGGCATATACATTAAAAAGTGAATTCTGACAATAAATGGCTTCTGATTTCAGACCTGCATTATCGGATTTGTTGGATTGGTCGCCATTGGCGAAGGGGCTTTCCACTTCTCTATTCATTAAATACAAAATATTAGTTCTGTATTTTCTCAAGTAATGTCGGATGATTTGGAATAGTAAAAATATAACGTTTACGGGCGATGGGACTATCATTGGATGTGTTAACTTTACCCATAGACACATTTCCATTGGCTAAATGACACCTTGAATAACATTGTCACGCACGAGTCCGACCATGCACCACGCGGATTGTTAGCTACTTCCCAGGCAAACGCAAACAGCAGTGCACTTGTCGACTGCTTAGGAGGGGTGGGGCGCATTCATGCGTCTACTGATGGAATGTCTTTGAAATTAATTTAAAAATTCCGGTAAATTACCAACGGTAATTAAAATCGTCGGTAAATTACCAACGGTAATTTAAATTGACGGTAAATTACCATCGGTAATTTACGCCGTAAATTACGGTAATTATAAATCGGTAAATTACCAATAATTACGGTAATTAATTCGGTAATTTACGCGGTAAATTACGCTTTTACATCCCTGTGTAGCATGCTTAAAGGGCAAAGCTGGGCACAAAAGCGCTAGTCCGTTAATCGTGAATTAACGAAGTTGAATTTTTTGTTAACGTATTAACTTTTAAGTTAACTTTCAAAACCATTAACTTCCGCTACATTAGCCATCCGTTAAATTAAGCCCGTTAGATCGAAAATATCAAAATTATACATTTCAAATTGCTATAGGCTGTGCAAGTTCGGACTTGGTTTTGTTTGTGATGTGTGACGTACTACTTTGTGCGACACGGTGTCCGTATAAGCATGATCGCGAATTGTTTTGTTTTTAGTTGTTCCACAGGCTAGTTTCCAGTGGTCTTAGTGTATGTAATACTATTTAGTATGTACTAATAAATATTTTACTCTTTTTAG
Organism: Aphodius sticticus; assembly: GCA_963966075.1. Lineage (NCBI taxonomy): Eukaryota > Metazoa > Arthropoda > Insecta > Coleoptera > Scarabaeidae > Aphodius > Aphodius sticticus. Next base: position 37,917,016 of record OZ014506.1, read on the forward strand.
GCATTGTTTCAAAATAAACCTAAACTTAAAAAAGCAACCTTCTAAAAATATTTGTTAAACTTCAACAACCTTAGTTGATCTTTTCAATGTATTTTATAAATCTTGCATCTCGCAATGTAGTCATTTTAGTTATCACTGTATACCTAGGTTGAAAAATTCCGAAGGCAATGTTATGCAACCGAAAGGTCCGCAGTTATTTGGTTTGAATACTCACCGGCAGATCGGCACTCAACATAACAGACTTCTTTTTATAAAAATTCACTTCCGTTACATTTATAACAAATTAACGGACTGTCGGTTAACGAAGTTAACTTGTTCGTTAACGGAATAACGAAGTTAACTTTCTTATTAACTTTGCCCAGATACGTTAATAGGATACCTAAAACAAATTCCAGAAAATTTTGATGAATAAGAATCAGAAGGAAAGAACATTTTGGAGTGGATCAACACGGGTGAATTGGATCTGTTTGACAACTATTACCGACAATTGAAGAATCGTAAAGGAGTATTGAATCTTGTTCAACACACCAGGATATATATTCGGCAAAAGATCGGTTCCAATTTGAAACATACCTACATATATTTAACTAAACTAACTGCAGTCTAATCGCTAAAATGGTAAAAGCTTGCCTTTACGCAAGCTTTTCCTTTCTGTTTTCATATATGATTTAAATTACCACTCATATAACAAACCGCTAAGCAACTACTCGCAAAATATTCAAGCAATCTGGAAGATCTTTTGGAAAATTAAATAATTCAATTTCCTCAACATGTCGCGTTTAACATTGAGAGAAAGAAATTATAATTATATATATATTATATATATATATATATATATATATATATATATATATATATATATATATATATATATATATATATAAAACTTTGAAATAGTTAATACAAGATGGCGGTAATTTTTTAAGTTAAAAAACTACAGCCACGCCTGGGATTCGAACCCAGATATACGGATTGCCGGTCCGACGTTTTACCAATTAGACTAACGTGACCTATGACATACAATAGGTTAATTAAAAAATGAAATAATGAATTAATTGAAATGTGTCTAAAGGTAGAAACTTCTACTCATATCTCTTTAGTGAAAATTAACCTATTGTATGTCATAGGTCACGTTAGTCTAATTGGTAAAACGTCGGACCGGCAATCCGTATATCTGGGTTCGAATCCCAGGCGTGGCTGTAGTTTTTTAACTTAAAAAATTACCGCCATCTTGTATTAACTATTTCAAAGTTTTATATCAATATATGCAGGTTTCTGCAAAGAATTAACATCCATTATATATATATATATATATATATATATATATATAATGGATGTTAATTCTTTGCAGAAACCTGCATATATTGATATGAAACTTTGAAATAGTTAATACAAGATGGCGGTAATTTTTTAAGTTAAAAAACTACAGCCACGGCAATCCGTATATCTGGGTTCGAATCCCAGGCGTGGCTGTAGTTTTTTAACTTAAAAAATTACCGCCATCTTGTATTAACTATTTCAAAGTTTTATATATATATAATAAAGAAAGAAATATCATAAACATGTATAAGCAAATTTTGGTCATGAACTGTCCAAACGTGAGCATTTCGACTAAACTTGACGTTGGCGCGCGCAGTGTTTGACAATGGGCGTGTACAACCAGTTCTAGCAGAAATCGCTAGCGCTAGCGGCGCCGTCGGACCGGCTGAACGGTTACACGAGAAGTATGTTATCTCCGCTCGCAAGATGGCGACCGCTTAGTGTCAGCGCTTACCAAGCGCTAGCACCGCTTAGCTAGCGCTAGCCAGCGCCCGTTGTGGTTGTACACACGCTATGAACCATCTTCTTCTATGATGGCATTAACGGTCGGCAACCGATTAAGCTGACCACACAGAAATCATGTAAAAAAGTACAAGGCGGTCGTAAGAGACAATTAAATTAATATCTGAATTGGCAAGATTGTTAATGAATATCTCATTTCAATTATCTCTATTTATTGATGATTTTTAAGTATCAAATAACCGCATAAAATAGATACAACGGAGATAAAATAGAGATTTTAAGACACATGCTCTCCTAAACCGAATGGTATATACAACCATACTAAAATAAATTGTAATTAACGCGTCTTGTACTTTAATCACATAAATAATGTACTGTAATCGTGCTTGTTGACACTTGGCGCCATCTCGTCGTACAAATTGTCACTACAAATTGGTTCTGTATTTACAGTTTAGATAGGTTCTGTCTGTTGTGATCTTGTTCGTTTTTGTTTCATTACGTGAATACAAAAGATTTGGGAATAAACAATTACAATGAACGATAAAAAGTGAAGATAATCGTTTCAAGGTCGCCGTGGATAGTGCAGTTGGTAGTATATTACCAACTTATTAAAAACGCGTTTTTTTCGTTTCGCACCGACCCTTAAGGTGGTGTTTAAAAAGGGACTGCAATTATAATTTTCAATCGGTTGTTACATTTGCATGTTCTAGTTTGTGCATTAAAAATATACGCTGGCGTGAATTGAGATGACAATTGAGCCGAATATATTTTGTAATCTTAGTTTTTGTATGAGAATACCTAAACATTCCGGCGTAAATCTATTAATAGTCATTAAATATATTTGATTGCCTCGATCTTTAGCGCCACCTTAATAAAAAATCGAATGGGGTGTAGTGGGACAAAAGCGCCTAAATGCCTTATCCGTATCAGTAACTTCAAGCTTGCAATAAAAAGATATTTTGAAGACATGATAAATTAATTTGCAAATTTTAAAATTGACAAAATAAATTTATAAAAACGACATTAAAATATGCTCGGGTTAAAGGTAAAAGTCACTAACATCTAAAACAATTACGAAAATCTGACTTTAAGAAGGAATACCAACAAATATAAGATATTTTCCAGATAATTAATGTATTTTCGAGAACTTACAACTTTGAACATCGTCTTCTTGTACAAGATACGCATTTATAAGCATTTGACTACAATTAATTCGTGTTCCGATGATTCCAAGAGATTTTTTTATTATTTATAACCTATTATTATATGAAAGAATTGATATTATTATAAAACTGTTTATAAACGATTAAAAGTTAAAAAAATGTTGATTTGTTACAAAATAATGTTATTTTTTTATTCTTTTAATTTTCTTTGTGGGCGGGGTGGGACCCCCAAAGATAATTTGCCTAAGATACCCCTGTATGATGAAGCTTGGAAATGGCGGCTGCTGGCATATTATGAGCTTAATAATACTGAAATGAGTTATCAAAAAGTTTGTTTCTGTTGAATATTTAATACAAAACTATAATTATTGACGGAATTAAATGTAAATATAGAATTATTAACAAAAGGATTGATGTTGGAATACCCCTATATGATGGAGCCTGGAAAAAGAAAAAAGTGGTATGTACTTTTTTCTACGTAATTTTATAAGGATTTGTACAGAAGCTAAAATGGGAAAATCGTAACCGAAGTGGTATAGAATATTGACACCCAACTCTTTCAGCGTCGGATCCCAAAAGAGCAACTGTATTGGATTTATTTTCCTTATTAGACCATTTTTCGTGTAAGTTTACTTTGCCTTATGGTATTAGTCTATCTCTCTCTCAGAGCTCTTATAATAATCACTGCGGTATGCGAGATCTGAAGGTAAATTTTATACGCGTGAATTGACGGCCGAATTATTCACTGTTCACTTACACAATAAAATGACTCTTTAGACAAGTGAATAGACATTTCAAATTGAAACGAACTGATTTGAAATGGCAATATAACACAACTGTGTATTATTTGCGAGTCGTTGACAAAGTTATTAATTGAACAGTATACCTTTCACCAGTAATCTCCCAAATTAACTGAAATTTGTTGAGTTATGACCAAAAGAGTAAATGCAAAAAATTCCCGTTCATTGTTTGAAGTGATCAAAGAGAAACATTTGATATTTAAACATCTTAAAATAATGGTTATCACATCACATGCAAGGTTTGCTAAGAGGACTATTAGTTTGCACACTAATCATTTCAAGCAGTTTTGACAATTTCTCATCAAACAACAAAGTTACATAACTGTTGGTTACTCCAGACAAACGTGACGCCCGGCGTGACTTGTTGTACTATAGATCCGATGCATTTCGACGTTGTGGTTTCTTCAGAGCCATAAGGAGTTCCTCTTTGTTAAGCCTTCTTGCCTCGAGCATGTCTTCGATTTGAAGTAACATAGGTCGGAAGTGCTCTTCCATCTGTGTAGGGGAAGGTACAGTTAAGGAGAAGTAAAGAGAGAGAAAAATAAAACAACACAACATCAATGGCAATTAATTTTATTAACGCCGATATTGCTCGCGGTTTGAAACAAATCCTCTTTAAATCCTGTAACATGTATCTTACAAGTATATACAGTAGGTACGCGATGTCCACATTATTGATGACGACGATGATGACAATATACTCAGTTCCGATGTCCAATTTCCTACTCCTCCGTCGACATAATACTTGCGAAAAACATGAAACTAAAAATCGGTTCATTACGATGAACTTATACTTAAAACTTGTTCTACTGACGAAGGAATACATTATCACGATGACCAAATCCGCGATTGACCGACGGTTTTCGATTGATCTTTTTTTTTTAGAAAATACCGTGTTCTGAATTGTTTTGCGCTTTTTTTCTTAATTTTTTTATATTTTTTTCAACTTGAAATAAATTAATATTATAGCTATTAATTTAATTTAAAATGTTCAGGTTTCCTCTTTTTTGTAATGATGGATAATACTGCTACCAATTGCGTCAGGGCAGTAGCGGGATAAAAGGCGGATGCGCTAGACAGCGTTCCGATCGAAATAGCGGAGGGAGGGTCCGTTCAAGTTACGGGACCGTCGCTGTCCGCTACTCCGTCGAACAAACACACCCGGAATGAATTTCTGTTGCTACTGTCGGAACACAACAAACAGTAGCAGGACCGCTAGATTGCGACTAATAATACCCGGTCGCGAAAACCGACCGGATCGGTTTTCAGTTACAGTTAGAAAAACAGAAACAGTAATTGGATTCTTATGACGACGCGTAATTTCGATACTAATTAATATTATTATAATTGTTTGCTTATAATGCGTTCTTGATTTCGTCGTAAAGTACCAGTACGATGGCGCCACCGGTACCACGGAGGACGTTGGAGAATGCTCCCTTGAAGAACGCTTTGCCTCCTTCTTGTTTCGCGATCGTAACCCAGCAGTGGGCGGTGCTCTTGTAGATAATTTCAGACTTGGCACGGCCAGACTGCATCATCATGCGCCTACGCACAGTGTCGAATGGATATGAGATAATACCAGCAACAGTCGTTACAGTCTGAAATAAGAAAAAACATAATTAATTTACTGAAAATCTTTCCAAACTAGCGTTAACATTAGCGTCAAACGGGGTTCATCTCTCAGACATTCTATCCTAATCTAATATTTTGCCGTGAAATGAGAAAACATTGTCAAACTGTTCAATAGTTCAATCCATGTTCACACCGAAATAGCCGCTTCATTATGTTTTTCAAAGGTTACGTTACTGTAGATTTATTAATTAGTACTGCATACCCCTGGGTGGTTTTTTTGCACATCTACAAAAATACCTTGATTTATAAATAAATAAAAAAAAATGTCATTGACTATTTTTCTATAAGGACTCATTCCCAATTACTTATTCTCTGTAATTATCGTCATGAGAAGTTCTTGCACATAACTATGATTAAACTCCCTTGAGTATCAAATATTTCAAATTTAAAAGCAATATCTATAGAACAACATGAAATACAAAACATTGAGTAACGTTTCTGGGAAACATGGTTGTCACGTTATGTGAGCTTCTAACTTCACTCAAATAATAAAGGTCTTTATTGAAAGAAAATAAAATGCAAATAATTATACAAAAATATATATAAATGAGCGAGGTTAAAAAAGGATGTCTAAAGGTGGATCCTGTTAAAGAGGTTATAAACGGCGCGAAAGCGCGTGAATTCACATAATGTGACGAAAGATGTCTATGATCATCAGGCACTATTAGTAGAGCGGTGAGAATATGTATATCTTACTCAGATACACCATGCAGTATATCTCTCTCAGATACACGCGATAATACGTTTTTACCCTAACCTATAAAAGTGGGATACTTACTTGAGCGATAGCCCAGGAGACGACGAGTGGTGTGGTCTTGGGGTTAGGCAACATGCCCTTGGCGGTATCGTAGATACCGAAGAAGGCAGCACGGTAGATGATGATACCTTGTACAGATACACCGAAACCACGGTACAAACCGCCAAGTCCATCAGCCTTGAAGATCTTTGCGAGGCAGTTGCCCAAACCGGAGAATTCACGCTCAGCACCGGCTTTACCGACATCAGCGGCTAACCTATGAAACAAAACGTTATGTTTAATAAAAGTATCTTGTTTTTACAAGATATTACAAAAAAAATTTTATCTACGACTCACATATAATCAGTTCAGTATCTATGACTATATAATCCCCATCATGACACGAGCCAATGATTATAATGACACTAACGTTGTATAATAATGACAGTTCGTTCAAATATCGCCTTCATTATTTGAATGACTGTCATCATTATACAACGCTAGTGTCAAAGTCTGTCAAAACCTACGTGGATGACAGTTAGGTGACGGTTCGCCTCTCCATCATTGACAAATACATTTAAAATATTTGATATAAAATATAATTTATGAGTCGTCGATAAAACGCCGTATTCGACTCGCATACAACGCATATAAATCGCTCGCACGGCTCGCGAATAAACTTCATGCTCGCGATTTATATTCTTAATTAAGTGCTTGTCAATTGTAATTGCTTGTCAATACTATATGTCCTACATGACCTTAAAGTGACATTTTACATCTTAGATACCGGCGCAAAAACAGCTTCTTATTGCCCGCGAGGGCAGTAAGCGTTGCCATGGTTTATATGTCAAATATATCAAATATTTGTCATTCCAATTGTAAATTTGAAATCGTCAACGCGGGCGATTAAGGTTATTGGCGATTAAGGTTATTCTGTTTGACAATTAATTGTCTGCATTGTCACTCAACTCCGAATTGTTTGTATTGTTATTCAACTCCGTAGATACGCTTGTCACTTGATTACGTCACAATATTTATTAATATTATTCAAACGGAGGAACAAACCGATTGTAGGACATAAAATTTTATATGTACCACGGGCATTACCTACTTGATGTTTATACCCTCGGGCGACTTAAAAAGTTCTCGGGCCTGTCGGCCGTCGAGCGTTTTAAACGATCACCCTCGTGGTATAAACATCCGGTTAACGCCCTTGGTATATACATAAATAACTATATATCTATAGATCTATAATGTTGGAATCACTTCTACTAGTAAATAGACTACCTCATACATAAATACAATATATTTTGTATTCGTTTTTTTGTTATTATTGTATTCACTTCGAACATTTAGATTTTAGAAGTACGAAAAAAATTATCGTGCTCTGACTCGAAACGAGTGCCGTCCACCAATAAATGATTACACGCTCGCATCCGATCGATTGGAAGTTTATTAATGTTGGGTTACGGCTCATTGAACGCAAAAAAATGTAACTATTTTGTTACTAAGAATAGGTAGTCAAATAGTTGATAATTGACTGTTGGTATGTTTAGAAGGAATTATTTAACTAGTAAGAAAATTATCTTCAGCCGTGCTGAAGTAAAAATACCACCCACCGTAAAATATTTAAAAAAAAAAACAACCCATTTTGCCCATTCACGAACTTGTTCTCACTTTTTAAGAGATAAGCTTGTATACCAAATTTTAGATCAATTGCATCAAAAAGTCTAAATCTGCCACGCCTCCTTAAGGGTATTACAAATGTTGTATCAAACTCAATATACCCTCACCACATTAAATGTGGGGGGTATATATCGCCTACTCGTGCCCCAGTAAGAACCTAAAAATAGCATACATGGGGTTTTCTCAATAGTGAGGCAATACTATGATAAGGTTTAAAAACTCGGGGAATCCCCTGGACATAAAGAAATTATCTGCCCAAGAGATCGTATCAACTCAATTCCTGTTTATTCAGTGCTATTTAGTATTTACTCAGTGATGCCTCAATAAACTGAATGATATGAAGGGGCGCCATCTAGAGCGTATTGAACAATCGCACGGCGTATCTCATCTATTTTGTTTTTATGAAAGATAAATTTTAGACTTCGCTTTATGTCTCCTTTAGAACAATCGTTCACGGTATATCAATTTAAAAATAGAATAATCGATAATTCGTTACATAACCGATCGCTAACATTCATGCGACGTCGCATAGGAGAAATTGTACATTGTTAAGGACCAAATAATGATACTATTTTTTTAATGTTGTGGGCTACAGGTCAGTTTTGCGCAGAAATATAAATACCTGGTACTTCAGCCCAACCGCCGCCGCCGCGATATTTTTAGACTGTTAAGCATATGTTTGATGCAATACCTAAGGATTCTTTTTTAAGTGAACAGGTTATGTAACCGGCGGAATGACGAAAATCGGTCGGTAAAGTTGGAGAATTTGTTTAGATAGCCAATTTTATTTTTAACCGCGTTTGCTGTTTGATTTGGTTCTTGAATGCTTTGTTAGTTCAAGATTTTCAATTTACTCCATTGAAAATGTAGAATATTAAATTCCCAATTTACTTAGGCCCCGTTGTACAAACTGTTTTCACAGGCCGATCACGTTGATCGCTGGATAATCGCGCTCTTTTGAAAGAAGTTAAACCGCGGTCTAATTGTGTGATTATATTATTATATTCTTTATGTAACAGCATTTTGAAAACTAGTCAATACCTATAGGATTTCCAAACTATCAAACTGTATTTATCTAACTAAAAGTTTTAAATGAGACAAACCTGGTTCTGGCGAAATCAAGTGGGTAGACGAAACAGAGGGAGGTTGCTCCGGCAGCACCACCGGAGGCCAAGTTGCCCATGAAGTACCTCCAGAATTGTGTGTTCTTGTCTACACCGCTCAAGAAGATCTGCTTGTACTTGTCCTTGAAAGCGAAGTTGAGGGCTTGGGTTGGGAAATAACGGATGACGTTGGCGAAGTTACCACGCCAGTAGGCAAGGACACCCTGTTCTTTCGGAATACGAGCGAAGCAATCGACCATACCTGAAAAGGAAGAAAAATTATTGTTATATGTCGCCGAAAATCGCTGTATGGTCAGTCTTTGAGGTTAGATCGGGTGGGTTAAAGTTTTAGGTTGAGTGAAACATACTGTATGTTGACTGCATTTTCACGTTTTAAGCCTGCTGACATTTTAAATTATGGGCAACTAATTAATTGTTGTTTTAAGAGCGTTTTTATGTTAACAAAATTTCACTATTACGTGGTACTGACAGCGAGATTGAAATATAAAATTGGGATACTTCAGGTTATGTTACATCATATCGTTTGAAATACAATTTCAGCATGTCAATCAATTACCATTGTGGTGGACCTGAATCGTCAGCTTTGACGCACTCTCATCACTAGCTGGTTTTGAATGTAGCTACTTATTTTAGGACACAAAATAAATCAGCAAAATCAATCATTTAACAAAAAATGTTGACTTTTTGAGAAAAAAAAACCACAAATCACAAACTCTACTTGATGGATGCAAGGTTACATTTTGAGGTTATGTTACAAATCTAATAGCCATTGAGTAGTACAGAGTAACAAGTTCTTTCAACAACAGATTAATTAACAAGTTATTTAAATTTACATTTAAATTGTATCTACAATGGACCATTGTAGATTGTAGAATTACTGAAAAAGACTATGTGTATATCAGGTTAGTTAACTTTTGAATAAAACTTGTTATGTAACACTTGATGACAATAATTAAAACCATTATGGTGTCCAAACTGCTAAAAATGATATTTGTCCAAGTAGGCAAAATAAAATCCGCTTGTATAGTTCATGAAACAATTGCTGCAAAAAACAAGACCTGCGAAAATTTAATGATCCAACTGTTCGCAAAGTTCATTAACCTTGAATCCTTCAAGTCAGACAGTAAAAAATTCCCAATCGGAGTAACGTACAATTCGACAAACATCTGACGTAGTTTCTTGCATCTAAGTAATTATAATAAATCAAGCGTGCCTCGCTATAATATGCGCTTATTGCCGACGTCAGAGCTACGTAACCTCAAGTTTTCGCATATAATCACAAATTTAGCGGACGTGCCATCCGTAGTAAACCTATATCAAGAAAAATCGGCGATAACAATTCCGATTATACAGTCAAAGGAATTCACGCGCCGACGTGACGTGGTAGAGAGGTTATGTAACGCAGCGTCACAAAGTCCTTAGCAATCTTTTGCGAAATCCCGTCATTGTTAATTTTATCAAAAAGGATCTCGCCCAATGTCAGACAGGTTGATTATGTAAAAGCAAAATCATCCGTTTTAAATTTAGATCGTTGTGCGCGATTTGAGGGTAGGATTAACGTTTTTTTTTTTCCAGAGAATTAGTTTTATGCGGGAAATTCGAAAGGGGATCGATTTGTGAATTAGATTTTAGGTTAAGGTTATGCAACGAATTGGCAAGTGCGCATGGCCGCCCTTGGTTTTCTGGAGTAGTTCTGAATCAATATGCTGTTAGATAATGTTTTTCGATTTATTACTTTTAATTTCGTTTTTTTTTGTTTTTCTAGTGTTATATAAGTATTTAAACAGTGCGAATAATTTTTTTGTATCACGTAAGGAAATTTTATTGAAGCTGTTAGTCATGTGATTGAAGGCGGTAATAAGTGTGCTAAAACGTGGCCTGAAATTGTTAGATCGTGTACACGTCACCGCACACGAGTTTAGTATAATTCATCATTTATGATCAAAGTTGGCAATCAGGGTTAAGGTTAGGGTGGTAAGGGAGACAAGTGAGCGTCGGTACCGATTACGTAATGAAGGGTTTGGTCGGTAATTGGTGGATGGACGCGCTAAAAAAGTTACTTTTTGCCGGTAAAATTCGGATTGGGTACAAGATGGCTGACCGGTGGTTGGTTTTTGGTACTCACCCTTGTAGCGTTGGCTCTCTGGGATCTGCTTGGAAATGTGCTGTACTTGAAGGAGCAGTTTTACTCTTTCAATTGGTGCTACAGCTGTCTTGGAGATGGCAGCGGAGATACCTCCGGCCATGAAATCCTTCATGAAGGCAACGGGATCGCCGAGAGACATTTTGATTTGGTTTTCTTAGAACTTTCCTTAGGGTATGGTACAATGCTTGTGAACGGTTCGCGCACCGGACTGCAAGTGGGACAGGGCACTGGTTTTGTACGGCGATATGCGCGGTCATATGTCCTCTCAGACCCTCCGCTGGCGGAAATAACCGGCTACGTCATAGTAGGACCCTCTCTGTCTCGCCAATTCTGTACCGCTGTGGGTTCGTCTCTTTCCCATGCACGAGACGAAAACCCGCGCGCGGCTCCCAAGTTCAACGCTTGTCATTCAATTCTCCTGGTTACATGGCAATCGCTGCCACTGCCATTAGCTTTACCTTTACCTTCGCATTGTCACATACTGCACATTGCATCCTGATGACCAAGACATTCAAACAACGACGCCTTACAATTAACATCCATCCAACTTCTTCAATCTTCCCCAAACTTAAAATCGGTTGAAGAAACTCGAAAAAATGTATTCTTTTTTTCTGACGCTTTTTGAACTTTGGAATTATCGCTGTTCATAGCAATTTTTGCGTGCGGTGCTATTTTAAAAACCCATGGACGCCAACGACGCATGCAACGCGTAATTTAGAGAAAAAAATGAATGACGGGAAAAGTCCAAAAAGGAGTTACCGACGGTCTTTGAGGTTAGGTTTGAGTCACCACGTGTTGCCACTTCTTCCAGCTGCGAGTGCTGCGACCTTGCAGTCTTGCGATAAAACTCGTTTGAGTCACAAGTGGAGCATTTCTCTATTCTCGCATGAATTGTTGATAAAGAACGAAAGTTCTAGTTTAATTTGCTCCAATTACTTTATGAAATGTGTAAATAAGTATTGGATTATTAATTTAGGCAACGTAATACGTACATTTCTGGATATTACTTCTTAGGATAACTTTTCTTTTCGGTTCAATAACCTTAGTTAGAAAAGTTATCAAGAATGATAGTTTCAAAGACCAAACAATTTTGTTAAATTATTCTTATCTTTCTAGCATTTTTTTTTTATTTAATAAAGAATGTTTTGCGGTATTTGTGGGTGTAATATTTTTATTGCTCAACCAACGTTTTGGTTTATTTGAAGATTGAACACTGCACCTGGATTTTCTGAAAAAGACAAGACTATATTTTGAGAAAAAAATAACTACGTAAAAAATCATTCGCAATATTTTACAGCCCTTGGAAATTTTGGAAAAATGTAAAACACGTATATGTCAATCACGTATTCTCTTTAACGTTTTTTTATTTCTAAAGAATAAACTAAATACACATTTTCGGTCTGTAATCTTAGGTTGCTGATCAATACACATACATACCGGGTGATTCAATTTCGAGGCTCACCATGGGGATCTCGCTTATTAGTGGAGATAGAGCCTATGTTTAAATTTGGCAAGGTTTCTTATTTTTGTGCTGATCAATTATCTGAAAAGAAATTTTAGCTATTATTTTTCATTTTAAAGATATTCGCAAAAAACTGAAATGTTAAGGTATTGTTTTTAATTTTTTTTCAAGACCAATCGTAGCTAGACATTTGAAACAAAAACATTCTAGAGCTACTTTTTAACAAGGAATGCAGTGTTATTTTCTAATTTGAAATAACATCAAAGATGGCTGCGTAACCATGACCAACTTTTGTGTCTTTTCTCATTTCAACATGTTAGCATTATTTTTTAAAACAATGGTTTAATAATAAAAAACTTTCTTCTTTTTCTCGTTGTTTGTCGTGCTTATCAGGTACCCAACTGGTGCTTGGTTACAGACCGCCGGCGCCGGACTGACCAGAGTTCTTTGAATTAAAAACATTCAGATTGTAAAAGAAGCAAGTTTATACAACAAAAAGCTTATTTTTGAAGTAAATGTTCAAATTGGTCGTCATTTTCTTGAAGGCATAAAACCGAGCCAGCTTTTCGACATGTTATGCTCTTCTAACTGTTCTTCCCGGAATAGCATTGACCGAATTTGTTATTCGATCCCGCAGTTCCTCGATATTTCTGCGAGTATCGTGATAAATTGCGTCGTTCACAGTTCCCCATAGAAAATAGTCCAGAGGATTTAAATCAGGGGATCTAGCAGGACTTTCCACCACTCCACCATTACCAATCCAGCGATTTGGAAATTGTTGATTGAAATAATTTCGTACAACTGCAAAGTTTGACTACTAGAGGCTACTTGCCGCGTAGAAATCCGAGGATCGTCATTTGTCTAAAAACCAGTAGTTGAAGCATTGCAAATTATGGTAATCTAACGTTTACCATTTCCAAAATATCTCTTTGATCGTTTTCAACATTTCCATGAGGATTATAAGAATTGCGGGGGTTACTAAACGATCCATGGCCGGCTAAATTTCTGTCCAATGTTAGGAATTTTGTACGATTGGGCATTTCTATGAGACAATAATAAACCCTTATCATATCATGCTTTTCGTTAATGGTAAACGGCATTTTACATCCACAATCAACCACAATTAAGGTTTATTTGGTTAAATGGCAAACCCAACGCTGAGCGCGCCGCTTGATCCAAGTGTATTTTGTAGACGATGCTTGGCAACGAGTCCGGCGGTCTGTAACCAAGCTCCAGTTAGGTACCTGAAGGTTTCTTGATTATTACACCATTATTTTAAAAAATAATGCCAACATGTTATACATTGCAGAAATGAGGAAAAACACGACTATCGGAAAATGCCAAAATTTAACATGGCGCCCATAAGAAAAACAAAAGTTGACCATGGTTACGCAGCCATCTTTGATGTTATTTCAAATTAGAAAATAACAATGCATTCCTTGTTAAAAAGCAGCTCTAGAATGTTTTTGTTTCAAATGTCTAGCTACGTTTGGTTTTGAATAAAAAATTAAAAACGATATCTTAACATTTCAGCTTTTTGCAGATATCTTTAAAATGAAAAATTACAGCTAAAATTTCTTTTCAGATAATTGATCAGCACAAAAATACGAAACTTTGCCAAATTTAAACATCGAAATTGAATCACCTGGTATATACACAATACAAATAAGCGCATTGACAACAAATTACCCTATTACCTTTCAATAATAATATGGAATTTATTCTCTTGCCCAAACAATAAAATTCTCGCTAGTCGCTCCTTGACTGGACCATGGGCTTCTTGTCGTTCTTGTTCACTTCCATTTGCCAGAAATGTCAAATAACCATTTGCCGACGACATGCGCCATAATTATTATCGGCGTGAGCCAAATGGTATTTTCCAGTTGAATGTACAATAATTACGACAACAATCATTGTAATATAAACAATATGTGTGTAATACGTTGCTGAAGATCATACTAAATTATACCTACGAAAACAACACTCACGCAAGGCTATACGAAGAAATTTATTTGACAATCACAATAAAAACGCAAAATTGTTTTTCTTTATTTCAACGATTTAAGATTTAGGAATGGCCTGGTTATGGTTTCTGAAAAATATGAATAGAACAGACAAAGATTTTGAAGAAAACTCAAATTAAGTACTCTCCTAAACTTTCAGGACTAAGGAAACTCATACAGAATTAGTAAAAATCTACTTCCCACCAATGTCCCATATAAAATTGATGAATGATGAAAGTAAGAGAATGAATACAACATTTAGCTTGCTCTTGGATAAATTAAATTATTGCGCAAACCGAACGGCATAAACATATTTTTGCGAGCAGTGCAAATACTATCACTGAATTTTTTCATGAATAATATATTCATATCTGATTTGAGGCCAAGTTTCTCCAGTTTATCGCAAAATTTATTGCAACAAATACAAGATCAAGAGATTCTGAATTACAAAATCCATGGTACACATAATTTCAACTCAAACATAGTATTCAATTCCTTGGATTTTTACTTTACCATTATCCATTATGTAGGTAGACGGTATAGAAAAAGAAAACGAGGCCTAAGTGAAAAGAAAATTCCAGTAAAATGAGGAAACCTCGTTGACAACGATAATTTACTTTAATTCTAGGTACATTTAAATTCAATTCACAATAATTGTAAAAATACAGACAATAGTGCCATTGAATTGATAAATTACACGCTAGTTAGAACTTCAACGCAGTAATACAATTTCGTAATATGAATTAATGTTAAGACCACTTATCTACTGAACTAGTACATTGTTCTCGCCTTTATCGAGATGAGAAGTGAATCCAGACAGATAACACCTTTTTACGTAACGGATCTAATCAGTTGCTTTCAATTAACACAATTTTAAAATACAAATGTAAAATTATGAATATGTAGCATATATTTAGAAAGCATTCGTGGCCAGTCTATTTATAATCATATAAGCGCAACTAGAAAATAGTAAACTATATATACATATATGCATTATTATACAATGGTTAAATTAACAATCCCAAAATGTAAAACGTTTATAAATCATTGGTCTATAATAATATGAAAATAAGCAAGTTTGTGACATTTACTGGTTTGAATGTATCCACGTAGCTAGGATCAACGAATAAATAATAAATTAATCGGCAAATTTTATGTGTACTCATCGATTTTCCTCGTATCAAAAACCGAGCTAATGAGTTCCAATTGCTCTTATCGCAATTTAAATATGTTATAATGTATTCATGGCTGATAGTGAGGTCATTCCATACGATCTTCACTATCAAATATTAGGTCACTTATTTGCTTTCACTCATTTCTTGTATTAACACTCCAAGAAAATAGATAAAATATGAACTGGTATTTCAGAATCGGTGTTTTTCCACTAACTGCGAAGGACGCAATCTGGCGCTTGCTGCATTTGCGAAAGAATAGAGTATACCTGGCTTACCCTCACTGAGTGCCCTTTTTGACAGGTGGCAGATGTATGATGCTGTACTTTAGTTTAGTACAGTTGTAACATGAAAAAGTAAACGGACCAGTTCTGTAAAAATATCTTTCATAGCCTTTGTAGATGCAACGATATTTTTTTGGGGGATATATCGGCCCGACAAATTGTGCACGACAAAATATGTACTCAGCACGACAAATTCGGTATTCCCCACGACAATGGTTAACACGACAGAATATGTATTCAGCACGACAACTTAGGGATTTTAAACGATTCTTTACTTTTTCAAGCTGGTTGCGAAAGGTTTTAGATTTTATTTTTGAGTTTTAATTATAAAATTTTGCTTTTATAAACCTTAATTAACAGCTGGTAGTATGGGGTATGCAAAAATTTAATAAAAAGACAAATTAAATTTAAAATGTTGTATTTAAATAAAGAAACACATAAACAATAATTCAAGTACATTATCCGTACATTCTATAAAAAATAAACAAATATTTGAATATTTTCATCTTTTGATTTAGTAGAACATGTGTAATATTTAGTACCCACCTCAAGTTTTTTTTGAATAATTGTAACACCATTGATATCCTTCGGTCCAGTCCTTTAATGAAGTTGTTTGTTGTGAATAAAATATAAACATATTTAGGGGACAATGCATCTCGATATCAACGTATTTCACATATTTGCAAGTTTAATTTGTCAAAAATAGAATAGTCGAAGCTAAGTGATTATCCTGGCCAACAATGAACAAAATCGAGAAAGTGAAAACTAATTTTGCTAGGGGTTTCTCCATAGACTGTTCGATTGTGTTTATTGATGGCAATTAGCTTAGATTATTGTATTTTTATTGCACATTTGCGGACACCATAGAATATTGAAACTCGAGACTTTCCGCACCGGATAGCAAAAGGGTAATCGTGGCAGTAGATCATTTGCTACTGCCACGGGTAATAGTATTGGATTTTTTTTTCTTCATAGGCCAGCTTTCTTCTAATTTAACTGTACTAAAACTCGAAAGTCAACCTTGCCACATTCTAGATATTTAATATGTTTTTATTAGTGCAAAAGTGGGCGCGAATCGTGATAAGCGCCCAGCGTTTTATTAATTGTTTGATATTGTAGTAAATTTTAGTTTTTTACTATGTTGTTATCATAAAAGTGTTTCGTAAAATAAATATCTCTGTCGATCTGCCTCTTAATGGGGCGCTATTTATTGAATTTTACCACGGGTAAAAAAAATTCTTCATTACTTGTACAACAGGTAGGGCGCCACTGGCGCCCCAACTCACCCGGCGCCCGACCTCGCCCCCTATTAAGGCCGGCACTGTAGGGCAAGATACAAATTACTACCATGTTACACAAAAAAAATTGTTTAGGTACCCAATTAGAAAGCAATATTATGGTACCTTATTATAGCTTATTGTAATCAACAATTTTGAAGTTCGCCACGCGTGTCATCTATATCCCTTTGAGGTACTAATGTTTTGGTTAGTGTTTTCTGAGGGTACCAATTGGATACTAAATCCTTACAGAAGTTTAAAGTGATTTGAGTTGTTTTATGACAAGTGGCGTTTTGAGGTGACGGTCGAAAGAACAACCAGTAATTTTCTGTGCTTCCTTCGAGCTTGAGATTTGGGGGTTGGTGGTTTCTGTGAGTACCAATGGGGTACTAATTTCTTACAAAAGCTTGAATAGATTCGAGTTGCTTTTCGACAAGTGGCGTTCTGAGGTGACGTTTGAAAGTACTACCCGTAATTTAGGAGGCTTCCTATGAGCCAGAGGTTTGGGGGTTAGTGTTTTCTGTGGGTACTAATTTCTTACAATAGCTAGAATAGATTCGAGTAGTTTTTCGACAAGTGGCGTTCTGCGGTGACGCACGCCATCTTTACTCCCCGATTTTGGGGTGTTCCTTTGAGGTACTAATTCGGGGGTTAGTGTTGTCTGAGGGTGCCAATTGGGTACTAAATCCTTACAAAAGTTCAGAGTGATTCGAGTAGTTTTAAGACAATTGGCGTTCGAAAGAACTACCCGTAATTTAGAGGGTTCCCTTGAGGTACTAACTCCACGGTTGGCGGTGCCAATTGGTACTAATTGTGTACTAAATATTTGGAAGTTTCAAGTCGATTTGCGAAAAGTGGTGTTCTGAGGTGACGGTCATTCACTTTTGATTGGGCATTACAAATAATTTGCAAAACGTCTCATCGATAACGTGTTTGCGTTGTGAGCCATTTACGGTCAAAGATGACCGAATTGGTTCTTTAACAATATCTTACTTTCTATTGATCGTACGACAATCGGCGATATTACGAAATTTCTAGATCTTTTAATTTTCTACACAAAATTTCTATAGATCGTTTAAGTACGAGTTGGCGTTTTCAAGTTATACGAAAATACTTCAAAAGCACGTAAGGATAACAACGTATTTATGTGCTGAGTGATCCATTTAGCATAACAAGTATTTGAAAACATGATTGGGGATCATATTTATAATAAGACAAACAACAGCATGAAGTAAAAACCTGACCATTTTCGAAATATGTCCATCAGAAGGATGGATACTAAAATCCAAATTTTTCACTTTTCCTACTTAAAAATGCCTATAGATTGAACTAAATGTTATTCTGAGTTTTATATAGGTACATATATAGATAGAATGTTTACTAATTTAAACAACTTTTTAAGGAAGTTCTTGATTTTAATATGTAGACAATTGCAAATCGGGGCTTAGTACAAACACTTAGTCAAACCAGCGATACGTTATACCTTCATGGGACATGGGGAAAACTTTAATTTGGGAATCCCTACGCATTTGTATCGCTACTGTTAATTTTCCAATGAAAATAAACCGGTTTGATATTTTAGTATTTCCATTGCAACGCGACGCATAAACCTTGTGACCAACTCATCAGGCGCTGTACGCATTATAAATCCAAGCAAAGCATAGCAAAGACCTACTTTCAAAGATTAATATTATCACGTTATCTATGTTTTTGGAACAAAGCCACCAGTTTAGTAGGTAACAATTCGCCTACACATGCGCAAATAATTAATACGTGATACTTTATACTGTAAGTGAACATTACTTACATACTTTTACTTTTGCACACAACGGTAAGTTCAACATAAAACACTTTATTGGTTAATAAGTGTTATTTAAAAAAATCCTGGGTTACGATTTTCAATGATAAAAACTGCATCTTTATATAAAATTCAATTTCCGACATTCCCTTGTTTTCGATTTATGTCGTCATTTAAAGCAACTTTATTCACATTGAGGAGAACTTTAATATATCAGAAATATGACCCAACCTTGATCCACAAAACTACAGACAGAATAAATGAATGAAGAGAATTAAGAAATAAGATGCAAAGAAAAAAATAATAATACTCAATCACCAATTCAATAATAAGGATTATAGAGAAAGGGTAATATGTATTGTGACCACTTTTCTAGCTGCTATATAGAACTTTCACACTTTCGCAGGAGATAGGGCTCAAATTGCGGTGGGAGTAACTGTAGAAGACTCCAGAAGAATGCTGATTAATAGAAACAATAGCAACCACTATTTTTCTTATTAATGATGATCGGAGATGTTAAATTACCGCGGTAATTTACGGAGTTCATGTTTAGTTTATCTTACTAATAGAACGGTAAATTACGCTGTTATACTACCCATAGGTCAATATGGGCATTTTTTAATGATGAGATAAATAAGACATATTTGTAACACAGAATTGACAATAAAGAAACGTTTTCAGCGTTTTCTACTTTAGCCTGAACTACTGAAAAGAACAAGTTAAAGAAAATTGTCAAAATTATGGTTCAATAAAAAAAAGGCTTTAGTATCAAAACAAATTTATTGTAATTGACTAAAAAAATTGTAAAAAAAGAAAATCATTAAAAATGTCATGGCACCCATAAGAAAAGCAAAAGTAGGCCATGGTGCCAGTAAAAAAAGCGATATTTCAAACCAAACCAATTCATTTCGTGCCGATGTTACACAATAAACGTACCCAATATGGCTTATCAGAAATGTCCCCGACTTGCATAACTTACATAAACATGTTAAATCGGATTGAATGTTTTATATCGCAAATATGTTATATGTTTTCTTCACAATATAAAGAAATTTGTTCTTAAAGATGTATATGAATTGACTTTCTATTGGAAATACAAGTAATAAACAAATTTACGTTTTTAGTACTATTCTTTGCCTACAGTGTATATATTTAATGGCTTGCTTTTGGGCCAGCCATATCACCAAAGTGACCCAAACACACATAAGCTTTTTACAAGGAGAAATAAAATTGTTACAAACCCAAAAATGGTTTAGATGTCGAAAAAAATACGGCATTGAAGAGTAGATCAAGAGTAGATCTTCTTAACAAGTGGCATCGGCCAGATTTAACGTAATCAGCACGTGCGTTTAAATTTAGCGTTAAACATTACGGTGGCCAACGGTTATTTTTGTACACCAGTTGGGTGTCAGCCGCGGAACACAGGAATAGGACAAACGATGCACACACAAATGCATTCGTCCTCGACCTGCACGTTTGTAAATATGCCCAAGATGCATTAGATGATCTGGGTACACTGGCCAAGTGACATAACTCTGGAGGACGTCGCGTGGTCAAAACAAAAGAAAATAAACTCGACCGTCTCGTGGTCTCTCGATCAACAGAACGTCGCAAATAAGTTTGTAAACATCGGTAGTGAAAACACCGATAGTGAAAACATATTGTCTGCAAACACTCTTTCTTTTGCTGTGGAAAGTAATGTCATTAATTTATTATTTCAATCCTGATTTTACCAAAAACCTTATTTACGACGTGGTGACCGAATTTTGCCAATATTGACCTGGCCTTAAGGATTTTTGCTACGGTACAGTACATTATCGTCTTCTTAAATCTTTATATCCTTCTGTATTCGTTTTTCATACTTTACATTGATTTATGCTTGTTGACACTGCTTTACATTACCAATTCGGGTTCCTACCGAAAGCTTTCGAAAGAAAATGATAAAACCGCCCTAATAGGTTGTGTTGCCGCCAATGCAACTACAATGTTAAAGGCGGTTAATGTGGTTAATAGTTATAAAAAATTTTAGATATTCTCAATTTTATAAATGTTTGCTTGTTAATATTTAACATAAAGTGATTGTTCGTATCTTCAATGCATAATCTATATAAAAATTACAGTAAAAATTGGCTGGCATTTTTCAATAAGTACCTGTTTAAACCAGGGCTGCGGAGTCGGTAAAAAAATTCTCGACTCCGACTCCAGATATTTTTTGTGGGCCGACTCCGACTCCGACTCCAGAAAAATTGCATACAAAAATATTTTCCAATAATTCTGTGTAATAAAAATCTTACATGTAAATAATCACAAATTTGACACAGAATAATACAACCGAGCAATATTAAATTTGCTATGAAAACAAAAATGCTACCAGGAAAAAAAAGAAACAAATTTAATAAATTAAATTTATACCGAGTATTGTGATTGTATTAAACATATGGCTTGTGCATATCAAATTACTCACAAACAAATGCTGCACACATAGGAAAAACAGAGGTTTTATTTGTGTTCAGCGAATTTGTTGGCAAAAATATTTAAACGAACAATCTAAATGTAAATAAAAGCGACCTATAAGATATCAAAAAGACGTGTTGATCGGACCACAAATAGAAAAGTTATGTAAAAACACAAATAAACAGACCACAAATAAAATAGTTATTTATAAAATGTAATTTCTTTGTTTATTCAAAAAATCTGTATTAAACTGTTTTCTTATTAGAGAACTTACAAATCGTCACGACTTTGTCCATTTAAACGACTTTCTATCTCTAATAATAACAAACGCACCCATAAGACACAGTGCATACATAATATGAAATGAAATTCATTCCAATAAAAACAAAATTAAGTGTAAAATACGTTTATAAAATTGTTGTGAGGAACAGAATAGCTCTAACTCATTCTCCTGCAATGATGCCCTTAAATTATTTTGAATTATTTTCAAAGCTGAAAATAACCATAATTATGAACAAAATTGTGGTTCATTTAACCGACTTTCTATCTCTAATAATTACAAAAGCACCCATAAGACACAGTGCATAATACGAAATAAAATTCAGTCTAATAAAAACCAAATTAAGTACAATATGCGTTTATAAAATTGTTGTGAGAGACAGAATAGCTCCAAGTAATTATCCTACAAAGATGCCTTTAAATCGTTTTGTGTCTTTGTAAGCTGAAAATAATCATAATTATGGCTACAGGTATAACTTCTGAATAAATGATAAGTACTACATTGAACTACGGGCCTACTTCTCAATCTCATTTTAATAACACTTTTGGTCAAATTTCTTTTCTTTACAAACTTCTGACAGATTACCTTTGTGAATCGTTTTCACTTTCGTTTGGAAAGTGTATTTTGTAATTTGATTATTTACATATGTGTATGTAGGTAGGTGCTTTGTAAAAGACCTAATAGAATATTTGTTTTATTTGTTTACTATCTACTGAGGCAACGTCCATCTCGCATGTTTTTTTCTACAGTAATTAAACCTGGACTCGGAGTCGGTACATTTTTTCCGACTCCGACTCCTCTGTAATTTGTCTGAACTCCGACTCCGACTCCACGACTCCGACTCCGACTCCTCAGCCCTGGTTTAAACTATCAACCGATTTTAGATACACAAAATCTATTAGACCTAAGCTCGGCTTATGACTTAAACTGAAAACCTCAGCCTGACGGTTGTTCTCTTAAAACATTTACAGCTAAACACATTCAAAGTTGCCTTAAATCTTGAAAAACTATAACGTTTTCTTACGCCAGGAAACCATATAAGATTATTATGGTTGTTGAGCGACAAATATTATGATTTTATAAATGGAAAGCTGATCATCATACATTCACAAAATAATATTTTTTGCGATACATTCTCTTGAGGTGAATAGGAATCTGGGTGAAATTACGTCAAGATTCTGAAACAAAATCATGACAAATTAAAAAAAGAAAAGTTGATTTGGGAGTGTTTGTACATTGGTAATGTACGAACCCTGTGCTAGAAACTAATTGCCAGAAGGTCTAATAGCCGGTTAGACCTTGTCAAACTTTTCAAACAAAAAAGAACAAACAGGGATATTAAAAAATAAACAAAAATGTGTCATTGGGCACAATACAGGCTGACCCAAAAGTGCGACATCGGAAAATTGTGCCTCTATTAAAAAAGATTTTTAGAAAAAAAAATAATTTTTTTAATTAAATTTAAATTAATGTAATTTAATTAAAATCTATTAAAAACTAAGCGCACGTTTTATAATCTTAAAATTGGTATAAATTGGTATAATTCGATCGATTTCTTTGCGCTGAATACGGATCCGGAATTAAAAGTTTCCTATCATGTAAGGTTTTCGAAAAAGTTGATGTTGGCAATTCTTGTGGATTTATAATAATAAATAAATAATCTTTTTTGAAAACTTCACATGACAGAAAACTTTTGACTTTGGAATCGTATTCAGCGTAAAAAATACCTATCAAAAATGCACCTGCCATTCACAAAATCCACCTTCCTCTGAGTTAACATCACTATTTTACAATTTTACTATTTCTAAATAAATTTCTTGCCTAGCCACACAATACGAACATCTTTGAATTTATAGAAATAAATCCCCTACTAAATTTTAAAGAAAATGGGACTGTATCCATTAGAAGAAAAAAAATACATACGCCTGTCAAAAATATCGTGTCTAGGTTTTTGATTCACACCAATCGGATGATTATCAAACATGTTATGGATCGTTTCATTTTTTATACACCTGTATAATGATCTTTTGAGTTTGCAACTTCAAAGATTTTTTAGTTATTAAATTATGTATTTGCGAGTTTATAAACAATCTTAGTCAAATAAACTGAACAAGTAGAAAAAGAAAGAACTATGCCAAAAAAGAGGGTATGTTCTCTTTAAAAGAAATGTTCTGGTAACTTTACTAGAAACATCAAAATGTAATCTCAAAGTTATCCTTACACTTTGGTTTTTGCTGGTTATTCGCGCATTTATATCTGACAGAGCTTTAAATTTATTTCTAAATAATCCTTACAAAACAAAGTATGTAAAATTTTTTAAAATTTTGCGCACGTTTAAAAACAGGCCCACTGCACCTCGTCTACCTTTGTCACGTAATTAAACAAAATGGCGGTCCAATGCATTGCATCGTAGCCCTGTCTTTCTTTTGTAAAAAATCAGCACAGTTAGTTTCAGGTAAAAGCATATGTAAAAGTTTTGAGGACTTTTCTAAGGTATATTTATCCACAGAATTTTAAAAGCAATCCACCAAATTTAAGACAAATACTGTACAATTTCAGTATTATAGTAAAATTTTGAAACTTTTATCGATCTTTTAAAAATTTTGCAAAATAATTGTCTGATTCTAACTTTTTTTACTGTACAATGAATACAACATAAGAAAAAAACGATAAAAACAAAAGAGGAAATATTAAATTTTTATATCTGAGCATTAAATATAATTTAAATTACTTTTTCCCTATGACATTTTACATTTAATTGTGAAAACCTGATATGTACTTTACTCTAAAGTAAATTAAACAAATTCTTGTTTTGCAACCGCCTGTGTGCAAAATCAATATTGCCACTATGGGTGTGGCGTTTTAAGGACATCGAAAACACTTGATGAAGCACTTATTACTTCTTCTCAAACAAAGAATATTTAGGTGCATTAAAGAATAATAATATTTATGTAGATAGTTAGGTCCATTGGGGACACACTGTATAAATTAGCAACAATAATCTTTTAAAGAAGAACGTAAATCGCATAAGGCCCCTCTAGACCTCGACTAGATCCATCTTATATCACCACTGATATCAGTCATAATAGTATTCTTGCCCATCGTGAAATGCGAGAATGGGAAAGCATCTATCTCAGAGGGCGATTAAAATTAGCGCCTATTTAATAAAGGCATTCGTCAGCAACTTGAAGATTAGCTATCGCTACACATATTATGTCTAGTTGGCTTTGATATTTAACAGCTATAATTATCTGCTAAAATGCATACATATTAATTTATTATGTAAAGTGAGACTGTGGTTTCCCGCCGTCAATATTATTACCATATTTTCCTGCACAATGCACTGTATATGAGTTTTATTCCATGTGACATCATGGTAATGCATTTTAACCAGGGCTGCGGAGTCGGTAAAAAAATTCTCGACTCCGACTCCAGATATTTTTCGTGGACTGACTCCGACTCCGGGTCCAGAAAAATTGCATAAAAAAGGATGTTCAAATAATTATGTGTAATCAAAATCTTACATTTGTAAATAATCATACATTTGATACAAAGTAATACAACCGAGCAACATTAAATTTGCTATGAAAACAAAAGCACTACCAGGAAAAAAGAAACACATAATTATGATATGTAATTTCTTTCTGTAATTTGTTTATTCAAAATATCTCTGACATCATTAAGTATTTAACTGTTTTCTCAAGAGAACATACAAATCGGCACTACTTAGTCCATTTAACCGACGTTCTATCTCTAATAATAACAAAATCACCCATAAGACATAGTGTGTAATACAAAATAAAATTCATTTTAATAAAAATACAATTAAATTCAAACTACGTTTATAAATAAACAATTTACAGACTGAAAGCAAGCGTTATTCACTGGTCACACTATCACAGGTCACAGTCACAAGTTACAGAGAAAAAAATACGTTTTTCTACTTTGCATTCACAATGCACACATTGTAACACTGTTTTCGGTGTTACAATTAACACATTGTAACACCGAAAACAGTAACATTTTTGTCTAAGATTGCCAGGATTGGTACACAATGATATCAAATGCCAAATGTCAAACGTACAATACATAACCACACACTGCCCCTTTTTAATCGCTTGCAATCGCATAAACTGCGAAATATCAATATTCTATACATATTTAAACATGCGTGTAGGCTGCTATAGTATGGCCAAAGGTTGTGGCTTTCTTAGTTTTGCTGTGTTCATCAAAATACGCCAGCATAACGTTTTCGGTGATGTTTTACGACTCTGGTAAGTGATCGTTATCATTCTTTTCAACTAAACATCAAATCCCTTTTTCAGATATAATTCAAGGACCACATTTACTTTAATAAGGTATTATGCGAAGATCAAACCTACATCGCAGATATGAATGATTTTAATTACTGCTTGATTGTATATGCGCAATCAATGGTTTGTCAGAATACACGTATGAAGCTATAGTACATTTAAAGTGTAGAGGATTTCTTAGTTTATGTAACGTATAAGTTTTCGGTAACATTTTGGACCGAATTCTGTTCGGCTCAATTCGTATTCATTTTTGTCCGTCGCTTTCGACTTCGTCTTAGTTCTGGTTGTGTGCAACATATTTGTATTACCTCCATCACATGTAATTTTACTAAGTATAATTTATTCTAATAAACTACTTTGCCGAAATTAAAATTGGGTTTCAATATTATAAGTGCTTGTAAATATATAAGCCGCAACGGCTACGTAGCGGAATTAGGTAGACACCGCTATTAAACGTTAGGTGTTAAAACTTAGCATAATTTATTCTAATAAACTACTTCACCGAAATTAGAATTTGGTTTCAATTATAAGTGCGTGGAAATGTATAGCCTCAACGGCTACCTAGCGGAATTAGGTTGACACCGCTATTAAACGTTAAGCGTTATAACAATTCTTTAGTAAGTTCTTGTTCTTCGAAGTAACTAATCAGTCACCGCCAAACACTTCTAACACTTCCAAACAATAAGATTCTGATTATTATACATATGAAACCACTATTAAAGTTGTTGACTTTTTAGGTTAAGTTTCATATATTTATCACAGTAGGGTTAAAAGTGTTGCCCCAAGCTCCATTATGATCATCGTTGAGACCTCGCTGAATATTTATTCAAACTTGTAGGCTAAAGTAGAGTAATTTTATTCACAATTAGATTTTGTCAAGATTTTATCTCGTAGATCTCATCCTTAACGAAGTTGACAGTTACTACAGTGCTGCCACGTGGTACCCGCGAAATACCCTAGATTCTAATTTAGCGCAATATAGTAACCACAATTTCTAAATTTATATAAAATTAATGACGCAAAGTAGAAAAAATAGTATATTACACTCGTTTTATAAGACGTATTGGCGCACTCGTTCCATTTGGGCACTCCTCGCTACGCTCGTCGTGCCCAAAACACCTCGTGCGCCAATTTGACGTCTTATAAAACTTGTATAATAATATACTATTATAAAATTGTTGTGAGGAACAGAATAGCTCCAACCATCCTGCAAGGATGCCCTAACATAATTTAATTATTTTCAAAGCTGACGTCAAAGCACCATAATTATGGCTGCAACAGATAATCTGGATAAATGATTATTACTATATTGAACTATGTATGGCCCTACTTTCTCAATCTCATTTAAAATCCTTTGTTTAAATTACCTTTATCAAATTTCTGCCGGATTACTTTTGTTAATCGTCTTCACTTCCGTTTGAACAGTGTGTTTTGTAATTTTATTATTTACATATGTACCTATGTAGGTAGGTACTTTGTCAAAGACCTAATAGAATGCTATGTTTTATTTGGTTACTGTCTACTGAGGCAATGTCCATCTCGCATGTTTTTCTTTTTCTACAATAATTAAACCTGGACTCGGAGTCGGTACATTTTTCTGACTCCGACTCCTCTAAAATTTGTCTGAACTCCGACTCCACAGCCCTGATTTTAACTCCCTGCCCAGACGCTGTCAATATTTATTAAGGGTTCCCATCCTTCAGGGACACCCGAATATACAAATCATCACTATAATACCAAATTTTGGACCATCGTTATTTTGCTAAAATCGTATGGCATCAGAAAAGTTGTTTTAAAGCAGTTTTGTCGTCAACTAACTATATACTACATATTTCTCATATATGTTAATAATTTTAATTTATGTCTATGTCTCTTCTGGTCCACTCTGTATCACGGTATGTCAACTGCCAATAATGGTGATGAAGTTTATAATTGAAAGCCGGTTTCAAGAGTGAGTAAAGCCGCATACTTGAGCTGGGGTGGACGGTGTGCTTTAAAAGTGGCAGCGGTTACATAAGGCATCCACCGCGGGGTGAAACAACCAGTTAAACAAACAGTTAAGAGATGGCGGGTGAATCCGACTTGAGAGACAGAAAAAAGCAAAACATTGACTCGTCGGAATTCGGATTCCCCATTTCCGATAATAAAGTAGTAAATTGAATCCCAAAATGCATTAAGTAATACATTTTATGGTCTACTTCTAATAGAGTATTTTGGTCGGTGAACAGCTGATTTTGATCTGGAAACGAGCGATCAGTTGCGAAATAGATGTATTTGAGCCAACGTTTGTATGTACTAGAGTAATTGCATGCGACCTTGAGGCTTGTGATACTAGAAACTATTTAAGAGCACTCGTAGTAGTTGTCGCGTGTAAATAATTAAATTTGTTTGTTTTAGCATTATAGTACGTACTATTATAGTAGGTACTACTCTGCCGACACATGGTTGTCCGTGATTTTGACGTTTAAAAGCCAGTTTTCTGTTTGCTCTTAAATTATAACATACTGCCAAAGGCCGACTTTTTGGTTGCCAAATTACAATAACATGTGTTCGTTAATTAATAAGATAAGTGAAATATGCGTATCTCCATCTGTAAATATATTTTCCAATATTGAAGGCGATACTTTTGACATTTGTAATCTATATTTTTTTTAAATATTCGGTGACTTTGGGTTTCGGCAAAGGCGGAGAGTATAAGACCCGACACTTGAACAGTAATCTCTTTAAATTGGTTTAGCTTTTGGACGGGGCGCGTAGTGTGGAGAAACATTGGGGACAACAGCGTTTCCAATTGAATCGCCGAGTTCGAAAACAGTACATGTCCATAGGATTTACTGTGGACTTGTACTGTTTTCGAACTCGGCGATTCAATTATTGGCTGTAAATTGGTTTAGCCCTCTATCTCACTCTCAGAATAGTTCTTTTTCAAGTGTCGGGTCTTATCCTCTCTATTATCGGTTGCAAAAGCTCTGTGTTTGGAGGCTCGTAACTGTGCAACGGCCAGAGTTGTGAATTTTTTTTTATTTCGAAGAAAATTATAATTATGAACTGAAAATTCTAACTGGAACTGTACTGCATAACTATAACTGGCGTAACTGGCTTTAGAATATCTGAGGCAAGAATTTTGTCAATTCCTGATGTCACATGATTCGAATAATGAGGACTCAATAGAAACTGAGTTGGTGACATCAGAAATGACCAATGAGCGAGCGTGCACCTGCATGTCGCGTTACATAGAAAACTATGCCACCGAAATTTTGCATTACTTACTAGAATCAGAGTTTTTATCGTGTAGCAAGTGTTTGGCCTCAATGTCCAGTAAAACATCTAACAAAGAAATTATTTAATATAACCAAATGTTTGTTGTAAAGAGTGCTTTCCAACACTATGCTCAAGAACTTCAGTCATTTACTAAAGAATCTGCGGTGCAGCAGGTGTATTTCTTGGTTTTAGAGAAATTGTGGTTCTTGTATAAATTTAAGAAAAGTTCGTACATCACTTTTACATTTGATTTAACATACCCACTAAATAAACGCGATAACGATAAATTTTTAATACTTTGTTTTTCAAAGTTTACTAGAAGATATATTTCTTTAATCAATGATGTTCAAATTGTGTAGCTTTACATAAGGCAATTGTTTCGAAAGAGTTGAGTTTAAGATGTCACAAATTATGATTTAGTCAATTTTTATGAATTTATACCAGCTGAAACCCAAATCAAGTAGGTAGGTAATCAGCCGCAGTTTTTTCAATTATGAAAATATAGCTATATCAAATTACTACAGAAAATCGAATTATGAATCCAAATGTGCTAATGGAACCATAATTAAAGAGGTCTTGACCAGCAGTGGGCTGTGGGAATCAACGCTCTCAAAACTGAGAGCGCTCAGACGAGAAACGGTTCTCCGACGTCTATATGAGCTTTAACCATAGGCTTCTTATTTATAGGCCTAATAAGGCTTATTTGGCCGAAGAACTCTTATATCGGTCGGAGATGTACATATCAGTGGCGGCATTGGTTTGCAACCCCCAAAAATAACAAGGAAAGGAAAAGAGCTTTATTGTATGTATAATAGTGTTAGTCAATATGCAACGATCTATAACATATAATTTAATAAAATATCGAGCATTTTCTCGAGAATTCCATGTCGGCTATACGGCCTAGGGCCGCAGCAAGGCCGCAACCGCGAGCGAGCGAATTTTGCCGCGTCGATTGGTTCGTTTACTCTGAAATGGTTGCAAGTATCCAGTACACCAGAACTACTGGACCACGCCCCCAGTGGTGTCTAGAAGCGAAGCGACGTCATGCTTACGCAACTGGCGACGTGCATTATTGTATTGCAGATTGTAGACAGTTGACACTCGTACGCTGTGTCAAATTGCTAAATTGCATCGATAAGAGCGAAATAAAAAGGCTTGGGAGGCCTACCCCTAATTTAGTGATAAAGCAATGTGTGTCGACCAAATCTCGGTCATTTACAAGGACATTAATGCTGATGTTTACAGCAAAAATGAGTGGATTTGTGGGGGTGACGTCAAAAATGTTCTTTTTTGTTTTCCTTGTCTATTATTTGGAGCCGATGACCGGTGGACAAAAACATTTATTACAGATTTAAATCATTTAACCGACCGAATTAAGAAGTTAGAGCAGTTTAAAATGTTGATTTGTTAATATTTCAAACGGCTGGAACTTTTTAATGAATTGAGAAAACATATAAGTCCATATGAAACTTTTTACTCAGTATGAACATTTACTATCTGAAAAAAAGTGGGGCAATAAAGATATTTTTCTATAAAACAGATATGTCAGATGAAACTGGTAGGTACTATGCACGCCAAAAAAAAGTCGTACACCTTGTAGCTTTGTAAATGGTTCTTTTATAACCTATACGCTGTCATTCTGACATTAATCATAGGGATGAAACATGCACCAACTGTCAAGTTGACAAGCCAGACTTACATGATGTCAAACTTAGCTGTACGACTTTTTTTTGGCGCGGATAGTACCTGAAGTTGCAACCCCCATTTTTTTAGATCACGAGCCGCCACTGGTACATATATACGCAAAACATGGGTTCCTTTCCTAATGATTACAAAGCTGGCTGCACCAAATAATATACCCAAGTTTCCCCAGGTGTACCAAATTTGCATACTTCGCCTTAATTGACCGTTTGGCCGAAATGGGTTGTCTTGGCAATGGACAATGCGCCAAAAAGCATATAAATTCGTTAATAGCTATTTTCGGCAAAGGTCCACATAAACATCACCACATAAAATGAAATTTTTAATACCTATTTTTCTCTAAAGTTAACTAAGCGTAATCCAATATTTACTACTTATATTATGTCGTTGGTGCACAAGAAAAGTGATACATTCAAAATTAGTAATTTTTTAAATTAAATAATAAAATGTTGCAAAAAAAGAGAACTAAGAAAAATGACGTACCTTTGGTGGTGTCGATCAAGTCATAGTATGCGATCGAAGTTCACCAGAAAAACGTCACATTTAGATTTCTTGTTTGCTATATGTGCTTGCAAATGCGTCTTTCAAGAATAACGTTTATCGTGAATTATTTGGAGTTTTAACGCTATTCTTGAGTTTTTAACATCAATCCACAAAAAAGCACGAGTCAAAGACGTATTGTTTTGGCATTGTGTCACCTTTGTGGATACTTAGAAAAACTATTTAGAATTGTGTCATTTTGTAGATTCATAATTTATATATCATAAATTCGAATAAAACAAATGTTCCTTCTTGATTAAGAATAATAAAATAAGCGATTAGCATCGTTGAACGGACTAAATTATTGCTGAGATAGCCGAGACAAATAATCTGTAAAAATGATTGTCACTTAAAATGTAGCAAATACGCAATGAAAATCATGAAGACAACGTGATAAATTCAGATAAACCATGGGAATACAAACTGTAAACTTTATTCTCTCCGATGATTCTCTCAGAAAAATAATATATTATAATTTCTAGCTATTAAGACCCAGTTCTACTTATCCTAAAACGCGTTTTTAAATAAACGCTATTTATTGTTCAAAGTTTATGAAATTTTCAGTGTAACTTCTTAGATAAATAACGAGTGGGGCTGCATGAGAAATATTTTTTTGGAAAGATAAAAATAAACTTTACTTCTACATCTTTGGCTTTTTTCAAATATAAAACATCTAGCCCAACTCATGATACAAAAATAGATGCTTTTATTTAAGTACAACTTTAACCCAAACATTATAATTGCGATAATAAAGCGTAATTGTCAAAAATGATTTTATTTGCCCATATTACTGCTGCCCGGTGTAGACAGAAGACGTCAGGAGCTTTAAACTTTAAACACCGCCTATAACTGGTGACTATGGATTGACGTTGGTGGTGGAGAGGATGACCACTCCCAGTAAAAAAAAACATGGAAACGAAGTATTTCGTTTTGGAGTTAATTGAGATAGATGTCAGTTATCTTGGTTTGAATTAATAAGTTTATAAGAGAAAATGAAAAAAATTTAGTTGTAAAAACAAAATACATGTTGGTTTTGTTTGACTTATTCGATAGTTTTGTCTGTGAACTTCCACAACAATTTACCAGACAAATATTATAACTCAAATAAGGGTTCTATTATAAGGACAGGAGACCTTCCTCAAAATTATACTTCTTTTTCTATAGCCCAGTGTATTGTCACTGGGAATTGAAAGAATGGCACCCAAAACCAGTTTTTACCATATAACTCCATTCTTGTAGGTTTTGGAGACAAAGTTTGAGAGGACAAAATTTGATACAAAATTCCTTATATACATTTTGTTTGTCAGACTCATACTTTGCAAGTTTGGGTTTTAGTAAAAAGTGGCGGAAGTGTGAACTGTCTGTATTCTTTACAAGTGCTTTAGCACACGCCTCGTGATGGACATGAGGGGGATCGCATATTATATACAGTCCATAACGTAAAAATAAGATGTCCAGTTATTAAACCAATATTACGTAGTCTACCCCCAATTTTCCACAAAAATACATGTTTTGTGTATTACATTACAACATTCCTCAACATTTTTTCTTTCAGGTCTCTTGATAGCTTTTATAAGAAGCAATAATGTATGTAACCGAGAATTTGCAATAGGTACGCAATGTCGAAGAGCAATTTTGTTGGTGTCAATTCTCAGATGATAGGCAACCCATTTAACAAGCATAAAGCACAGCTCAGAAATAAGTTTAGTGTACTAGCCTAGAGCTAGTGAACGATTTACTCATCCTACTTTATACTGCTTCAAATTTTGCACAAATACACCTTGTATATGTGCAAACAAATGCCAATAACCAGGCAGGCCAACGCGGGCTATAAACACCCTAGAAGCGGTCACAATTTGGTAGTTTTAGGCTTTAGCACGTACACAAAATTCCCACTCTACCGGCAGCAAAGTGTATTTATGCAAAATTTTAAGCGGTATAAAGTAGGATGAGTAGACTCTTATAGTATACTGTTTTTCGCATATTTCTAACAATAAGACCGAAATAAAACATAAACTATTAACATCATACATTTGTTTTATTATAAGGTATACAGTAATAAACATCCAAAATGCAACTCTATACTTAAAACTAATGTTTTACTGGCTAAAATACACAAATTATTTTACTTAATTAATACGAATTTAACTGCGTAAGATGTGCATAAAAAATTACGAGATTACTTCACATATAATATTATTATTTGTCACCATTTGCAAAACGCGCAATGCATATTATACAATAAAAATATCAGAGAACTAGGAAGAATTCAAAAATAATATTTGTAACAAAACAGGACTAGATGTATTCCATAACACTTATTAAATAAAATACGTAAAAAAATATGTAAATGATGTATAATTTTTGTTAATAAAAATAAACATAGATGCCTAGAGTACTATTAGTTAGTAAATACTTAGTGGAATGAGGTTATTATTATTTGGAAGAATTTGGGTTCACGATTTCACATGGAGCAGAATTATTGTTAATAGTTCTTGTCCAGTTTTTCTGAACAAGCTCTATAGATTACACAGAAATATTTAAATAATTTATAAATACATACTCTTTTTTGTAAATATAGCAAAATTAAATGCACCAACCATGGAATGGACTAAAATAATACATTTAGAAAATAGAGATTCGAAGAAATTTGTTAGAAACGTTGCTAAACAAATTTGATCACATAGAAGAAAAATAAATCACCGAATAAAAAGTGTTATAAAAAAATAGTCATGAACAAAGTATGGAACTTGTTTTGGCATAATAATCAAGTGGTTCAATTCCATACTTTGATCATATCTTCGATCTACTGGTCACTAATTAAAAAATTCACAACAACATATGTTTATAGGAAGATTGACATATATATTTTAATCAGTATTGTAATTTTTTCATTAGTCTTTTCATAGCAACAACAAAGTTAATTTTAAACAAAAAAAATATATACATCTATCAAATTTTGCTTAGGTATTGATTGGTGGATGGATTAATCTTAATTTTATAATAAAAGTTAATAAAATCGAATAGGTAAAATGGCAAAAATGGACTTGCAATAGTGTTCGTAAATTTCTTTGTTGGTCAAGTATGCAACCTAACACAGTTGACAATAATGTAACTCGCTTTGTAAATATATTACTATTGTTATAATTCTGACAGTTTGGGAAATTCATAAGGGAATTTACATTTCTGCAACAAAACTGAAGCTGTTAATTAGGTTGCATACCCTACTGCCTTATGTATTTATGAACGCTCGTATAATAAAGAACAATTTGATGGAAACAATATGGAATACCACTTTATATATGCAACCATGTACAGGGTGTACTTTTTCCGTCGAAAAGAGACAAGCCACTTTACAATTGGCGAGGGACATCAATACAAAAGCAAAATTTGTTTTCTAACAAACACATCATATATATTCTGACTTCTAACAAAGATCGAGGGCTCAGCATCATGATTAAATTTGAACTAGCTACCAGGATATACGCGACATTTCGCGAGCCCTCGGTTTGGTCCGAAATTCACGGTTGAAGACTTGGTGGTATGTTAGTATTGTCTAGAAACTGCATAGACATTCCAGGATGTCAGCCACCTAGTACGTCATACTGGCGAAACTACATTTTCAAAAAGTCTATGCAGTTTAAAGGCAGGACATTAGGATACAAATTCGTTAAACATATTTTTAAAGGTTTCTAATGTACTTTGAACGTTTGATGAGTATGCAACAAGACGTTAAGCCAGCTGCGCTTTTTGAGAGTTCAGAGAAGTGTAGACATCGTCTTGGATAATCAATTTTATCAGAAAATACCTGTGAGAGAAAAATTTGTTTTGTTTCTTTCTAAGAGAGAACGAAAATCGTATAATGGACATTTCACATCAAATCGCATAGTGGCAAACCAACAAACAATTTTTACTGATTTACGTCTTTTTTGTCAGTAAGAGTATATTAGGATTCGTTGCACTGTTATTTTTTTACCATTTACCATTAGGAATTAAATAGCTTAATCAATGATTTATCGATTATTAGAGACTACTCTGTCCATTTAACCTAATTTATATCTCTAATAATAAGGCCAACTAAAAATGATCAAAAACTGCATGGCTAAATGTTCCACAAACTGTATATCAGATTTGAAACAATCACTTTCATTTTACAGTAATAGATTTAATTAATTGGTCGCCCTACTCATCTATTGGTTAAGGCCCAGCGTTTCCCAACCGCCGGTCCGCAGAAATATTTTACCGGTCCGCGAAAAATTTCGCCCGTATCAAGGCGGCTTAGCGCCCGGCGCCGCCGGGGCTGGCTCTCTTCTGTGCAGCTACGAGTCTAACGGCAAGAACATACGTTTGTAGGTATTTCTTTATAAATATAGTAAACGTCGCAAATTGTGTGTTGCTTAACTGTTAACAGAAGATATGTATGTGGTTTCTATTGTATATTCTCATATTATTTTACTATATTTCATAATACTTGCTATAGCTATAGGCAAAACCAGGAGATGTGAAGATTACTCATAGATTTCAGCTGTTATTTTCGACATACGTTACAAATTATTTCTAAATACTGACGTGTGTTAAAACGAAATAGCATCCTTTTCATACGTCTGCTGTATAATTTAAATGGGCAGGACAAAAAAGTACGTCTGTTCTTAGAACAGATGACAGCGGTACTTGCAACCTAACCTCCAATTATTATAATAACAGCGCGAACGTGTGAATTAAATGTGAGCAAAATGTTTTCGTTGAAAGGAAAGGCCTAAATACGAAATCGATGGTTATGGTCATGAACGTATTAAATTATTTTCGTCCATTATCAAAACACGTATTAAAAACATAACCTCACATTTACAACAAACTACCACCGTTTTGTGAAATACTTACCGTGAAATATTCAGAAATGAATTTCAAAACATATTTAATAATGTCTACACAAACAGAAAAGAAACTCCAAGTTTAAGCACTCAGTCACAAAATGATTATTTCTGAGGTAATTCCAACCGCACAAATACACTGTCTTAAATGGGCTAGTTGGTATGTTTTCACTTTGCTTCTGTTAAACATGGTAATGATGGATATATAAATTAGATAGGATATCACAATTAAATGACCAATGATAGTATTCTGATCTTTAACTACCTAGTAGGCAACCGAATATACACAGCAATATAACCAATCCACGCGGTACAGCCGAAGAAAATAAGATCTTTACATGACCGCAGCTAGCCTACACCAAACGTAGGTCGATTGTCGGTCGTCGGATACCTACCTGCTAAAGTCATAAAGCCTAAGGGTCACTTTTGTTTCGTTTCGTTTTATTTTTCTGTATGTATGGAATGAAATCGAATTTCGTCTATTTATATATGTTTTCGATATCCGAAACTGAGAATAGTGCATTGTAATCTTTAATGTATTTTAAAATACACAGTAAATTAATTCTTATTGTAAGTAGGTATACCGACAGCTTCAGTGGGTATACTGCTGTTATAGTTCTAAAGGTCGTATCTGCAAATTTGTTGAATATTGTGTTAAGCACATTTTTCAGTCCTTGAAAATTGTAAAATTAAAATTTATTTAAACTTCAATCTATTATGTTACTCAATTTATTATTATTAAATTGTTATTTACCTTAATATTAATTAATCAATTGAATTTTATTATTTATTATGTAAGGTATGGAAACGACAAAATCTCTGGAACGGATTCCTATATTAAAAATCCTCCAACTTGTCAATTTGTAATCATCAAAATATACATAAATATACATAGCTATATTAAATTCAATGTCCAACCTTCAATTGATTTTACCTATGACGTCATCGATAGTTTTTTAATGGCCATTCCCTTTTTTCTTACTGATTTTGATATATGTATCGCTTAATTGTCTCGATATAATACATTTATAATCTTGTGTAATAAAGTTTACTCAAAATTATAAGAAATTGAGAACATATTTTGTGAGTGGCCTGTGAATATGGTAAGGATTATTTGTTTGTTTCATATTTGATTTTCCAAGTATTCAATTTTGATTTTTGTGGAAACGACGCGCAGTCAATTCATCGCTAATTTGATTTTTGTAATGATAAAAAAATGTATACTGGCTGACTCGAATATTCTAGACACCTCAAAAGGGTCCCTTAGAAACCTTGAAACATTGGACCTTTTATCTGAACATCAGAAAATTGACATAAAAAAAACATAAAATGGTTGTATTCAAAGTTATCTGTTGCTGCATAACAATTGGTAATGCAAACTCGGTTAAATTACAAAATTAAAAGGCCCGGAATTATACTTTATATAAAAATTTATTTTGCTAATATTTCAAGTTTGCTGTAACTTTTTAAGGATTTGGAAAAACAAATAGGTCCATATGAAAAGTTTTACTCTGAAACATTTAAT
Organism: Aphodius sticticus; assembly: GCA_963966075.1. NCBI lineage: Eukaryota > Metazoa > Arthropoda > Insecta > Coleoptera > Scarabaeidae > Aphodius > Aphodius sticticus. Next base: position 37,955,026 of record OZ014506.1, read on the forward strand.
TTCTAAAAATAATTTATGCGGGAAAAAATGTGGGACATATAATAAATGTGAATGTTCCTTTTATAATATATTTTAAACACTTAAGTAAATAAATGTGCAATACAGTCAAAACCTCTATAAATTATAATGGGCAGCTAAAAGATTGTTAAAAAATGTCCATTAGTGTAATTAAAACACCAAGGAAACAAACAAAAAGCACTTGAATTATTAATCTAGGCAGCTATTTGATTAAAAATCATAAATTTGTTGGACAACCACAATTAAATCAAATTTGGCTGATACAACAACAAAGGATTTTGTTTGTTTACTTAGTGCAATAAATTGACGATACATATGTTCTGTGTTTAGATTGTTATAAATGTATCATTTCCTAAAACAGCAGGTCATACCAACCTCAACAAATATGAAATAAAGGCACTCCAAATTTATATCACCTCCAATCTAACAGAACACTTTTCTAATTTAATACATGCTTATGTTATTATTATATTATTAAATATTTGTTTTTATGTTATTACATATATTTATTTTAAGTTATTACATATATTATATTTTACTGTTATATATCTACCTATTATTTTTATCTATACTACTCTCATTTTATATTTATATTATTTTTGTTGTATACATAATTATATGCATAAATAAAATATATAATATCCATCTTATTTTTTTGTAGTTTACGGAGTTGCCATTTTTCAATTACTTATCATACATTTTTAGATTAAAGTATATTTATTATCTCGGTCTGTGACGAAGTAGAAACCGAGTTAGATTTTTTTCACTTACATGTAATTCCTATCTGGGATTACCTTCCTTTAAAAATTATTGACAGCGGATATCCGATGTAGTAATCGGTTTGCGTTTAGGCGACGTAGCCATGATGATAAAGTATTTTAATATGTCCCTAATTCAAATTTTTATAACTATAACTAACTTTACTATGTATTTGAGTATAAATGAAATAATATTGCATTTGCAAATCGAAACAAAAATATTAACGAATACCAATCTTTAGCTACGAGCGGCAGTTTCGCTCGTTCCAAATATCGAAACTCAATTTCATGCCATCTATATACAGAAAACTTAAAATGAAATGAAACAGAACTGACCCTTCGGTTTTATGGCTTTAGCAGGTATATACGACGACCGACAATCTCCGACCTACGCTTGGTGTAGGCTTGCCGCGCTCATGTAAAGATCTTTTTTTCTTCGGCTGTACGTCCATATCTTGGTTCGTACGATTTTAAGCGATGAGTCAACTTCACCTCTCCCGGTTTTGCCTATATTACTAGATGGCACTAATATCAGTCAATAAAAATGGGTGTTAAACATGCACAAAAAGTATATTCCAAATACGATCATTAGGTTGGTGGTGGCAACATTGCTCGCCTCTACATACAACATACTTTACGACGATTCGTGTATGCTCCACCCCAGTATTGTATTAAATCGCTTCTTTTATTTTATCGCGCTCGAGCGTATTGTTTTTGAATATTGTGCCTTATAGTGAGGTGTTTCGGAAAATAAATTTTCTTTCGTAAAGCTTGAAGCCGTACATAATGGAAGCACCTCAAAAAGTCAAACAGCAAAACCTTCTTACTTTATTTGCTAGAAGCAAGGACAATATTCAGGAGAAAAGTACTGATGGTATCGAAATTATGCCAAGTACCAGTGCTTTAAGTGTAGAATGACCACAGAAAAAGAAATAGGTCGATACTTCTGAACATACAATACAACCAAAAAAGAGAAAAGGTAACTTTATTTGGCAATATGCTAAGGAGTATTAAATGTTCGGTTTATTGTACCCCTGGCAGCGAACTATCGCCATTGCCTTTGTGTGTAGTATGTTCAGAAATTATTTCAAATGAAGCTATGAAGTCTTCAAAACTAGCTCGTCATTTGCATTCAAAGCAGAAACATTTTACTGATAAGCCACTGGACTTTTTTGAAAGATTACATGATCAGATGAAAATTCCGAAAAGGCAAATGAAAATTATGATGGCTACTATAGCAACAAGTCACTGCTTCAAAAAAACTAAAACAAAAATTCATTCACGATTGGCGAGGAGTTAGTAAAGCTTTACGTCTTAGATGTCGTTCAAGAAATTTTGGGTCCTCAAGCTGCTACAAAATTAGAGGCTGTACCACTATCGGATACCACAACAAAGAATTAATGACATGGCCACCGACATTAAAATACAAGTTATAGTGTTTGTATAACTGTCCACTTTTCTAGGTCAGTTTAAGCATGTACAATGTAAAAATTAATTTTATTCAGAAGTTACATAATTTACACAAGTCTTTAAAATTACGTACCTACTTAAAAACATTAAGAAAAAATCAAGATGGTGACGTACCGGCAATTCTCCTCAAAACTCGTTTTGAAATCATCAAATACGTTGAGTCGGGTATCTCAGCCAATTCATAACCGATTGACTTGAAATTGAGACAATGTTCTCCGATACATATACCAGTCCAGCAAGTTTTTTTACGAAATTTTCAAAACTTGTTTTTGGTTACAGCTATTTGGTTACAAAATTGTCGAATAAAGAGTGTTCAATTTGTGTTCAATTACATGCCAAACTGCAAAAAAACTATTTGCTAAAATCCTAGGTACTAAACTGAGTTTGGTATCAGAGAATACATAAAATCTGTCTATGTAGTAATTTTAAATCAATCAGGCAATTCAAACCTGGTTGAGATATCCGACCGTTTTTGAAATGCAAATGATTATAAAGCAGAAGACTTGTGTCAAACAGAATTTCTAGCAGAATATTTGATTTTTGAATAAAATTGATTTTTACACTACTACTAGGTATATCCTTAAACTTAGGTATCATTTTTCTACCTCCAGGGGTGGTATTACCCCTTAATCGTCAGCCGGTCCGCGAAATATTTCTCCTACTTTTGCCGGTCCGCAGGCGTAAAAAGGTTGAAGAACACTGGGTTAAGCAACCAACTTAACAGCCCTAAATATATATCAAGAATGTTTAGCTTAAGGGGTACTGAAAAAGCCCTAGCTTAAATATTTTTTAAATTTTTTTATTTTCTTAAAAAACCATAAAAACATGTCAAGAATAATGGTCTGACATCACCCATAGTTGAAAAAAAAAAAAACGAGTATTGCTCGTTAAAGACGAATTTTCGAAGCAACTCCGAGCGCTTTAAAATGGCAAATTGAGTTTGGGGGTGAGTTTCGCCCCTTTAACTCATTACCGGCGGTGCGAAGTATAGTTTCTAAATGAGGTACAGATGGCGTTAGTTGGTAGTTTGAAGCAAATATTGAACATATGTTGCCTGTGCTACCCACTTTAGCCGTTGGCAAAAACTACGAACGCGTGTTGCGAGCTGTGTATGGGGGTTCATGTCCTCAGCTCCCCCCCCCCCACATTCGAAATTTCAACATTTTCTCATGTCAAAGTTTTGTGCTGTTTTGTGCCGCAAACCAAAAGTTTTGTGCTTCTTTAGTTTCGGAGTTCTAAGCAATTTTCTGAAGGGGGCTGTGGACATGCCAGCCCCCCACTTTTAAATTTTGAATTTTTTCTAATGCCAAAGTTTTGTGCTAGTTTTGTGCTGTTTTGCGCCGCAAACTAGAAGTTTTGTTCTCCTTTCGTTTCGGAGTTATAGGTACTTTTCTGAAGGGGGGCTGTGGAAATGCCAGCCCCCCCACTTTCAAATTTCGATTTTTTCTAATGCCAAAGTTTTGTGCTTCTTTCGTTTCCGAGTTATAAGTATTTTTCTGAAGGGAGCTGTGGACTTTTTTCGATGCTAAGGTATTGTGCTAGTTTTGTGCTGGTTTGTGCCGCAAATCAGAAGTATTGTGCTCTTTCCGTTTTTGAGTTATAAGCATTTTTCTACTTGGGACCTATCCGTCTGTCTATCGTCCAGGGCCCGGGTTCTCGCAGGCACCGCGCTTGTTGATAATGCATACGTACGAGTTTAACGGCACTGTTTGTGGCTATTATACTTAAAAACTATTCAACAATTATTCATCGGAGTTTCGCTGAACTTTTCTTTGTACTTGTATAATGTACACGTGGAATTCTGATTAAATATTGTTAAATAGTTTTGTAGACGTCACAAAGATGTAATATTATTTCTTAATATTATGCATTTTTTCAATCTCGCAATGCTAAATATCGTCGCTGCAATAAATAATCATCCCCTTCAGAAAATTGCCTATAACTCCGAAACGGAAGGAGCACAAAACTTTTAGTTTGCGGCACAAATCAGCACACAACAAGCACAAAACTTTGACATAAAAAATTTTGAAATTTCTAATGTGGGGGGCTGTGGATTCGAGAAAACTGTCCATACAAAGGGTCCATCCTTTGTATGGACAGTTTTCTCGAATCCATGTTTTCAAAAACGGTTTAGCAATAGGATTCGAGTAATTTTTATCCGATCGACTTCAACTTTTGGTTTCGAAAGGATTATCTATAGAAGCACACATGATTTTTGAGTTTGATAAACAATTACGATTTCTATAGATAAATGAAGGCCGATTTGTTAGTCGAACGATTTTAGTCTAACGATTTTTTGCTCCCAAATTTGCATGTCAAGATTTCTCAATGTGTATTATCATAAAAATCCATTGTTCCAGATACGTTCGTTGGCTGCTAGCCGCGGTACGCCTCAAAACAAACGACCTTCTTCCAGTGCACTGCTGAACCGCCATTTTGTCTTAAAAATTAAAATAAAAAATGTTTCTTGGCACCTCAAAACAAGTGTAATGAGCCTTCAAAATTTCACACTGATGGATTCGTTAGTGGTCACAAAAAAAACCTACTCATTTTTTTGCTTCACCCCTTAAATAACTTTATTTGTCTCTCCGGTGAAATAGTAGTAACATTGTTAGTTTTCTCAATCCAATAGGTAATATAGTTTTAATTCCCAACAGTTTATAAAAGTAAATTAGATTGGGAGATTTTATAGATATTTTTAGCATTCTTCTTGGGCGATTTGATGTGAAATGACCAATAATAAAATCCCTAATATGACTTACTTTGAATGAGTTAGGGATCTCGTCCATAGACCTGTGAACGAGCGTGCCATTGATGTATAGGACGTTGGCTGCTTCCGTTTCAGGTAAAGTAAGCGTTTGGTAGCTGAAGGTAGCCTCGCGTTCCATTCTCTTCAAAACTTCTTGTGCCTGGGGGCCGGCACCAACGCATAGAAGATTTGGACCACCCATCGTTACTAAGGATTTCAAATGCGTCAGATCAGGAACCTATAAACATATAAATAACATTGCTGAAGGCAAAGCTGCGCAAAAATAATAAGAACTATTAACAAAATATCAGAAAATGTTGAAAGGATAGCTCAATAGCAGGATGGAAGTGAAAGAGGAAACCAACGCAAATTGCCGATAAATAATCCACTAAAAATGAGAGATATATAGATGAGAGGTCAGAGAAAACCATCCAAATTTTGCTTTCGCTATCAGAGATTATAGAAAGACAACTATTTTAAGACGATTATCTTAAACAAAATCTAACAATTGATAACTGTTTCCGTAGAATCTGAATCTGAAGGTAGAAATTCCGAATTGAGCCTAGTTTTTGAGAAAGCAGTGCTAAAACTGCCATAAACCCAGAAATGCACTTTGTTTCTCAAAAACTGCAGAATTTAGATTATCTACTTTCAGATTCAGATTGTACGAAAAAAAGAATACCAGAAACAGTTTTCAATTGTCTCAGTTTGATCTTTGTTGGCCAGAATAGTCACTTAGCTTAGATTATTGTATGTTTAATAAATTAAGTATTTAGGAATATGTGAATTTCTGTGATATCCCGACTCAAAAATTAATGGATTGTTTTTTTTTAATTAAGCTAGTAACAGAGGTATACGTACATTTATTATGGTAAAACAACAAAAAATGTTTTTAAATATTATTAAATTGAGCTTATTCTCAACGTGTTAATATGTATCTCAAATTTCACAAGAGTTAAGTATGGTTATAAAAGAACAAATTAAGAGGATGCCCGAAAAAGAGACTTTATTTTAAAAAAGATTATATGAACACTCTCTAACATTGTATTTTTTAAGTATTTCAAATTTTTATTTTCATTTGCTTGTTATAATAAAGCTAAAATAAAACCACTAAAGCATTGCATTTAGAAGTTTGTATTAGTGATATAAGAACTTTTATTAGTGTATTTTATCAGTATGTAGTTTGATAAGTTTTTTAAATAGCTGTATCTCAATCTTCAAAAAGCGTCTAATTGTCCGAATCCGTTCAAAATTGTAAAACTTATTATTCGAACTAAAGTGTAAAAAGGTTATAGGGATACCAAAATGGAAGGCGACACGACATAATAAAACAGAATACTTTATTGAACTATTTCTCTTGAACTAACGTGCTAATTAAACGTCCAAAAAAGCATGTTTCATGAAAGAAAGGTAATTAGTGACATTAGTGACCTCAAATTTAGACAATGAAGAGTGAGAAAATAGATACATCCTGGCGTGTTGCTAGCAATGGAATGTCACCTGTTTTACGTAAAATTACGATTTTATGCAAATTTGGAGGACAGAAGAAACTGAGTTAGAAAAATATCCATACAGTTCTTTTTTAAAGGTGTTAAACACTGAACATTTACCTTTATCGGTGTGCATGGATACTCTGGAAATGCAGCTGCAACCGCCCTTGCGCCTCGCTCGTTCGTCCACTGTGACATTCCGACAAAAAATTCTTGACCTGCAAAATTTATACATGGATATTATAGGTATTTATATAAATACATAGGGTTTTCTGAAAAAAGTATATACCTAGTTATTGACTAACGCTTGAAAAGAAGATCAAGGTTTTTTCTGCGTTTACAAATTTATATAGTCAAGAAAATAAAAATGAGACTACAGAAAGTATCACTGCTAAGATTTTACTACACGGGTAGCGTTTTCAAGTTGATCTTTACTTTATTATACGTAGTAGACTATCATACTATGAAAGATTTTGCAAATAAGCCGCCATTTCTGGAATTTCGTCGAAATAGTTAAATAATAAATTAAAGTAGAGGAAATTCTGCATAATTTATTACTATGACATTTTTTGGTACAATTAATAGTTTAGCTGCATGAGCAAACTCTATTTCATCGAGATCGGTCGTACTGCATTAAAACAAGTTAGCCAGGATTTGTCAGATATTTTTATTCTAATGACAGTAGGTAGTGTCAAACGCTAATGTTTTGACAATACGTACTGTCAAAATCAGCTGCGATCGGATATTGTACACCGTTACACTTTTTACACCCAATAACACGTAAGTGTCATTTGGTCGGTGTACCCGGTGTCAACGGAGTACAATATCTGAACGCAGCTTTAATCAACATATGTGCCTAGTTCTACTAGGTAGTTTTATTTTAATGCTGACATGGCCGATCTCGATCAAATAGAATCTCATGCAGCTAAACTATTAATTTTATATATAATATGATAAAGTCATGTGCCTGGCCACATCAGATTTTTTCAATGTAGATATGTATAATGTATATTATACATTTTGCAAATACATAACTCGTCAAACCTAGCTTGAAATTAAGAGGGGGAAACGTCGGTTCTAATTTGTTGAGAAATTATGTGGGTACTTCCTATGAAAAGGACACATTATGACAAATTTTTTACTGCTTTCCGACGGACTACGTAGTGACAAGGTATCTGATCGATCAGAAATGGATAACTGGACAACGTATTTTCAACTAATTTATTTTTAGCCCATTGCACCTTCGCATCTGTGTTTATTATGGATTAACATTGTCCGGTAATATCGGTGTTCTTGTTTTTCAAACCGCACAGATGCCTGAAAAATTGGACATCACCCTAGATGTAGACTAAAATTATTGCATAATTATTTTATTATATAAATATTGCTAATATTCGTTAGATCTCATTATGAGGTTAGAACAGCGACCGTGCATTGACATACATATATTAGCAAAATTATGATATAAATTTATTTATGATGATGTTATACAGGGTGATTCAGGAATAACAGCTAACGTTGATGCCGAAGGACGTTATTAACATGTCTTGTCACATACCGTATGGTCTAATTTGTGTGAAAATTAATAAAGAAAAACGGTGTCCTCTTTAGCGCAAAATAATAGTCCTGTCGCAGTTGTGGCAAAATAACGCTGCCGGCAAAGTATGTTACATTAGTCCGTTTATATCATCGTAGTTAGCTGTTCGTTGGTTTATTACCATAAGTATCTTCTGGATTGTAGTATATTATTGTGGGTGTGTTTATGTAGTACCAGCAATGGGCGGATGGCAATTGTATGCAACCGATGACTCGCATGCGAAGAAACTTTGGTCGATCGCGATGCGCAATTGCGGCGTTAAGTCGCTTTATCTTTTCCGATGGGAATTATTATGCTATCACAATTTTTGTAAATCCACATCGCATTTCTGGGTTAGCTACATAGTACTTATCTTTATAGTTTTCCAATTGATAAATGTTCGTATATAAGTTTGCAATCGTCTTTCGGTCATGCGCGATAGGCTATTCATTAATACAATTTTTTTGGTACGTAAAACTTTGAAATAGACTGTAAGCAGTTTGATCAAAATTGCTTCTCTGGCCTAAAATCAAGGTTAGCCGTTATTTCTGATACAGCCTGTCTATTGGTTAATAGAACTTAGCAGAAAATTTAACAAAAACATAACGCTATGCATTGAAAAATACCATACCAGTGAAAAGAACGTCTCCACCATCTAGTCGAGCAGTTGCATCTGACATTTCAATGATTGGAATGTCTAGTTCTTTCTTCAACACCACTCTAATTGCTTCTACCTGCAAGAGAGAAGAGAAGAATTTCTTTAATATATTTAGTTTTTACTTTGGTTTATAATCAACACATTGTGGCACTGTTTCTGGTTCCATAATAGTATATTATTATACAAGTTTCATAAGACGTCAAATTGGCGCACAAGGAGCACCAACGAGTGTAATATACTATTTTTCTACTTTGTGTCATTAATTTTATATACGTTCAGAAATTGTGGTTACTATATTTATTTTATAGTCTAGGGTATTTTGCGAGTACCATGTTCGACCATGTTGTAGTACTGTAGCAAACTGTCACTTCGTAAAGTTGGGACAAAATCATGACAAAATGTGGACAAAATCTTATTCTGGATAATTTTAATCTATTTTAGCTTACAAGTTCTAATAAATAATCAACGGGGCGCAACTATGATCACAATAGAGCTTGGGACAACATTATTAACCCGCAACGGCTACTGTGATAAAACCTTACATGACAACCAATGAATAACGGATATAGATATAGAAACATAACCTAAAAACTTAACTTTAAAACAGTGGTCTAATAATTATAATCAGAATAGAAGTGTTTGGCGGTGACTGATTAGTTACTTCGAAGAATAAGAATTGTTATAACGTTTAATAGCGATGAAGTAAGTACGGAAGCTTTCACGGCCAGAATCATTTAGAAAATAAATTGCTTCCGGGTTGTGCCGTGTATCAAGACTCGTAAACACTGACGTTTCGCAAACCATGTTGCTCGCTTCTTTAGAGCTAGGTAATGGAATACTGAAGACCTATCAAAGGTATATTATATACCTAAATTTACACATCACTGCACACATCTGGAGCTACCGCTCCCATGTGCTTTTTCCACCTGACCGCGTTAGGATATACCAAGTCCGACATACGGGGTGTCATACAAAGAAAGCTGCAAGTCTCACAGGAACCGCAAGCGTCAAAGGGGTTCGCTTGCATACCATACGTAAGTGGGGTATCAGAATCGATAGATTACTGAAGAAATCGGGTATCACGGTAAGGTACAGAGCACCAGCTACGGTAAAGGATCTTTTGCCTAACCCAAAGGCTATCACACCACTCCTGAAGAACGAAGGGGTATACAAGATAACATGTGAGTGTGGAACATGCTATGTAGGACAGATAGGACGAAGCATCGGATGTCGAGTCAAGGAGTACAGTAGAGACGCCCGACCAGGCAAGATTCAACAGTCCGCTGTTGCTCAACACTGCCATATGTCGGGACACAAAATGGATTTCAATGACGTTAAGATGTTGGCAAGGGTGAGTAATTATCATCGAAGGCTTATTAGAGAAACCATTGAAATTTACAAACATCCTAACAACATCAATCGTGAGGACGGCACTGATATTAGTAGGGAAATCGATCCTAACGCGGTCAGGTGGAAAAAACACATGGGAGCGGTAGCTCCAGATGTGTGCAGTGAGGTGTAAATTTAGGTATATAAGGGTATATAAAGGAGATTTCTTTGGTAGGTCTCCAGTACTGTGTTAACTCTGAAGAAGACACACGGCACGATGTCTACCTAATTCCGCGAGGTGGCCATGGAGGCTTATACATTTACACGCACTTATAATTGAAACAAAAATCTAATTTCGGAGAAGTAGTTTATTAGAATAAATTATAATAAGTAACATTACATGCGATTGAGGTAACACAAATAGTTGTACACAACTAGAACTAAGATGAAGTCAGAAGGGACGTACAATAAAAAAATACGGTATTGGCACGACGAGAATTCTGTCCAAAATGTTACCGAAAACTTATATGTTACATAAACTAAGAAATCTTCAACACTTTAGATGTACTATAGCTTGCTACGTGTATGCCCGATGATATCTACAATGTAGGTTTGATCTTCGCATAACTCCTTATTCAGGTAAATGTGGTCCTTGTATTGTATCTCAAAGGGGGATTTGATGTTTAGTTGCCGGAATGATATACGATCACTTACCAGAGTCGCAAAACATCACCGAAAACATCATGCTGGTCATGATGTTGGGTCATCTGCACCATCTGATACTACTCTGATGTTAGTCAAATCTTTATTAGAGCAATCATTGAAAAATTGGCAATAGGAATTTCGTTAATTGGCCTTTAGTAACCAAAGCATGAGGAATTAGAAATCTATAAATTTATCGGTGCTCCAAGGATTCCTTGTAGAACAACCGCGTATCGTTTATCGGGAAAAATGAAATACGACTTACAATAGACATCATTCACCATACAAAGCACCTCACCCAGCTCGACAGACAAACTATGAAACCACACCAGGACAGTAAATATAGAATTGAAAACGGCTGAATCAACATTGTATTCATTCATTCATTCAATGTAGTTTCATTGTTAAATAACGTTGTCAAGCGACAAAGCAAACTGTCCAGAGCGTCCGCTTTATGAGCAAAGTTTGCCTTTGGAGGTTGATTGTGCGCTAAAGTAGTTTGTAAATTCAATCTCGTTGCTCTGAGTGCAGATGCTTGCGTAGATACCCAAGCAACTAAGCAGTATGAAGTTACTTTAAAGCAAAGTTTACGGTAAACAAAGGTTTTGGTAACAGGTACAGGTACTCACAACGTTCTAGAAACATTGAATGAGGATATGGATATTATACAGGTTGGTAACTAAGTACCGGTAGTCGCTAACTCCGTTAATGTTTGCGATATAGCAAGAGGAGCTATTTTCAGATTTTTTGTTAAGACGTCGACAATTTCTTCTAATGGCAACCTATATTTTGTATTTTGATAGGATTTTTTCATCTGTATTCAACATATAGAATTTTTATTTTGATAAAGAAGTTGGACAACACGTGGTCGTTGCTGATTTGTTAATAAGTATCGTTTACATCCACTTAACTTAACGTACGAAAACTTATAAATTTGGGAAAGTTGAACTCCATTCAATTATTCGTGTACATTCACTTAACGTAGCAAAACTTAACATAACGTACGGAATTGTTCACTCAACTTCAACTTAACAGAATCTGTGCGCTAAGTGCACCAATCACAGGCTTTCAATTTTGACAATACAGATGGTGGTGACTGGTGACAGGTACATAACCTAAAAATTAACTCATGTGTTTAGAATTTTGTTGTCTTTGTGTTTTTTTTGCAATATGTTTAGCTCAATTACTGATTATAATCATGGATGATGGAAACTTGGTCCAACTTGTGTGTACGTGAACATATTTGTATCATTAAAAGCAATAGATTTCATATTATGTCACTGTCAGATGCGCATGTCAAATACTCCACCGTAAGTGAACCGATCTAAATTTCGTACGTTAAGTATAATTTTTCGTACGTTAAGTTAAGTGGATGTAAACGAGGCTTTAGTCAAATCACTTCTAAGTTCTTTTATAATTTAATTTGAGATCATTCCTCCTCTGAGAATCTTTCTTCTCCTTTGAGATTTAAATCGGACTTTGTTAGGTATTTTCTGGAATTCTTATTTTCTTTTTCGCGTTGCATAAACGTTCTTCTTTGTCGCCGTTTGTGGGTAATAATTATCGAGCTGTCGGACTTCATATTGTTTATGCTGTTAACAAAATAGTATCAGTGACAGCACAAAAAACAAGTTTTACTGATCGGCAAATAAACCAATCCAGAGCAGAATAGTTAAATGTGTAAAAAATAAAAATTATTATTATTTTTTATATTATTTTATATTATTTTTTTTTAATACAAAGTGTGTCCTTAACGTTGGCAGCCAGCAGCGGCCACTAAATACTCTTTTCAAAATTATGAAAAAATGATTCTTAAGTTCATGGAACATTTTGAAGTGGTCCTTTTTAGTTTATGGACCTATAGAATGTAATGGTAACAAAACAAACATAATGAATTAACCATCCAGCATATATAGGTCAATACATAAATAAATTTAAATTTGTATCTACGCCTATCCTCTCAAGTGGTGATAAAGTTGATCAAGCGGAAACATTTTAAAGCCCTTCATTTACGTGTCATCTGTAGATTATGCAAGGTTCGTTAAGTAAACGCAAAAGGACTCTTCATATGGCACAACACCATAAGCGACAGGCTATTTATCTATTTATCACCTGAAGCACGAGCGTAAGCACCAGCACATATTATCATCCCACTATTTAATATTCCACAATAAATCCGTATTCAACTGTTGAATGTTAATCCAGCTGATGTGATTTTCGTGTTTCAAACGTGTTGCTTTATAGATTGAGAGCTGTGCAAGATTGATTCAATTGTGCTAATTTTCAAATAGCACGGTGCTCATATGCTTCTCGCATGCCGCTGCCGGTACGAATATACGTGTCATCCTAACTCAGTGACCTGTGACCCAATTCGTGTATTTTTAGGATCCTGATCATTTTTAACAAAAGGCCGAAAATATGGTTACACAGATTCACTTTGTGTTAATGTACTCCGTGAATAATTCTCTCTAATTGCAGATTTAATAGGAACATAATTTTTATTGAAAAATCGAGTTTAGTACGTCATTGCCGTATAACAGGAATTGTGTTTAGAATATAATCATTAACGAAAATATAGAAAAAAAGATAGGGTGTCGTTAAAATGTTTTGGCATTTCAACTTCAGATTTCATTCATTCAGCTTCATAAATAAAAAATCTGATGGGGCCAGACACATGTCTTTATCATACTATAGAGCAAACTATGTTACACTCTGCTGTTTTGACAATACTGCCAATAGAATCAAAATATCTGTCAAATCCTGGCTAACAGTTTTAATGCAGTACCAGCGATCTCGATAAAATTTGCTCATGCAGCTAAACTATTAATTTTACCAAAAAATGTCAGACATAAATTATTCAGAATTTCCTCTACTTTAATTTATTATTAAACTATTTAGAAGAAATTACAGAAATGGCGGCTCATTTGCAAAATCGTTGAAAACTCCTAAGAGCAACTTTCAGTTCCTTTGGGACCCGTTTGAACAAAAAGCTTTTCAGCTCTAAGTTTGGTCATGAAACTTCTAAATAAGAAGTTTCGTCCCGATACCTTTAGTAGTTTCTCCGGAATCGTCGCCACAAAAAAACGGGTACACACACAGACATACACATTACACAGCCACATGCACACACACACACAGACAGACATTTTTACGCAGTATGATAAAAAAATTAATAAATTCTGTCTGACATTCAATAGAATCAAAATAGCTGTCAAATCCTGGCTAACTATGTGGTTTTAATAAAGACACGACCGATCTCGACAAATAGAATTTGCTCATGCAGCTAAGCCATTAATTTTAGCAAAAAAAGCAATAGACATAAATTCCAAAAAATTTCCTCTGCTTTAATTTAGTATTTAACTATTTTGATGGCATTGCAGAAATGGCGGCTCATTTACAAAATCGTTGACAAATGCTAAAAGTAAACCACCACTTCTTTTATAACCTTTTTGAACAGAAATTCTTTCAGAACAGAAATTCTAAGTTTGGTAATAAAACTTCTAAATATGAAGTTTCATCCCGATACCTTTAGTAGTTTCTACGGAATCGTCGCCACAAAAAACGGGTACACACACACAGATATGTTTATGTACCGTGGTCAAAAATGTTCAGCGTACCCAAAAGTACATATTTTCGCTAAAATCTCAAAACCTTTTTTCGACACGATTACAATACTTTGTCATACTACGTATGATAAAGTAAAAATAGCCGTACCTATAGCGTCACTCGGTATGTATGTGCTCCTCACGGTTGAAACGTGCAAACTAGCATATTTAAATTATAATACTTTGCTTTCCTAGAATTCAGAAGATTATTTACATATAAAGTGTTCGTAATGGTTTATTTTCAGGCGAAATTATATGGATAATCAGTAAATATGGTGTCCTTGATAATTGGCGTGGTTATTGTTTCCCAGCAACACGCTTTCTGAATAATAATAAAATCTGATGTGGCCAAGCACATAACTTTATCATACTATAAAGCAGTGTCAAATGGTGTCAAACTGTGTCAGACAATACTGTCAATAGAATCAAAATATCTGTCAAATACTGGCTAACTAGTTTTAATGCAGACACGACCGATCTCGATTTGAATCTGCTCATGCAGCCAAACTATTAATTGCACCAAAAAATGAAATGTCGTAGACATTAGACATGTCTTATTCAGAATTTTGTCTAATTTAATTTATTATTTAACTCGTTTGACGAAATTACTGAAATGCGGCTTATTTGCAAAATTGTTGAAAATTGCTAAGAGTAAACCTCCAGTTCCTTTGAGCCCTGTTGAACAAAACTTCTTTCAGGTCTAAGTTTGGTCATGAAACTCTAAATAACAAATTTCGTCCCGATACCTTTAGTAGTTTCTCCGGAATCGTCGCCACAAAAAAAAACTGGTACACACATACAGATACATACACATACACACACACTTTGTACCTTGATCAAAAATGTTCAGGGGACCCAAAAAGACATATTTCCGCTAAAATTTAAAAGTGTTTGTCGACACGATTACAATAATTTGTCATACTATGTATGATGTATGATAGTAAAAGTAAAAACAATACTAGAAAAAAGTGTTTATCAGTTTTGCGGAAGAAATAGTTATTATCCACAGTATAAAAAACCGTCAGTTGCACTAAAAAAGGTATAACGGTTTTATGTATTTTATGAATCAAAACGCCTGGAATGCCAAAAGTTACCAAATCGCGTCAGCAAGAAACTCCTAAAATATAAAAGTATCTTAAAAGTAGAAAACCAAAATTCGTCGGATTAAAACGTAAGAGGTGTCAAAGTGTACCTACGTATTGACATCAATAATATGTACTCAAAATTTAAACACGATTGGATAATAACTTTTGCGTCTTATTTTGCTCGAAAATTTTACATTTTCGTGAAATGTTTCAAGAATAATCACGCCAAAAGAAATTGTTTGATCTAATCAAATTTTTGATTTTTATATTAATGTCAAAACAGACATTTTAACCACTTTTTGTTTCCTACTTTAAGGTAAATATTGATAACTTCAAAGTTCATAAGTCATGGATGTTATTCTCCAAGTAGATTAACTGTTTGCATATTTTATTTTAAATAAAACAATTATTTAATTACAAAAAAAAAACGTTAGGTACGTTAGTTTAAGACCCAGTTCTATCGCTGCAATAACGCGTTTTCAAATAAAGACGTTATTTATGGTTTTAACGTAAGTTGTTAGATGAATATGGAGCTGGGCTATTTAAAAAAACTACTATGAGTCAAGAAAAAAGTAATTTTTCTTCTACGTCTGTAGTTTTCGTCAAATATAATTTAAGTAACCCAACCCACATTACAAAAATAGATTTTTTTCTGCAAGTGCACATTCAGCCGAAACTTTAACTTTTAGGCTATCCGCAAAATAAGATAATTCCGGAAGTTTTGTGGAAGTAGTGGTGTTTCAAATAAAGTTATGTCATAAAAAAACAAGAAAAAAGGTTTTAAAAAAGTTGTTGCAAATCGTAAAGCCTAACGAGTTCCCCACTTCACGTTCCTGGAGATAGCCTGTATAACCCATGCTTAGCAATTATTATAACCTACCGCTGAAAACTGCCTTCAAATAAGTTCTCAATTGAGTAATATATAATTTTGTTTTAATATCACGCTGATAACATGAAATAATGACAGGAGTGACATGGCCAAATTTTGATTGGTCATAATTTGACTTTTAAATTTAATAATTTGACTGTTACTGGTAACAACCGTTAATCATGGAGAGAGAAATATATAAATATAGCCTACTCTAATTGAGAATGTTTTAAAAGACAAGTTATCATTCAGTTTCTAGATCACGTGTTGCGCGGTGCGCGCTTCAATGTATCCTAGACTGTTTTACCAATTACCACAGTAACCTACGTTCTATTATTTTATCTCGCGTTCAATTGCATTCAACGATTTTATTGTACCTTCCGAATATAAGTATGTACAGAAAAACGGAATATTACATTCAACATCTCACATTTTAAAGTTATGTATGGTTACCTAATTAATCCACCAACTGTCCAATCCAAACGGTCTATTCTAACACAAAAACCACAAGAATCTCGTTTGTGATGCAATTGTTACATTTGTAGATGTCAAGGTGAGCTGGAGAGTAAAATTAGGCGGAAATTGCACATGAAGTTGATCCTAAATGAAAGAATTTCAAACAAATCTCGCATGTTTACATGTTTATCTCAGCAACTGCGTATGTCCCTGACAAATCTATGCCTACTGTGCGATCAGCAAGATCGAACAATCGTAAAAAAGGATACTCTATTCGAATCGTACCTCTTTCGCGCGTGCCGCATCCCCCGGGCAAGTGATAAGCGCTGTTCCGTTACATATCACAGCTGTATCTTCAACGAACACACAAGCCGGCAAACTATCATCTGGCGGCAATTCGATCACGTCCAATCCCAGCTCCCGTAGTAATCTGACATATGCTTCGTGTTGTTTTTTCGCCTCTTCGAAGTCGATACCGAACCGTTCCCGTACGGAAGGTGATATCCTGGAGACAACAGCGTGCGTATACTTGAACGCCGCCATGTTTTTACGCGGCAGACGACGCAACGATATCAATTGCCACAGCAAACTACCGTTCTTGCGAAGCCCGCGTCCATCGCGAGTGGCGGATCTCGTTGTTTGGCCGGGCCGTGGAGAGATCGCACCTGGTCGAATACGATCGCGGATGTTCGGATAACGATGTTCTTTTTTTTATTGGATTTTTTGTTGGTTCTGACTTATGACGTACAGTGCGGAATTATAAGCATTTATTTTTGGAAAATAAGCGCTTAAAATAAGCACGAAAAATGAGAAAAAAAGGACACAAAAAGCGTTATAAGAATACGTATGTATGTATACCTTATATTATTTTTGTATAGGTATTTGTATTTATTAGCACATACACATCATACAAAACATTGGTATACATAACTGAGGAAATTGATACTTAACAATAGAAATAATACATAGGATTTCAATGTAACGTAACACTGTTTGTTTCTGAGGGACTTAATTGAACTAAGAGGCATGTGGTTTTCCACCTAGTTGCGCGTGTGCATATGTGCTTGCATTTTTCACGTGACACATTCTTCTTAGTCCAAATTGTCTCTATATTTAAACGTAGAATATTTTATTGTTTTGAATAATTAATTCGGGACTTTTTTATCTATGTGGCAGACAGCCATTTATCCTTAATAGAATTTCAAATACACTAAAAAGGCGAAAAACTGTTCTGTTGTGCGCATGGTTATAGCTGGTACCATCACAATGCAGTAGAGGCGCTTTCGTGTGATTTTTGCGATTTTTGAGACGCAAATGCGAAGATCTACGAAGTAAACCCCCTAAAAACGGGCATAAACACCAAAAAAAAAACCTTAAAACGTTAAAATAAGCAGGAATATGGCAAAGTAGGCGCAAATCTGCAAAATCCGGATAAAAAAGTAAAATAAGCAATATAAAAATAGCGCCGAATGCTTTATTTTTTCTGAATTCGTGGAGATCCTTAAGCTTTTTGGACTGCTTACATTAAAGCTATCCAAGCAAAATGCTTAGAATCCGCACTCTAGTTATGAGTTATGATTTATGTAGTTGCCAATGTGCGGGTAATTACCCAAAAATCGGATATATGCGTGGCGCTTGCGGATAAAATATGTTTGTGGGTAAAATTGGGTATTGTTAGTGGAGTAGCAAGAGGGAATGGGCCTGTGTGCGAGCAAAGGCAAAAGGCCCTCCTTTTATAATGATTTCTTGATAAAAAATGTTATTATAAAATGTTGTCGGGAATCTTTAAAACCAGAACACACCAATTAACTTAATTTACACAATTAACCTACTAACCAACTTACAGTGTAGACATACAGGGTGAGTCATTAGAGACGCAGTGGTTGATACTGCACTTATCTTAAGATACCGAAAACAAAAATTTTTAAACGCTAAATTTTTTAAGGTGTATTCCTAAAAATGTCAGATAATAACAAAAACCATACCTAGATGCTGGGGCCATGAAAAATTAAATGCGCTATACATTAATTTTTTGACCGCGGAGAAGTTAGCCATAAAAGAGCGCCATAACTTTTATTTTCGAATTTTGTTATGAAATATATGTCAAATGATAGGGGTTCAAGTGGCTGATGCAGAAAAATATTCGAAAAATATCGGAGTGAAACTCCGAGCGGGGAAGCATGAGAAGCACTATTAATTATTTACAATATTTGCAAAAGTTATAAATATTTTTCTGCAGCAGCCACTTGATAAAGTAATTGCCCGTCGTACTGGTTCCGTACGGAGTACGGACATTATCGCCATTTAAGAGTTGTTCGCCATCGAGCAAAGGTCCGAGCGGCAAAGGGTGAGATGCCCTTTTATTACCTCCAATTTGATATAAGATAGAAAATTATGCAACAATATTTGCAAAACTTATAAACATTTTCCTGCCACAACCACCCGACATATGATTACCGGCGGGAACGGTCGCGTACGGACATTATCGTCATTTAAGGGTTGTTTGCCGTCGAGCAAAACTCCGAGCGACAAAGGGTGAGAAGCCCTTTTAATTACCTACAATCTGATATATGATAGAAAGCTATGCAACAATATTTGCAAAAGTTATACATATTTTTCTGCAGCAGCCACTTGATATGTAATTGCCCGTCGTACTGGTTCCGTACGGACATTATCGCCATTTATGGTTGTTCGCCATCGAGCAAAACTCCGAGCGGCGAAAGTTGAGAAGCCGTTTTAATTACCTATAATTTGATATATGATAGAAAATTATGCAACAATATTTGCAAAAGTTATAAACATTTTCCAGCCACAATCACCCGACATACGATTGCCGGCGAGAACGGTCGCGTACGGACATTATCGTCATTTAAGGGTTGTTCACCGTCGAGCAAAACTCCGAGCGGGGAAGGGTGAGAAGCCCCTTTAATTACCTGTAATTTGATGTATGATAGAACGTTATGCAAAGAGATTTGCAAAAGTTATAAACATTTCCTGCAGCAGCAACTTGTGATTGTGATTGCCCGTCGTACTGGTTCCGTACGGACATTATCGCCATTTAAGGATTGTTCGTCGTCGAGCAAAACTCCGAGCGGCGAAGGTTGAGAAGCCCTTTTAATTATCTACAATTTGTTATATGATAGAAAGTTAAGCAACAATATTTGCAAAAGTTATAAACATTTTCCTGCCATAACCACCCGACATATGATTGCCGGCGGGGACGGTCGCGTACGGAAATTATCGTCATTTAAGGGTTGTTTGCCGTCGAGCAAAACTCCGAGCGTTCAAGGGTAAATAGCACGCGGTTATTTTTTGGTAATTTTGAGGTGGGTAGGATTTCTGTTTTTCGGAAGGGGTCTCATTTGTAAAAACCAAATTAGTTTCATCCAAAACCTTTTTTATTTAACGTACTGAAGAACACCCAAGACTATTGTTAAATAACGAATGCGAGAAAAATGATAATAATTAGTATTTTTTATTATATTGGCACTTTTCTCTCTCACTTTGAAGTGAACTTACTCGGAAATATTTCGCGTTTCTACTTAGAATACAGCAGCATTTCATTTTTCGAGTTATGTGTCACCCTGTCTAATTTACACTGTATAGTAAATATCCGGATCAGGGAATTACAATTACGTATATCGATTATCTTAATTAATTTGTTGATCATATACCGACCTGGAGATTTGTGATTGTGGATGCTGAATGAAAAGATCTGCAGATTATGTCAAAAATAGACTTTAATTGTTGTAAAATGACAACACATCTTATCGACACCGATTGATATAAGTGGTTAGATTGAGAAGTACAGATACATTATCTTCCCAGCCGTCTTTAGAGCTATGGGAAAATGAACTACGCATACGACAGAATTATTATATTGGGAGCCCACAAACAATGTTGAATTCCAAAGCTGGGCACAAAAGCGTTAATCCGTTAAGCATTAATTAACGAAGTTAAATTTTTCGTTAACGAATTAACTTTTAAGTTAACTTTGAAAACCATTAACGCACTCATTAACTACCGGTACATTCGTCATTCGATAATTTACGGCCGTTAAATCGGAAATATCATGATTAAACATTTCAAATTGCTATTCTGTGTATTCTGTGTATTCTGTACAAGTTCGGACTTGGTTATGTTGTGGTTATGTTTTCATGTGTGATGTACTACTCTGCGCGGCGCCCGTACATGCGCGCGAATTGTTTTGTTTTTAGTTACTTCCAGTTCCCAATCTTATTGTTTGTACCTATTTAATATACAATAATAAATATTGGATATTTTTTGAGGATTGTTCAAAACAGAAACAAACTTAAGAAATCAACCTGCTAAAACTTGTTTTCTTCTCCAGCCAATCTCCAACCACCTTAATTGATCTTTTCAATGTCTTTTATAAATCTTGCATCTCGCAATGTAGTTATTTTAGTTTGAATAATTTCTAAGGCAATTTTAATTTATGCAACCGAAAGATCCGCAGTTATTTGGGTTGCATACTCATCGGCAGATCGGCAACAACCCACTTTTTTATGAAAAGTTAACGATTAACGTTAACTTTAACTTCCGTTACTTACATGTATAGCAAGTTAACGGACTATCGATTAACGAAGTTAACTTTTTCGTTAACGGATTAACGAAGTTAACTTTCTAATTAACTTTACCCAGCTTTGTTGAATTCACACTTTGTCCTTGCTGTGTAATGTAAATTTCGCATGCATATCATTTTAAGTTGAATTTAAGGAGGGTTTTTAAAGAGGGGTTTTATTATTTTTTGTTTTCGGTTAACGAGTCAAAAGTTATATGTTTAAAATGAAAATAATAAACAATTACAATATTTGTCTGTTTTGACAGTTTTAGTTTTCTGGTAACCATTGTAAGGTACGGTGTTACAGTATTTCCACAGAATTTACCAACTCCGATTCAGACCGCACTGCTCCAGGAACCCCATTTAGCTTTTTTTAAAAATATATACTAAAGCTCTAAAATTAAAACTAAGATAATTGGCAAATGAAACAAAATCCTTCTTAATTCGTTTTTGGATAACACTATTGAGTAGAACGTGAAATTTTTTTTGAGATAATTTTTTTACAATCATTGGTAAATTCTGAAACTCCCGGCTCTTTACTTAGTTTCGGTAAACTTTCATCCCGTATATGGTGTTCACATTCCTATCTGCGATCTGGGAAATTTTTTATGCCACAATTTTTGCTCCGTTTATTTACTGATACTTATCCTCTAGCTAGGGTCTAGATTATAGGGAGTATTTTAAATAAAGAATGAAATTTGATTTGGAACTAATCGAGGGAGATCAATATGAATGTTTAAAAATAATGCCACTGTTCTGAGAAAACCGGCTTTAAAGTGCGCTCTTCAAGTTGTGTTACATTGTTAGTACTCGCAACTGTCAATTGGCATAGCAATCGGTTTTAATCGGGATATCGTTTAAAGATAATTTTATTTATAACTAAAAAGATCTGATCTAAAAAAATGTGTTACAAAAATAAGTAAATTATGAATGTAAGATAGTTGGAGATTAAAATTAGGCCACATTAACATCATTAACATGGGTTCGAAAATAAACCGGGTATATAGGCTGTCCGTTTTTAGTGTGAAGTAATAGGTATTTCGTTTATTTCAGAGATTTTATTCATCTTCAACAAAACGTCAAATATTGATGTTTTAAATGCTTACCAAACCGTCTTGAAGGGATCAAACATCGCTGTAGTATCTTGTAAAATTAAGTTTGAATTTTCACAAAATAGATGTATGCCAAACTAGAACTAGGTCCTGAAATCCGTTATTCAGATCGGTCAGTACTTGATCAAAACATCTGAATGATTTTGCTCTCAATTATAGATGAATATACGTGTTTTCATAATAACTTGGTATGCCTAACACCATTTGGTCGGAAGTATGTACTTGGTAGACCGCCATACATTTCTTACATCTTCAAATTGTTATGTCAACCACGACCAAGTGGGGTTAGGCCCACCAAGTTATTATCAAAGCACATATTTCCATCTATAGTTGTGAAAAGAAATTATTCAGATGTTGTGAGGATACTGATATCCCCACATGTAGTCTCTAATTAGCGTAAATAAAATAGTTTCGGCCAGAATTCCTTACATCGACAGTAGCATTTCCTTTTCTCCATAACATTTTATATGAGATTTTTTATGTAAGTTTTTCAATTGATGCTTTATGAGGGTATGTCCTTGTCGTGGGCTTTCTGCCTACACAGACATTTTTGTTTAACTCAAATAAATGCGTATTTGAATAGGAAACTAGTTTAGTCGGTTTGAATATAAGGTATATATGGAATAATGACGAAAGAGAAACCGGGTAAGTAATTTTAAAATTAATTAAAAGGATACGGTCTCAGCCCGGAATCGAACCGGGGTCTTCTGCCTTGCCGGGGCATTGCTCTTCCGCTAAGCTACCGAGGCCTGTGACAAGGAATAGATATAATTCGTCATTTCAAAGTATAGTAACAGTAAGGATTGCTGTCTGACTCATATTATCATGACATCTATTGGACACTGGTGGAAAATTGATTCATGGTATGTCAAGTTTGACTTGACATATAGTACATAAGTGTTATTAAAACTCTGTTCAATAGGGCCGAGAAGGTATGCGACTCCAGCACCTTTACCTTAGACGACGAACGGAAACACTTGGAGTGGGCCCTACGTCAGAATGGATACACCAAGTCTGACATACGCAAGTCTCACAGAAACCGCAAGAGTCAAAGAGGTTTGCTTGTTTACCATACGTAAATGGGGTACTTATCAGAAAGAATCGGTAGATTACTGATGAAATCTGGTATCACGGAAAGGTACTGACATCAGGTCAGATGGGAGCAACACCTGGGAGCAGTAGCTTTACATGTGCGCAGTGAGGTACAAACTAGGTATATAAGGGAGATTTCTTTGGTAGGTCTTCAGTATTTAGTTAGCTCTGAAGGAGGGAGTATCATGGTTCGCGAAACGTCAATTTACGAATTTTGACAGCATATCCCGGAAGCAACTTATTTTCTAATAAATAATAATTAAAATAAAAATTAGAAATAGTTAATACAAGATGGCGGTATTTTTTTCAAGCCACGCCTGGGATTCGAACCCTGATGTACGGACCGGCAATCCGTGCATCTGGGTTTGAATCAAATAGATAGGTTTTTATCAAATTATGACTTCTTATCATGGTTCTGATTGTATGCCCACAAGTTGAAGGGACAGCTTGTATATGCACACATTGTTCTCACTGATTAACTGATAACACTGGCCAACAAAAAAAAATTGCCGGACAAATGACAACTGATTCGGATAGAGTTTTTTCTCAGGAATCCGAATCTGAACGCAGAAATACTGAATTGGCTCTAGTTTTTTCGAAAAACAGTGTTAAATGTGCAAAAAAGACGCTTTTTTGCTACTTTTGCAGACATGCCAAACAATAACGTAATGTAGTAGAAGTTTGTAATTAGGATCAAATAATACTTTGAACCTTCTGCTTTAAGAATATATAGCGCGAAATGGGATGGCATAAACTTTGAACATTTTACACCACTTTTTTTATGAGGAGCACGCCAATGGCAGCACCGCACGGAGCACACTGATTGTTCCTTTATTTATACATTGCACTGGTCAAATAAAAAGTTGCCGCAAAAATGAAAACTGATTTCGATAGGATTTTACCTGTGGAATCCGAATCTGATTAGAGAAATAGTGAGTTGGCTCCAGTTTTAGCGCAAGTCAGCGTTAAATTTGCAAAAAACGTGTTTTTTACTTCTTGAAATTCCTAAACACATGCAAAACAATAACTCGACGTTATAGAAGTTTCTGTGTTGGTCAAATAAAACTTTGAAGCTACTGCTTTTTGATAATGTAAACTGGTGTAAAACTGGTCACGTGGTGTAAACTGCAGTTTTGGCTCGCATTTTAATAGGAGCGCGTGTCAATTGAAACGTTGCACACTTTTCCTAACGGCAGAGGCGGACACTACTGTCTTCGTTTAGTATTCGTATTAGATTTAAATATAGGGTGATTTTATGTTGTTGATTCCGAATTTGATAACAGTTTTAGAACATTTGCTTTAATTTTAGACAGAAAGCATGAAAAGAGAATAGAACTTTTTTTACAAATTTATTTCTATTTACAAATACCTAATTGAAACACACTATTATGATATTTACTTAAGATTTAGAAAAACTCCGCTTGTAAGATCTTCTTCTGTGTTCTTTAGAACAGTCACGTTGGAGGTTCCAACAATAGTCCGCCATCATGTGCACATCCCATCTGCCTTGATATCTTTCCTCCATGACCTTTATATCCTGATGAAACCGTTCCCCTTGTTCCTCACTAAAATCGCCAAGGTTTTTTGGAAATCTGTCTAGGTGGCTATGAAGATAATGTATTTAAATGCTCATATGAACACCTAGTTTATCAAAATTATGGAGCATGGTTTCTACTATGTCTTTGTAATTTTCTGCTTTGTTGTTGCCTAAGAAATTCTTTACAACTGAGACAAAACTGCACCATGCAGAAGCTTCAATATCAGTCATAGATTTTTTGAAGCCTAAATCCTTGATTAGTTTCCGAATCTGCGGACCATTAAAAATTCCTGCCGTTAATTTCTCCATGCTCAGTCGAGGAAATGATCTGCAAATATACTTAAAACATTCACCATTTTTGTTTAAGGCTTTCACAAATTGTTTCATTAACCCCAACTTTATGTGGAGTGGTGGAAGAATAATTTTTTCCCTAGCAATCAATGACTCCTTCACAACGTTTGCTACACCGACGGTCATGCTCTCTCTTAATGGCCAATCCTTTTTTGTCCAATGATCCTTTGCTCTACTATCCCACAGACAAATAAAGCAAGGATACTTGGTGTATCCACTTTGTTGTCCAAGCAAGAAGTTCACCATCTTTAAGTCAACGCAAACAGGCCACTGGTGCTCTTGATAACGGATCTTCTCCAAAACAATTTTTATATTTTCATATTCTTCCTTTAGCTTTGTTGAGTGTCCTATTGGAATGGATGCATACCGATTTCCATTGTGCAATAAAACACATTTTAAGCTTCTTGTAGAGCTGTCAATAAAGAGCCGCCAGTCTTCTGGTCGATATTCCAGCACACCCATGTTTAACAGAAGTCCTGCGACATCATGACAATAAACAAACTCTTCATTTTCACTAAAATATGGTAGAATTGCCAGCTCCTTTGTTCTGAAAGCTGTTATTTTAACTTCTCGCTGTAGACATTTCTTTACTTTTAATCTGGATGCTAAAATTTCAGCGTGTTCTTTTGACAGCCTTTGATCTCGCACCAAATCATTTAACTCATTCTGAGAAAATTTTTCTGGAGTCTCATCTTCGCTTTCGCTGCCCGAATAAACCGTACTCTCTGCGTTAGGGAATACTTCGTCATCTGACCATGGATACTCTCGCTGTGACATAACAATTGGTACTTGTGGTATTGGCATGTCTTCTCTGTGGGGCATGGGACGCTTAGCTGACTCAAAAATAGGATATTCCCAAGTACGTTTCTTGCTTCCATTAAAGCCTTTCACATCCACAGCGCAAAAATAACAATCATCATGGTGATTTCTCGGTTCTGACCACATCATAGGAAAGCCAATGTTTATATGTCGCCTGTTTCCCTTAGTCCATTGTCGCAGCGACTCCACACACACTTTGCAAACCTTGTGGGGAACCCAGTACTTATCCTGTTTGCTAATTGCAATACCAAAATAAGCAAGATATGCTTCTTGCACAAATTCAGTAATGTTTTTTCTATACTTTTTCAAAGTATATACCCCACAAATAAAGCAGAATACATCTGGATTGTTAACGCAGGCTTCTCTTGACGAATTCATATTTATGCGAAACTTTAAGGCAACAGAACTTGAACTACACAAAAGTGAAGAATCACGTTTTTCTTCCACAAACCAAGCGGATTGGAAAGCATATGCTAGGAGTTCCAGGAGCGTAAGTTATATATGGCCAACATATACAAACAAGTAGCTAAATAACTACTTAATAAGTAGTTATTAAGTATGTATAAATGGGCAACCAAAGGCTGCTTATTTTTGTTAAGTAAAAGGTTGTTTTCGGTAAAAATGTTAAAACTTGCTTAATCCGTTCTTAATTAGCTACTAACAGAAAATTCACATTAATTTTCAATTACTAGTGGGATAGGTGAATAAAACCTAGACAATAGTAGTAACTATATTTGTCCAGGTAATATATTATCCTGTTATCTTTATAAATCAGTTAATTTTCAATTACTAGTGGGATAGGTGAATAAAACCTAGACAATAGTAGTAACTATATTTGTCCAGGTAATATATTATCCTGTTATCTTTATAAATCAGTTATTAAGTATTTGTTGGCAAAATATACTATAAAAAGATTTACCTACTATATATTACACTGACCCTATAAATCGTTAGGGGTATTTTATTCTGAAACTTGTAAACCAAGGTATATTAATTAATTTACCTTATTGTTGTAGCGTTTTGCATTTTTCACACTACCTCTCAAAAAAAAAAAACTGTAGCCAATTCATTATTTCTGGTTTCAGATTCGGATTCCATGGGAAAAATCCTATCGAAATTAGTTGTCATTTTTCCGACAACTTTTTATTTGGCCACAGCAATTTATAAATAAAGAAACAAGCAGTACGATACGGTGCCGTAATTGGCGCGCGCTGCTATAAAAAGGTGGTGTGAAAAGTTCAAAGTTTATGTCATCCGATTTCTCGCTATATGCTCTTAAAGGAAAAGGTTCAAAGTTTAATTTGATCCTACTTACAAACTTCTACTACATTACGTTATTGTTTGGCATGTCTGCAAAAGTAGCGAAAAAGCGTATTTTTTGCACCTTTAACACTGTTTTTTGAAAAAACTGGAGCCAATTCAGTATTTCTGTGTTCAGATTCGGATTCCTGAGAAAAAACTCTATCCGAATCAGTTGTCATTTGTCCGGCAATTGGAAGTCAAATTTTGTTGGCCAGTGTAATCTGTACTATACATTTGACAACATGTTACAATTGAATAACATGTTTATCACAACTAAAGTGCCATATACTAGAAAATGACTGTTGATATAATGTTTTTACACTCAGCATCCAGCATCTACAAACACTCGAGCATGGATTGACATATCAATCAAGATAATCCTGATAATTACAGCTACATCCGGAGAATTGAGTATATGTCACCCTGCATATTAAAAAGGCGTTAGTCAGTAAAATATAGTTATCGAGTAAAATGCGTTCAAAGTTTGTATTACATTTTAAAGAAATACATCATACATTATTTCAAGATCCTAGCATTAAACAACATCGTTGAAAAACACCTTGTTTTTTGCAGATTACATCCTGTTAGCTCATTTCGCACTAGTAGCTTCCTCTTATTCCCGTGAGCTAATCTCATATTTTCTTATTTCATGTGATATTATAATTCAATATTTTGCGCTTTGTTAGGGTGTGTGCTAATATTTGATATTTTTCTTTTTAAACAGTATGGAATGTCCCATTCATGAAGATTTTCCGACTTACCAACCTCACCCGATAGTATGTCAGTATTATTATGAATGCTCAAATGGAGTTGCAATAGAATTGTGGTGCCTACATGGGTTGGTTTTTAATAAACAATTGAATGTCTGTGATTACCCCTATAACGTAGACTGCGCAGATGGAGTGAGACATCAGTTTAGAGAAATTATAAGCAAATGTTGGGATCGAATATATGACGGAAGCATACTGATTTATTGTACAAGATGGAATGTAATGACTATTTTTGTAATATATTAAATATATTAAAAATTTTAACTGATTAACTAATACCTGATGGTTTTTATTGATATCCAATGATCATATCTTCGATTTATGATTAAAATATAAGTAGACTTAATAAAGGTTTTTACTTAGGTTTGCCAGATTCTGTTTATCAAAATATATGAGACTACTAGTAAGATCATGAAACACCTGATTAACTTGATCACGCTTTCATTGTTGCACAGAAATACATATATGTGACCCCACACGAGAGAATCACCCTAACTGCCATCCCTCGTTTCGACAGTATTGACTCCTGTGTTTGAAGGCCCATAACTCTAAAACTGCCATACTCCTGACCTTATTCAGGTAAATGTGGTCCTGTATTGTATCTGAAAGAGGCTTTGATATTTAGTTGACGAGAATGATTCACGATAACTTAACAGAGTCGCAAAACATCACCGAAAACGTAATGCTGGCGATGACGTTTTGATGAACAGAGCAAAACTAGGAAAGCCCCAACACTGACATATAGCATGCTGCACGCATGGTTAAATATGTGTAGAATATTATAGATATTTCCCCTTTAAATTAGGGTGACCAACCGTCCCGATTTGGGCGGGACAGTCCCGAATTCTGAGCACTTGTCCCGCCTGATGAAGCGTCCCGAATTTTGTCCCGATTTTTAAAAATGTTATACTAATGTCCACAATTTCCCAGACACCAGCCATCAAAGTAATGATTTTGTTAGCATATTAAAGTGCACCATACTTTTCTCAACAAAATGACCCAGCCGTAACTAAGAGAAATTTAGGTAATTGAGATATTTTCTAGTAAATTTTGAAAACATTAGCGTATTTTGGTAAGACGAATCATTACAGCTAGTCCTATAGAAGAAGCATCCATAGTGAGCTTAATTTTGTATCAATGATCTTATGTATTACCTCAAATTATAGATAAATGTGTATTACTTGTTGTAGTAATGTATATGTATTACTTGTTATTATTGTATCCATGCCATATGATAAAATATGTGTGACTCATGTACTCAAAGAAGTGAAATTTTGATATATGGGATATTGATATTTCTACGCGAAATTTTGTACACTTATACAGACAGGTATAACTGAGAGATATTATGTGATACTTTTTTCAATTTTAAGTTGTGTTCTCCGTACAAAAAATCGCGGTCAGGCAATTTTATGTCCGATTCAGTAACTTTTTGTCAAAAACGATCAAAAATTTCAAAAATCTATCACTAGACGGAAAATTGTATACCTTTTATCTTTATTTTGGTGTATAGCTTTTATGATTCTGTGACCTAATAACGAAGAAAACCCCTCCGAACTTTTCCGTGCTTTGTGAGTAGAATGTAGGGGATACGGATTCACGTTGTGTTTAGAGAATCGACTGTTTATTCTGTAAAAGAACAGATCTGGTGTATAGAAATTTCAGTCAGTCAGGATTGACAAATTCTATATTAAATATTGCTGACGGACAACGTACTACTTTGAGCTCCTGATTGGGTGAATGAATGGCATTAAATTTTATGGTCATAGAAAAGCAACACTTTCACAAAAATAATAATTAACTTATTCAAACGATTTTTAAACGTGTATTGTGTTAATTTAAATTTTAATCGATATTTATTTGTAATAAAGAAAAATATTACTATCAGATTTCGGCTCAAATGAAAACATCATTACTTTATTGTTCATAAAATTTCGTTCATAATTCAAATTTAAATGACCTTATAATTACATCACATATTTTTACAGATATTTTTGATTAATCTAAAAATAATCACAATCTGGATAAATAGTCAAGAAACGAAAATTTAAGAACATTTCAGAAAAGAAACTCCGTTATTGGAAATCAGTTGGAACCAAATCACGTGCTTTGGTCTAGTTTTCTAGCGGCGAAGACAGTGAAATACAACAAACATATTGCGTCTAATAAGTACAAATAATGCCTTAAAGTTACAAGGTCTTGAAAATTGATAATATTCTGGCGGTGGAAGAAAAAATATTAAAATAAGGAACATTTCTAATCATTATCTATGTCAGAAACAGTGGTTCGCTAATCAAGCTTCTTAAAAAAATATAAAGAGCAAATAATGACACATAGTAAGGACGTAAATATTAAATTAAATTGAATTAATAATAATTAAAGCCAAAACCTGAATGTAACCCAGGCATCTTTTGGTATCCAGAACAATGCCCACATATCTATGCTATCGGGGCCTATGACATGCTTTTCTTAGTTCTTTATAGGGTAAAGTACACATGCAGTCGTTGGCACCTAAGTAATTCGATGCTAATAAAATTCGAGTGTCAACCACTTATGCGTTTACACTCCTTATTTCAATTGGTCATTACGGAACGCCCGTACAATCTTTTCAATTGTATTCTTAAAAAATGTAAAAAGAAACTTAAAAAAAATTAAAGAAGAACAAACACCTAGCTCAGAAACCTAGCTTTAACTTTATTTCCATTTATCTCTCGCTAATCAAAAAGCCTTGCCATACGTGGGATAAAAATATGTTTCAGTTATTGGCAATATGTAAGCATCCCGATTTGGAGTTTTAAAAAGTTGGTCACCCTACTTTAAATGCGATTGCAAGCGATTCAAAAAGGCAGTTTGTGGTTATGTGTAGTACGTTTGACATATGGCATTTGATATCAATGTGACTAATTTTAGAAAAAAGTTACTAAAAGCGGTGTTACAATTTGTTAATTCTAACACCGAAAACAGTGTTACAATGTGTGCATTGTGAATGCAAAGTAGAAAAATTTATTTTGTGTAAACTTCAATTAAAAAAATATATAAAGAAAATTCAATCTAAAAAAGGGTATTCAGGAAAAAATGATTTATGGCCTATTGTTTTTGTCACTTTTTTGCCGTTTTTTGACGTATTTTATAGTAACTTTCATCCCTGTTGACATATAGGTATATAAAACAGTACAATATTTATACGTCCACTAGATTTATGCTAGAAAGCAAATATTTTACAAATTCTTGTAGCTTGAAAGGTGGTATGAGTGTGCTTTTACGGGGTCAATTATTTAAAAGAGAAAGAAAATGTATAACTTACTTCTTTTCTCACTGTATTTACTGAACTAGTATCGTAAGGTAATAAAACATTGGTATGTATACGTAAGTACAAAGAAAAATCACAAATTAATAATGCTTCATTTTATTGATAATAACGATAATATAACTATCATATTTTGTCGGAATTCATAACCTTAAGGTCTGACTCCATTTACGCAGTTCACACGCTCTGGGAAATCGCATACGTTGATTTGTGCATTGAAGAACAAGCCTGGTGGGCACCAAATTTCAATGGGACGGCCATTGCTGCATTCGTAGAAGTATTGGCAGTTCGTCGGATGGGGATAGTAAGTTGGCATAGCCTCCCATTCTGGGCATTGGACGTCTGAAAGAAATATTTTGAATTTAACTATTGCTATTGAATTAGTTAAAAACTAATTTCGCCGCTTTCTGAAAATTCCTTAGGAAGTTTATCGCTGCGATTTAAAACTTTTCCAAAAATGTTTTACTATTTTATTCGTTACTAAAACTTCTAAAAATTAAACATAAATGGTGTCAATTCTTTGTGCGCTTTTATAGGGTCTATAAGGAAAACACTTACCCATTAGTACTAGTAGCATTCAGATTAAATGTATTATTGCGATTATGGGATGGCTGTAGAATGACTTATCTAACTATCAAGTTCGAATGTCAGAATACCCGTCAAAGAACGATTTGATTGTTACTGAGGTGGATACAATCAGAAGAATATCTGAATTGATAATGAATAATTGACATGGCATTTGAATAGGTGTTTGTGAGGATGTTACAAACATTGTAGCTAAGATCCAGAATGTCAAAAAATAAAAATATTCAATCTAAATCAGAACGAAAAATCCTGGACATTTAACTTTTAAACGCCGAAAAATCATGTGGTAACTCAATAAAGTGGTGTAGCACAAGCTCTTCAAGTAAGCTGGTCCAAAGTATGATAACTTTGAAATTCAAGCTTGCATTTCAGTCTACTTAGTAAATTCTGTCGGGCATTATTTTTATTAAGTTGCAAAACTTGCAACGGCTGCTTGGCTGGCACAACCATTTAGTTGTTCCATCCAAGCAGTCGTTAAGTGTCATCAGTTTGGAACCTATCTCAGACTGATGTTCACTGTCTATTATGCACGTTCAACAAAGCCAACAGTCAATAATGTTGTACGTAGAAAAAATTGACACCTGCCACGGCGTTCAACGGTTGTTTGAATGGAACTGATTACCCAAGGAAATAAAACATAATAAAACGTTGCTATATAATTACGCATAACTTACCGGCAGCATAAGAGGAAGCAGCGAAGGCAAAGAGAGCCAAAATAATTGCGACTATAAAACACAAAGAAAAGCAAAATTAATAAAATATTAGCAATTGAGAATTATATTTTAACTTACATTTCATGATTTTGGTTGTGTGTTTTCCAACGTTGTTGTTCACTGACAGTATTAAAATCTGATATACTTGCTATAAGCGTCGTAAGGATCATATATACCCATTGCTCCGGATATGAATAGGACTTTTGGTTGGCTGATCTACTGATGATCGGGTTTGAGATTCTTGATTAAGGATTTTTGAGTACGACCATTTACAGATTAGGTTAAAAATAGCCGGAGAGGTAACGCAAAGACGATATGCATGCAAATGCTGACGTTTTAGCCAATGTAGTAGGTATCTGGATAATGAGTTTCGTTGTTTGAAAAGAAATTGAAGTTGTTTAATGAACCCTTGGCAAGGGTTCAAGATATCCTAGCAGTTTCTCCAAATAAATGAATCGATGCGACAACTAATCATTAAGTATCTAGAAATAACTACTCATTAATGTCTAGAATGTTTAACCACGGCGGTTTTGTGACATTCGAATTCCTTGGAAAATTGGAAAAAAGAAAAGAAAACATTGAAAAGTCAGTGGAACAGAAACGAACATTTGTGCACAAGTTGTGCGCTTTCATAAAAATAAAAGTAAATAAATTTTCTTCGGCATTTTGGTGTTTTCCTGATGTTTTAATGTAACCAAAAATTTCAATGAATGTGGGTGTTAAAAGAAATTAATTATTTGGCTATAGCCATTAGGGTGGTTTGTATTTTTCTACTTTTATTTTGTTTCCCTTAAATTGAGATCGATGATTCGATAATATAAAAAATACCACTACCATCGGCATTAACTTAATAAAAAAATATTCTATTAACTTTTGAGTAACGATATCAAAGCATTTCAGGTATTTTCAGAGAGTTATTTTAAACTCACAAATGATAACCGTTTCTTGTAGGTATACTTTTTTCCATATAATTTGAATCGTAAGCCTGAATTCCGAATTGTGGCCTAGTTTTTAGTTCATTTTTAGTCCATTCCCCAAACAAACGACGCTTCAATTCCTGCACCAATTGGATCTTAAACGGGTGCAGGCTAAGATCTACCTCAAAATTTTCCACGTAGTGGATTGACAAATGGCGAGTTGTTGGGGACACCGCCGAATAGATAAATTTGGGTCCTCTTGCACACTTTCGTCTACTGCGGCAATGGCTTAATCGGTACGCACAGTACGTGCTCGTGTTTGACGAATATTATCCATAAGCGTATACGTAGACTTAGACATAAATCGAAGCTGCACAGATAGTCTATTATGTGGACCATAATATTCACGCAGCGATCGGTAAGTTTGGCGTCCAGAACGCGAATTTCGGATATAAATTTCCACAATTTGTAAACGTTATGTGGGTGTAAGTCTTTCCATGGTGATTTGTCAAAGCTTACTGAACAAAAATGTCGAACACGTAGTAAAGTTTGTGACGTAGTTTGCCAGGCAACCCGATGGAATAAATCTCTAAAAAACCCGTTATTACAATTTTTAAGATAATACAAAATTCTAAGTAATATTGATAACGTGAATGATAAGTGTTATTTGGAATTGTTTTCGTTAGTTTTTTTTTGCTCTGGATAAAAATCCGAGTCCTAAGATGCCTATCAGCTTTTTTTGATAATTTGTTTTTTTTTGTGAACGCATAAACTATCAAAGAAACGCCGTTCAATACTCTCAGAATACACTTCCCGACAGTTAACGTAAAGGTCACGTGTTCGTTTGCCATACAATTGCAAAAATTGCAAAACTTACTTAAAAAATTTCATATAAAATTGTTAACTTCTTGAGAACCGTAATACTTTGTATAAGGATAAATCTGGTTAAATAGGCTCTAAATTACCTATGTCATCAAACCTTAAAGGCTTTACCAAATACCCTGCACACATAGCAATATTAAGGTCAGTAGGTTAGGTACTTACATTACATGTTCAATTTGCAAATATCACAAAAACTAGTAACATTCGGCGTAACATACTAGATATAAATGAAGAAAAGTACACATAACACAAATAATGATTTTTTTCCTTCACGCCTAAATGTAACACCATGAATAAATGAAAATAATTTTCCGTATCTAGTAATTGCGATCATACAAATGGACTTTTTTGGTAGAGGTTGCGTACAGGTTGGCCATGGGTTTAAACTTGGAAAATTTTGAGCGAAGCGTCCTCATCAAACTTTTTTTTATTGTAGGTCAGAATCTTAGTCTAGCTACTTTCGGTTCAAGATTGGTTCAAAAGTACCAAATAATAAATTCTGAATACACCTTCCACTATACGTGCACAACATTTCACCAAGAAATATCAATACTTGATTGAGCATACTTTTGTATTGGTTGTATTATTCAGACTGAAATAGAACATTTATTATGTTTTCTTAGTTTCTTGGAACTTGACATTTGTCTTATTATCTTCAAGCAGGTATCAATCTTTTTTAATGCGCCCTCTACAATTTTCGGGTTTAGAGGCTATATTAGCGTTTCTCAAGCGGGTTCCGTGGAACCGTGGAACCCTAGGGTTCCGTGAGAAATTGTAAGGGGTTCCGCGGAAATATACTAGCAAATTGCCTATTTGGAAAAGATGTTCAATTCGCAAAAAAAATTAATTCTGTTTTTCTCATAAAAATCGAATAAAACACCGTTGAATTCAGAAAAAAATACATTTACTATATTGCAAGAGCACATCCAAAGTAATCCAAGCGCAATAAGTTATGAACAAACAAACATGTAGTATACTATATACTTCTGCAAGATAGCTTTATACAGGGTTATTATAAATGGTTGTAGTCGAAGTAGGCACTGAGATCCCATGTAAACATTTGTGTTTGCCGGTTCATTTGAACTGAAGACTACTATCATACTACAGTTTTATACGCTTGTTAAATTGTTTGCGTAACCTAATGTAAATTTGATACTGAGCGGCAGAAATGTAGTACCATGGGCTTACTTCGACTACAATCATTTATAATGACCCTTTATAATTTATTTCATTATTGTTGGTGGAAAATTTGAACCTGTTTCTTTTCGCGGGGCCGCAGATTGGGGTATTTGACTCAAAAAGCTGGCCATAAATCAAATTTCTAAATTGTTAAAATCCAAAAAGTAAACCAGTTTCTGGGATAGGTAAAGGACCGATGTATTAAAAGCCGGTAATAATTTTTCACCTGAGCCCTGCGCCACATGTCCTTGTCAGCCAAAAGTTAGATTTTACTATGGCTGAACATACATGCACATAAGTTGACGCTCTTGAAAGCGATTGCAATTTTGTGTTTTAAGGAAAAATGTGACTTTTTTTGTTATACCTTCTTAGAACCAAGTATCAACTTTCATTAGACATTGTTTTTATTAATATTTACCCACAATTTTGTTTATTGCGGGGTCGAGAATATTCGCTGTTATAAAAAAAAACAGTTTTATGCAGAATTTGAGTGTTTTAGTTTACAGTTTAGTTTAATTAAGCTCTTGAAAGTGGTTCAAATTATAGTACACATATTTGACATTACAACTACTGTAAAATCTGCTGCGGATAGCTGCGGATGCGGTTTTTGTGATTTTATTTCTATCACGATGTAAAGGAAAATCCAAAAATTGATGTTATATGTATTTTGACCCAATTCCTTGAAACCGTTATAGTAGAGATAATTTAGAACACATTTAACCATATTTAGCTATATACAAACGGTTACGGTTATCGATATATTATCAATTTTATGTTCAATGCATCTTGTATGTTGTAAATGCCATTCCGTACGTATATCTTTCCATTTTGGATCATGTATAGCAAACAACCCCGATGACGTAGACACTTCAAAATAATCCGAAAAAAACCTTAAACTTTGTACTTATGTGAATTTCTTGGAAATTTGTTGCTCGAAGCGAATCGGATTCATATTCTGGACAAGAAAATACATCGAAAGTACCTACTCGCATACAGAGTTCACTGCATGATTATGGATTATTGTTGAGAGACAGTAATAATGTTTAATAATGTTTATTACGCAAATAAGTATACATGATACATATTTTTGTCAGGTCACTACAGAGGTGTTAAGTTATTGAATACATGTCATTTTCTCAGTGCGATCATTCGTGCGAAGTATTCTTCACTGGACTAGAATTCGTTGTCCAGAAACATTTTCTTCGTGTTAAGCTTAAATTTGTTTGGTACCGACTTGTTTAAAATTGGTTGGAATAGTAAGCTTGTGAATAGAAACTGGTTAGGAGTTTTCGATAATATGCGGAATGCGAATCCGGGTTCAAAACATGCGTATTAGGGTCATACCACTAAAAAACGACCGGTTCAGCTTGAAGGATGATCAAATTTCGAAAGTTTTCATGGAAGCAATAAGTATAAGTATTAGACAATTTTGAAGTAATACTTAAAATAATAGTTTTTATAGTGCAAAATAATAAATATGGCTAAATAGGTTCTTAATTGCGACTACTATCGTGTCTTGAAAGCATGAATAGCGTATGTACCGTTTCAATACACAATATCGACTGGTGTAAAGTTTCCTTTTCTTCATCTAGCACTGGTCTTAAAAAATAAAACTTTTTTCAGGATTTTCTTACAACATCACAGACCAAAAAATATTATCTCATATAACTCAGAACGACATGTATTGTTCAATTTTAAATCCCTCTATGCTGAGTATTTAAACAGGACAGGCCATATATATTTTTCTAAATTTGACACAGTAGAACATGATAGAAATAAAATCAAAAAAATATTGATGACAAATGTTGTAGCAGTAATTAATTTACAATAGGTGTACTGCAGTGAAGAACAATTTTTAATACAGTTTGCTTTTTTTCCTACTTTGTACTGTTTTATTGTGTTTATTAAGTTATTAACCTTCAAATACTGATTATGAAGGTTAAAATGCTATACATAAATAAAACAACACATCTAGAGCCCTTTTAGATGAAATAATAATTTTGGCCAGGTTTTCGGGTCAAATTCCCCACTGTGGGCCGTCTAAAGCGCGGTCCGGGTCCAGTTTTTTTTTACATGTCACATGACAGTTACCATAACATCGGAATTAGGGGTGTTTGAAACTGTATTTTTTGTGGCAGTAAATGTAATTTTGAGTAACACGTAAGAAAAAAAAATTCAATCTCAAGAAATGGTATTCAGGAAAAAAAGGAGCAATAGCCTAATGTTTTTGACACTTTTTTGCCGTTTTTCGACTTATTTTATAGTAACTTCCCTCTCTGTTGACATGTAGGTACATATATAAAACAGCACAATATTTATACTTCCACTAGATTTATGCTAGAAAGCAAATGTTTTAGAAATTGTTGTAGCTGGAAAGGTGGTATGACTGGGCCTTTAAGGGATCAATTATTTTAATAAGAGAAAACATGTGAAACTTACTTATTTTTCCACTGAGTTTTGACTGGAGTAGTATTGTAAGGTAACAAAGCAGTGGTATGTATACGTACAAAGAAAAATCACAAATTAATAATGCTTCATTTTATTGATAATAACGATAATATAAATAATAACATATTTTTTTCGGAATGTTTAACATTAAGGTCTGAATCCATTTACGCAGTTCACACGCTCTGGGAAATCGCATACGTTGATATCTGCATTGAAGAACAAACCTGGTGGGCACCAAATTTCAATGGGACGGCCATTGCTGCATTCGTAGAAGTATTGGCAGTTGGTCGGATGGGGATAGTAAGTTGGCATAGCCTCCCATTCTGGGCATTGGACGTCTGAAAGAAATATTTTGAATTTAACTATTGCTATTGAATTAGTTAAAAACTAATTTCGCCGCATTTTGAAAATTCCTTAGGTAGTTTATCGTTGAGATTTAAAACTTCAAGAAAATGCTTTACCATTCGTTACTAAAACTTCTAAAAATTAAACGAAAATAGTGTCAAATCTTTGTGCGATTTTGTAGCGTCTATAAGGAAAACCCTAAAAAATCAAGCCGTATAACAAACTCTATAACTTACAGTCGAAAACACAGAATTTACCCATTAGCACGAGTAGCATTCAGATTAAATGTATTATTGCAATTATGGCATGGCTGTAGGATGACTTAGCAAACTATCAAGTTTGAATGTCAGAATATCCGTCAAAGAACTGATTTCATTATTACTGAGGTGACAATCAGAAGAATATCTGAATTGACAATGAATAATTGACATGGCATTTCAATAGGCGTTTGTCAGGATATTACAATTATTGTAGCTAGAGGTCTCACAATTTTAGTAAAAAAATATCATCCAGAATATCGAAAAATAAAAATATTGAATCTAAATCCGCTCGAAAAAACCTGGACATTTAACTTTTAAACGCAAAAAAATCATGTGATAAGGTGATAACTTTATAACGTGGAGTAGAACAAGCTCTTCAAGGAAGCGTGTGGCAATTTTGGTCCAAAGTTTGATAGCTTTGAAGTTCAAGATTCAAGCTTGTATTTTAGTCTACTTATAAAATTATTTCGGGCGTTATTTCTTATTAAGGGTGTCAAAACTTGCAACATTTAGTTGTTCCATCCAAGCAGTCGTTACGTGTCATTAATTTGGAACCTCAGTTCACTGTCTATTATGCAGGTTCAACAAAGACAAAATCAATAATGTTGTACGTAGAAAGCAGTTACACCTGTCGTAGCGTTAACGGTTGTTTGAATGGAACTCATATTACCCAAGTAAAGGAAATAAAACATAATAAAGCGCTGCGATATAATTACGCATAACTTACCGGCGGCATAAGAGGAAGCAGCGAAGGCAAAGAGAACCAACAGAATTGTGACTATAAAACACAAAGAAAAATTAATCAAATATTAGCAATTGAAAATTATATTTTTACTTACATTTCATGATTGTTGGTTGTGTGTTTTTCAACGTTGTTGTTCACTGACTAATAAAATCTGATATACTTGCTATAAGCGTCGTAAGGATCATATATACCCATTGCTCCGGATATGAATAAGACTTTTGGTTGTCTGATCTACTGACGATCGGGTTTGAGATTCTGATTAAGGATTGTTGAGTACGACGATTTACAGATTAGGTTAAAAATAGACGGAGAGGTAACGCAAAGACGATATACATGCAAATGCTGACGTTTTAGCCAATGTAGTAGGTATATGGATAATGAGTTTAGCTAAAATTTTGATTTTTTAGTGAACCCTTGGTAGATGAAGAAGACATGCAGATGAGACGTCAAAATACCGTTTTCCTGATATCCTGGCGTTCTCTCCAAATAAATGAATCGATGCGACATTAAACTAATCATTAAGGGTCTAGAAATAACAACTCATTATGGTCTAGAATGTTTAACCACGACGGTTTTGTGACATTCGTATTCCTTAGAAAATTGGAAAAAACAAAAGAAAAACATTGAAAAGTCTGTGGAACAGAACCGAAGAGATTCCTAATTTGCTGTATGTTTAAACCATATTGATATAGTAGACATAAATAAAATAAATCGGCTAGAAAAGCTATTACTATGTGCATAAAAAATGAAATTAACCTTTTGTGCACAAGTTGTGTGTTTTCGTAAAGATAATTTCTTCGGTAATTGGGTGTTTTCCTAAAGTTTTAATGTAACCAAAAGTTTCAATGAATGCGGGGTGTTAAAAGAAATTAACTATTTGGCTATACCCATTAGGGTGGTTTGTATTTTTCAACATTTATTTTGTTTTCCCTTGGATTGAGATCGATGATTTGATAATATAAAAAAATAGCATTTTATTTTGTTTTACTGAAGAAATTTGCATACCACACTACCACAGGCATTAACATAATAAAAAAATATTTTACTAACTTTTAAGTAACGATATCAAATCATTTCATATATTTTCAGAGAAATAATTTTAAAAAATGCAATAATCTAAGATTACTGTTCAACAATGAACAAAATCTAGCAAATGATAACCGTTTCTAGTATGCTTTTTTCCATACAATCTGAATTGGAAGCCTGAATTCCGAATTGTGACCTAGTTGTTGACGAAAAAAAAACCAAAAATGGATTTCTTTTCCTAAAAACCTAGACACGTTCGGAATGTCTGCTTTCAGATTCAAATTGTAGGAAAAAAAGCATATTAGACAGAGTTTTCACTTGTCCGAGTTTGTTCTTTGTTCGTTGTTGGCTCAGATTATTGTATTTTTTTAACAAATTAAGAACTTTGAAATAAGTGTCCTGATACCTAGATTCAAAAGATAATGGATTATTTTCTTTTTAAATTAAGCTAATAACTGTGGTATGTAAATCTATTACGGTAAAACAGAACATATTTTTGTATTTTTAAGATAAACTTATTCTCGTCTTTGGGGCACAGGTTAATACGTATTAATCGATTTAAAATTTTACAAGAATTTAGTAGGGATATAGAGGAACAAATTGAGAGGTTTCCGCAGAAAAAGAATTCAAATTTTGTTTTACTATAGGATGAGTCGCTCTGGTCGGCACTGCATTTATCTTAAGAGAACGAAAAAGTATTTTCTATAAAAGTTGTTTCGCCCATCATTTTCTACAACGGAAAATTATTTTTATTTATACAGATGTTTTATTTTATTCAGGCGTGAAACAAAAATATAAATTTTTTAATGAAGTGCCGTGTAATAGATTGTTCCCATGTAAATAAAATAAGATATTCAATTGTTTGTCCAAACATTGACAATTGCGGACCTTTTTTTAAAAACCACGTAAATAGTACTTTTTTGCAGGTATTCTCCTAAAAACTTTGTCATACCTTTTTTTTTAAAAAACTACGTAAATACTACTTTGTTTGCAGGTATTCTCCTAAAAACTTTGTCATATATTAACTAGAGAACCATGCTAGATGCTGATGTCATGAACAATTAGATGCGCTATACAGGGTGATCGCAACATGCAGTAATTTTTTAACACTTTCAAATTACTTTTTCCTGAAATTTTTAAATGGAACACCCCGTATAAGCATTGCGAGCGATCTGTTGTATGCGAGTCGAATACGACGTTGTAGGTTTTGACGTAGGTTTTGACAGACTTTGATACTAGCGCGACAGTTCGAACGAACTGTCATTATTATACACCGCTAGTGTCATTATAATCATTGGCGTGTATCATGATGGGGATTATATAGTCATAGATACGTATGCAATGAACTTACTATATGTGAGTCGTAGATAAAAGCAATTATGAATTCAAAATTGATGTATTTGGCAGTTGATTACGTGTAGCGGTTGGTTATACGTGTGACAATGCTCTATGAATACGGGCGTAAGAGTAATATGCTATTATTGGCCCTGTGCTTACCCCGTGGAAGGGAGTTATGAAGTAGTTATAAAACGATCTAAGCGCCCGTAGCGGAGAAATACCGGCCAATACTATGTGCAGCACTGCACGGCGCATTGTGTTTTGTTCCGATATGTCTATATGTCAGAACTCGTTGGTATAAATAATCATAATGGGACACAAGTGTTGCGTTGGCAACTGTAATAATACAGGAAGAAATAATAACTAATGCAATATTGTAATAAATAATATAAATTTGACTTTATGCACTACAGATAACTGTAACATTATATTTTTATCGCATAATCGTATGACTGGTTCTCGCGTTGTTCTCCATTACTAATCGATTTTTAGATTATTTATACGATTTTGGGTTGGCGATTTATTGGGTTTATATGGACGGCGAAGTTGAAGCCGAGGTAGTATTTTAAATACTATTACAAATAGATTATTAACATACGATGGGTTGGGTTGGCGTTTTGTTGGGTTTCGATGAACAGCGAACATTATAACGGGAAACCATAATACAATTTATTGTTCAAAATCATCGATTATTAAAAATAATAATCGATTATTTCAAAAATCGATTATCTAATCCGGATGCGCTCATCACTACATGACATTATCAATGCTATTTATTACACACGCATACAGAGACACACACATACAGGGAAATAACTTAATAGGCGAACATCAATACGCATTCCAGAACAAGTCAGGTACAACTTCGGCGGTGCATGACCTCGTAACACACGTCACAAAAAAGAGCTGATAAAAAGAACAAGGTGGTCTTGCTGTTCATTGATATGAGGAAGGCGTTTGACACCGTAAGCAAAGACAGAATCCCGGAAAAATGAAAAACTTTGATATAACGAAAGAAAACCCTATATAGAGGAGCGACCACAAAAAGTTAAAGCAGCAGGATTGGAAAGCGACGTGGAATACCCAAAATATGGACTGCCACAAGGGTCACCAACACTCTATATATTGTACACAGGCGATATTAGCGATGTGCAACTGAACGGTAGACTTTTCGTATTCGCAGACATCATATGCAGCATATCATATGCGAGACGAGATATGAAAACACTACAAAACGAAATGGACGAGGACATGAAGAAATTGGAAACATGGAGCATCCATACTATCTTACCATAAACGAAGAGAAAACATACTCAACAACAATAAAAACCCCATTGCACTTAACATCCATTTGAACGGTTATCAAATTAAGCAAATATTACAAACAAAATATCTTGGTCTAACAATCACAGACAATATAAAGTGGGACGTCCACATAAACAAAATGCGATACAGAAATGCACTTGCCCTAGCACAATTCCGGAAGATCAGAACGCTTATACCAAAATCAACCAGACCATCTTCCTGCCAAACATAAATTACTTAGGAACGATCTGGGGTACAACTACACAGAAGAACTTAAACATACTACAGACACAACAAAACAAAGCCATACAGATACTATATAACTTCGATTATACAACGCCAACGAGTATTCTATACAAACAAACGGGAGAAATGACGATACGTGAGACTGCAGATGAACGACATAATATTGATTCACAAAATACAAAACAAACTAGTCAAAACAGACATGACACTAAAAGCCAGCTACGACATCCACAGCGTCAACACAAGACAACGCCACAAAATACCCACAGAGTAAGGTCATCAAAAACAAGATGAATATTACAACCAAATAATTCGCACTTCGAACGACATGCAAGATAAAGACAAAAAGCTAAATAACAAATAATTTAAGCAAAGAGTCCGAACCATTCTACTAGAGATGAGGACTTGAAGACAACCTAGCCATTAAAGACAACCAGACA
The DNA here is from genome assembly GCA_963966075.1 of Aphodius sticticus. Lineage (NCBI taxonomy): Eukaryota > Metazoa > Arthropoda > Insecta > Coleoptera > Scarabaeidae > Aphodius > Aphodius sticticus. The sequence goes on from OZ014506.1 coordinate 37,999,091, forward strand.
CCTTCAATCCATCATTTCCACGTTTGACAGAAACAGACGGCGAGTCATCTTGCATCTTTCTTTAATTTCATTGGGGGGGCAAACAAAGCAAAAGCGCCATAAGAGATCATGTATTTCCGGCTTTCTAAATTAGCTTAAAATAGACCAATTGGTACGAAAGTGATACAGCTTGGATTTTTTTCTGGGTGTGTGGACCTTATTGAATATGTTTTGAAGCTAATTTTGGAATATTTCACGGTGAGTATTATACAAAACGATGTTAAAAAGTGTCTTCAGAAAGTGAGGTTATGTTTGAAACGCGTGTTTTTTTCTGGTTTATTATGGAAAATATTCAAATCAGCGAGTATTTTAAACAACTAGGACATGCTTGTTGTTATCAAATTCAAATTACACATCGCCAATATTGACTTTGTTGTATGGTCCAAAAAACGAATTTTTTCTGCATCGATTTTTTAGAGACGATCCATTCTGGGATTTTACATTTGTTTGCAGTATCACAAAACAATTGTCTTACCTGAAATTTTATGTAAAGAAGCCTGAAGGCAAGGGAGTAGTCGAGGTAGATGAATAAATCAATAAAATAATGATTGTAAATTTAATAGATTTATTATTTAAAACATCTGAAATGTATGTAGAATATGAGTAGAATAATGTGTTAAGTACAATATTACACTTTATTTCCTGATTATATTTGACAGTTTTTGCACGAACGTCATGCAGGGCACTAGGGCTGTTCGAGCGCTCGCTTTTTTCGTACCGAACACAGGTCGGTTTGATTAACTGTCATTTTGTCACACTAAAATTATGTTCGATCATACCACTGCTTGGATACAACTAATGCTTTGACGTTTATTCAAGCCAATATGCTTGATTACAAGTAATCGCTCGCTATTGGTATTGAGACTCGGATTTTACCCAAACAAACGCGAGCCAACTCGAAAAACCGAGTGTTCGGTTCGGAAAGAAACGAGATTTACTTAGCTCGAAATTCGAGACTTGAAGTTTTAGATAACTCGAACAGCCCTACGTGGCACCCAATCGGGCTGGTCATCATTTCAAGCACTCTTCGAGCAGCTTTACCTTAAAATCACACATTATAAACAAATATTTCACATCTATATTTCATATAACTCTCCTGCAATAACATGCATACTGCAAACGCTCCAATGTTGTAGTTGGCCTTCAGAGAAGTTTAGATCTCTCTTAATGGCCTATAGCTATCGTTCCCTTCTAAATTGCGACAACAAACTGTTGGGAAAATTTCGCTTGAGGACTTTTGGTAATAATATGAAAGGAAATTTCCTTATCTCGATGGCTTTTCGACCTGCCGTTAGCCACGCTACAAATGTTGCCCGTTTTAAAACTAAAACTAAAGTAAAAACACGCGTTTGAAACATAACCTCATTCTCGAAGTCACTTTTTAACATCGTTTTGAGTAATATTCACCGTGAAATATTCCAAAATCACCTTCAAAACTCATTCAATAAGGTCCACACACCCAGAAAAAAATTCAAGCTGAATCACTTTCCCACCAAATGGTTTATTTTAAGCTGATTTAGAAAGCCAGAAATACATGATCTCTTATGGCGCTTTTGCTTTGTTTTCCCCCCAATGAACTTAAAGAGAGATGAAAGATGTCACGCCGTCTCTGTTTCTGTCAAACGTGGAAATGATGGATACCGCCAAGGTCTACAAAGAGAGAGGTTATCCAGCTTGCTATCTTTCCTATAGTCCACTTTAATATACCCCGCTCAGATCCCTATACGCGCTATTTTCGTGACGTCACTAGAGTCCCGGCTCACGTCGCATACATCGCTCGTTTAGCTTGTTCGAAGATACGTTTAATTATTGATAGCTCAGCTCGTTATAGTTTTTTTTAGTTACTTAGAAAGGTTGTTTTTGTTCGTGTTTAATCGTTATTCTGTGTTTATATTGTTATATTCAATAGTTGATAGTTTTACGTTATTACTTGTTTTAGTAGTGTAGTATTTTAAGAAGTAATTAAGTTAGTAAAGGTACGATATTAATTTATATTGGAAATTACTTTATTCTAAACCATTTATCAATTTTAGATGCCTATGGTTTGCTCCGTACCGGGTTGCCGTATGAGGTATAACATTTCAACAGTGATTGGATTAACAATATCGTATTTTACTTTTCCACGTGATCAAAGTTTAAGGCAGAACTCATCCACAATTGGGACATTACTCATACGAAGACCAGCAAGAGCACTCATACTCCCTTCCATCCTAGATAAGTCATTTATATTTTGGCGGCCTAATGAAACCGTCGGAAGAATTTAAACGCTTGTTTAATAAAAGGAATAGCGAATTCAAAAGCTTATGGGGGATGGGATTAATAATTCGAAAAGAATTAGCCGTAAATTAAGAAGAGCAATTAAAACAAGATCCAAATATCGATACCATAGTTTTGAAAGCTTTTGTCGAGCAAAGAATATATGTACGAATAATTTTTTTAAATTTTACTTATCAACAGCAAAAACAATCTAAATATTTAAAACGAAGAGTAGAAAGCAGAGTAAAAAAGATGAGGAAAATTGTAGATACAATAAAGCTTCTTACTGATTTTTTATTTTTTCTTTGTACGTATGTTCTAACCAAATATTGTAATCAGGACAAGCCAATGAGTGGTTTAATGAGCAAGTTGTACCAATCCTACCAATATTGATTTAGTTACTGTTTTTCTATTTATTTATCTGTAGAGTCGGTAAACGAAACATTCGACTCCAATTCCTGCTAATTTTAGTGTTTCAACCCCAATTTGCACGGTTGCAAAAATATGTGGTTGCCGTTATGCCACCTTTGACTCCAGCTGTTGATAACTTTTGTAGGTTGACTCCACTGACTGAATATCTGCTCAATTTTTATTCCAACTGCAGAGCCCTGGTTTAGCACTACACATTTCTTTAATCGGAGATACATTACATTATAATGTAGTTACTCAGCATTATTAACAAATTATTGAAATAGCATGTTGTGATAATCACATTCTTCATTTTTTTTCATCCTAATCATTTAAAAATGATCACAATAAAGATGCATTTATTTTTGCAATATAATTATGCACCTACCTAACCTAAATCATACAACGAAATAAGCATTCAAATTGGTGGCAGCGCGACTCTAGTGACGTCACGATCTCCCTTTACCCCTAAAACTCGGAAATCCCGTACTTGGATAACCTTACTACTTTATAGACCTTGGGATACCGCTAGCCCGAGGACGATATTCTCGTCACCCGAGGTGACGACAGAAGGAGCAACGAGGAACATGAGGTACAACGTTTTTTATACTATGTGCTCATTATCCCAAAATGCTTTATACTAGAACGAATAAAGTTATTATTATTATTATTGTTATTATTAGTCGGTCTACAGAAAAATTGGTAATGTTGGCAATACTGCATTTACGCCTTGTGGACATACTACCGCCAACCCAAATGTTATAGAAGAAGCCATTTCGAACCTATTTAATTAGATTTATTCATATACAAAGTAACAGGTATACCATTGCTCTTTGGAGAAAAGCACATAGCGGGTGACCCACAGCATAGGTACTCCCGTTTATTTTTTTTGTTTATTAAGCTGGACAAATGAAATTTGGGAAAGTGTTAATAGACAAAAAAATGCCATTCTTTGGGATACTCTTGAAGTTAATGTTACTTCCGGTTTGTCAGGAAATGACGTCATCATTGAAATTTTAAATGGCACCCTATATTCTTTGTGTGATATTTTCAATCAGGATGATTGGTATTGGGACATCTTTGTGAGACACCCTGTATTGTCCTGATGTTTCGAATTTCCATGAAAAGCCATTGTCTTGAATACCTCTGGATGCTTATGAACTGATCCATCGTCCCGCCCAGTATTGACTTGGGATAATGGTATACCCTTAATATGCTACAGCTAAAATGATTTTCTTTACGTTTGTCCAAAATGTAAGTAAGTATTTCATAATTGTCGCAAATTCATAATAATATGCACTTTTTAATTGAGTGGAAAAGTACTTTTCTTTTTCGATAGTCAAGAAAGATAATGTTTTTCCATTTTCTTGAGATGAGCAAAAATGCAAACTTTTGATTGACATCTGTCAACTGTGGCTTATGTGTTTATGGTCATTTAAAACTTCGTATTTTACTTTATTGTCTTATAAGAATAATACATAGGCACTTAATAATAACATATGATAATGCAATACAATAACAGTTTATAGTTTATAGTTTATAATAACAATTGTTATAGTCAATCGAGAACATCAATCATATCACAACATAAATTGTGAACATCTTGGTACATTTGCAATATGGTCGCATACGTCTTTATCCTGGTTAAAAACTAGACCGTCTGGACATTCTAGCATAATTGGTGTTCCTTGGTTGCATTCGTAAAACTTGTCACAGTCAGTCTCATGTGGGAAATAAGATGGGTACTCTTCATAAGATGGACAAGTAAAAGAAGGTTCTGTAAAAAAGAATAATGTTAATAAATTAAATTTTAAGGTGCTCCTAATCATAATTTAATTTCCTAATTAGTTGAACGTTCATACTAAAAGTCCAGTCTATCAGTGTTTGTTGAACGGAATATATATGTTACCGGCGAAATTAGTTCAATAGTTTCGATAGTTTCAAACTAATTTCGATTAACGGTTTTGACATGTACCATAATGTCTGACTTTTTTCCGGAAATAACGTAATCTTTAAAATTGTGAGCTCTAAATACTTTGCTTTTGTAATTTCAATAGGGATATAATATTCTAAACATAAGACATATCGATTAACAATTTTCACGGTTTCCGGTTTTTCCTGAAATGACGTCATATTTGACATTTTAACTTTGCTTTCGATATTTTCAATCGGGCTGATATTTGAAACTCAAAAATTATCACTGGTAATTTTTAGGATTCCGGTTTTTCTAGAAATGACGGTATCGTTACTGCAGGCTATACTTAGCTTACAATACTTTCAATCGCGATATTCTAAACAGAAAACATATTGATTGTTCATTTTTGCTGCTTCCGAGTTTTCCGGAAATGACCCATCTATATTTTGCGCCACGCTATATTTTGTTTGCTATATTTTTAATTGTTATGACATAGAATAGAATAAAAAGTACAGAATGCTCAACCAAATCTTGAAACTGCATTGGGAAAGCAGAGCAGTACAGTATCATACTATTCAATACTATTGACGTATGATACTGCCGTCACTAACGTCACTAAATAATGAGAATGAAAGGTAATCTATAATGTTAGCTACAACGTGTACTAAAATTTCAAAATTTCGGTTCTGATTCACTCCCTTCAAAGACGTTAAATAAGTTTCACACGAAAGTTACTTGGTTTTAAAAGAGTCATCCCATAATAAGTGACACAACCAGTTTTCCTATGCTGTTTCTAAAGCTGGTGGCATCTTCCTGATGTCTTTAACTGTGCGTGTAATAGTAATTATTACCATATTTTATTTCGTCGTTGCTTATCGTAGAATTCTCTAATATGTCCATTCCTCGCTCTATATTTTTAATCATTCTTGCACGTTCACGCAGTAAATTTCAAAATAATATTTTCGCGTTTTTTATCAATTTGTTATTTTTTTTATTCTTGTAGTGTGAAAACATTGCGCTCCTTACATTGATCTACTATGATACCACTAAATACACTTTACATATTTTACACTGCCTTTTTAACACTCTATACATTTAGCAACAATTTGTAATTCAGTGTTTGTTAGTATAATAATGGTAGATATTTTTTATTTCATCGTCGCTGTTGAGCGTAAATTCGGCAAATTTATAGCATTTTATTAAGTTTCGTCGAGCACACAGGGTAGTGATCGTGGCTGATGTAAAAGATCTGTAGAAAATGTCACGACTTAAGAGACCATAAAGAAATTTATTATTCTAATAAAAACTATTGTACATACATTTTATTATAGATTCAGATGGACTAGATTTATGAGAAGTAAATTATTTCAGCATGCTGGACGGGAAGTCTGACGAACTCCTCTATTGGGTGATGGCTCTATATTTTTTATAACCTTTAAGAATTTTTGGAGTGATGACACAACAGACTGTAACGACGTTCAGGGGTACTGCAATTAATATAACAAATACATAATTATAACAATAATAAGTAACAATCTTTATTGTTATTTATATTGCTTTATGTAGAACTGTATCAAATTTATCATTACTAGCAGTACGCCAAAGACATATGGTAGGTGAAATTACAGAGAAGACGCGCAAAAAAAATTCACAGTACCTTTACGAAAACTTCCTTTAACGATTCTTATTTATTTGCATATCTAAAGCGAACTAAAAATAAATAATTAACTTACCTGAGTATGTGCTAGCTACGAGAGCCAAAAATGTCAAAACAAGCGCGTCTAAAAATAATAAAAAGAATAGATTATCAGCGACGATTAAAAACACAATCACCGTTTAGCTCAACTTACATTTCATATTGGAAGTGGTGTATTTATTGTTCTGTTCAACAAAAGTGTTCGCGAACTTATGACCTGATTAGCGAATAGCGATCCTTTTATAAGAGCTTTTATCTTGACATCAATTCAAAGATATTATTTTTTTAGCATCTTGGGTCGATGGCGTCTAAAATAAATACTCAGCTAAGAATAATCAGGTGTTCGTCTGTTATTTGTTTAAATCATTGATAATGTTGCTGGTACTCGTTAATTCTATATTGGGAAATTGCCAAGATAGCACGGGGTTAGAGTTACAAAAAATTGCAATCAGAATAGATTTGTTTACTGATCATGAATCACAAACACCTTATGTTAGCTCATGTTGCGGCAATTGCAGTCAATAAACATTTGTCACTAACATTATAAACAAAACCCCGTAAGTAAGGAAACAAACACACGTATAGATGGCTAAATTTTGGATTAAGATAGTAATCAAATTCTGAGAATTTATACGATTTCCTTACGTAAAACACTGTGTAAGTTAAGTAAATACTATATACTTAATAGATAGCCATAAATTCGTGTTTCTCACTTACAAAACTTGCCAAAGCACACAGTTATAAAATATCAGCAAAATAAAAGTTACAATAAAAGTTAAAATACAAAGCATTGCACCCCAACTCAGTTCTGCTGTTTTTTAGGTTGCTAATTTCTATGTGTGTATTGCGGATTTGCTAAACTGCAGTAAAGATGTTAGTTACATACATTAGGGTGGTTTAAATTTCAAGAAAATTCTGGAGTCTATGGTGCATAGTACGGGTAAGTTCCTATCGATTAATATAAGCGTATTAAATTTTAAAATCGGCCAACATCTACTCTTCGTGCAGAACCATTAAAGTTTTGAAACTTTTGCAAAAATGTATTTTCTTTAAGGTTTCTTTCAAGGGTTACATACCTCCAATCCTTAGAAACTAGAAAAGGAATAAAGAAACAATTAGTCCACTTGAAACATTTTACAGAACAACATTTACCTACTTTAAAGAAAGTAAAAGTTTTTTTTTTAATTTAGCAAAAATTACTTATATATGACATTTTATTGCCAACTTCGAACGAGAAATCGTCTAATGTTGTAGTAAACTTAAGTGATCTACTAATTAACTTTTGTATTAAATATACGATTAATCTGCTCTTCCAATTTCGTACTGTATGCCTGCCTTCTTCTGTAAATTTTGTTTTTTTAATAAAAAGAAACGGTTCTAACAAATATAGTCCAGTCATTCTAGATTTTTGATATACGTTGTATTAAGAAGATTAAATGCAGTTGATGAAACTGATACCAGTCGATAGCTTGGTTCCAGTAGTAACATATTAAAATGTTTAGAGTCATAGTTAATAGGAAAATATGTAATTAATTAAAAACCATTGAACAGTTGTGCCTGTCAGACTTTAATCCTTCATTCCTTGAATCTCACTCACTTAATCGCTACAATGGTAGCGGACAAAATTTACTATCAACATGATTCTGGAACGTATACGAGAAAATCAACTGTTAATTTAGTATAATTAATTTTAACTAATTTTTGGCGATTTCACGTCAACCGATCGTTTGAGATTAGAACGGAAATTTCTAATGTCTACCGACAATCATCAAACAATCGTTTGACATTAGAACGGAAATTTCAACTATCATGACGTAAAATCGCAAAAGAAATACTTCAATAAATTACATATACCCGAATCCTTTTGATGGAAGATATAAAGTAAAGAATAATTGAATATATGTACCCGTATTTCAGACCAAACATGTATAATTGTTGTTTTATAAAAATAAAGTGATTACAGTGAAAAAGGGGAAATGCTATTTTGTTTTCTTTATAACTTATTAAGTTTTGTTGCTATAGCAACCAACTGTGTTTTGCCACGTTAATTAAATAAATTAAAATTCTGCGTTATATTTCGGAAATTAGAACTGGTATTATTAAATTCTTTTAGCAAGATTTTCTTGTGTAGCTTTACTTGAATTTCTATTATATGTATTTCTATTATATGTCATAGTACATATAACCAAGAAAAAAGCTTCGAATCGGTTATTTCATCCATACTATCTATTTTTATTACTTATTTCCCTTTAAATGTTTTCACCAATTAGATGATATTTTATATATAATCGTGCCACTATGATAGAAATACGAATCTAATTATTCTATTTCACTGCAATTATATTGTTTTCGATTTTGTGCACCACAGTAATATTTATGTTGCAGAATTGATGCAGATAACAAAGATAATATAGTTTTTGTTTTAATATTGCTAATATGGTTGCAAAATACGACTCTCTATTAGAAATAGTACGGCATGTGTCAAAATTAATAAGATTTGGTGAATATGAGTATGAATATTGTTGGTACAATAAATATCCATACATTTTATAATTTATCGGTATATTTTACTAATGAATATTTTATATATAACCGACTATTTATATTAGAATATTATCAGTAGATGTTACTACACAATGAAAATATGTAGTCCCAAACATGAAATGTAAACGGTTATTATTGCCATATAAATTTATTTTAATTAGTACTCACACAATTATTCTTTTCAGTGTTTATATGCATCATAGCTTAGTGTTGGTAACTGCGGCACTTTTACTTAGTGCCTATCCATGGAATATAATACTTAACTGGATATTAGTAACTTAAATATCTTTATTTACAGTGCCAATGTGTGAAATACTGAATAACATTTGCTTTGTCAAGGAAATGGATTCATGTGGCTCCATACTATATTGTCAAGGTGTGCTGAGGGTTTAAGTTGCTAACAAGTCATATCTCATAATGATCTATTATACATCGAATAAATATCAATTTATAATCAGATCTCATAAAGTTCCTCACTAATTGGCAACATCAGAAGTCTATCAAAAAGTCAATCAGAAGTCTAATGTATATCATCTACATCCACATATCCTCCCGTATTGTGTCCTGCCATATTTGTTTTTCATTTTTTTATTCGTATATTAGTAATTTTGTTCAATAATCCACTACAAAATAATAATAAAAACAAAATAATAATGAATAATAATAATCTACTAAATAATAGAATATACTATAGTCTACTATAACAGGTGTAAATTAAAGTGTAAAAGTATTCTAGGTTTTAGAAACGCTTTTGAAAAAATGAGGTCAAATTGCAAATTATACAAGCTGATTTGCCTATCACGGATATACCCACTTAAACTAAAAGTTGTACTTGTGTGAGATAGGAAAAATGCGACAACATATGTACACTTAATATTATTAAAACTTATTTAATCAGCTAGATCATTCACGATAATACATTTTCTACCGGATGAGCACTTTTAAAATATGTATTGCATTATTGGCCTTTTTTTGATCAGATTTTCTTCGTCAAAGGCAATATGATAACATGAACAAATCATGTTCCAAGAAAATGATAATAATCATTAAAGAACTGTTGTATTGCATCTACCAATAAAATTATTTCGCATAACAAGTTTTGGAACTGTTATGTGATACTAGAGATATTAAAACACTTAGGATAAAACTATGAAACATTATCATAATATATGATACCCACATTATGGCACCATGATTATGCCGAAAATTAAAATATGAATATGAATACAATATCGTTAGTATTTTTCCTTTTTTCTTTATTTTCTTGGAATTTTTTATTTAAATGACTTTCATTTTCTAAAAACGAACGTCTCATTTGTTATCGTCATCGAGAAAAATATTGAGGTATGATAATGTATATTGACATCGTTAAGAAACGGGAGATATTTGATCCTGGTTTAAAAAACTGCCGAAATCTTATATGCCTTCGAAGTTTGCTCATAAAAATGTCGCGATGCAAAGCAGAAACCTAGGTAACACTGAATTTAATAATGGAAAAATAAATCAAAATGGAGGAATCCTATGAAACCCTTCCGACCACGCTATAAAATATCTTGGTCTACATCAGGATCAACATATAACCTGGAACCAATATATCAAAATTAACTTTAATGAAGTTAAACTACGATCATAATTTGCAAAGAAATGAAATAGTGAATTAAAACATGTAGCAAATGCTGTGTTCATTAATGTATAATATCTACTTATTAGTGATTTTTCAAAATTTAATTTGTATTCAGTTTTTCCATTTCCTATCATCAGTCACGCTACCAGAATAAACAGAAGTAGCCGAAAAGTGAACATATTTTAGTTAGGGCAATCGTATCCAATAAAATTACCACAAAACTAGTAAGAAAATTATCTTCACCCGTGCTGAAGTCAAAATACCCCCCACCGTAAAATACCGGACAGACGGACATAGCTAAATCGATTCAGTTTTCAATTCTGATCAAATCCATATACAGGATGTCTCACGGAACTGGTACAGAAGTTTCTCATGTTCTACTATTTCTGGAAACTTGAAATTTTGCAACTAGAATTTACCCGATCTGAGTTCTTCAGCTAAAATATTCTCAAGTTAACTGTCACGTCCGGTCACCGGAAGTCGGTATCAAATTTGTTATTTTAAATGGAATGATACAATTTTTATTTAATTTTTGGTTTCTAAGTATCAAAATACATCATTTTTGATAATGTTTCCCTATGCTTAAATGTCACCTATTTTTGAGCTTTTTTGATTTTGCTAATTTTTTGACCGAAGAAATAAAAGTCTAATAGTGTTAGATCTGGTGAGCTTGGTGCCCACCGCCAGCGTCCCCTATTTTCGAACCACCTATCGTCAAACATCTGATTAAGTTGAATGGATACCACATGCGAAGAATGTGCCGGTGCACCGTCCATTTGACAAAAGCAGTTACGTAAAATATGGAGGGGAAGAATTTCGCAAAAAAATGTTCACGCATCCACGCAAAATTTCTAAACATCTATCACTATTTAAATTTTCCTATCTAATTTTGTCCCCCATTATTAACTGGGAGTATTCAAATGGTTTTAAAGAAAAAGTGACAATATCTCAAAAACTATTAAAGATAGATATAGGAAACTCTAATATTGATTCATAGGGAATAAGATTTCCTATCATGGCGTATCGGTATACAGGGTGTTGCATTTGAAAAAAATGAGTTTTTTACGTTTGAAAATTCAATTATTGTGTTGTAAATTTTGAACACCCTGTATAAGATATCATGATGAACTAAAGATCGTCTTATTTGGTTATGTTTCTACTTTTGGACCACCAATCATGAAACTTCTAGTTTTTATAATAACCGAGATATTCAATTTTAAACGTAACCCCGAAAATCACCAAAAAATTAGTAAAATAAAAAAACTCAAAAAATTATCAAAAATGATGTATTTTAAAACGTAGAAACCAAACATAAAATAAATATAATATTGTTGCGAAGTATAGTTTAATTGCATTGTACAATTGAGGTCAGGTCATGCAACCCATCCGACTGCAGACAGTTGCTTGTCCAGAAATGCAGACGTCAGGCTTTTCATATCGGAACAAAGACATTCCTTTGTGGCACGCGTTCAAAGCGTGCAAATTAACTTTGATTTATATCAAAGGCCGTGTGCAACCAAAAATCCTAACTCAGGATTTTTGTGGGCTCAAAACAGGTCATGACGTCTTGCCAAATTCAATATAAAAGCCACGGCAAAGGATGGGAATGGAATCAGTAGTTTGCAGCACCTACTTGTAGTGTAGCGCGACTATTGTATTTTAGATATCAGCTGTAGTATTGGAATTCTGCATGGTCAGCAATACACGAACAATGTAAACAACACTGCGACTTATTTATTTATACATCTCCACCCTGACCTACCTTCTTGCCCCCATTAAGAGCTACGTAACATGGTGGAGGCGCAAAATGGTCCCAAGGAAGATTGGGAACGGCTCATTTTGGTCAGGGTGGAAACATCTGAGAAAATCCAGCGCGACGAAGAAGAAGCATGGCTGAAGCGACTCGGAGACAAGACGAATTGGGTTGGCGGTCAATCTGCAGGGAGGTTTGGTAAAATTTCTCACTCCCCCAGTGAGAAATATGCCGTTCCAAGGACAACAACCGCATAGATGGATAGCGTTAGAGTCAAACAACGCTCAACTCTTCGTCTTAGAATTAAGTTAGTACCTAGTGTGTTTATTTGTGTAGTTTAATTGTTGAAGGTTGATGCCATCACTGTAAGGAAGAATATGCATTTGCCCGTTCTCACTTCGATGGATGCAGCTGGCTGGTCCGGGATCACGAAGAGAGAAATACACGGATGGTGGTCATCTACAAGAAGCAGTCGACACATGACGAAACGGGGTACCATACCGGCATAATTGAGTTATATGCGAGTTTTAGGGTTGCCGATACCGCCAGAAGAAGCTGGCGATGTAGACTGGAGGGGATTTGGCGCTACGGATTCTACCGAACCACCCCGCACGGGACAAGGGATGTCTCGACCAGTCTGAGAAAAAACAAACAAATCGACTAGAGAGGAACGGTCCTATGGATTCTACCAAACCACCTCGGACGGGACAAGGGGTCCCGACTAGTCCAAGTAGAAGTAGAAGGAGCAGAAGAATTAGGAGAATTCTGAGAGGCAACAGGAGATGATTCTGAAACACGAATCTGGGTACACGGTCAAAGCCGACCGTAATGGTATCTCTCACGTAGATGACCATCGCAATCCTAGAAGAAAAAGGTTAGCAGGAGGACCCAAGAACCAGACGGAGACGGATGAGAACGGGGCAAATCGCATACGATACTGGCACGACGACATTGAACTTTTTTCTATGGATGTTTTTTTTTGTATTGTTATTTCTTATGTTAGGCAAATAAAATTATAAGTGGTGCGTTCTTTCCTATCCCGCTCCGTGGCTGTACAATTTTTGTCTATCTCTTTTCATTGCTCTGGGTCGAGCAATTGTTTGCGAGGAGGGTTGTTGCGAAGTATAGTTTAATTGCATTGTACAATTGAGGTCAGGTCATGCAACCCATCCGACTGCAGACAGTTGCTTGTCCAGAAATGCAGACGTCAGGCTTTTCATATCGGAACAAAGACATTCCTTTGTGGCACGCGTTCAAAGCGTGCAAATTAACTTTGATTTATATCAAAGGCCGTGTGCAACCAAAAATCCTAACTCAGGATTTTTGGGGGCTCAAAACAGGTCATGACGTCTTGCCAAATTCAATATAAAAGCCACGGCAAACTTGATACCGACTTCCGCTGACCGGACGTGACAGTTAACTTGAGAATATTTTAGCTGAAGAACTCAGATCGAGTAAATTCTAGTTCCAAAATTTCCAGAAATAGTAGAACATGAGAAACTTCAAATGTACCAGTTCCGTGGGACAGCCTGTATATTAGGGATGGGCATTCTCGGTCATTTCAGTGAGCCGGATCAGTCGAACCGGATCACTAAAATGACCCGTTCAAACAGACCCGTTCAAAATGAACGACTTTCATATGGACCGACCGAGCAACCGAACCGTTCCAAATTAACGTATTTCATATAGGTTATAGACGGATCTAGTGAACGAACCCTTCAAAAAGAACGAGACACACGACGCGCGCATTGCTGGTATCTTCGTTCAGCCATCGCAGCGGCCCTATGTGGCAGGCGGGTCATTTTTACGAATATAACGACGCGCGACGGCCTAACTCCTGCGAATATTGTTTTTCTTTGTCAGAACTGGAATTTTCTGATTTAACTTAGTTTTTCTTGTAATTTATGCTGATAGAAATTACCTCTATTCAGTAACAAAAACAAAATAGATCCTATAAAAATGCTACTAAGGCTAATAAATCAATGGTATTTGCATATATATAATTTAAAGTAATTAAATCTAATTTTGATCTTTTAGCGATTTTCTAAAGCTGATTTTATGGAATTTATACAATACTTTACAATAAGTTCTGTATGGTTAACTAAATAAATCGTTCAATTTTACCGCAAAAATCTCATATCTTTCATTCTGCTTTTTATGCTTTTTATATTTTTCCTTGTTTTCTCAAACTTTCATTATGTTTAATAAATTATATTTATTGAAATGAAATGCATCCTTCCAATCAAAACATACCGCCCTCTAGAACTGTCAGTGTCAAATTACATAAATTGTTATATAACCTAAAAAGACATCGGCAAAGAAAAATCTATGTAGACGACGGACGCTAGAAGAATACGATCGACGAAAAAATTTTGTAACGAACTCGCATATTAAACGGCGATTAATGATCTCGACAATTAACGCGCTCGCTAATCGCTCGCGCGTTAAACAGTCTCGATCATTAATCGCTCTTTTTAATATACTTGTTGGTTAAATAACTATTAACAGATACATAAATGTCTTTTGTCTCTAAACTTCTGGCTTTAAATAACGTAAAGAATAAAATAACATAACAAAATTCTTTAAATAATTGTATCAATCAAACTCTTAAAATATTTGTTTAATCTGTGGCTAAATTTAAATAATGCGATCGCGTCCAAGGTTTCATCACTTAATTTAGAACGCAAATGATTACAAAAGTAACCCGATGACGAAAACACTCGCTCTGACTCCACACTGCTCGGAGGCATACACCTTAAGCTATTGTATGCCATTTGAAGGTATTTTCCTCTTGATACGCCGTTTTCACATAAGGCCATTTCAATTTTTACCAGTGTTTCCATGGTCGATCGAATTGACAAATTTTGACAGTCAGAAGTGGTCAGATTCTACGAGCCGCATGGTGGGAGGGGTTCGATTCGTCGATCATTACACCCGAATTCACCCAGTTGTAGCCGACGGATATGGCCCGCCGCGTGGTGCGTTCGTGGTAACCGTCACACCACCGTTACGCGCGCGCTTTTTGAATAATAACTGACTTAATTTATTCTAAATACGACACAGAAACTAAGAAAAGTGATTTATATTTTGTTATAAAACAATACCGAAAATCCCGGTTTTCATAAATCCAATCCCGGTATTTTGAAATATTCGTTTTAGTCCGGGATCCCGGTATTATCGAAAGTCGGGATCCCGGTTTGCGACTCCTAAATAATACTAGTAGATTCAGAAAAACGTTGTCAACATATCAAAATGTTTACTGGATCGTTGGATATTATTATTGAAATTAATTAAATACTATCAATAATTAAAAAATTAATTATGAAATCTTAGCATCAATATCTCCGAAAGTATTAAGCATAGTAGAACAAATTATACACCATATTAAAGACGAAAGATGAGGGTACATGATAAACAAAATCTTAAAAATATTGAAAGATGTAGGTTTAGGAGAAGGTTAAAAACGGGTTTTCAGAACCGAGACATGTTAATATCTATTCTGTAAAATCAACTGTCATCAGCAAACTGTATTTTTTTGACAGAATAGGTATTGACTATATAGGTTCTCAAAGCCCGGTTTTTTACCTTCTGCCAAACCTACACTATTTTTAAGTAATTCTTTGTGTATCATGGAAATCATGCAAACATAGGTGGACATTTTTTACGAATGTTTCATCACTGATAGTTTTTCATTAATTTCAATAAGAATATCATCAAAGATTCAGTAAACATTTTGATATGATGTTCAGGACATTTTTCTGAATCTGAATCTATTGGTATTTGTCTACCCTAATCTAAAATGACAAAAAAAGACACGTGGTTTTACTTTTTAATGCCAATAATCCTTACTTTTGCTCTTCCCATTCCATATTGTCGCATCACTTCACCCCCTCCCAGTTCATGGTGAGTCAAATCCTCATAAAATGTTCCCTTTTCAACTCCTTACCTGGGTTTTTGAACAATGCTAAAACTTAGATAGAAATAGCCCAAGCAAGTAACATAACGTACGTTCCTTTGTTTTGAGATTCAGTTTATCAAGAGGCTAAGCAACCAAAGATACAGCATGTCTTTAAATTCGCTTCGCAGCTGAATGTTCAGGTGTTTGCATTCATACTATATGTAAGAGTAAACTTTGAACCTTTGCTAATGATAAAAAATACTCAATTCTGTCGAGTCTACATGACAGAATTTATGAATATTTGTCATGTATTTGTGATGAGCTATTGGACCTAGGACAGATGAGAGTTCAGTTGGTGAGAGCATTGTGCTAACGACACACAGGTCCCTTGTTCAAATCCAGGTTGTGGCTGTAATTTTTAATTTATTTAAAAATTTACATCCCACCTGTATATCACAATTTTCTATACATTTGATTAATTTTATT
Organism: Aphodius sticticus; assembly: GCA_963966075.1. Classification (NCBI taxonomy): domain Eukaryota; kingdom Metazoa; phylum Arthropoda; class Insecta; order Coleoptera; family Scarabaeidae; genus Aphodius; species Aphodius sticticus. The sequence continues at coordinate 38,015,710 of OZ014506.1, forward strand.
ATTGTTGTATTACCATCGGGACCAAACGAGTATGGCGGTTTGATCTCTATTTTATCTCTATCGAATGTACTTTTTGCGGTTATGTGATATTCAATTAGTTTTTTCTTGCATCTTTCATTTGCGAGCAAGATTTCAGCGTCAAATGTAGTAAGTTTCTCAAATCGCCTCACTTATGGTCAAGTGTCAAAATTTAAATACTTATCCAAAATCAAAATCTACCACAGCATAGCTTCCGAGAAATAAACTTTTTTAGAGGTGCATTAATGTATTTATACAAAAAGCTTTAGTTACACAACAAATTAAAATTAAGTTAATTGTTAGTAAACAATTCTTATTCATAAATTTGCTTCATTGTCTATGTCTAACACTAAAAAAAAACAAACAAGAAACGCACGCTTTAGAAAGCAGTTATCAGAAGCTTGGAAACAATATAAATATCTAACTCATTGGCTAATGGACGTTTGGCATTGTAAAAATTTATATTACGAGGGCATATGCATATTCTGTTTTGTGACTAACGTTGCTGTTATTTTGTAAAAAATACTACGCAGAAAAATAGCTGACATTGTTAGAAATGAGTGATAACGACATGGAACTAGGTTACATATATAAGGTTGAAGAATCCTCTGCATTTCAAATCCTTCTATTACGTTTAAAGTGCATGTGTATTTATATCATATATCTTCCAATATCACATTAATATTAACAATGAAAGGTAACCACTGCGAAACATATGACATTATTTACATGTAATATAATTATATGTTATTTTAGTTTTAGTAGCGTTTGGTATACTTGGTCTCATCTCAATATCAAGACAGGCACCTAGTAAGTACCTAATTATCTATAAATTTCTTATTTGCTATATTACAATAACGTCTAATTAAAATTTGTGCAATTAATTATCACTTATAACTTATAACATAGACATCAACAGTCTTATGTTTTATGTTTTTTGTAGTTTCTTTTGGAGATATGTGGTTGTTATTTGGTCCAAACTCTTTTTATCTCAGTCATCAAAATAATATTTAGATTGCTAGCTGCATCAAACTTAATTATTAGTATTCTTCCTGAGTCTTCCTGTAGTAGCGCTATAACTATCGCCTAACACTCACTCAAATCTTCACTAGCAATGACTGTTTCGAAATGTTACCTGCGAGACGTAGTTATAATGTCCAATACCTCACGTTGGTGTGTAATTGTTGCTTATCAGAATCTTTGGGAGTGCCAAACATTGGAAATGTTCGTCAGACAACAAAAATAGCAAAACTCACATTGCGATTAGATTAAGTATTGTAATGGCAATAATAGGCAAAAGCAGTGGCAAAACCAGTTTACAAACAGTGCTTTTGTAACAAACCAGATAAAGTGTCAAAGGTATTTATAATGCAGTTATCATATCAACATATTTGGTCTATCACAAAAACCCTAGTTGTAAACTGGTTTTGTAAACTGCTCGAACAAATCTATTATAAGAGACCACACAAAAGAGCTTTGTGCAACTTGAGAAATGACAAATGACAAACAACAACAACGTCTGGAGAAACAACAAAACCTAGTCCGAAGACTGAAGACAACCCTGCGACTGCAAGGCCTTTACAATGGTTGTTGCGAGACTCTAGGGGATTACGTTGGGGCCAGGCCCGCCGTAAGCGGGTGTGCAAGGGGTGCACCGCACGCGGGCGGCACCTTCAAGGGGGCGGCACTTTCAAGGGGGCGACAAATGTAAGAATGTCACCATTTTCAAACTCATTTTCATCCGTAGAGCATTTCATTTATAAAATGTTTTTTTCTTTAGTTATGCGTTCCTCTACAACGCCAATAAATGTATGATAACAGTCTGCCACCTATTGGCTTCTAAACGTATTGCTAAAAACATTTTCAGTAGAGGCTAGTAGATGGCGGGTATAACTGGGGGGATGACGGGAAAAATACGGCGTTGCAGTTCTATGCACATGGGAATCCCAACGTTTCCCGTATTGCAAAGAAACTGATTACTTCCTTAGGTCGCTCGTTGACTGTTGTCGATCTGTCTGTGTACGATATTAACTGTTTTGGTGGAAACATTGCTGCAGATATGGTAAGTACGTTATGTAATTATTTAATGATTAATGTGTATTATTTATACAACGGTAATTATAGTACCATAAAAATAGTACATTTCTAAAGTTGCTACTGTCGCAAACAAACCCCCTGTTCGATTTAAATGATATTTGTTTGTGTTTTCTCAGTTTTACTTTGTTAATTCACGCTAATTCTCCGGATACTACAGTAGAAACTTTTATTTAAATTTGTATTGATTATGTTAAACGACAAATGTGTATATTTAAAATTTGATTGCTACATTTCCAAACACATCAATAGTCCTGAGAATATTGCTTACTATGCCGGTTTCGGTGGCATCTGGTGAAAGATCCTTTTCAAAGTTGAAAATTATAAAAAATTATTTACGCTCAACTATGCACCAGGACAGGCTTAATAATTTATCTATTGTTTCAATAGAACACGAAGTCTTGGATAGTTTGGATACATCAGAATTAATAGCAGATTTCGCAAGTTTAAAATCAAGAAAAGTTCAGTTCCTATAGACAGTTTAGTTTTGTTTTTTTTTTTGTGTTCCTATATACATATATTTATATATTGATAAGTTCAGTCACTCTGTAGTGAAGTTAATAAAATGATTTTGATAATTATTTGTTTGCTTTACACCTCACCTCTATGCAGAGAAAATTTCTACAACACTTATCACTATTTGTGGAAAATAATGTCATTCTTACACGAGCTTAGTACTAATTAGTACTAGTCACACTATTTACAATACCCGCAATTCTGCTAATGTTTAGTACTAAGTCGACTGGCGTAAAGGATGGGGACGGGGGCGGCATAGTTGGTTATGCACGCGGGCGCTCAAGTGGCTGGCGGCGGGCCTGGTTGGGGCTTATGGAAGAAGGTGGGGTGAGGTAAATTGCATATCAGGAAGGGAGGCAGCTCTAAACAGGCTCTGTATCTTTACAACAATGTTGCCTGAAAATGTGGTTTCAACGTACAATTTTGTCTGCCCATTAAGTTTATCCCGTGGTCTGCAGATGGCTTGAACTTCAGTTTCTCTACTACCTGATGACTTTTAATCATAAAACATCTCTGTGGATGCTTTAAAAACACGGGTCAAACATTTGTGTCAAATATACGGAAGCCATAATTTTGGCTAAAAGCGCGAAAATAGAAGTATTAAGGACGAACAGAAGATACAGTCCGATCAGGAAAAAAATTGCAGGTGGATCGGTGGTTCAATTATGCATTTAATGGCGATGTGAATTGGATTGAAAGAAGGTCCCTTTTATCGGAGCGGTTCAAATATCTATTTTTCTCTATAATGATCTTAAAAAATATAGTTTAGTCTACAATACCTCCAAGTTTAATTAAATTTTGTTTTACAGATATCGATAATTGATATAAAATGCCAAAATTGACCGTGAGGACAAAATTGAACATGGCACATCTCTTGAAACATTAAAAAATTTTGAAAATCCGTCGGGCCACAAATGTCTCTTATATAACACCAAATTTAATTCGTTCGTTCGTGATATTTCTGATGTTTCTAAGAGTATTTGCGTTCTAGGTTCACCACCACCGGCAACGGAAAAATCCGAAGATTGTCCGACGAACCACAGCAGTCCAAGAACATTCCAGCATCCAACTAGCTGCCACAAATATCTGCAATGCGCAAACGGAACCAAACTGGAAATGGAGTGTCCTGTCGGCCAACATTACAACAAAATATTAGAAGTATGTGATAGTCCTAGGTTTGCCAACTGCAAACTTTCACCAAATGAATCCTCAACAACGAATTCATCCAACACCGTGACAGCAACCGGTCACAATACAACCACAGTACCATCTAATATTGTACCAGTCCAGGTCAGCACAGAAGCCAATGGTAACACCACGAAATCAGAAGAAATCAAAGATATCAATAAATCAAAAGAACAGGTTGATGTAACAACCGAAAATTCGTCAGGTAAACCATCCGAAAAGAATGAAACAGCAACAACAAAGCTTGAAGCCAGTTCGCAAGAATCTGTTGATAAAGATTCTGGAAAACAAAATGGAACATCAACAACTATACCAACAGATTTAAATAAACGGTCCAATGAAACAGCTAAAGGAGAAGCTACTACGCCATCTACCAAAGATACGTCTTCAGCAAGAACAGATATAAATTCCACAACACCAGCAAGCACTTCCGTTAGTACTGGCCAAATTAAAGTGATGGATGAAGCAGAACCAACTACAGACGAAGATAGTTCTGAAAAAGAAGAAGACAAGACTACTACAGAAAAGAATAGTACAAAATCAGTAAGCACGGAAGCAAAACATGAAGCTGAAAAACAAGGAGACACGAAAAGCCCAGAAAAGAACGTTGAAAAATCCTCAAGTGCAGAATCAAAACCCGAAACTTCTACAGAAGGTATTAAGAAAGATGAATCAACAACGTCAAAATCAGATGATCCCAAAGAAGTAACTAAGACGACGCAGTTAACTCCTGCAGTCAAAGACGGGAAAGCTAAATCCAGAAATATGGAACCTAAAGAGGTGACGAAAACTGATAATAATACATCCAAAGAGAAGGCGCAGCCAGAGTTAGGTGGTGAGGAGGAGAGAAAAAAAGATGATGGGAAGAAACCGGTTGAAGACTCAAATAAAAAAGTAGGTTCATAGAACATGATCGATGACAATAATATAAGGAAAAATAATGTATCATAATATATTATATTGTTAAGGTAGAATAAATATGATTGTATTTAACTATACACAGGTATTTTTTGTTACCTTGCAATGTCTGCATAACTTTGATAAGGAGAACGTTTCTAGAAAGCATACAAATAATGCAAATGTCTAAGCTAGGTATTCACCGATAAAGAGAGAATGCGTTCAATAATACATATTGTTGATGGATGACTGTGTACTCATTAGTACAACAAATACGAGTAGCTTTCGACATAGCTTCCATCCTTAAATATATTTATATTATATTTAAATTAATCAAATTAGAACATATAAATTCGCAATAAATACTCGTACATAATTAGTACCGCTAGTGTTTGATTTAAAATTGATCAATATTTATTTTACAGTCTGCTACAATTTCTGTATATGGTTCTTCGTTCTTTCAACCCAAGCAAGCAATCTTTAAGTCATGAGTCATCATCCTGTGTACAGTTGGATACAGAGGTATTCAACCGACCAAGCCCTATTATATCAAACTGTAGTGCAAGTCAAGACAAGGGTCTAAAAAACATCGCATACCATAATGATGCGACTTGTTTTTCTATATAAGACAAGCCTAGACCTATTTTTTCTGCAAAAATTACCCAATTGCTTAATTTAATGTCTTAAGTTGCTTTAGCGCTCAATATCCAAGTGAAATGCCTTTTTAATAGTTGATAGTTGACAGTAGCATTGTACTGTCCAGATGATAAGAGAATATGAACCGACTTAGTTATTTGTAGTGTTAGTTTTACCGTATGCCACTTGCAGGGCCGGCGAGAGGCGTGTGCGAAGTGTGCACACGCCTCCGGCACACAGCCGCCCTAATAAAAGGGCGCGAAAGGCTAGATTTTTCAATGCCCGTTTAAACCATAAACTGAGTTCAAATATACAAAATCGGCATTAAAAACCCCAGTCCAAGAAATCTTAAAAATAAGTGACAAATGCATTTATATTAAAAATCAATGATGATGATTAAACAATAATGATTTCCCCAAATTCAGAATTGTACTGACTTTGCCTGTTTTAGTTGCTAAGCCTAGGCGGCCAGTAAGGATTTTTTTATCGCCGCGGATCAAAATTTGCACCACATGTACGGGCGCAGATCTACAAACCGTGTGTTTTATAACAGCGGATACAAGTTTGCTGTAGGGAAAAAGACCTTGGCTAAGAATGGATATTTATCCAAATTTAAAAATGACGTAGATAGACCAAGAAAAATAGAATAGTTAGGACAATTATTTCTGTTGAAAAGGCGATTGAACAGTCAAATAAAAAAGGCAAACTACCAGAGAAATTTTTAAATATATAGCTGGATGTGTTCCTTATAAATATACAGTATATTTCCATGGATTGAGGTACACAGGGGAAACAAATTTTATTTGTGATTTTTCAAAGATACCAAACTCCTATTTGTTGGTTATTCTGCATTAACGTGTCACACCCATCACGCCCGTTTAACGACTATACGTAAGCAATGGGGGCATTTATTATTATTTTGATGCAATAACAAAAAGACGACTCATCTTTTAGAATTGTTGTAGATAGATGTTCAAACTGATAAGTTTTATGAAAAACCTTTTTAAATAGCCTTGACGGTCGTTACCAGCACAGTGATCTGTTGGTCTTTCTTATAAATTAAGTAAAATTGCGTGGTTCATATTAACAAGAAAAGACTGAAAACCGCTTACATAGTTATAAGTTTATGAATAAAGAACACACTAATTTGGTAAAATAATAGCAATTTAAATACTTAAATAACAATCATTTAAACTGAACAATATACTACAATAGCATGTACAGAAAAAGACAAAATAGGTTACATTGTATTGTGCAAAGATAAAGTCAGGTGGGGAACAAATGAATCACGGACGATTGGACTTCATAAACTCGGCTACGCTGTAGATCGGTGTTTTGAGAAGCATTTGCTTCATTTGGCGTTTGAAGATTGTAGATGGGAGCCGTCTCCAGTCTTCTGCGACGGAGACGGCTCTATACCGATCAATTATCTGAAAAGAAATTTAAGCTATCATTTTTCATTTTGAAGATATTCGCAAAAAAAGAAATGTTAAGATATCGTTTTTAATTTTTTATTCAAAACCCAATGTAGCTAGACGTTTGAAACAAATGCATTCTACTTTTTAACAAGGAATGCAGTGTTATTTTTTAATTTGAAATAACATCAAAGATGGCGGCGTAAGCAAGGCCAACTTTGGTTTTTCTTATGGGCGCCATGGTGATTTTTCGCATTTCTGCAATGCATAACATCAAATATTTTTTAAAACAATGGTGTAATAATAAAAAATGCTTTCTTCTTTTTCTCGGTGTTTGTCGTGCTTATGAAGTACCCAACTGGTGCTTGGTTACAGACCGCCGGACTGACCAAGAGTGCTTTGGGTTAACAACAAGAAGCAAGTTTATACAACAAAAAGCTTATTTTTTAGGTAAATGTTCAAATAGGTCGCCCCATTCTCTTAAAGGCATAAAACCGTGGCCGCTTTTGTACATGTTGTAATGCTCGTCTAACTGTTCTTCCCGGAATAGCATGCATTTGTTATTGGATCCTGCAAATCCTCGATATTTCTGCGAGTATCGTGATAAATTTCGTCGTTCACAGTTCCCCATAGAAAATAGTCCAGAGGACTTAAATCAGAGGATCTAGCAGGTCATTTCACCACTCCAAAAATTCCACACGTCACACGTAGATTTCCGAGGGTCATCATTTATCTAAAAACCAGTAGTTGAAGCACTGCAAAATAAGGTAATCTAACGTTTACCATTTCCAAAATATCTCTTTGATCGTTTTCAACATTTTCATGAGCATTATAAGAACTGCTCCGCTAAATTTCTGTCCAATGTTAGGAATATTATACGATGGGGCATTTCTATGACAACAATAATAAACCCTTATCATATCACGCTTTTCGTTATTGGTTACCGGCATTTTACATCCACAATCAACCACAATTAAGGCTTTTTTGGATAAATGGCAAACTCAACGCTGCGCGAGTCGCTTGATCCAAGTGCATTTTGTTGACGTTGTTTGGCAAGGAGTCCGGCGGTCTGTAACCAAGCCCCCTGGGTACCTGAGGGCTTTCTGATTATTACACCATTGTTTAAAAAAATAATGCTAACATGTTATACACTGCGGAAATGAGAAAAGATAGCTTATATTTCTTTTCAGATAACTGACCAGCACAAAAATACGAAGCTTTGCCAAATTTAAACATAGGCTCTATCTCTACTAATAAGCGAGATCCCCATGGTGAGCCTTGAAATTGAATCACCCGGTATTATAATATATGTTACGGGTAAAATGGATACTTCGCTAGTTTCAAAACTAACTAGCTATTTTGCAAACTAACTAAATGCGCTGTTATTTTGAAGGAATTCGCTCATTCTCGCAAAATAGTGGGTAACCAGCTGCCTGTTTACAAACTAGCTGGTTAGTATGCAAACTGTCTACAAAATCTGGTTAAAATGGGGATTTTATATAAGTTTACTAAAATAGCCGCTAGTTTGAATACTTACCAGGTAGTTTACAAAAATTTTTCAATTTTGTAGCTAAAAATGATTGACATGATTTTGACAACACCTACTGTCAATATAAGCTGCGTTCGGATATTGTACACCGTCACTTTTTACACCCAATAACACGTAAGTGTCATTTGAACGGTGTACCCGGTGTCAACGGTGTACAATATCCGAACGCAGGTTTAATCGAGATATCTGTCTAGTTCTACTAGTTTTATTTTAATGCAGACATAGGCGATCTCGATCAAATAGAATCTCATGCAGCTAAATTATTAATTTTATATATAGTATGATAAAGTCATGTGCCTGGCCACATCAGATTTTTACTTTATCATACGCAGCATGTAAAGTATTGTAATCATGCCAAAAAAATTTTTTGAGAATTTAGCGGAAATATGTCTTTTTGGGTCCCCTGAACATTTTTGACCAAGGTACAAAAAAATGTCTCTGTGTGTGTGTGTGTCTGTGTGTGTGTACCCGTTTTTGTGGCGACGATTCCGGAGAAACTACTAAAGGTACCGGGACAAAACTTCATATTTAGAAGTTTCATAACCAAACTTAGAGCTGAAAAGCTTTCTGTTGAAAAGGGTTCAAAGGAACTGGTGGTTTACTCTTAGCATTTTTCAAAGATTTTGTAAATGAGCCGCTATTTGTGTAATGTCGTCAAAATAGTTAAATAATAAATTAAAGGAGAGGAAATTTTCTATAATTTATGTATATGAAATTTTTTGGTAGAATTTATAGTTTAGCTGCATGAGCAAATTCTATTTCATCGAGATCGGTCGTACTGCTTTAAAACTAGTAGCCAGGATATGTCAGATTTTTTGATTCTAATGACAGTAGCTAGTGTCAAACGCTAATGTTTTGAAAATACTACTGTCAATATAGGCTGCGTTCGGATATTGAACACCGTTACACTTTTTACAACCACTAACACGTAAGTGTCATTTGGACAGTGTACCCGGTGTCAACGGAGTACAATATCCGAACGCAGCTTTAATCGAGATATCTGTCTAGTTCTACTAGTTTTATTTTAATGCAGACATAGCCGATCTCGATCAAATAGAATCTCATGCAGCTAAACTATTAATTTTATATATAGTATGATAAAGTCATGTGCCTGGCCACATCAGATTTTTTTATTAATGTAGAATCTGTGGATAGGTAGGTTAGGTTACCAAGGGTTTGACAACTAATCCTTTCAATTTTTTTTTCGTTTCAGTCGGCGATTGTCACAGCCTTCAATAAATAAAGTAACTAATTCTTGTGTTATATTCCAATATTTTTCTTTTAACTGTTTTAAAGTAACTTGTCTACCCCCGTGTTGTGTCGCTTTATGTGCATCGTCAATGATGTCGAAAACTTGTTCCATGTAAACAAGTGCTTCATCAGAATTCTTTTTGAAAATAATAAAATCCTGACCAACTTTCTGAATGTCATATTTATTGATAAACCTATAATCTGCTTTGTCTGCGCTACTGGGTCCAAACTCTTTAATTCTTCGAAGGCTACTCAACATCATACTCACTTTTCTTTAAAACTTTAGTGTTACACGCCTTGTCGTTTAATTTGCTGATCACCAGCTTATTAAACAATTCCTTGCGGCTCATTGTCACTTTCTAAGTTCTTAAAACCACATAAATACGTGCACAAACACAAACAACCTGCTACTTTCTACATAACCTCACACTTACAGGGGAAGTAAACTAATGTTACAGGCAGTCCATTCAGTTTATAAACTAGCCAGGAATCTTGCTATTTTGGGTGACTAAAACGATTAATGTTATCATATTAGCCAACATCATAAATGCTTATTATACAACCTATCTAAAATATTTGGTTAATATTAAAACAATAGTATAAAATAACGACATTAACCAAAACGAATATATAGTTTGCATACTAACCAACTAGTTTGTAAACTAGCTGCTGTTTACCCGCTATTTTGCAACAAAGGGCAAAATCCTTCAAAATAACGTCGCGTTTACTTCGTTTGCAAAATAGCTAGTTAGTTTTGAAACTAGCTATCCATTTTAGCCGTAACATATATAACACATTATTCATTTAGAAAATAAACTGCTTCCGGGTTATGCCGTGTGTCAAGATTTGTTAATGCTGACGTTTCGCGAGCCATATTGCTCGCTTCTTCAAAGCTAATTGAATATATATAATTCATCAATGCAGTTTTGAAAAATCGCATGCAATTTTATGACAATTTGTCATTTACATCTGTGCAACTTTAATAAATCGCATGGCTTGAACATCAGTGATTTTTATTTTTTGACAACAATAGTTGCTTTGGGTTAAACATAACCTCCATGCTTTGCTATTAAATTATTGATTACGCTTTTCTTCCACACACAGTTTTTAAATCACAGCAAACAATAACAAATAACGAAATGCGGAATAGGTTATGTTTCGCGTCTATACACAGTGGTGTCACAAAATTTTCGTTTTAGACAAAAATTCCTAGATTGTTGCTATAAACGCACGCACCTACATATTTACAAGTGATCGAACTGATCCTAATTCCATATAACTTAGTAATTTTAAAATGTTTCATAGAGTAAAACAAAAAATCACATTGGACTTGACGAATTTAATTGCTCGTTTGAATTGCACAGAACAAAGTAAAGGGGTTGGAGTTGAAACAACTAAAAACAAAACAACTCGCGCGCATGCTTTATATACGGACGCACGTCACACAAAGTACTACGTCACACATGTAAACAAAACCAAGTCCGAACTTGCACATAATACCTATACATACAACCGTTTGAAATATTTATTGATGATATTTTCGATTTAACGGACTTGAATTAACGGATGATGAATGTAGCGGAAGTTAGTCAGTCCGTTAATGGTATTGAAAGTTAACTTAAAAGTTAATTCGTTAACGAAAAATTTAACTTCGTTAATTAACGATTAACGGATTAACGCTTTTGTGCCCAGCTTTGTTCATTGTTTATATTAAAAACTTTTAGAACATTGTAGATAACCTATAATGTTTGTGTTGGCAGTTGTACGGAAAAAATGAAACAAATTATACAATAAAATGCAGTAATTTATTTATTTTTAAAAGTAATAGCGTACAACACGGGTTTTCTTTATATTCCTTCGTATCTCGTTAATATTCTTCTTATTCCTTTCCGAAACATCAAATAATCTTACAAACTAATAAAATCTAGAACTTATCCTCCGATCATTTGATTGCATTCGACAAAACACGCCGCATAAGTCACCAATTGTTTGAGCATCCGAAAATAATCGTAATAATCATATAGTATCTATATATTCATATATATATATAATTAAACAAACAAAAAAAAACACTAATAGTGGTCACGACACAAATGCATAAATTACTTGGAAAGAGTTTCCGGGATTTTATACACAGATTCCGCTGGATTTTGAATAATTAATATTTCAATCCGTCGAGGTATAAAATCAGAAAATTCTCAGAAATCAAAAGGGGAATACATACCTAGCGTTATAGTAGTATATATATATAAAAATGTGTGTTAATTGTAATCCTAAACATAGTCTTTTAATAAAAAAATACAAAAATCTACAAATTGCGGGACGCGGGGCCGCCAATCAAGCGGGGCCCCGGACAGCACAGGCTTTGCTTTTGTTTTATTTTAGTTTTCGGTCAATAAAATTTTTTTTTTGATCCTCGAAATACAAATATGGAATGAATGCAATGAAGAAATGCTCTCGTTCGCTCTACACTCTATATTTAATATTAAATATTTCATACACAGAGTCTGCACTAACATGTAATATTTTGTCGGGGGACGTGGCGATCGGAGAACGCGGAACGCGTCATGTGGGTGGCGTTCGTCCCGTTCTCCGGTGCGCGTTCTCTTACAATTAATACAAAAAAGATCTAGCTAAAATTATTTATACAAACAATAATGTTACGACCTATTATAGCGATGTGATACAATATCATCTGAACGGGAATAGAATTTCTGTACTACAAAAACAAAAAATAAAGCTACGCAAACAAAAACTAGATGGGAGTGTTGTCGAGAAGTCATGCTGAATCCGATTTATCATCTTTATTATAAAATGGGTGATTATTATTATTATATATTATTATGTATAATATGAATGACACTTAAATCTAAGTTGCACATAATCGTTTTGAGAGTTGATTAAACGTAAAATAAAAAAATAATAATAGAAAAAAGAAAAACGGGCACAGAATCCTAATCTTTTGGAAATGGAGGGGGTTTATATAATGGAAACGGTTTTGTTAATTTTTAGTTGTTGTTTTTTTTTTTTAATTTCTTGGTAGAATGAATCGGCAGTGAGCCTCGGATAAAAAGTATTTAAACGATTCACTTTGTCTCCTTATCTTTATTCTCTTCTGTATCTTTTTCCTTCTCCTTTTCTTTTTCATCAGCCTATAACAAATGTAAACACAAATTAATTAACAATTAACAAGGTGTCGCCCCACATCCCAAATATTCTGCAGGGTAAAGAGGATCCTTATTTATGAACAAAAAACCAACAAACATGTAGTCCTTGAAAGTATTTTTGTGGAATACCTACCCTGTTTCTTGTGGAATTTATCCAAAACTATCTTTTGAAATGTATGGTAGTGAAGGCTTACTAGTTTCAGAACTAAACACGATAGGAATGTCATTAAACAGCTTTAACCTTAAAAGACATACCTACCTCGGAAACAGTCAAGGTTCTACAACATGTTTTATGGATTCCTATTCATAAAATATGATGCTCCAATGATAGCTAAACTTGACTTTCAAACGATGAAGCAAATAATCCTGTGACTTTGAAAGTGGTGAGGGACAAGCTTTTTAGCGGGGTGTGTGAAAATTTTGCTCCAGCATGTGATAATAAGGAAATAAATACACTCATTTTTTCCTTCATAGCTTTGGAGTTCAAGGTTCAAACTTTCAATTCTGTCTGAGTCAAAATTTTGTTAGGTGGCGTTATTTTTATAAAGAGTAAGGAAAATTTCTGAAAAAGTTTACACCACTTCACACAGCGTTAATTTCATAGATGTAAAGTTTAAGTTTTAAGAATTCATTTAAGCTTACATATATAAATCTGTCACGTAATATTATTCTTTTGGAAGTTACGATATTTTTTAAATTTGGCGTAATAGAATTTTCTATGTAGGATCAAATAAACGTTTAAACCTATATGAAGAGTTGTCTCATGGACTTCCTAGTTTTGAAATTAAACTTTGTACCCAGTCCTATGATCTTTTGGATAGGACCTATAAAAATAATATACCATATCATCTGCTCAGTGCAATAAATTATACGCATTCAATTTTAAAGCATAATTTGGATTAAATATATAATAAGAAAGTGTTTCAATATTGCGATTTTGGTAGATTGTGTAAGTATGAATTAAAATACATAATACTATGGGGTACGCTGTAAAAAAACGCTTTGAAACTGACCCAAATGACTGCGTGATAAGTACAGACCGAAAACGACAACATGACGACAACTTTAGTTGCGTTCGGATATTCTACACCGTTGACACTTTTTGCACCAAGTGACACCGAGCTGTATTATTATGCGGTGCGGTGTAGCAGTGTTGACACTTTCGTGTTCAGATATAGCTAGAGGGAGGCAGTGCGGTGTACGTGGTGCGTGCACTATCTACACCTTAAATTTTGGTGGAGCGCGGTGTACGTCAAACTTCCCAGTGTTTTTTAGGTTAAGTTGGGTTAAGTGAGGTGATTTCGAATTAGAACATAGCAAAGTTTTGACACACGTGACCAGAGCACTGACAGATCGGACGCTGACCAGTCTGACGTTTGACGCGCACCATGTGCCCAGGTGCGTTCGAAAATCCTGTGAACTACACCTTACACCACCCTTACACCAGCTGTGTTCGTTTATTCGGTTCTGGGTTCGGTGTAGATAGTGTCGGTGCGCTGTCACGTTACAACGGTGTAAGGGTGGTGTAAGGTGTAGTTCACAGGATTTTCGAACGCACCTGGGCACATGGTGCGCGTCAAACGTCAGACTGGTCAGCGTCCGATCTGTCAGTGTCACGTGTGTCAAAACTTTGCTATCGAAATCACCTCACTTAACCCAACTTAACCTAAAAAAACACTGACAAGATTGACGTACACCGCCTCCGTACACCGCGCTCCACCAAAATTGAAGGTGTAGATAGTGCACGCACCACGTACACCGTGGTACACCGCACTGCCTCCCTCTAGCTATATCCGAACACGAAAGTGTCAACACTGCTACACCGCACCGCATAATAAAACGGCTCGGTGTCACTTGGTGCAAAAAGTGTCAACGGTGTAGAATATCCGAACGCAACTCTTGTCAGTGTTTTTTTAGGTTAAGTTGGGTTAAGTGAGGTGATTTCGTATTAGAACATAGCAAAGTTTTGACACATGTGACACTGACAGATCGGACGCTGACCAGTCTGACGTTTGACGCGCACCATGTGCCCAGGTGCGTTCGAAAATCCTGTGAACTACACCTTACACCACCCTTACACCGTTGTCACGTGACAGCGCACCGACACTATCTACACCATACCCAGAACCGAATAAACGAACACAGCTAGTGTAGAATATCCGAACGCAACTACCGTTGTCACGTGACAGCGCACCGACACTATCAACACCGAACCCAGAACCGAATAAACGAACGCAGCTATAGTAGACACGCGCAACGCGCACATATTGCTATCTCTTTTCTCTCATTTATAAATTGACGTATGTGAGTTGTGACGATTGTTACTGTGTGGTGAGGTTATGTTTCTACAAATTATTAAATTAGTTTAAACCTGTTACGAAGTATTTCTTGCCAGTTTCTCATTCGCCATGCCTGTATAATTATCTAAATTTCACTGGTTTCTCTAAATCTCACAGTCAGTAGACAGTACCTATGTTAGGTGCGTTCGGATATTCTACACCGTTGACACTTTTTGCACCAAGCGACCGAGCCGCTTTATTATGCGGTGCGGTGTACCAGTGTTGACACTTTCGTGTTCGGATATAATAGAGGGAGGCAGTGCGGTGTACGTGGTGCGTGCACTATCTACAGTCTACACCTTCGATTTTGGTGGAGCGCGGTGTACGCACGCGGTGTACGTCAAACTCGTCAGTGTTTTTTTAGGTTAAGTGAGGTAAGTTCGTACTAGAACTTAACAAAGTTGTGACAGATCGGACGCTGACCAGACGTTTGACGCGCGCCATGTGCCCAGGTGCGTTCGAATATCCTGTGCACTGCACCTTACACCGTTGTTATGTGACAGCGCACCGACACTGTCTACACCGAATCCAGAACCAAATAAACGAACACAGCTAATGTAAACATATAATCAAATAATCGTCACTATTTACTAGACGACATAACCACCATAACCTCACAATCATACATCTTCACAGGCCGATTTGTTACTCTATTTATGAATGAGAGCAGTATGTGCGTACTGCGCATGTCTACAAACTTTGTCGTTTGTCGTCTACAACTTGTCGTTTTTAGGACTTATTTTGCTGAGATTTGGGTCAGATTTTGCCTTTAGTGTGTGGTCTCCTCCATGCATAATACACTATTGGACAACAATTTCCGATTAGATTTTTGAAAAAAAAGTTTCTTCAAATAAATTGATGAACATGTTGTTTTGTGACTTTATTGGTTTTAGCCCCATGACTATTTAGTGTTTGTTTTGTTTCGTAGAATTGCACCACCTTTGAAATGTCAAAGTTGGTCACAAAAGTACTTTGCAAGAACTGTATGGATACGGAGTTCTTCAAAATATAAAGATAGTAAATATCAAAGAATTACCTTTTCCTTCTCGGGATCCTTGTCTTCAGGTTCCATCTCCTTTTCCTTATCACCCTCCTTCTCCTCGTTGGACCCCTCCTTCTCTTTCGTCTCCTCGGGAGCTGGCTTAGGTAGGTGAGAGTTCAAGTCCAGGTTGGTACAGATGTCATTCCAGTCTGGGAAGCACTTGTCCTTCATGCGGTTCACCAATCCTACCAAGTTCGGGCAATGCTCAGTCATGTAGTCCCTCATTGCATAGCTAACTTCCTTGTCAATGAAGTAGATTTGCGCCAAATTAGCGAAAGCGACAACATCAAGCTGCAAAATACCACCCGATTATTACCGAATAGGTAAACTTAAGTTAATTGTTTCTTACCGTTGTTGGCTCATCACCAAAGAAGCATGGTTTGTCGGCGAGCATATCTGAGAGGACTATAAGGTCATCCTGGCCGAATTTGATGATCTCTTCGGGGGAATGGACGCCCATACCTTGGGCTTTCACTTTCTTCGCTCCCTGGAACCACTAAATAGTGAATTTGTGAATTAAAAATACGATGACAACACTAACACTGGAAGAGGACATGCTCGGGGCTATGTTAGCTACAGGTTTTCGTATATAGATGCATATTGTTGTTACGTGAGGCAGGTGCAAGAGGTATGGTGTGAATGAAGGTCTGCTACGGACATACACA
Source organism: Aphodius sticticus (assembly GCA_963966075.1). NCBI lineage: Eukaryota > Metazoa > Arthropoda > Insecta > Coleoptera > Scarabaeidae > Aphodius > Aphodius sticticus. The sequence goes on from OZ014506.1 coordinate 38,032,484, forward strand.
CGTAAGGTGCAGTTTTGATAATGTTTGAAGATGAAATACTATGCGGGGCTAATGAAAAAGGTATCGGGACGGAACTTCATATTTAGAAGTTTCATGACCAAGCTTTCTGTTGAAAAGGGTCCAAAGGAACGGAGGTTTAGTCTTAGCATTTTTGAATGATTTTGCATATAAGCCGACATTTCTGGAATTTCGTCGAAATAGTTAAATAATAAATTAAAGCAGAGGAAATTCTGAATAATTTATGACTATGAAATTTTTTGGTACAATCAATAGTTTAGCTGCATGAGCAAATTTCATCGAGATCGGTCGTACTGCATTAAAGCTAGAAGCCAGGATGTCAGATTTTTTAATTCTAATGACAGTAGGCAGTGCCTAACTCAGCTTTAATAGACATATCTGTCTAGTTCTACTAGTTTTATTTAAATGCAGACATAGCCGATCTCCATCAAGTAGAATCTCATGCAGTTAAACTATTAATTTCATATATAGTATGATAAAGTCATGTGCCTGGCCACATCAGATTCTTTTTAGATAAATTTGTCTTTTCTAATGGCTTTAAATACCATCATCATCGCAATTCTAATTCTACTACTCGTATGATCGAAATTCTACTGCATACCCAAAATGCGCCATATACTAAACTTCAACAACATCTAATCGAATCATAGACCAGAAAAGACAAAACAGAAAACAACAATAATCCTCACCTTCCTGCCGAAGGCAAATTTGAAGAAGAAGTTTAGGATGCCGTTTGGCAACCTAGAGCCAAGAGCGTGTTGGAGGTTGACTTTGTAGCCCTTGAGCACCTGGTCGGGGTATTTGGTCCTCCACCACATCATTACCCAGACAAGGTGGTTCTCAATCATGGAGATCATGGCGTGCGCGACATTCCTCTGCTCGTTGGTGAGGCCAGCATCTAGGTCCACTCCGAATCTCTGCGAGAGTTGAGTCATGATAATGGAACTATCGGCGATTTCCTCGCCGTTTAATTCAATGAATGGTAGCTGGCCCTTTTTCGAGCGGAATTTTAACTTGTGGTCCACATTCTGGAAGAAAGAGAATACATTTATTAGGGGTGGATATGTACTAGAAGAATTGAAAACATTCTTAATGATCAAATTGTTCACTCGTCATATTGGGTTCCTTTAATTTCCGTTAATTTCTTACCGTTATGACACGGTTCATATTAATTTTCTGCAAATGTCACTGACTAATATTCACCCGATCTGTGCATTCCCGCGACGTGCGTGCGTCACGTGTCCAGCACCCCATAGATAAGAGAGGGGCGATGTTAAAGCCAGCAATAACGCACCTAATCAACAGAAACCACTCACCCCTTTGTATTAAACATACATTGTCAACACATTATCGATTCAGTATGTCTGCCATTAAACTGATTAAAAACTTACGTCTTCGTTATTGTGTGGATGTCGTGTAAAGCACACGAAAAAAATAAAATAAATAAGAATAAACCCGTCTTTAATCTTTTCCGAAATTAGGGTAATTTAGGATAATTTTCAACCTTTTCCTTGTACAAAAAGTAGGTAGGTATGTATATTTTGTGACCGATTCACGCGGTAGGGTGACTGAACTAATAATATCCGACATGAGGTTGGGATAATTATTGCTTGGAACGAAATTATAGGGTCGTGCAGTAAGCCAGAGATAAACAGAGAGCGAGGACGCAACTTCGTAATTTGTGTTTTTGGCCTATCAATAATTTGTATGACAGGGAGAAACGGAACAATAAAATATCTTTCATTCAATTTTTATTGAAAATATGAAATACGAAAGCACAGGTAACAATCTCTATTTTATATATTATTATTATAACGTATGTGGCAGGCTACATTTGCCATATATTGCTATATTTGCGTTGTGTGCATATACTCTAAATATTGGATAAAGCTTTAGAGAAAACTATCCTTGTGGAAAACCGGGCGTATTCAGGAAATTTTGTAACTTATACTACCTACACACACACACACACAAAACGTTGTATGTAACCTTTATCGTTTCGCCCTAAAAGCTTCTATTGTTACTCAGAGTGCTTAGGAACTGCCTACATTACCCTTTATACTGCCCCTAAATTTGTACCCTAAAAAACACTGATTCGAACCAACAGCCCGATGCGCAGTCTGTAGACCAGACGTCAAATTACTTATTTTAGTGTAGTTAGACGAGAGGTTATACAAGTGATCCTTTTCTTAGAACACCTCATAAACGTATTCTACTATACGAAATTTCAGGAATGTAGCAAATGTCTAATCGATTTCTGCTGGTATTTTCCGCATACGTTACAGATAATTCCTATAAATTGCTGTGTGTTTGAACGCAATATCAAACTTCTTTTTTCTGATGTTTAAAACATACTTTTGGTAGCCCCAAAGGTTATTTAATTACTTTAATTACTAGTAAAGATAATACTACATTAATTTAATTTCGATAATATCCGTCTCGGTAGGCAACGCATTTACTGTGATCTATGTTTGGTTGTCTATCTACTGAACAATCCACGCGTTACGTTCAAATTTTGGATCGTACACTTTTAAGCGATGAGTAATTTTTAGCACTCTAATTTTTCACTCTAATCACTAGTTCATCATGAAAATATGTGGCTATACACAATAGCGTGGTATTCAAGATATAGACTTTCTTTTTTCAATTAGTAATTAAATAAAGTAGAATTTTTGCAGAAAATGTAAAATACGCAAAAAGGGTGAAATACGAAAACTACATAAGGGGTGAAATAAAGATAAAAAATGTTAATAGACTTGTGCTTGATTGTTTATTAACAGCATTACCAATCGATTACTTTATTGTTAAAACTAACCCAAGAAGTAAATCACTTTGTTCTGCTGTCACACTCGAAAGCAGCTGATTTCGTCAGAGGTTGGAGAACCGCTATGGAACTTTGCCGGTCTAGTGCGGCAAAGTACAAAATACAAATTTCAAGTAAACTAAGATCACCAATTTGATTGTTTGTTGATAAGGAATATCAACCCGTTGTTATATCTAATTCTAAAAACAATAAATTGAGAAAATTTGTAAATAAAATATTGCGATGAAAGTAGTTTTATTTTCGTATGTTGGTACGCATGTGACATGTACAGTGTAATGAACAAATATAAATCTGTCATAATTTGAATTACTTTTTTATTCTTGACGTTTCATCGAAGTGTTACCAACCTAACATTTCTTATGCAGAAATATAACCATTTTTTATTTTTTTAAATACATATTTAGGTATTCAAAAAGCAGCACAAACAACGTTGTATGTATGTCACTCCTGCCGAGAACTACATAGCGCGACTCGCTCACATGCGACGCTCCGCCGTCGGCGTCGCGCCGCATTACCGCACGTCGCGCTATTCCGTACTTTCGGCACTTGTAACTTAAATAACTAATCTGTCATGGGTTTTGACAGTGGAAATCCGGAAATTTTTTTATAGGCGTATGTCAACTTGGAACGGTATATGTTTCTCTCCACAATATATTTTTGAAAATTACAGGATTAGGATTAAAGATTTTTGATATGATTTGTAAGAACGTATTATTTCTTATTAATGTATACCCGCGGTATATAAGATGTATACACTCCGCATTTTTAGTGGCGCTGTATCTCGAAAACTATACAATCAATTTTGGTCTGCTTATTCTTGAATATTACCTAAAATACAAAGAATTTCTGGTTGAAAGTCCGATAACAATTTGATCGGTAGTTTTCTGAGTTACATCGAAACAAAAAAATTAGGACGTAAACATCATATTTTCCGCGAGTGTACAACTGTACATTAAATACATTAACTGTAAAAAAAAATCTAGCTGTCCTACGGTTATGCTGCGTTCGATGCTACAAAAAAGTTGGGACACCTGACGTAAAGTTTTCAAAAAAAATATTGTGGGCCAGAAGTAATATTATAATTATCGAAATGAAAACATACTACACTAAAATAATTTTCTGACTCTTCACTGCTGCTCCCTCTCCCCTATATTAAATGCATATAGAATACGATATAGAAATGTCGCTTGGCACCCTAGCACACATTCGCTGATCAATAAATACACCTCCGGTAGGGGTTGCCACAACTCCGGGTTTCCGGACGTTATCCCCGTCGATCGGCGGGCGTCTGGCGGGTCGCCATGGCAACTGGAAACTGTTCCGACCAACCCCGCCCGTCCAAGCGTTTTCCTGGTGCAACCGATACTCGGCAGATGGCGGCCAAGTGCGTTGACTTCGCGAGCCAGGAGATATGTTTCGGTTTTTCAGGATTTTCAGGATGCGTACCAGTTATTGTGGCGCGGTACTTCCGCCTATCGCTGGATGGAAACCACCCCGAGGTATGCGGATGCTTCAGCTTTTTTATGGGTCTATTAGGAAGTGTGAGTGAAATGGGTTATGTGCTATATAGGCGGGAATTTGAAAGCACCGGGTATATGCGGATGGATGTATTTCAATAAGGTTCCGGTGTGGGGTTGGATGTAACAGCGGTATTTAGGTGATTTGAAATTGTTGGATAAGATGTTGAATGTATTCTAGGAAATCTGTTTCTTTCCATGTTGGGTTTGGATTTGAAAAAGTGTAATCTTTATAGGTTGATTTTAGTACAAGTAGCCTGGTAGATTTATTATACACATTCAAAAACATTTCAACCCGGGAAGTGGTGTATGAGGGTTTAAAACTAATCCACAATATCCTCTAGTGATAGAAATTGAATTTTTGTTAAGATATCTTTCTTACCGATATGATTTATAAAAATACTTAAATATTGAATATTTTGTTATATAAGGTTGGATACCTTATGGTAAAATTTTAATAATAGGCTCATACAGGTTTCTATCATTTTCCAATTAGACAAAGTATACCATTTTTTCAAAACCATTATATTAGTAAAATATAATGCCTTTCCGAGATGTCCATGCACTTTTGGTCTTTATGCATATACGTAACTGGAGACGTTTTGCTCGTTGATCACGCAATCAGCGGTAGGTTGGATTTTTGGGGTAAGTGAGCTCATCAAACCTTATACATAGTTGTTAATTTTAAACAACCCAAAAAATCAAGTGTTGACGGTAGTTTGGATTTAAACAACCTAAGTCATCTTATTTTGTAAATGAGTAGCTTGTTAACTGTTGTCCAGCCATTACCGGTTTTCCAAATTTAATATTTTCTGCATGGCGGACCCTACCCTACGCAATAGGCATGTCCAGCGGATTCACATACCGGTGATATACCGGTGGATCAGCGGCGACAATAATCTGAATTTTCAGCATGATTGTAATCCTGAGCTTGTTCCTTGTGCCACAGTCTTAGTGGTCGTGACACGAAGAAGAAGTTCAGGAATGAAACCAGGCTGAAAATTCCGATTATCGTCGCCGCTGATCCACCGGTAACTGACCGGTATGTCACCGGTATGTGAGTCCGCAGGACATGCCCATTCACTACCAACTGTTTTGTTCGACCGCATGCACGAGAGTAATATTTAAATTTCTTCGAGCAGCACCAAAAGTACATAAAGCACTTATTCAAGTCCATAAAGCACTAAAGCCTCGTTTACATCCACTTAACTTAACGTACGAAAACTTAAACATTAGAGATAGTTGAACTCCATTGAATTATATGTGTTCGTTTACATTCACTTAACGTAGAAAAACGTAACGTAACGTACGGATTTGTTCACTCAACTTCAACTTAACAGAATCCGTGCAGTAAGTGCACCAATCACAAGCTCTCGATTTTTACAATTTGGATGATGGTGACAGCGGGTGACAGTAACATAACCTAAAAATTAACTCGTGCGACCTTTGTTATCTTTGTGTTGTTTCGCAATATTTTTAGAACCTTGATCCAACTTGCATGTACTATGCGCGCCAAAAAAAAGTCGTACAGGTAATTTTGACATCATGTAATTCTGGCTTGTCAACTTGACAGTTGGTGCATGTTTCATGCCTATGATTAATGTCAGAATGACAGCGTATAGGTTATAAAAGTACCATTTACAAAGCTACACGGTGTACGACTTTTTTGGCGCAAATAGTACATAAACATATTTGTATAATAAAAGCGATAGATTTAATATGGATTTCATATTGTGTCACTCTCAAATGCGCATGTCAAGCACCCCAACGTAAGTGAATGTAAATGGAACGGATCACGAACGGATCTAAATTTCGTACCTTAAGTATAATTTTTCGTACGTTAAGTTAAGTGGATGTACGCGATACTTTATTCTTTCTCTTACGCATGCGCAATTGTTTTTACTGCTGCTCGAACAAACCTATTATAACTTGTTTTCTGCAGTCTGTGTGAATTAAATGTCTTACACACTTTTTCATCAATACAATACGCATAACTCTATGTTCAACATCGACTATGACTACTATTGTAAGTAATTAACTGTAAGTACCATGTTCCAACCTAAAAACAATTTTGTAGCTTCAAAAAGGTGGCAAAGTTTAGCAAAATATAAGAATTAATAAAAGGGTCAATTAGACAAGGCGTTTGATTAGCTCAGTTACCCAAAAGTACCAACCTACAAGCGTACATTTAGCAATTACGCGGCGAATTATCCCATTTTAGGTATTTCTTAGTTTGCAATAAATCAACGTTGTTAGGTATTACAAAATTATGATCCGGGGACCCAAAAGGTATACAGTACACCCAAACAGGAAGATGAGTATATACCTGCTATATCAGTTATTTTCATTATTTCCTATACTTATTTCCTATACGTAGGTATACACTTATTACTACTACTTATTACCGCCTACATACCTAATTTACAAAACACTTGGTTTAAAAAGCTTTTGTACCCACTCTCACCCACAAGTGCCCACATATCTCTCACTTTAAAATAAGAACTGTTTTATGGTTTACAATTTAAGTATGTAAAAATACACGTAAAAGAAATTCCACACTAAAAGCTCTAAAAACACTAAAAGCAAATAAGTAACTGTTTTATATGTATAATGTTATGTATGTATGTATATGTATGTTGATGACGCTTTTAATATATGTTTGTACAATTGGTGTAATCTTTCCAGGGCGCCAGGCAACAGCAGCAGCACTTGACATAAAATCAAACGTAAAAATGTTTTTCCTGCGTGGCAAAGAACGACTTCTTTATTATCCTTTCATTCATGGGCGCAGTGTGCTGGTAAGGATCAGGCGTCGAGGAACGAAAACATGTGCCGGCTGAACCGACGCGACGCCATAAAATAACATGGTCTGCCACGTACATTTGTTTACGAAAACACTTTTAACGCTTCATCAAGTTCAATCGGACAATGGGTTCTATTTATAGCTTTTTACGAACTTTAACTGCTTCCTAGTTTGTAGCCATTTAAATGGCCTGACGGATGATCAATAAATAAACAACGGCTTACCAATAATATGTGACAAGTTTGGCACATTTTCTAACATCACACCAGAAAATCAGTCTATTGTAATTTAATTTTACAGACATTTTGAATTATGTGCATTGCTACTTTGTGAGCAAAAAAACGCGTTGCTTTGGCTTTTTTTGCAATTGTTTTGCAGATGGTTACAAGGGTGGGTCAGAGGATGGTTGTAGAAACAGCATAGATAAAGTGACCGTCTGAGATTGAGTCTGTTGTTTGTTTTTCTGTTCTGTTGCGCACGTTTTAACCAAATTTGAGTGCTCTTTACTGTTTAATTCTCTCCATTTTCCAGAGAATGCGTATTTATATGAATTACTTGAAACAATATTTTCGCTGTGTGTACAAAGGAGGATATTATGTCATTAAATAGATCACAAAGAGCAAAATAACATTAAATTAAATAACAGAAACCGTAGTACCACCTAATTAGAAAAGTCCATTCCGCAATTATTTCCACATTTAAAATATATTCTCGTAAACCGTATACATAATCTAAAATTTAATTTAACTTGACTTGCAGACAAGCTGTTAGTTCATTAAGCACATGAGGAATACAGTGCCGGGCAGATGTTTCACATTTCTACGTAATGATGTCATATATTTAGGGAAATAGCATTCCGAACTGCAAGCAGTATGTCGCTTGACAGTGATGCCATTGCCCCGTAAATTTGTCAAAGACAAATTTTTAAAGTCCGATTATTAGCCTTTATTGTGATGTAGAGCCATAAAATCAAAAAGGCGTGGCCCCCCATATACAAATACTTTGTTTTCTGGTATGGTAATTTGCCGTCGAGGCTATCTGAGCGCAGCGGCGTGACCAAAAGCGTTTGACAGATGAATAGAAGAAGACGAAGTAGGCATTGAACTGACGGATATAAATATAGTATGTCTGGAAGGCGGAATTTGTTAAGTATTCAAATTGCTGTGTGTTAGCATTACCATAATTTTTAATGATTAGTTTTGCTTGTGTATGAGGCATAGGTGTTAAAATTGTTGGATGTGGTGGCAATTTAACAAGCCATTAACTTATATAATCGTAGGGATTGACTGATTAAATGTCAATTTTATGCATTAACATCATTGCGCTATAAACTATTGATATGACGTTGTTGCGCTATTAGAAAGAATGAGCCGCAATCGGTGCGGTGTACTGCGACAGATTCATACCCCGATGTCTTGCTAACATTAGTTTTTATATGTTTATTCCCTTTCATAAAAACCATGTCTGCAGCATTTGTTACATACAAACTTGAGACAACAAAAAACGAAGAACTATAGAGGAGATTCTTATTGTTGCCTGATCGAACTTGATTTTTGAACTGATATTTTTGTGGCAAAAGGTTTAGAAGAAAAAAAAAAGACAATAACACTTTTATCTACGAGTCACTTTGCATTACATACTATGTATATAATCTTTACCATGATGCAAACCGATGATTATGATAACAGTAGTTTTGTATAACAATGACAGTTCGTTTGAATAATAACTTCATTATTCAAACGAACTGTCATCATTATACGAACGTACTGTCAAAGTCTGTCAAAACCTACGTGGATAACAGTTATTTGACAGTTTGGCTCACTACCATTGAGAAATACATTTAAAATATTTGATATATAATGAAATTAATGAGTCGTAGATAAAACGTCGTATTCGACTCGCACACAACGAATATAAATTGCTCGCATGTTTACACACTCGCCTACGGCTCGCGTATAAACTTCATGCTCGCGTTTATATCCTTAATTAGGTGTTTTCAAATAATATACTATTATTCGAAAGTACAAAAGTCACAGTATCCAAAAGTATCCAAAAATCGCCAAAGACGCAAAATCTGTATTTTTGATATATCGAAAAGCGGTTAACGCAATTCGAAAGAGCATGAGTAGCACCCGTTTGTACCTGTTTTCAATTATTTGTACCTCAAAGGGGCCGGCAGGAGGCAGTACAAAAGTCAGAGTAGCCAAAAATCGCACAAAGACGTAAAATCTGTATTTTTTGAGATATCGAAATGCGGTTAACGTCATTCGAAAGAGCATAAGTAGCACCCGTTTGTACCTCTTTTAAATTTTTTGTACCTCAAAGGGACCGGCAGGCGGCAGTACAAAAGTCAGAGTAGCCAAAAATCCCACAAAGACGTAAAATCTGTATTATTTGAGATATCGAAAAGCGGTTAACGACATTCGAAAGAGCATGGGAGCACCCGGTTGTACCTCATTTCAAATCGTTTGTACCTCAAAGGGATCGGAAGTACAACAGTCAGAGTATTCAAAAAATCGCCAAAGACGTAAAATCTGTATTGTTTGAGATATCCGAAAGCGGTTAACGTCATTCGAAAGAGCATGAGTAGCACTCATTTGTATCTATTTTTAAATCGTTTGTACTTCAAATGGAGCGGAAGTACAAAAGTCAGAGTATCAAAAAATCGCCAATGAAGTAAAATGTGTAACGGGGCGAGAAACGGAACAATGCGGATTTTCGTACCTAACCTAAAATTTACATTTATCTATAACGAATAGAACGCTATTGCGTTACATAGCGTTGACCGCTTTTCTATGCCTCAACAAAATACAGATTTACGTCTGGCGATTTTTTGATAATCTGACTTTGTACTTACGGTCCCTTTAAGGTAGGTACCAACGATTTGAAAAGAGGTGCAAACGGGAGCCACTCATGCTCTTTCGAATGGCGTTAACTTCTTTTCGATATCTCAAAAAATAGAGATTGTAGCTATCGAACGATTTTTTGAAACTCCGTACTTCCGGTTCCTTTGAGGTACTGACGATTTGAAGAGAGGTACAAACAGGTACAAACGATTATCCTTCGAATGGCTTAAACCAAATTTGAAAAGTCAAAGTTGGGTGCTGGCTATTTTTTATTATTTAATAACTTTGTTATGTTTTATTTTTATATTTAAACCGGTTGTTTTTAACGTTGTTAATTTGATTGGTTATCTGTATAATTCTCTATAGGAAAAAAATACCACCATAGATTCGGGTTATCAAAATGACATCATCTCTAATCTGCTCCCTATAATGAAGCAATATCCTATGTAAATATCAAATGCAAGCGATTTAAATTTAGGGTTGTGGCATTTGGGGGATATCAAGTTGACCCCCGATCTTCTCGCCTATCTCACCCGAAGAAATTCTAATACTCAATTTCAACCCTCCATCTAGGATTTATAAACTGTCCGTCGACATGCCCATCTATCTTAGGCCTCTTGCTTTCGCCTGACGTTCGGATAATCCCAGAGGCTGTATTTGATCCCGAGGGATTTGTTCGAAAGCAGAAATTAATCGTCCCGCTTGTTTTACATTTATGGGACTGAAATTGGAAGATATCACATTTTATCAATTTCACAGAAAGCATAAAATATGCGAGAACTCCTAGAAGTATGCTATAAATGCAGGTTTGCTCATGTCATGTAAATTTGGAACATCCAGTATATAGTGACATATTTCGAAATATCGATTAACCAGATTTCTTAAATAGTCTAATTCGGTGTAGATCTATCGTCAGCTGCTACAAAGTTGTTAACCAGCTAATTTAAGATTTATAACTTATGCACAATAAATAATTAAATTAATATAAAATTCTGTCCTCATGCAGCAACTTTTAGTAACTGCAAACTGCAACAAACAATCACTAAACTGAATAATTTATAATCATCCAAAAATAAATTTAAAATATCTTTTGTTCAAAATTATTTTGAATAATATTAATGGGTCTTTAGGTGGGTGGTGGTCCAACCCTTGGCCTGCTAAATCGCCTGTTTTATTTATTTATTTGAGGAACATGTTAAGAAGGAACTTTATGGGGATGTTCCAACTATAACTGAGAACAAAATCATGCAGTAAAAATCAACCTTTATTCATATATGTATGTACATTTGGGAAAGTTGACAATTGGTTGAGGTTATATTTATATCACACTCGAATGCACCCGGCGGTATAATTAACTCACCAGCTGTATAAGGACGTAAGTACACCTATACCAAATATCTGCAAGCAAATGTCAACAGATGGCCCGAACGCCGACCTCCATAACACACAGTCCCATGAACCTGATATCTATATTTAATGTTCAGACTGTATATTGGACAGTCAATTACGTATTTCTTGTTATAAGTTTATTATACTGTACTTTATTATTCTGCGACACACATACGACAAATTGTGGTTGCTTAGTCACTCGTATGGTGTGTTACTATTAAGACCCAGTTCTACCTCTCCTAAAACGCGTTTGCAAATAAAAGCGTTATTTATTGTTCAAAGTTTATGAAATTTTTTATGTAACTTCCTAGATAAATAACGAGTTGGGCTGGATGAAAAAAAAAATTTTTTAAAGATAAAAATCAATTTTACTTCTACGTCTTTGGTTTTTTTCAAATATAAAACATTTAGCCCAACTCATGATACAAAAATAGATTTTTTATTTAAGTACAATTTTAATCTAAACATTATAATTGCGATAACAAAGCGTAATTGCCAGAAATGTATGTAATTTGCCTATATTACGGGCCCGGTGTAGACAGCAGACGTTAGCAGTTTTAAACACCGCCTATAACTACGCCACGCCTACTGCTATTTTTAGATTAGACTGTTCACAAGTTACGACCGTATATTGAATCAGGAGAACCGAGTTCTCGCATTTCACATTTATACGCACGGTTTACAAATTTAACACACGATAAAAGTCATATACTGTATGATATTATACTTAGTGTAGTTATACCCGCTAGGTGTTAGGTACATTTGTTTAATAATGGGTAGAAGTCGTGGCAAAATACCTAAACATCCGCATCTGCCCTCTAGACGAATTAGTAAAAGACGACTACGTACCACCTAAGTTAAAATATATGTATAGATAATCTAAAAGAACAATATTGTAATTATTTAATTACAAATGAGACAAAGAGACCAGAACAGGACTCAAATAAACATGAGACAATTAGCAGTGACGAACTTGGGTCGGCTCTAATGGATATTAGTTCAGCGACTGTATTGGGCAGTGTTACAGCGAGAATTGGATATAGCTAATGCCTGAATTTGTTTTCATTCATGAATCTTGCATTCATGACGCCCTAAACGTTATAAAATATAGCGAACTTGTAGGTGACAAAATATTTGGGATTTATATAAATGGTTTGGGGAACTTTGCACTATGTATATTACTATGATTTTACTTTATCATACGTAGTATGTAAAGTATTGTAATCGTGCCAAACAAAATTTTTGAGGTTTTAGCGGAAATGTCTTTTTGGATCCCTTGAACATTTTTGACCCAGGTAAAAAAAAAATTCTGTGTATGTGTGTGTGTGTTTTTTTGTGGCGACGATTCCGGAGAAACTACTAAGGTATCGGGACGAAACTTCATATTTAGAAGTTTCATAACCAAACTTAGAGCTGAAAAGCTTTCTGTTGAAAAGGATCCAAAGGAACTGGAGGTTTAGTCTTATAGCATTTTTGAAAGATTTTGCAAATAAGCCGCCATTTCTGGAAATTTGTCGAAATAGTTAAATAATAAATTAAAGTACAAGAAATTCTGAACAATTTATGACTATGGCATTTTTTGGTAAAATAAAAAGTTTAGCTGCATGATGAAATTATATTTTATCGAGATCGCTGCATTAAAACTAGTTAGCCAGGATTTGTCAGATATTGTGATTCTAATGACAGTAGGTAGTGTCAAACGCTGATGTTTTGACAATACCTACTGTCAATATAATCAAAATATCCGTCTAGTTCCAGTAGCTTTATTATAAGATGCAGACATGGCCGATCTCGATCAAATAGAATCTCATGCAGCTGAACTATTAATTTTATATATGGTATGATAAAGTAATGTGCCTGAACGCATCAGATTATTTTTTTTTTATTTTTGTCTTCGTGTGTCACTGCCGTGCGTTCGTTCGATATCCTGCATGTTTATAAGTAGATGTATTAGGTCCTCATTGCTCGATTTTAATTAATTCCTTTCTAAATTGAAGTCCATAATTCTGCGATGAGTTATCATGAGTTAATACATTTTTGTCAATTTACTATACTGTATGTATGTCACCCTGTTAAAAAGATTAAATATTATAATAGCAAGCGCGCTCTCTCTAAATTAAATCAATATATTTTCTTTTACCGCCTGGTGGCCGCCAGCCAGCTGTATGCAGTCCGGGATGCATATGCGTCCGTGATGAGTGAGAACACTAATACATTGTAACATGAGCGAAAGCGAAAGCGCCGAAGCGCGGCGACAAACTGGCTGAGTACTTCCCCTTCGAATGTATTCGCGTCGACTATGCTCCGCCTTTGCCTGCTTCCTCCAAACCCCCCAACTTCCCCTTATCATAAAACTGTGGCCTGGTTGACGTTGGTGGGGGCCAGGCAGACCACTCCCAGCAAAAAAAAACATCGCAACGAAATATTTCGTTTGGAAGTTGCGATGTTTTTAAAACGGAGCCTTAACACGTTTTTCTTTCACCAAGAAAACGCGCCGGAATAAAGGTGATTATTATGCTATTATAAAGTGTAATGAAGCGATTTCTTGTTTCTGTCCGCTACGAGGAGTTTAATGAAGCCGTCATCTCAGCAGCCTATTTGATGTTAATGAACCGATCAAAGGCATTGAAATTGTGCTGTAATAGTTGGTAGGATTTGCACTTGGTGAACATTGAAAATTTTGCGGTTCTGATTATTATCAAGTTCAATGGCCCGTGCATGAGTTGTTCTTATGGTTTAATAAACAACTCTGCATCTGGAGTGAAGTTGTAAAGTATATAAGTTTACTTGTAACATAATTTGTTTGACGCTAATGCTATAACGGATTAATGTTAATCTCATTATAATAATAAATAGTGATTACGGTTTAACGTCCAACAAAAATGTAGTTTTTACTATTATATCATTCAGTCAATGAAGCCAATTTAATTTAATTAAACTTCAATCAAACTTTAATCAAAAGCATTTCTTAGAATGTTCCGATTTCGATTTCATATAATCTTAAAAATTGCGGAAATACCATCATAGACAGGGGTCCAATCGCCAAACCAATATATTGTCATTTAGGAGGCCACTGAGAAGACCACCGAGCATTTGAAGATGGCTACCAGGTTTAAAGACGAGAGTCTTCCAGACTCTCGCGAGACATAGCGAGAGACCGCGAATCGGGAGAGTGTGGATGCCACACTCGCCCAAATTCGCTAACATTCGAATGCCAGAAGTCTCTACGGATGCAGATAGTCGGACAAAGCTCACGCGTTCGCCGAGCGACTCGCTTCAGTTGTCCGCTTTCGTATCGATCCATTCAAACTGGATTGTTGACGAGGCCCATAGCAGTTTTTGTGTGTACCCGAAGGTATTATTTACGACAGGGGTCTGATTTATGACATCAAACACGTCCGGTGAAGGGGCTCTTCGAGCATCAATGCAACCCGAAATGTAGGTAAGGAATGGAATAAATTATTTACTATTGAAATAAAAAGATTTCAAAATATTGAACACGATAAACATATGCAAAATACAAATAGTTTACATTGATATTAAATTAAATATCCGATAGTATTTTTTCTCTATTTGTGACATCCCAATTACTATAATTTGTCATTTAAAATGGAAAATATACCAGATAATGATATTTATTTCTGTATTATTGAAGAAATGCAAATGCATATGAATAAATTAACCTTCCGTATTATAAGACTACTGATGAAAATTAATATTAATAGCAATATTAAATCAATAATTAATTAAAACTAAAGAATATATAATTTATCTCTTTCAAATAAATCTTATCAGTTACAAGTTATTCCAGTCTTATTTTTCTATGATGTCTGAATCTTTTGTATCGTTTTGGTACAGTTCTTTGATGCAAATTACGACTGCGATCTACATAGGACAATTACTAAGTTATTGATTGATAATATCGTTGTTACATACCAGTATACAGGGTTGGTCAAAATATCCGGAGCACGAGCAAGTGAATCTTTTAATTAATTATATTATTTATGATTTGAAAACGAAAAAAACCTGTGAAAAATCAATTTTAAAATTCAAACAGCAGCCATTTTGACAATTTTCAACTTTTTTTAACTAAATGTCCTCCAACTAATTTCATCTAGTTTCACAACGCTTTTTTGAAATTTCCATTTCTGTTTATTTTCATAGGAGCTATCGTGCACGTCGTTGACACAAGCACGCCGCGCAGGACCTGATATTTCCTACAACAGTATCCACTTCTTGTATATAGCTTTTTATGGCACAATTTCCTTTTATACACTAAAGTATAATAAATAATATAGTAAAAGAAAAAATATATATCTTACAGTTTGTTTGAAAAAGTGTCCCAAATTTGAGTTACTTTTTAGGTCTCTACATGAGAACCTCCCCTTAATTATACAAAGAAAAATGTTCCCTTAGATTCCATATTACACTCATATGGATTCGGTTAATCAGTAAAACAAATAACCAAACGTGTTAACAGCTCAGTAAAGCTCAAATTTAATACAGTGTTGCCCGTATCGTACCGTTGACCTAGCACAACACCATTATACCTTTGAAACCTACGCAACCGTGTGCTAAAATAATGGATGTAATCACCGTACACAGGGCAAGCCCGTGTCGTCCCGTGTTCATTAGTTTTCACATCCCAATGATTCACAATGGCATCTGTCTGGCAGTGCTTCGACCCGTGGACAATGGCATTGGCCCTCTGTAACTGTACGCACGCCCATGCCGTCACAAACTTTTCACAAAATCGCGTCTCCAATTTTCTGCCGGATAAACCGCACGACGGACAATTATCTTTGATGGGAGACGATAGATAAATAATAATCTGGGATGGTATTATCCTTTAGATTCAGTTGCTCGGAAACGGTAGTCTAACAATGAATATGGCTGGAAATTGTTCTCGAGATCTATTGACATAATTATGGGTAGAAAGGAGCAGGTATTCCGCCCATATTCCGCCGCGCCGGCCGGTTTGCAATTCTGTACGCTTGGAAGCGTGAGGTATCCGTTTTAATTTCTTTCAGGATATTTAAATATCAAAGAAAAATCTTCACAATTCTGACAACTTTCATTATATCCAGTATTTACCATGTTTATTCATTTGCAAGGTTTCGATTGTTAATATGCCATGACCAAATTTTGTAGGTTATTAAACGTTTGACTTTGTTAAATGTTAGCTGTCAGATGGTAAAATGGCTGAAATACAAAAGAGCATACATTTTGACTGGGAAAAGGAAATAAATCTAATACAGTTGCCCTCTGAGGCGGAAAGTATTGGGTTTCAATATTCTATAGCGTCCGCAATTTTGATTAAAGCTCTAGAACTCTTGGAATCGTAGATTTTGTGAAAGGGAAGCGAATGTATTTTTTACATAAATGTATTAATTTTTTACCGTAAACCAAAACCCTGTTGTGGTATGGGATTATCTAGACCGAATTCGTATTCAGCACTAATAAATGTATAGAATGCACCTATTCACTTTCCATTCACAAAATTCACAATCCCCAGCGTTAATAATGTTTAAATAATGTTCCAAATCTTCAATTGTCTTCATCTCGAAATATTGTCTGATGTAATGCAATAAAAACTTTATAAAAAAATGGCAAAATAACAAAATTGATCGTGTCCAAAGATTTTTCAAAATAACAGTTTTAATTTGAAGAATGGGTTCCATACTTATGGTGCTCACTCAACATTAATGTTAAGAACCTTTTATTTTTTTACTTTATCATACGTAGTATGTAAAGTATTGCAATCGTGCCAAAAATAATTTTTGAGATTTTAGCGGAAATATGTCTTTTTGGGTCCCCTGAACATTTTTGGCCAAGGTACAAAAAATGTCTGTGTGTGTGTACTAGGGTGGTTCAAATTGGCTATTTTTATTTAGAAAGCAACGATCCCCCCAAATCGTTTCCAAATCCAAAAAAAGCGGACACGTATTTTTTTATTTTTCGAAATTTTGATTCTTAATGGTGCCTGTCGAGGCCTCAAATTTACATAAGAAAATGCATGGGAAAAAGGCATTTTTTGGTATTTTTCGAATAATTGTTCGGGGTTTGGGATAACTTTAGATTAAAGTAATAGGACTTGTAGAGGACTTTCCAATGAAGAATTTGAGGTATTATACATATGGCTTTGACGCCCCCAACCCACCCCCACAGTGCCCTGAAAACTACCATTAAATGAAAAATGTACATTCTTCAGAAAATTTACCCGTCTAATCACTCATTCTCCTTTTTCTCATAGAAATCATTACTATAAGTCTAGTTGAATGTTCATAAACATTTGTCAGGTAATTTCCATGTGTTTACACAATTTCTATTTATTTAAATAATTCGCTTTTCTCGAAACTGCGTCGGACATCTGTTTTCTGAGTTCGAAATGGCAGTTTATTATCTTAGAGTGACATTATTCATTAAACAAATTCTTCCCATTGTTTAAACAATCAATTATTATTAATTTTCAAGTGTTGTTCTAATTATGGTAGAAGTCAGCCTTTTTGTGAAATTAACTTATAAATTTCATGTTCCCAAATTTGTTTAAACAAATTCCATTTGTTCAAACAACTTTTTTGCAATTCTCCTACCATACATTTTTTTAGATCGTTCTGGTCAACTGTTATTGTCAAGTGACATCATTTATATTTTGGGATAATTTCCATTGTTTAAATAATAAAATATTATTCAAATGCATAATGGTGATATTAATATCAAATACATTGTTGGTGAAATTTATAAGTTAATTTCTCCAAAAAGCTGAATTTTCTACCATAATTGGAAAAAAGTTGAAAATGAATAATAATTTATTGTTTAAACAATAGGAGGAGTTTTTTTAAGAATAATGTCACTCTAAAATAATAAACTGCCATTTCGAACTCAGAAAACAGAATTCAGGCGGATTTTCGAGAAAAACGGATTATTTAAACAAATAAAATTTGTTTAAATAAATGGAAATTACCTGACAAATGTTTATGAACATTCAACTAGACTTATAGTAATGATTTCTATGAGAAAAAAGAGAATGAAGTGATTAGACGGGTAAATTTTCTGAAGAATGTACATTTTTCATTTAATGGTAGTTTTCAGGGCACTGTGGGGGTGGGTTGGGGGCGTCAAAGCCATATGTATACTACCTCAAATTCTTCATTGGAAAGTCCTCTACAAGTCCTATAACTTTAATCTAAAGTTATCCCAAACCCCAAACAATTATTCGAAAAATACCAAAAAATGTCTTTTTCCCATGCATTTTCTTATGTAAATTTGAAGCCTCGACAGGCACCACTAAGAATCAAAATTTCGAAAAATAAAAAAAATACGTGTCCGCTTTTTTTGGATTTGGAAACGATTTGGGGGGATCGTTGCTTTCTATCAACACAAAAATTTTTGCAATGTATTTTTGAACCACCCTAGTGTGTACCCGTGTTTTTGTGGCGATGATTTCGGAGAAACTACTAAAGGTATCGGGACGAAACTTCATATTTAGAAGTTTCATGACCAAACTTAGAGCTGAAAAGCTTTCTGTTGAAAAGGGTCCAAAGGAACTGGAGGTTTAGTCTTAGAATTTTTGAAAGATTTTGCAAACAAGCAGCCATTTCTGGAATTTCGTCTAAATAGTTAAATAATAAATTAAAGTAGAGGTAATTCTGAATAATTTATGACTATGACATTTTTTGGTAAAATAAATAGTTTAGCTGCATGAGCAAATTCTATTTCATCGAGATCGGTCGTACTGCATTAAAACTAGTTAGCCAGGTTTTGTCAGATATTTTCATTCTAATGACAGTAGGTAGTGTCAAACGCTAATGTTTTGACAATACCTACTGTCAATATAATCAACATATCTGCCTAGTTCTACTAGTTTTATTTTAATGCAGACATGGTCGATCTCGAACAAATAGAATCTCATGCAGCTAATTTTATATATAGCATGATAAAGTCATGTGCCTGGCCACATCAGATTTTTATATTTCTTGTTGTTTCATCACTCTGACGAATTTAAGAAAAATAAACACATATTTTCCCAAAACCTGTTGTGATGGGATGCTTTGCTCTTTGTTCTTTGTTATTCTAGCACTGTTCTTTGATTAACCGTCTCACCTGATACAAGAAAATCGAAAAGCATAGTTTATTAACATTTTCCTCGCTCATGCATGTTATTTTGTAATGTTCTAGCTGTTAGAAAAGTAATTAAATAATAAAATGTAAAGTTTCACAGGAATTAATTAAAGATATCTTATCTTGGTTTTAACCAACACGGCCCAATCTAACCTTTTCCAATAAACCCTCAATAACCATCACCAAAACTACTCCATTATAATTCTAGTCCCATCCCATGGCACGCAATGATTCACGTTGTATTTAACATTCATCTTATCGTAGCGAAAACCAAGATAACCTATAAATAAATTCTGTGAGTGTCCTGCGTCCGGTCGTGTGGCCCGCGCAACCGGCGCAACTGATTTCCTGGTGGCTCATAGCTTATTTGTCGTCAATCAATTCCATTCCATCCATAATGCATACAATTAGTGTGCGCCCAATCTCGATACGGGTCTGAAGTTGGCGACGCACTAATGGCGTTAGGAGGATAAAATACGGATAAAATCAACCCCGTATGTGGGCCAGCTGTCCACACAGCGCACTACTCCCCCCAACAATTCTTCCGACATGTGCGACGAAACGAGAATTTAGGGTGCGTGACTCAAAATGAACGAATCCACCCTCGCTTATTCGGTTGAAACACGTACATTCGCTTCTGTTTCGTGGCCTGATATTGTGTAAATTATCAGGAAGATAAATTAATACATCCAAATTAGGTTTCTAGCTAAGCAATTATTTAAAAATTTCAAATTATGGAGTCATAAATTTTTTATTGTTTGTTATATTATTGCATTATTTGAAATTAGAATCACCCTGCTTTCGACACAAATATTCATTTGTTTTAAGGGTCGGTGCGAAACGAAAAAAACGCGTTTTTAAGAAGTTGGTAATATACTACCAACTGCACTATCCACGGCGACCTTGAAACGATTATCTTCACTTTTTATCGTTCATTGTAATTGTTTATTCCCAAATCTTTTGTATTCACGTAATGAAACAAAAACGAACAAGATCACAACAGACAGAACCTATCTAAACTGTAAATACAGAAACAATTTGTAGTGACAATTTGCACGACGAGATGGCGCCAAGTGTCAACAAGCACGATTACAGTACATTATTTATGTGATTAAAGTACAAGACGCGTTAATTACAATTTATTTTAGTATGGTTGTATATACCATTCGGTTTAGGAGAGCATGGGTGTTAAAATCTCTATTTTATCTCCATTGTATCTATTTTATGCGGTTATTTGATACTTAAAAATCATCAATAAATAGAGATAATTGGAATGAGATATTCATTAACAATCTTGCCAATTCAGATATTAATTTAATTGTCTCTTACGACCGCCTTGTACTTTTTTATTTTACATGATTTCTGTGTGGTCAGCTTAATCGGTTGCCGACCGTTAACAGTACTTTTAAGGCTCCCGTATCAATTCAAATAGCGAACTGTAGCGAACTTCTCTCCACAGTTTCGAAATTAAAAAATCACCAGGTGTAGATGGCGCTACTATAAACATGTCTGTTTTTATTTCATATTTATTACATTTGACGTATGGTATAACATAAAGAAATAATTGTATTGCTTTCTATTTGTGCAAATAATCAAACTGGACTGTGATTGTTTTCTAGTCGATGATATAGTAGATACTTTCACAATCGTCGCTATTGTAAACATGGTTTCCAACTCACCACAAACACACACTACAATACTCTAGAGTGCAAGTCTAGAGAAGTTCAGAAGAAAATAACTTGTGCTCTTATAGTTAACATTTAATTATATTTTATAATGTATTACAGCAGACAACAATCAGACGTAACTGCAATCGGAAAACATTTCTATATTTGAAGAGTTGAAGTAAATAACGAACTAAGTGCCAAAAACATTATTCCGAGATATTTAGAACATAGTGTGTAGCAAGATAAATGTTTTATGGAAAGCCATCCCTAATCTTTTGTGCATATTTAAACAGATTGTACATCACATGTTGGTGTTGTTTTTTGCCGAGGTCTTGTATCGCAAGAACAAATCTAAAGCAAATTCAAAAATTCGTAGAAGGTGCTAAGTGCCATAATATTTATTTATACATATTTTAAGCTAACTTAATATTGTTTATACTAGAAAATAAAACTTAAAATACGTTGCTTGACCAAGTATACTTCATGCAGTGTCCGTTGTTAGAAAAAATACATGGGGACATCGTTTACTGAAAGCCATGCAAAATTTGATAGTTCTGCTCAATTTTATAGTCATTAATTTTCTTTAAAAATGCGTTTATTTGTTATTTTGCAAATGTACTAAAAAACTGTTGTTTTTGTGCAATATTTCTAATCTATAGGTTTATATAAAGTTTACATTGAAAATGACTTATTTTAGTAACTTTTTCCTAATAGAACCTTTTTCTAATAGAACATTCTGTATATTTTTTTTTGAATTCTAAGAGTTTTTTGTAGGAATCATTTTCTTTTTTATAAAATGCATATTTTTTTAATTATAAGCAACTACTGGCAGTGACTAAAGGCACTTAGCGCGCTATTTACGAAAATACGCCGAAAATTAACTCATGGAAGATCGAGCGGTCAAGTTTGTTAGGCATTTCACAACATATTTTTACGTAGGTAACCCGTTATTTACCTTAAAGCCAGTGATATCCAGCCCACGTTAATGTAATAAAACCAATTTTTCAATTTTTGGCACTTAGTTCATTATTTACTTCAACTCTTCATTTGTAGTCCACACCTAAATTTTCATAAATAATGTTCATAAATATTAAAATTCATTTCCGATGGCAGTTGCATAAGGACCTTCGGAATCGAATGGTAGCGAACATTTCACGATTGGCGCAATAATTATGACGTGGGTTATTTTCGCGTTTTGGGGGTCGGAGACAGGAGCCTTAAATCATTTTTGTTTCGATGATGAAAAGTAAATTTCATTCCGAGAATTTTAGTATAAGGATTCGTCATCTAACATTCTAAATAAATCTCTGCATATGATAATATGATTTTTTTTTAAATTTAGTGTATTTTTTAATTTGTTTGAACGACATAATGATGACTGCCTAAAATACACAGAACTGTTCAAAATATTCCATATTTTAAAACAGTGTAAGAGCTTTATAACGTCCCACACACGTAACGATTTCTTGTACTGCACCTTAAACTGAATGTCGAGGAGAAAATCGTTTGGCTTGCAGTACAGCCATTTTCTCTACACACGATACAAACATAGACTACTACAGTTAAGATTATTGCGGTATGTATATCAAAATAACACATCACAACAGCCAGGAATCTCTACACACGTTACTTTGCGCTCCAATACGACTGTTGATACGATATTTTTAGGAAGCTTCGTACTGCGAACGATTCCATCACTGCGTACTGCGAAGCATACGATTTAGCTACGCACGCTACAATTTATCGTTACTACAGCAGTTTTGACTAATGTCGTACTGCGTGCAGTACGATAAATCGTTACGTGTGTGGACCGCTTATGTATGGAAAGAGAGGGGATGCATGATCTGATCACTTAAGGCTCCCGTATCCCCCATTCAAAACGTTCAGTTGCCGCTCTTTTCTCCAGAGCTTCCGACCAATATTTTACTAGATGTAGATGGCGACACAACTACCAAATCTGGAATTATCCCGTATATTTTAATTTGCGGCAAGAATCCACCCCACCACAAATATCGAACCGTATACAATTTCTCGTAACCATGACAACCACGGAATATACCAATTCAATAAGAGGTTATCTACTTCTCAATATAGGGTTATGTTCGTTATTGTAATTTGTAAGCAGTTTTTTCAAGAGCGATTTATTTATGAGTGTGTCTCTCTAAATGAATATTGATCGATTATTTGTTTATTAGGGATTTATTAATAGGTACGTACACAATTTCACTGGTTTTCATATTTTCTAATTAAATATTGTTTAAGGTGCTCCATTTCCATATAGAACTTTACGATACCATCCAAGGACAGCAGCTCTGTATACTTTAGTCTGAATACACGATATTGCACGATATGTCATTAGCGGCTGGTTTAGATCAGAGATGGTCTGTGTTAAATATCCTTAAGTACGATTAGACGGTAACTCAAATTGTGTTGTATTACATAACCTTTGCTCTCCGTAAAATGACTCGTCTAATCATACCTTCAACGCAGCAGCCCATTCCGAAATAACACCATACAATGGAGATCGTATCATTCGTCGTTTTTTGTTGCTCGACACAACTGGAAGATTTCAATATTTTATTACGCAGTCTTGAGGGGCAATTTATGTTTTAAATGATTCTTACCGTAGAACCTTTTCATATAGAAAAGAGAATTCTTTGTGCAATTTAAATGTAATAAAATCTGCCACCTTGAGGTAGGAAGGTATATCGACTCATGCAACGAAGACTATAGTAACTACGTTTAGTTTGTTACGATAGTCTTTGTTGCATGGGTCTATATGATTAATAATTATCTACATAAATATAGAAATAAATAAAAAATTGTGTGTTGTTTACTATTTACGTCAAATTCAGCAGCAAAAAAGAATGTCAAAAATGAAATGGAGAAAAATACTAATAAAATACTGACTGATTTTTCTTTTAACGTATGATTATTTAGCTGTCGTATAGCCTGTACTTTACAATGACGGTATAACTATATAGTATCAGCTTTGCTCCGAAGAAAGGGAATTTGTGACTAAACTATCAACGAGGTTTTTGTTTTGAACACATTTTGATTGGAAACTATTTTACAGTTCATCTGTGATTTTTAAGAACCCGTAGACACTTAACTGAGTTTGAAGGTCGTTTATCTGAAGTTAGTTTGATTCGAAGTTAAAGATTTTTTTGTGACATTTTGCGCTGATTACAATAATAGATGTTAAGTTATTATTCCTACAGCTTATATAAAAAAAAAAACAACTTTAAACGACCTTCAAATGCAAATAGGACGACAGCTACGATTTATATTATTTAACACGAAGACAAAAAATCCAAAGTGGCATTCTTTATGTTACGTCTTGTTTTCAGTATTACCGATTTTTAGTGTACTTTAGGTCATATCTAAATAAATTATTTATGTTGTATTTACATTTTCAATTTGAAACAGCGCCATCTATCCACAGACCGTTGAACTATTTTGCAATGCCAACAGACTAAAACTCTCCCAGAACGGTATTCTAGTTACGTTCACTAAAAGCTACACCCCATCGTTATAAGTAACATTTAATGTATTTTTATAATATATTACAGTACACAATAATCATACGCCAGTAAGACCAAAAAGCAATTCTATATTTGTAGTTTAGTTTTTTTTAACACTAAAATTAGCAAGTATAATTTGCATAAATATTGAAATTCTTTGTGGACGCAGTTGCGTAAGGACCTATTCAATCGAATAGTTGCTATAGTTTCACAATTTAACAATAATTATTGTGTGGTGTATCGGCGCGTTTTCGACGTAGGATACGGGAGCCTTAAGCATACTTGATCACGAATTCGTTTGCTCAGTTATATGAGGGAATAATTTCACTATTGCACAGTCATGGCGTATTAGTATTCAGTTGTAAAAAGCAATATAATCGCAAATAAATGTTTCATCGTAATAAATTTGAGTGATAAAAGGTCTTAGAAGAAAAAAATGCTTCGGTACGCTTGCGATATATTTACAGTAACAGTAACGACATTCTGTAAACAAGCAAGTATTTTCCGAGAATCCGCTCTATTTCACATGACACAAATATTTCCAGGGAACATGGCTTCCATCTGTCTTAAATCGACATTCTATTTTCGTCCTGTATTTATTTGTTTCCTTCCGTACATACCCTACCAAACAGAGTACTCTTTATTAGCACCGTATGAGACATTCCATAGACTTATATTCTTATGTAATAGATTTGCGGAATGTAAGCGATTTCAAGCGAAGTTTGTTAAATATTTTTATTTAAATTCATTATTTATGAAATCTGTAAATGCAGCTTTTTAACACAGCTGGTCATTTATACTTGAGTAAGGTATTGCTGCGGAAGGAAATAATACAGCACGACTCCAGATAAGCCACCTGCGCGATTGATTAGTCATTTGACAAGTTGAACGACTTGTTATGCAGGAGGCGCATAACTTATTAGATATGGCACGAAGATTACGACAAATGAGGAAGTAGGAGGAGATTTAACATAAATTGTTTATAGTTTAGTTTTATAAATGTATTTTTTCCTCGTTTTAATCGCAAATTATACTAATATATCTTCGTTATAAATTAAAACTATTTTTTAGTATTACTAGATTTTAATGAAAAATATAACAAAATATGCTACGAGTATAGATTATACTAATTTTGTAATGTAGATCAAGATTTTAAGAAACTATACATCAAAGGACAGCTGTTACACATGGATCTTGTTTTAACTTCTTGGTGATTATAATTCAGTAATTGGTTAACCAGGTTTACATTTTTGAAAATTGTGATTCTTTCTAATTCCTTCTAAATTTAGAATACAAAATATTTTTGGATATCTGTTGGGCTGCAGGTTTTTCTAGTTGTTGTAGTTAAAGATAAAATATGATTTCTTCGATTTATTAATTTACAAAGGTTAAATATGGTGTTTAAGTTTACTGAAATGTACCCGTGTGGAAATATTTTTGTTTATTTATTCAAATGAACTATGAATAAAGATAAATTTATTATTATTATTATTATTATTAAATACACAAATCTTGTTTGGATAGATGCAAAAATAAATTTAAGATAAATTTGATAAATTTACAATTTTTTTTTTCATTTCAAGGACCTCCCCTTTAAAATATTATATGTCCAGAAAAGGAATATATAGTATTTTTTATAAGTAATTAAAAGTAAATATTTCGGGGTTGCTATCGACAGTCACAGTTAATCGAACTTTTCAATTTAAATATCAAATTAAATAAACATTCACAGTTTTCCAAAAATACAATAATAGAATTTAAATGACCCTGATTAACATCAGTAAAAGAATCGGACAAGATACAACTGCTAGTCAAGTTCCCTAGTGTGCGAAGTACGTTAGGTTGTAAAAATAAGTGATTATAAAACCAGAAACACCATTTACAACTTTATTCAAACAACAACAATAGGTAGGTACTAAATTATTAAAGTTTTTCTTTGTTTGAATTTTAAACCTGTCAATTGACGTTTTGTCAAGGTAGCACCAACCTAATATTTTCTACAACAAAATATAACTACATAACCATAATTTTTTTAAATTAAGACAAGATTATTCGAAAATCAGCACAAAAAATGCTGTAAATTTTAAAACAGTAAGTAGGTAATTGTTTTTCTGGTCATCAGGAATTATGAAGGAGCGGCTACTGAAAATTGAAGAGCTTAGTAAAAATGAGATGCAGTAATTGCACTGATCACAAATTATAAAAAATGTGTATTTAAAACTACTTACAATAAGTTTGCATGCGACAAACTACATCTGATTTATATAAAAAAAAATACACCTTTATGCGCTTTTATATGTTCGCAATACAATAAAATAATTGTGAAAATGTATGTTGTTCATAATACAGCAACATACATTTTCAAGAAAACAAGAACACAAATCACCACCCGGCCATAATTATTTTGTGTTTGTACAATGTGAATCTGAACACAGACATTGTAAATTCTGTGTCATATAACCTCAGAATGGATTTTCTATATAATTAAATTTACTTGGACACTGACTATTTTTTGCGATTATATTTTGTAAATAACCTCGGCCTGGATTTGAGCTCGAACCACCGCAGTTTCCAGTCGGGAGCCCTAACCAATTGAGCTACCGATATCGGTGGATATCCATGGGCAAATTTGTCATTTCAGAGAAAGAGTGCCGAACTTACTGACGAGAGATACACACAAAGTTTTTACTTGCTTTGCAAGTAAATCATGAAGGTAACGAGTAATTCGAGACTCGTTTTGGGAGTGCCAACCACCGAACAACCATCAACCCACATCACTCTTCATTTACAATGCCGTGCCTAATTCCCACAAGAAAAGGGGCGTAGAGGTGTTCGAATTCAATTTAATTAGTTCGGTATTCACCAACCAGAGGGCGTGGATCCTCCCTGGCGGCTAAAACGTTCAACCACCACCTGGGTGCAATATTTTTCGTGCCCGTCTAATCAATCCATCTTGATTAAATAAGCCTCTTCATTAAACAAATTACTAACGCGTACTTTTTTTCCTGGGTCAACCGCACTACGTTGACTTATTAATTTTGCGCACGAATGATTAACGGATGAAAAAAGCTTATATAATGTAGTTATAACGTTGAGTTATTAAGAAATGCCGGAGGAAAGCTATTTACTTTTAGGATTTAATTACTCGACACTACGCGGTGATGTTCGATTTGCATAAAAGCGTCGTTTATATACGTCATGACTTGTAGGTTTTGTGTATTAATCTTCGTTGTCACATTGGAGGGGTTTTGCGTAAACATTTTAACCCTCTTTACTTGGTCGGGCTTGAAAAATTGGATGAAAATGGTAAGTTTATTAAGTGCTCTTGCTGGAGATTTATCAAGCGGAAGGCGGTTGTACGCTTCAACTGTTTCTTTCGCGAATTTCAACTGCCTACTCTTTATAAAAACTTTGTTGTACCTTTTAACCACTATCTATATCAAGTTATAATTATGTTTTTTTTTCTGAAATTGCTTTGAATAATCGAAATAAAATGCTACACAAACAACAACTGTAAAACTAAAGTACATTTTATCTAATAAATTACAGAAAAAAAATGCATTCTGTATGAAGAATGGCTCACGGAACTGCTGTTATATTAGAAGTTTGTGATATTCCACTAATGCTATGTACATATATTTGAAAGTTTGGAAATAGAATCTTCTCGATCAGATGACTGCTATATTCCACACACTGGAACACCGGAAGTTGAATAAACTTTGTTATTTACAATGGAAACACATTTACATATAACTTTTATTAAAAAAAACTTAAAAAAGTTATTTTTTCAAATGGCACACTCTGTATATTAATACACAACTCAAAAGAATCAATCATTCCATGGTGGTACTTTGTCTATCTTTAGTGATTTTTGAAATTTTTCGCGTGTTCTCAAACATGCAAAATAGAAGGAGTGGTAAATACATAATGTAAGTTTGACTATATCGGATGCGCGCAGAAACAATAACGTAACTGCACACTTCGTGATTTGACCACACAGTTATCTTTTGAAGTTGAATAAAAAAGTAATTTTGTAAAAAGATATTATACGTATAAAAAAGAAACAAAAGCATGTAGTCTTAATGAAGTGTCAATATTGATTCCCGGGTGAAAACCGCGTAGTTGACTTTGAAATAGTCGACATTTCGAACGCTGTTGCAAGACGCATCTTCAGGACGAAGTATCGAACCAAGTGCTACGAAGATACTGGAAGGGTATTTATATACGGGCGGTGTGATATCACCAGATGGCGTTTAAATGTCTGAAGGTAACACGACCAGAAAAGCTGTGGGGCCCGAAGAAAAATGCAGTAATGGCCCGTGGCCCTTAAAGACATAAGCACCAAAGCTGGGCAAAGTTAGTCAGAAGGTTAGCTTCGTTAATCATTAATCCGTTAACGAAAAAGTTAACT
Organism: Aphodius sticticus; assembly: GCA_963966075.1. NCBI lineage: Eukaryota > Metazoa > Arthropoda > Insecta > Coleoptera > Scarabaeidae > Aphodius > Aphodius sticticus. Next base: position 38,061,604 of record OZ014506.1, read on the forward strand.
TCGTTAACAGATAGTCCGTTAATTTGTTCCAAATGTAACGGAAGTTAACGTTAACCGTTAATCGGTAACTTTTTATAAAAAATATATAGGTTATGTAGTGTCGATCTACCGGTGAGTATGTAACCCAAATAATTGCGGACCTTTCTTGCGGTTGCATATGTAAAAATTGCCTTAGGAGCTTTTCAAACTAGGGGCAGTGGCAACTAAAAGAACTACATTGCGAGATACAAAGATGAAAAGATCAACTAAAGCTACTTTTATATCTATGCAGTTCAAACCTGCACTTACAACAATACAGTTTTGAAAAATCGCATGCAATTTTATGAAAATTTGTACTCCATTTACATCTGTGCAACTTTAATAAATCGCATGGTTTGAACATCAGTGATTTTTATTTTTAGACAACAATAGTTGCTTTGGGTTAGTAGCAAACATAACCTCCATGAATTGCTATTAAATTATTGATTACGCTTTTCTTCCACACACAGTTCTTAAATCACAGCAAACAATAACAAATAACGAAATGCGGAATAGGTTATGTTTCGCGTCTATACACAGTGGAGTCACCAAATTTTCGTTTTAGACAAAAATTGATTGTTGCTATAAACGCACGCACTTACATATTTAGCACTGATCCTAATTCCATGTAACTTGGTAATTTTAAAATGTTTCATAGAGTAAAACAAAAAATTACGTTGTATTGACGAATTTAATTGCGCGTTTGAATTGCACAGAATGAAGTAAAGGGCTCAAGGGGGTTGGAGTTGAAACAACTAAAAAAAAACTCGCGTGCATGCTTTATATATGGACCCCACGTCACACAAAGTAGTACGTCGCACATGTAAACAAAATCAAGTACGAACTTGCACATAATGCCTATACAACCTTTTGAAATATTTACTGATGATATTTCCGATTTAACGGACTTGAATTAACGGATGATGAATGTAGCGGAAGTAAGTCAGTCCGTTAATGGCTTTGAAAGTTAACTTAAAAGTTAATTCGTTAACGAAAAATTTACCTTCGTTAATTAACGATTAACGGATTAACGCTTTTGTGCCCAGCTTTGATAAGCACATTTCTTGATGACATGATTTTTCATTGTAAACACGTAAGCTTCAGTACTGTTTGTTTTGTATTATATATCCAGTACAGTGCGTTGAATTAGTTTTTTTTTAATAATTTTGAATAAAGAAGCATACATTATAATTAAAGATCATATTTTAAAATTATTATAGGAACTAAACGATTTAATTTTGTAAGATATTTATTAATTTAAACCTGAATAAATTTAAACAAGTAAAATAAAATTATTGATGACCAGTAATTGCAGATTTGTACCTTTAGTCATTGCGAAGTCCTCAATGACGTCATTGAATTCTATTTCTCTTAAAATATCACGTTCAATATTCAAATATAATCACGTTCCAAACTCATAACTGCAAAGTAGTTGAGTCGTTCCATAGTCATTGTGGTGCGCAGTCTATTTTTTATATGCTTTGATTTTGAAAAGGCTCTTTCGCTGCTGCCGCTTGTTATCATCAGTACTAAGTGCATTCGAAACGCTACTTCCACGTTAGGAAAAGCATCCTTTTACTTGCTTTTCTATTAATAAGTGATAAAAAGTTATTTGCTAACTTCCTAACTCTCTGCTGTGAACTCTTTGAAAAATTGAGTAAACTGTATGAACTCAATGTCAGTGAAGTCATCTTATTAAGTCGTCTTTAGTGTTGGCAAGCTTCTTTGCCTGATTTATTTATTTGGAATTGAGGTGCTCCGGCTCATCCAAAAAAACAAATCGGGAATAAACCAATTCATATGAGGAAAGTCTATGACCCAACAAGACAGGAAATTGGTCAATCACTGGCAAACAACTTTTGGCATGAAATTTCTGGTTATATTACTTGTACTTGTACTTGACTTTACTCGCCTGCTTTCCATACAAGTGTTAAACTGCGGTGCTGGTTTTATTTCTGGCCACCTGAACAGTACGCACCCTTTAGACGTAAATTGCTGCAAAATACGAAGCGTCACTATCTCTATCTCTGTCACCCCTCTACTAATATTGGCTCGACTATACCTTCCGACATTGAAAATGATACTGTATGTTTGTCACTTATTCTTTATTAGCAGAGTATTGGACGGATATAGCACTGCTAAAGTATCAATTGTGACAGTCGGTACTTGTACTGCGATGATGGCCATTATTTCGGGTGCCTGTACACGGTGGTCGCCTATTTTTAGGACTAGGCGGCTCGTCTGAAGTACCTACGGCTCTTAATAACGCTTGAAGTATTTGCCGACGGTCGTTTTGGACCCCATCACGTCCGCAATTGAGATATCTACACGTCATCAATGTAATAGTATAGCTAAATCTGGCGTTTTCGCTACTGTAAGAACGAATATTGCGTTTTGCACGCAAGCCGGATGTAGGAATAAATATTTTATTAATGTAATGCAAAAAAAATATTTATTTATATACAGTCAGCGCGCAAAGAATGGAAACATGGAAAAATCTCTGAAACGGGCGTTAAATCTAAAAATCCTCGAATAGGTCGATTTTGAATTATCAACACACATATTTAAAATTATTATAATATTATATTTAAAAAACTTTTCAACCTTGAATTGTTTTTGACGTCACAAACACGTTTTGGCCATATTTTTCTAACTGATTATGATAGATTATCTTTTAAATATTCCTAAGACTGCCGGAGATATGACCGTGTGCAGGGGACCAAAGATGCTTAGAAGAAAAAAACTGGTTTAATAGATTGTTTGTATTTTCGCAATTGTTTATAATATTACGAGTTGACATTTTTAGGTAATCGTCGTGTTAAAGACAAAAGTCACCAACTAACATCTAAAATAATTACGAAAACTTAACTTTAAGAAGGAATACCAATAAATATAATAATTTTTCTAGAGAATTAATGGATTTTAGAAAAAATAGAATATTTATTGATCATCTCCTCCTATAAGATAAGAATTTATAAGCATTTGACTATTTTATTAATTAAGTCGTACTTCAATAAGATGTAAAAGAATGTTAGTGACTTTTACCTTTAAGCCAACGAAATATACACAAGTAGTTGGACATTCAGGTGTGCATTCTTATTTTTCAATAAACAATAATTTTCTTCTAGAGAGATCATGTTGATTCTTTTACAGTTGTTGTCTATACGATCATCTAGTATTTGTCATACAATTTGTTTGATACGTTGCTTTGTAGCTTAATAACAAAATAAAAACTGTTTAGTTTATACTATTTTATAATTATTTTTTTGGTTTCAGATGAATGGCACTGGCACCAAAAACAATGTTTTGAAAAACGGGTCTGTGTAGATTGCAATTTTTAAATTTGTTTAGTTCAAATTTTGGAATATACTCTATTACTGAGGCATTGACATAAGCATTCTTAAAAAGAAATAACTTTGAATTCCCACAACGTGCATGTTAAGACAATAAAATGATCTGTCCAAATCAGTAAAAAAAAATGTGAAGTTGCCATTTTAAAAAATTGTTGGAAATTGAATTTTACACAGAAATGTGTATTTTGGTGTTTCAAAATCGACGTGTCGACAAGAATTTTTTAAAATAACAAACCGCCCTAGAGATTTTCTCATGTTTCCGTACTTTACGAGCTCACTGCAGAAATATTTTTTTTCTACTTTGCATTCACAATGCACACATTGTAACACTGTTTTCGGTGTTACAATTAACACATTGTAACACCGAAAACAGTAACATTTTTGTCTAAAATTGCCAGGATTGGTACACATTGATATCAAATGCCAAATGTCAAACGTACAATACATAACCACACACTGCCTCTTTTTAATCGCTTGCAATCGCATAAACTGCGAAATATCAATATTCTATACATATTTAAACATGCGTGTAGCCTGCTATAGTATGGCCAAAGGTTGTGGCTTTCTTAGTTTTGCTGTGTTCATCAAAATACGCCAGCATAACGTTTTCGGTGATGTTTTACGACTCTGGTAAGTGATCGTTATCATTCTTTTCAACTAAACATCAAATCCCCTTTTCAGATATAATTCAAGGACCACATTTACTTTAATGAGGTATTATGCGAAGATCAAACCTACATCGTAGATATGAATGATTTTAATTACTGCTACGAGATTGTATATGCGCAATCAATGGTTTATCAGCATACACGTATGAAGCTATAGTACATTAAAGTGTAGAGGATTTCTTAGTTTATGTAACGTATAAGTTTTCGGTAACATTTTGGACCGAATTCTGTTCGGCTCAATTCGTATTCATTTTTGTCCGTCGCTTTCGACTTCGTCTTAGTTCTGGTTGTGTGCAACACATTTGTATTACCTCCATCACATGTAATTTTACTAAGTATAATTTATTCTAATAAACTACTTTGCCGAAATTAAAATTGGGTTTCAATTATAAGTGCTTGTAAATATATAAGCCGCAACGGCTACGTAGCGGAATTAGGTAGACACCGCTATTAAACGTTAGGTGTTAAAACAATTCTTTAGTAAGTTCTTGTTCTTCGAAGTAACTAATCAGTCACCGCCAAACACTTCTATTCTGATTATTATACTTATGAAACCACTATTAAAGTTGTTGACTTTTTAGGTTAAGTTTCATATATTTTTCACAGTAGGGTTAAAAGTGTTGCCCCAAGCTCCATTATGATCATCGTTGAGACCTCGCTGAATATTTATTCAAACTTGTAGGCTAAAGTAGAGTAATTTTATTCACAATTAGATTTTGTCAAGATTTTATCTCATAGATCTCATCCTTAACGAAGTTGACAGTTACTACAGTGCTGCCACGTGGTACCCGCGAAATACCCTAGATTCTAATTTAGCGCAATATAGTAACCACAATTTCTAAATTTATATAAAATTAATGACGCAAAGTAGAAAAAATAGTATATTACACTCGTTTTATAAGACGTATTGGCGCACTCGTTCCATTGGGCACTCCTCGCTACGCTCGTCGTGCCCAAAACAACTCGTGCGCCAATTTGACGTCTTATAAAACTTGTATAATAATATACTATTACCTACGACCGTATGTGTAAATGTCCCTTACGTCACGGACTGCTTAGGTCGTATATCGCTTATAACAAACGTGTGCTTTTGGCTGTGCGTTTGTGTTTTTAACGCACGACATAATGTCATAATGACAGATGTCGCGCGAATTGTTTTGATTATTTATTTGTCATTTTTGATATAATTTATATTTATTGAAATTTTCGGTCGTAGGTAAGTGCAATACTCGAGCTGTAACATATTACATGCACGTGATAATTTATGTTGAATTTTTATTGGAATTTTCGGTCGACACTTCAGACAAAGCTCTCCGTAGTTGTAATAGATGTCGCGCAAATACATCCATTGGTTAACAGTCAAATATCCTTACCTGTATTTGATTGTCATTTTTGATACAATTTATTGAAATTGTCCGTCGTAGGTAAAATTATGTACAATATTCGAGCTGTAACGCATATTACGTACTCGTGTAAAATAACAAAACTCGCCGGTTCGCGGCTCGTATGTTAACTTTCCACTCGTACGTAATATGCTAGTTACCGCTCTTGTATACTAATATAGTATTAAACACCAATACTGCCGTATTAAGCACTGCCGTTTGTCATATTTTTTATCATAGTCTGTTATATTAGATCATATCTTTTAGGTTCAAAAGGTTAAGAGAACGTCATTCCTTCATATGATTTTATCGAAAAAGTAGAAACTGAACAAATTTGCAGATACAATCTCTATGCGTTACACGGCAGTCAATAGACATAAGTTCAGTCAATATACAGGGGAAAGAATGAGCTTGAGCTCGCGATAGGTAGGACAAAGATTAATACTTGCAACTTATACAGGGTGTCCGGTAAAGGTGTTTCGAAAATTCGGCAGCTGATAGACGACGTCACTGCCATCCAAAAAGTGTATATGCACTTTTGGCTTTCGACGCTTCATTAAAAAGCTATAGCTTTTTTATTTTTCAGTTTTATATTCCCTTAAAAATATAACCGATTACAAAGTTGGCGTTGTTTATTTAACAGAAACAAAAAAAAACGCTTACAAGTAACAAAAATAAGTAATAAAAATTTGCAAATACTGCTCAAAATGTTGCCCTTGGAAGTGAATTCTCATTTCAGCACATTTCACAAATCCTGTCGGACTCTTTGAAAAATTGCAGGTGTTTCTCGATTGCGATTGCAGGCACTATTTATTCGCTGTAGCAGTGCATTTCTGCTACAGTGTTTTTTTTTCTGTTAAATAAACAACGCCGATTTTGTAATCAGTTATATTTTCAAGGGAATATAAAACTTAAAAATAAAAAAGCTATAACTTTTTAATGAAGCGTCAAAAGCCAACAGTGCATATACACTTTTCGGATGGCAGTGATGTCCTCTATCAGCTCCTCGGAATACCTTTACCGGACACCCTGTATAAGTTGCAAGTAATAATCTGTGTCCTACCTATCGCGAGCTCAAGCTTATTCTTTCCCCTCTATAGTGACTGAACTTATGTTTATTGACTGCCGTGTAACGCATAGAGATTGTATCTGCAAATTTGTTCAGTTTCTAGTTTTCCGATAAAATCATGTGAAGGAATGACGTTTTCTTAATCATTTAGGGACAAGCAGCGACCCTTTTTTTTAAGTACGTTAAGGTAGCCCGCTCTTACTTCCGGAAATAAATTGATTTTCATTTGAAAAAAAAATGTTAACTGAAAGGACTACCTAGGAGTTTTTTTGTACGAGATAAATAAATCGCGTAGAACTGCTAGCTTTATGTCACACATACTTCAGTCTTAATAGATTGAAGGAGAAATGAATTGATTCAAAATCGCTTTTAATCATTCAATGTCGTCAAGGGGCTATAAAGTTACCGGTCGAGATACACGTCGCTCGGTACAGACATAATGAAACCGTACTGGGGTCAGTCGGTAAGTAAGTGTGCGGTGTGAGTGAGTAAGTCGGCATTTGCGATTACGGTTATGTGTATGTATTGTGAAATGGGGGACACGTAGAGCATAGGTTTTAGTCTAGTTGGGGCGACGGCGACGCTCCGGCGCCGCAGCGCAGTTTGCGACGTCGGGACGGGTCGGTTAATTTCAAATGGCACGCAAGTGCGCGATTCGAACAATTCACTGAACGATACTATAGGGCGAGCGTTGTTTTAGAGGGCATGTTATATTCGATGGGGGAGGTTTTATTTTATGGGGGTGAACTGGTGCTGTTTGTTAGAAAGTTTGTATAAGCACCGTTTTATTGGTACTATGTAATATTTCGTTTATGGAAGAGAGTTTAATCGTTTAATGTATTAAAATTAGGTTTATGATATCTAATCGTAATTTCAAGAGGTTTTCCAATTGGGTGCTTAATACATATGTCAAGTATAATAATTGAAGCTAAACTGCGGATTTTTTTTTATAAAATTAAGGCCTAAATTCGAAATGGCATTGATTTTTTCATAAGCAAAACACATTTCACTACTCAAAAGTTTTTTTTATGAAAATTGCCGTATCCATTTACCTTTGTTGAAAAAATTTGTCTAATTGTCTTATTTTAGTCTAGACAATTTAGATTTGGGTAGACACATACAACGCGTGTCTATGAAAAAATCTGATGTGGCCAGCCACATGACTTTATCATACTATACAGAGGTGTTAAACGCTGATGATCTGACAATACCGTAAATAGAATCAAAATATCGGTCAAATTCTGGCAAACTTGTTGTAAAATACGGGCGATCTCGATCAAATAGAATGTTTTGATGTTTGTAGTTGGGTTAGCGCTGCTTCGAATAAAAACTGCCAACGCTTCACTAAAATATTTATTGTGTGTACACAATGCACAGAGCGGCCAACAGAGTCAACTGCTATGCATGACCTTCAAAGTTAAAGTTTGCTCATGCAGCTAAACCATTAATTTTATCAAAAAGTGTCATAGACACAACTTGTAAATTATACATAGTTTCCTCTACTTTAATTTATTATTTAGCTATTTTGACAAAATTACAGGAATGGCGGTTCATTTGAAAAATCGTTGAAAAATGCCAGTTCCTTTGGACCCTTTTGAACAAAACTTCTTTCAACTTTAGTCATGAAACTTCTAAATATGAAGTTTTGTCCCGATACCTTTAGTAGTTCTTCCGAAATCGTCGCCACAAGAAAACGGGTACACACGCACACACATTTTACTTTATCATACATAGTATGATAAAGAGTATGATAAAGTATTATAATCGCTCTTGGGTCTCCTAAACATTTTTGACCAAGGTAAAAAAGTGTCAGTGTGTGTGTACCCGTTTTTTTTTGTGGCGACGATTCAAGAGAAACTATTAAAGGTATCGGGACGAAGTTTTATGACCAAACTTAGAGCTGATTTTTTTTTGTTAAAAAGGATCTATAGGAACTGGATATTCACTCTTAGCATTTTTCAATGATTTTGCAAATGAGCCACCATTTTTGTAATGTCGTCAAAATAGTTAAATAATAAATTAAACTAGAGGAAATTTTCTATAATTTATGTCTATGAAATTTTTTGGTAATATTAACAGTTCAGCTTCATGTGCAAATTCTATTTGATTGAGATCGCTCGTCTTGCATTAAAACTAGTTAGCCAGGATTTAACAGATATTTTGATTCTATTACAATACTACAATACAATACTGTCGAATTGTCAAAACATCAGAGTTTGACACAGTTTGACACTGCTGTATAGCTGTGTAGTATGATGTAGTAATGTGTCTGGTTACATCAGATTTTTTTACACGATTTCATACTTTGTCATACTACGTATGATAAAGTAAAAAATACCAATAGATTCAAAAAAATGTCCTGAACATCATATCGAATGGTTCCTGAACGTTTGATGATATTATTATTGAAATTAATTAAAACTTATCAGTGATTAAAACATTTGTCATAAAATGTTAGCTAGGTTAGCAAAACAAATTATACACCATATTAAAGACGATGTAGGTACATGATAAACAAATAATTACGTAAAAATTTTAAAAAGATTGTAGGTTTGGGGAAGGTTAGAAAACGGGTTTTCGGAAATGAGATATACAGAACGAGACACAGAATAGATATTGATATAATATATCGGTTCAGAAAACCCGTTTTTTCTGTTCTCACGAACCTACAAGCTTTCAATATTTTTAAGTAATTGTTTGCTCATTATGAAAATTGGAAATAGTCTTCATATGGTGTATAATTTGTTCTGCTAAGCTTAAATAGGTACTTTCGGAGATATTGGTGCAAACATAAGTGGACAATATTTCATTTATTTTAATTAATTTCAGTAATAAATCATGAAACATTTAGTAAATATTTCGATGTTGATGTTCAGATGATCAATGTAACTGGACATCAATCGAAGTTATTTAGAAAATGTTCTAATGGAAAAGAACAATTACCAATTTTTTGTATAAAAACGCTTTCTTTTGTTAATTAATTGAAATAAATCAAAAATTAAAGAAAATCTAGGTTGTAGCGGTAATTTTTTATTTATTTAAAATGTTAATTCAGCCTGTATGTTACCATATTATTAACCTGTAATAGTTTAACACCGTTGGTCCTTTAGTTAAATTTAAGTCCTGATCATAATAGAAAATCTCCTTTTAGCGATGGTTATAAATCATGTGAATTATAATTATCATTTTATATATTACTTAAAACGGCAAAATCTTAACACACATAAATAAATGTTATCCAGTAAATTTGTAGTGGCAAAACAATATATTTACATAGATTATAACATCCAATTTGTTTTCACATAAGTAGTCAACCAAACAAAAAAAAGAACTAAATCAATCATTTTACTTTTACATAACACGACGGTTACCTTGCCTATTAGTTACTCTCGCTTTACGTCTTCCACAACGCATGTGGATGGAAGAAAATGCAACGCTTACCTGGAACAAAACAAACAAGAAATTAACATAACTCGAGTACTCATTCGACAGCTTAAGCGTGCTCACGAGCAAATAAGAAGTGGTAACGAGCTCTAAAAACGTCGTGTTTACAAGCATACATTTGTTAAGCTCACACAATACTGTACGCATGTGCAGCAGAGAAAAAAGAAAGACAAAAACGTCTCCAGTTTTTTTTCACGTGAACACAGACACACATTCACAAACAAATTATCTTCCTAGTTACATCTAACATTATTTATCACAGCTCACTAAATATTATCAATACCATTTCCGCTTGAGAGCACTCGAAAGAGGCACTAACAAAATCCAATTACATTTCTAAAATCCGTAACAAGTAAGAACTACGTGCTTCCCAACTGTTCAGTAATAATTTAGTTATTACCGTTGAAGTGTTAGGTTGCGATTGAAGTAATGACGCATCCCATTTGTGATTCCAAGTGCGCTGTTGCAGAGGAGAACCAGGTCGTAATCTTTCTACTCAAAGGAGGAAATTGACGGGGAACTGCTGCCTGCGAAAAGGGGAGTTAACCCCTCTATCTCAACCTTACCTAGTTTAACTTTGTAAGCTGGTTGGTGTTAAAATAGGACACGTCTAACCTGCTTCCTCACTTAGGTTAAACGAGAAGGGATTACTCCAATATTAAATTAGTTTTGAAAGGATTTCGCGGAGTGTGATATTTATCAAATTTTGCAAGATATTTACATAGATTATTCTATAACTTAATTAAGTAGAGTAATCATCTGTTTAGCCTTATACAATATATATTACACAACATTTAGCTGGACGACATACGTTTATTATTATTATTGATTCAACGGTTCGTTGATTCAAAATCCTGTGAGAACGAACTGTAATCATATAAAACCCTGATTTCAGAGGAAACGGTTGAGAAATTGCCCTGGGGGTTAGTGATTTTTCACTCCCCAAAGGTCGACCGACGATAAATCTTATTCTTTAGCTGTTATGTCGCCTCCACACATTTTTCTCACGTCAACTTTTGATAGAATTAACTTTTAGAGGCGTTTTACACGACCGAGAATTCTAACGAAAATAATAGCGAAAATTATCACTATAGTTTTGGTGAGAATTATTGACATTTGACAATAGTAATCAATTTCGCTACAATTCTAGTCATGTGCGTGCGTACACACAGAAAAGTGATTATTTGGAACGCGAAAACATAATTTCTTGAATTTATTTACTAGATTCAAATGCATATTTACTTGGATGTAGAAAGTTAGGTATATACAAGAAATGCCACATACTCAATATAAGTAAAATAATTTCTCAGATAAATGCTGTCAACAAATAAATTCTTTCTTTATAAAAACCAATATTGTATTGAAAGTAATTGAATTTTTCGTCCCAAAAATGTTAATTTCTCCAACGAAGTAATAGTAAATCCATCCAAGTGCGTAGTTACTTGATCCAAGAAAATATAAGACATTTAATATAAGTAAGTATTGTTGACCGAATAAAAACCCACCAATTATTTAACTGAAGTGATTCTCACTTCTTTCAAGTAATCCCTTTCTCTGGAATAAATATGCGCACCGTGATTTTGTCAAGGCTCGCGCGCCCGCGCGTGGTGCTGGCGCCGTATAGGAGCCTCTAGTACAAAAACAACAACGACATACTCGTAGGGGATGTGCCTTGTGATTTATTGGGGATGTGTATTGTGATTTATAGTGTACAATAAACGTTTCAACACGGAATAGTTTGATGTAACGCACCCAACAGTTTAGAACGAGAAAGTAAATATAACATACCTATCTTGTTAATTAGCAATAGAAAACGTATCTGCCAAATCTTTAAAATTCTTACATTAAGTAGCTAAAAATATTTACCGGGAATAAAAATATACACTTCATTCAAGACTGTTTACTTACTTCACCAGAGTAACCACTTTCTTAAATCTAGTAATTATTCCAAGAAATAACATTTCTTGGTTGAAGTCAATAACCTCTCGCGTATATATGAACTTACCAACTACTTCAGCCAGTAATTCTCTCTTCGTTCGAGAGATCACTTTTCTGTATGGACTAGCGCGATTTTCTCAGATCAGAACATCTGACATATTCGTAACCTAAAATTACATACGCAATTTATTTTTATGTATTAGGTATTTTGTTAGTTGTAAATGTTGTAATTATGTACACCTTGTTGGTTTTTCATAATAAAGTCTATCTATCTATCTATCTGCAATAGATAAATATAGCTAATAATTTCGCTATTATTTTCGTTACTATTCTCGGTCGTGTAAAACGGCGCTAACTGGATTTATTCCGTAGTACAGAATAAAAATAACAGTCATAAGGGGTAAAGAGTACTCTTTCAAAATAGTTATTTATGTTACAAATGCCGAAAGTACGGAATAGCGCGACGAGCGGTAATGCGGCGCGACGCCGAAGGCGGAGCGTCGCATGTGAGCGAGTCGCGCTATGTAGTTTTCGGCAGGAGTAACATACAACGCTTTTTTGTGCTGCTATTTGAGTAAATATGTATTTAAAAAAAAATTGTTATATTTCTGTATAAGAAATGTTAGGTTGGTAACACTTCGACGAAACGACAAGAATAAAAAACTAATTCAAATTCTGACAGATTTATATTTGTTCATTACACTGTAGATGTCACATGCGTACCAACATACTAAAATAAAACTGCACTCGTCGCTATACTTTATTTACCATTTTCTCAACTTATCGTTTTTAGAATTAGATATAACAACGGGTTGTTATTCCTTATCAACAAACAATTAAATTGGTGATCTTAGTTTATTTGAAATATGTATTTTGTAGTTTTGCCGCACTAGAGCGGCAAAGTTCCGTAGCGGTTCTCCAACCTCGAACAAAATCAGCTGCTTTTGAGTGTGACAGCACAAAAAATAGTTTATTGAAGTATACACTATACAGGATGCGATACTCAACGGGTATTTTGAAATAGCTCGATAATAAAGCGCCGCAGAGGAATATTTTTGAAACAAAATGAGTTTGATTTGATAATTTATAGAAGAATGCATAATTTATATGAAGGCTATGTTTAAAAATATGAGTGGAAACTGTAATCTGCCATCCGCTACTTAAGTCAAAGTTTATAGTTTTCAAAAATAAGATCAAATTAAGACTAATTTAATGACAGGATACGAAAACGATTCTTGGGTTAAATAAACAACAATTGCTTTGAATAAACAAACTTAGAAAGAATAAAAGCATAAACAAACTCATAAAGTGACAATTTGCGTTTCTAGAACAAAACCCAATGTTGTTTTATAAGCATCTGTTAAGCTATTAATCTACAGAATTTATTCAGAGTGGAAAAGGAGTCGCAATTAGAACTGGAAATACTTAAGTTGTTCGTATATGCATACACACCACATGTACAAAGTCAATCACTATTCACACATTTCTCACGCAACATGAAGAAGAGAGAATTTCTTTGTTATCGCTTTCTATTTTTAACGGGCTACACGCAAAATTGCGAGAAAGACTATTAAAATTGCAGCTGTTGTTCCAGATCTCGTGCCTAACCTAATTTATTTACTGTTGCCTTACAAAAAAAAAACAAAATAAAAAGAGCATGGGAGAACAGGTGACCGACCCCAAAATATATATGTACGGTATCTCCTTCAGTAAAAATCTGATCCAAAACGTTTAATAATACATATTACTAATTTGTCGCCACTGTCAGTTAGTAACTAAGATTATATGAACTAATAAATACTCGTTCTTGTTCAAATTAGCGAAATGTCGCGTATTACTACTGAGTTTAATAATGGGTTTGTTAAATATTCATCAAATTGACTGTCGAACTCGATGGATTAGGGTTTGTTAGAGCAACCGCCATTGACAAGGTAATCGATGGGCAATTATTGCTGCGAAATTAGAATTTACTGCGCACGTTAACGTGTGCTGAATTCCGATTATATCCCCATAATTTCCCGCAGGGATTCTACTAATCTATGATGATTTGAAAATTTAATTGTTAATAGGCAGAAATAGTAGTTATTGGAGACTATTGTCATGTTTTCGAACTATGTATAGGTAGGCTTACCATAATTATGAAAATCCAAATCGGGACAGGAATGGCATTTGAAAACAAAAATAACAAAAAAATTCTGTGCAAAAATAATACATGATTTAATTTTTTTTCACAAGGCTCTTGGTCACAAGAGATGTGACATTTTATTTCTAAGTTTTTTTCGTAGTTCAAACCGGAACTCTTCATCCAAATGTGGGCATGAAGGCATAATGGAGACTTAGTACGGGGTCGACATATACAAAAAAAAGACAATCAAAATTATCTGTACTGTTTGTGACAAAAAAAGACAGAAAACGGTTTAATTACTAATTGAACCATTCCTATTTTTCGATGTAGTGTTTCGATGTAGTTTTCGCTGGAAACGCTGATTATTATGCCGAGGTATTATGCCTGTTCGCGGTAGCAAAATGGACCGTTTGGAAACCGTTGGAAATGGTGGACCAATATAACCTCTTCCGATGATTTTCCTATCCTTCTCACAGTGATACATCTGCTCCATGGTAACCAAAGATTTTCAAACGGTCATTTTTGTTACCGCAAATATGTATGCACTGGTTTTAACCAGGGCTGTGGAATCGGTAAAAAATATTTCGACTCCGACTCCAGATAGTTTTCGTAGTCGGACTCCGACTCCAACTCCCGACTCCGGGAAAATTTTATTGTTTCCAGCAAAATTGTTGGCGACAAAAAATTAAACTGACATAAACTAATTGTAAATATCAAAAACACCTGTTGATAGGACCACAAGGTTACGACCGTATTAAAAAAATGACGCTTTTTTATTTTTTCTAAATCTCTCTGAAATCATTAGAAATACAATTGCTTTCTCATCAGAGGGCACACATGTTTGAACTACTTTGTCCTTTTAACCGACTTTCTAACTTTAATAATAATACTAAAAGTAATGACAAATCACTGTATAGTATAAAATAAAATTCATTCCATTGAATACAAAATTAAGTGCAAAATAAGCTGAAAACAATCTCAACTCTTACTTCTGTTAGTGGCAATGACGCCAATTGTTGCAATTCTGGCTGCAACACGTATGACTTGCATACATGATTATTCCTTCATTTCAACATTCAAACGGTCCTATTTCACAATCTCATTAACCATTTATAAAATCCTTAGTTCAAATTTTTTTTTTTATTTTAGTCGGATAACTTTTTTATAGTCCTTTGAGAATCATTTTGTTTCTCCTGGTATAATAAGATGCATATTTTGTTAAATACAAAGGGATGTGATACTTTTAGTAAATATGTTCATGAGTCGAAAAAAAAAAATCAATTTCTGTTAAAGTTTACAAAAGTTATGAAACATTAAACCTAAAATTCCAAAGTTTTACTAGTAAAGTTGTATCTTTTACAAACGTTCGGATATTGAGGCGAATAAAAATAAAAAAAAGTTGATAGTTGACACGACTGTGATACCATCACGTTACTTCTTTTGGCACAGCAGCTGTAGAAAGCTGCTTTTTCCTTTTCAAAATTGCCATGAAAAATCATTACTTTTTGCAATATTGAAAGAATTGCTAGCTGTTCTTTGTGGCCGTACGAATACGAACAAATCTTGTTAATTTTGATGAATAAAGAGAACCATACGTCGTCGTTTCACTTTGGAAGCTTCGCAATTCGTCTAAGTATGCATCGACATTCGATTTTTTATTTGCAGATAAAAAGTAAAAGTAATACACGTAAAAGACCTAATAATATGTTTAATTAATTGTTTACTATCTATTAAGGCAACGGCCATCTCGCATGTCTTTTTCTACAATATGTAAACATGGACTCGGAGTCGGAGTCGATACATTTTTTCCGACTCCAACTCCAACTCCTCTGAAATATGTCTGAACTTCAACTCCGACTCCAACTCCACAGCCTGGTTTTAACACCAAGTTTTGAGTAACTTCATAATGAAGAACATTCATAATAATGGACAATGCAAGCTGCAAAGCATCATTCAAGTATTCTTGATAAAGTCCCACTAACACTAACTACAGACAATTGCATTAGTTTCACTGTTAGAATGGAAACAATAATAGCTCTCAAGTAATTCTTCCTTTGTTTTAGCTACAAACCACCCAAATATGCAGGCTACGGAAAATCTGGGTAAAACACGGCCATAAAGTATTACGTCTACAACAATACCATTCTATTTTCAACTCCATTGGTTTCCAACTGGCTTTTATTTTTCCAATCGTTTCCAAATGCTCAGCGTATTCAACCATCCAAATTAATTAAAAAAATATATTTTTTATTCCTGACAAGGCCAAAGACATATTCTAGCGTCTCAACGGCCAACGTTCAAGCCATCTGCAGAGCACGGAGTAAGCGCGAAGGCGAGAAGTAACACTTGGTAACACTTCAAAGAGCTGTACAAGTGTACAATAGCACGCGAAGAGTAACCGAAAATTTATAGGATAGGGTGATGCCAAACAATCGCCAAGCAAAATAACGCTGCCGTTAGCAAATGAAAAGTAGCCCACAGAATACGTTTCCAACAAAGTGTTATCGCACGTTACGGGCGGCTTACATAAGGCTATATAAGCTATATTTTTCCAAAATTTGAAGCTGTATAAAGTCACAAACACAAAAACTTATATCCAATCCATTCTTCATATAAATACGTCAAATGAAAAAAAAACATTGTTACAAAATATACAACATTTTCGCTCTGAATTGTAACATTTCTCGTGAAGGACCATCGATCCTCATCGTTTCATTAATCCACGCAATGGACACTCGGACCCTAATTGGGCGATAATTCGAGGTTTCCATCCATGGCGCTCTGGATGGTGCCGGAGACCCGCAGGAGCAACTCCGGTCGAACATGTATACGTGAAAGTGTGTCTGCGGAGCAAGGACCTTTCCCGCGTTACCACGGCAACGGTCGTAGGACCCGGAGCTTCGCATAGCACGGCAGCCATAGCAACCATCCAGGCACCACCTGACACCCACGGCATCCCGCGATCCAACGCGCCCGTCTGCACCCAATGGAAAGCCGAAAACCGCCTCACTCAATTTCGTCGTGGAGAATTTCTTTGTCCCGGGTAAATCCGACGGACTGGACGACAAATTGATTCGGTTTTCCCGACAAGAGAGAAAAGTGAGTGGAGACAAAAGATTACAGGGCGGGGGAATGTAGGGTAAGGGGATTGGGATATTAACATACTTTAGGTGGAGTTGAGTGGATTATTGAGGACGGTGTTTGTTCGAGGTTTAACGTAGTTACTTTAATATTTATTACTTTTTGTGCTGTTTGGTGGTTAGTTAGCTCTTTATAGTTTTTAATAAAACTCAAATTCAAAAAGGGTCATCATTGAATTCCGTTATCCTTTATGATGTGGTGACGTAAATTTCAAAAATTTTCAAAATTCAATAATGTCAACAAAGAAAATAAAAGTTAAAGGATATATTATCCAGGGTATCTGTTTATCTACCATCGTAATACTATTCTACTATGGTCTACTATGCTAATCGATAACCAAAAAAACATTTAGTTTTTTAGGTTAGACCTCTCGACCGGAAAATGATGAGCTTCCTGATTCAAATCCATGTCGAAGTTATTTGAAAACAAAACATTATACACACCTAGATTATTGTGTTGGCACACGTAAAAACTACCTCCTGTAAATTTAGTTTTAGTTTATATGTATAAGGGCCGATCTTACAAAGCACGTTATACCATGGTATAACTAAATATTGGTATAAATACTAGTATAAGTTGTTATTACTATGACAACACAAACATTTTAGCCAATAGGAGGCGGAATAGCACTATTTATACTGGGAATAACTATTCCACTACTTATACGTACACTTGTAAGATCGACCCTTAGACAAACAAATCTGGTTTGGCTAGGCACATAACTTTATCATACTATAAAGCAGTGTCAAATGGTGTCAAACTGGGTCAACCTCTGTTTTGACAATACTGTCAATACTGACAATAGAATCAAAATATCTGTCAAATCCTGGCTAACTAGTTCTAATGCAGACACGACCGTTCTCGATCAAATAGAATTTGCTCATACAGCTAAACTATTAATTTTACGAAAAAATGTCAGACATAAATTATACAAAATTTCCTCTACTTTCATGTATTAATTAACTATTTTGACGAAATTATAGAAATGGCGGCTTATTTGCAAAATCGTCGAAAAATGCTAAGAGTTCCATTTCGTTTGGACCCTTTTCACCAAAAGTTTTTCAGCTCTAAGTTTGGTCATGAAACTCCTAAATATGACGTTTCGTCCCGATACCTTTAGTAGTTTCTCCAGAATACTCGCCACAAAAAACGGGTACACACACAAGCAGACACACAGACATCTTTTTGTACTTTGGTCAAAAATGTTCAGGGATTCCAAAAGGACATATTTCAGCTAAAATCTCAACTTTCTTTCGACACGATTACGATACTTAATCATACTATGTATGATAAAGTAAAAAGTTGACTTAATTTAAATTTGTATTAATATTATCTAAATTTTTTATTTATTGTTTTTTCTCAAAAGCCACTTGAATAAAATTAACACTTTTTTAATTGATGACCTATTGAATTAGCGTGGTAAGTGCTTTTATCACTCCCTTAACATTGATGATGGACTAGACGGTGATCAACTCTACGAGTCGTTATTGGTACCATCTTGGATCATACACAGAGAAATGGTTGTCTAATGTTAAGAAAATAACATTCTTAACATAATTTGTTCGTTTTAAGACAACACATACTTATAATAACAATATTTCTTTAATATAAAGCAACCTAAATATTTGCTTTAAGAAAACGATTGTTTTGATTTAAGAAAGTCGTTGATTTGAAAATAATGTGAAGGATGTCGATAGATGGCGCTTTAGTTTCTCGTCATAAGAGAGGTCTCCTAGAGGGTATATAACCGCATACATGTCTACTATAACCGCATACATGTCTACTATGCAGCATCAGTGATTGTGATATTATACCGTCAATGTAGGTACCTGACGTAGAAATGCCCAACAGCTCTAACATTGATGGAAAGGGACTAAGAAGGGACACCGGGTGTCTTCTCTAGTTGGAAAATAACAATATTCTTGTTTGGATGTGTTAATTCGATTCCATGTAAAATATTATTGCTTTCATAATAACATGTTCATATTTAAAAGAAGTAGGTAATCCAAGAATGTGAGCTGATTAATCTATCTACCCTTTTAACTTAAAAGAACAAATTCTTAAGTCAAATAAGTATAGTATCCATTTAAAATTGTACAATCTTAAAGTAAGACAACCGGGCAAAACAACGGTTCTCTTCAATGAACGATATATATTCTTGCGTATATATAAAACAACCGTTGTTTTGGATTAACAACTTGCTTTGAATTGAGACAACGTTTTGTTGTGTGTAGGTTACGACAGACAGAATAGTTTAAGCATACTTTCCTTAGTTTTTAGCAATTTTGCAAAGGGTGCTATAGAACTAGGATCAATATTTAAGGGGAATTCGTACCGCTTATTTACTACTCCCAAAACACGTAATAGTTCTGAGGGAGTTTCTCAACTATTACTTCACAGAATCGTAAAAGCATTACACAAAATTAAAGATAACACGTATTTAATTTTCCGTCTAGTAGTAGATTTTTGATAAATCAGCTACTAATATTGACATAAAATTGATGAACTTTGCGATTTTTTTTACGGGGAGCACAGGTTAAAATTGAAAAAAAAACACCACATAATAGATCTATGTTACAGCTTTCTCTATAATCATACAAAATTTCACGTACAAATATCAATATCTTACATGCTATTTTTCACTCAAAACTTTCCTTCTTTGAGTAGATGAATCAGACATATTTTAAATCAAGTAAGTCATAAAGTAAGTTTAAATCAAAAATTACTCTTCCCTCCGCTTCGTATTAATTCGGGAAATTGTGGCCATTATCTACTTTTGTTTTTGTTATGGTCGCCATATTGGAATTTGGGATTTTCGCCGATTTTTCATCTGATTAAATCATGTACCCACTTGATGTAGTTTGCTTTTGCAAGTGTGTTGAATTAACGCATTTTGTTTGGACCTAAATAGTGACAGTTTGCATAGAATTGATTTACAATTAAGTCTCAGATAAGATTAGGTTTAAGGTAAAAACCATATGTGAAATACCGGAAACAATATCTACTGATAAATATTGCCTTTAGATGTTTGCCTCAACAAACGTGCTATGAAATAAAGAATCTCAACCAGTTCCACTTGGTGCCGTAGAAAAATCAATATCATTTTTATTTCGAAATTTAATGGTTTTCAGTTTCGAACACTTCATGTTTTACAATATTGAAAAGCATGTACATAAATGGAAAAGAAAACCTCCTTAAACAAATCTGGCTCCCAGCGTCAAGGATAAATCTTCACAGGGCTAATTTTTCCCCCCTAAAAGTAAACGTCACTTCATCCGCAATCGCAACACGGAGAAAAATAACACAAGGGGAAAACGAAGTGGAAAGAACAACCTAACGTCCGGGTGGAAAAACATGGAGCTATAAATAAGGCCCGTCTCGCAAGAGAACCGTTCACGCCTTCCGATCATTACTTACGAGGAGCAGTCCTTGTTTTTAGCCGAGGAAATTTCCGACTTGCCAGGACTACCTTTCTCATCGTGCCGCGTCAACGTTTCTTTAGCGTTGACAGTATGTGCATTTGCTGGGTTTGTTCTCGTTTTTCTTTACAAATTGTTGGAAACGCAAAATTTTATGCGAAATGCAGACATCTAATATGTTATCTTATATTTTCTTTTGAGAAGATTCATGAGTTGTGCCTTCTTAAGGTAATTCATTTTAAGGTTCTTAACTTAAGACAATCTTAGAAAATGTAAACCTGTATTAAAGGATTTTTTAATGGTTTTTAAAGTCCGAATTATCTGAGCTGTCTTTATAACCATCAAACCATCCTGTTCAAATTCAGAATAATGAAGTGGGTAAATTCTGAATTTGAATGAATGTAGAAAGTTACATTTATGATATTTGACAAAAGTAACATTTGTTGTATAGTAGTATTGTAGTGTTTCATTATATTTTAAGTATAGTTTTGTAAGGTAAATCCCCCAAAATCAGACAGGTTAAGGAATTTTTGTTACATTTGTAACTGTAGAATTTATATTTATGTGGTGCTAATGACTATGTCAACTTTTTTTAAACTAATATTTCCTTCTAAAGGTATCTGGCTATTCATTTTTAATGAAAATTGATAATAGTTATGTAATTTATATTATATTTTAAGTTTAACAATTGCCCCTAATTCCAACACTAAGCGTATATTTTGATCCGAAATCCGACACCTCAGTGAACCTAATTCAGACAGTGATACAAAATCAGACACTTGTGGTACATTATACCGACAAATATAAACATTGAAGTAAATATAAAGTGTTTTAAATATTGTTAAATAAGATTTATTATTAAGAAATGTTAAACATTCATGGTATTCCATTTTTAATGAAACAGTATAAAATAAGTCGTTAGTCTTCTTTAGTCTGCCCTCTTTAGCTCATCTGTATTTTAATGTTTCTTGCATCTGGGATTTACAGTGTTCTCTTTTTCTTGGCTAAGGTTTTGAATCTGTTACTTTTTCGTTTCCTTTCTTATTTCTCTGGAGTGAATTTCTTTTGTGCTTCCTTCTTTTTCATTAACAAATATTCTCTCCAAGCATTAGAAAGTGTTACAGAAGTACAGTTTCTTTTTACTTTATTTGGGTGTTTCAGGCCACAATAAAGATTTTTTTAATAGAGATGGCATCAGTTCAACTGTTATCTCCAAAGGTGGTGTATCAATGCCAAAATCGCTACACTATGTTGCTAGTGTTGCATCATTCTGTCTTATTTCATCATCTCCTATGATGCCTATCGATATTTATGACGGAATTAGGGACTATTGATTATTGTAATTCCGACACCCTGTAATAACTAGGGATTATTGTTGTC
This sequence comes from Aphodius sticticus, assembly GCA_963966075.1. Classification (NCBI taxonomy): domain Eukaryota; kingdom Metazoa; phylum Arthropoda; class Insecta; order Coleoptera; family Scarabaeidae; genus Aphodius; species Aphodius sticticus. The sequence goes on from OZ014506.1 coordinate 38,083,541, forward strand.
CGTAATTCCGACACTTGTGTCGGAATTTGGACAAAATGCGTACAATTAATTGTAATATAGCAAACGATGTAAAATATGTTATTTTCTTGTGTAAAGACAGCAATAGAGCCATATGTATTACTTCTAACCATGTACACAATTCCGACACACATGTCTGATTTTCGGACGTGCTATATTTACATGTACCTATTTCCGACACCCCTAAATTTATAAGTAATAGTGGTTAAAAGAGTAGTATTATTATGAAAATATAAAGCATTTTTAGTCAGCCTACATAGATTCTTAGAATTTTCTTAATTACTGTTATCCTGTACCGATTTAAAAAGAAGTCGGATTGCAGTTACCTTATAAGGAAAAAGTAAACTGTTAGCATAACACTCAATTATCAAGATCAGTCAAACTTCTAGGTTATATTCTGACCGTTAGAACATTGGTAGAATAAGAAACGATTGTGGGTTGATAAGTGTAATGTCAAATCAACAAACTGGATGTCCTAAAATAAAGTTCAATGTTGTATATTTCTTATTATATCCAACTAAACAGAAATATGTCGGGATTTAGGACAGCGTCTGAATTTGGGACGTTTACCTTACAAGTTATTCAAAAACAAGAGGTACATTATAAATTGCTTTCCCAACAAGATTCAATACGACAGAGCGACGATGTTTGTCGTTTTCTTTTTATGTCAATACGGATCAAATTTGGATGAAAATTTTCATAATGAGGAGTCGCCATTATCCTATAAACGAGACTTCACTTGGATCAAAACCGGACAAGTCATATTTGAAAAATTGAAAATCATTATAGAAAATTTTACCACTTCCTAGATGTTTCAGGTGGTAAAGTTAATTAAGGCCGGGTAGAAAGACCGGATATGTATTCGTTGGTGACACTGGTACCTACTTTAGAAACGAAAAGAACTTACAACCTATAGAAGTTACGTGGGGAAGTAAAACGTGTGACACATCATTATATTGCCATTTAAAAACAAAATATGTTTCGCCTGATTTCTTTGTGTTACGTACCAAAAGAAATTAATCTTTGAAATAACAGGTTTTCCGTCTAATGTCTTCAGTGACATTAGATCTAAACAAAATACCTCTAGCAGAATTATCATTCTTTAGTAATTGACTTTCAATTCAAAAGCCAGCAAATGTTTGCAATTGAAACAAACACAACTGCAGTCGTTCGCTTGTAAATTGAATTTGTTATTCTTGGGTAGTTTTCAGTTGATTAATTCCGCAAAGGTTTATTATTTTCAGAGTTATATATACAATTCCCGCAAGACATACTGAAACAGAAGTTTTGTTTTCATATGGAAGTTTATACGTTTTGATTAGTCCGCAAAATTACCAATTTCGATTACTTGATTCCGAACGATTGTAAACGATCTAAAAATAAAACCATAATCTCGGTGTTACGATTAACAGCAATATGTGAGTGAACTAGTGAGATTAATATTATGGTAAAATTGGATCGGTTAGGTACGCATAAAATAAGCACTAAAAACTAAGCGAGGGTAATATTATAAGATTTTGACGTATGTGATGGTCAGTTCTAATGGTAATTTCCTTCCCCCAAAAAACCTATGATGATCAGAAATAATATAGAAAAAATTTACATGAGGAATCGCTAGCACTCTCAAGAATTCGACAAGAACAAAAAGAAAAACAAAATTGTGTCATAATTTACCCAAAGCCCTGCATAACAACTCTAAGTCAATAGATCGAATCAACATTTAAAACACTCAATGAAACACCGAGTTGTACTCGAGAAGACGCTATGACCGGTCGTTTTTAATGTTTTACATCGCCGTTCGTTCCAGAAGACTGGACTTAACTACGACGGATAGGTAGTTGTGAGCCAGGGGCAAGGTTTTTTCTTGTAGCCCAGGCCAGGTGTGCCCAGTCATTATAATAAGTTTAAGGTGCGCCGGCCGTAGCCATCGTCTCGAAGTATACGGATGGGACCAGATACGGTTATACACTTCATTAGAATAGAAAACATCCATAGACCACTCTCTCGTAGGGCGTAGATTTGAATTTACGTTACATGCATTCTTTCGAAGAGTTATGCATGGAAAACCTATTCAATCATAGAAACTTTTGCCCAATTATAGACGGTGTACAGGGTGTTTGGTATAAAGATAGAAAGTTAGCAAAGAGTAACTAATAGCGTTTTCGATTTATACAATTTTATGCACTCACTCGGTGCAATTCTTTAAAATCAACTTCACGGTGAACAGTGTAGAAGAATAAGAAGAAGTTTCCAGTTTCCTGACGGTCAATATTAACATTGGCAAATCATTTGTTTATTGGGGTTAGGTTCAACCAAAATACGAAAAACAAGCTATAAAATTCGTTTATGCGAAAATTCTATGCTAAAGTCTTCGCCCTCCATTCCCTCGCAATCTATAAAGAACCAAATTTTATAATTTGTATTTCGTATATTAGTTGAACCTAAACCAAGAATATTAGATTCTTACAAGGATTGCTCAATCCCTATCTTCCAATGTTAACAGCGGCATGACGTCACGCGCGTTCATTGTCAAATTGTCGGGACACTCGAAACAATGATCGGACGATTCCGCCGAGTCGGCCTATCGGGTTGTCTACCCAGATTTGTTTAAAAAATGTCACACTTGACACAAAAAACGCGGGGATTTCAAATAGACCAACAGTAGAGCAAATACTCAATGTAGTGGTTATGTTTGTTTGAAACGTCAAAAGCACACACACTTGACACGTAAAAACGCGGGAATTTCAAACAGACCAATCATAGCGCAATAATACACGTTGTGATTGTCAATATCTGAAACGTCAAAAGCAGACATGGAAAACACATTTGACGTTTGAAGTTTGGAATGTTTGTATTGCGGTAACCCAGGGATGATGACGTAAAATGCGTTCATTATCAAAACCACGGCCCACACGGTCTGCTCACTTCGCGTCTCAAATTCGTTCATTTCTGCGCATGTCGTCACTGCGAGAAGGATGTTGACACGGACACCTAGGCAACCAAATACATCCGTAAGTTTTTGACTTTTGTAGGTGATTTAGGTTAACAAGTTGACAACCATGCCAAGGTTTTAATTGTCAAAAAGGCTTGAACGTCACAACAACATATTAGCTACCAAGGCAACGAACGCTACTTCTCGCAATGACGTCAGCGCATAAATGTCATTACAACCGTGACAACAACAATTGGCTACTCAGGCAGCCATGAAAGTAACACCATATTAACGGTACTTCCGCTTCCTTCTCGCACTGACGTCACTTGTAGATGCGCGTCGGCAGACCGCATTGGACCGTGGTCAAAACCCTAAAAGCGGCTATTGAGCAATCTTTGTAGATTTAGTATTCTTGGAACCTAACCTCATATGCTTAAGCGATTTGCCAATGTTGGTATTTACGGTATTTACTATCAGGAGAACAGAAGCCAATTCTTATTCTTCTCCTTCTGTTCACCGTGAACTTGATTTTAAAGAATTGAGTCATTTCAGGAATGAGATTTTGACTTCTAGAGTATAGTACACCCTGCTAAACTTCAAAGCAGCTAGACAGTCGTACAAAGGGCTTGATGTTAAAAATAATTTTATTTTTCTAATCTACATACTTGTGAATCGGTCATTAAGTATTTTGAGAGTAATCATTTCACTCGTAATTAAGAAATTAATTGAATTAATTTCGACTTAACATCACTATGTGTGTTCCGGTTAAGGAGGCAGTCGAAGGCCTTCGGACAACACTTGTCACCCTAGGTCTACCAACCAATGTACCGGATCTTGTAGAGTATTGTCTCTCCACCACATACTTCAAGTGGGCGGGAGCGATGTATGAGCAGGTGGAGGGTGCAGCCATGGGATCACCTCTTTCACCGGTAATCGCAAATTTCTTCATGGAATTGTTTGAAGAAGAAGCCATTAGGTCAAGTCCTTACAAACTCCAGCATTGGGTCAGATATGTCGATGATACCTTTGTGGTTTGGCCACACTGACAACACCTGAACAATGTTAGTCCTTCCATCAAATTCACGATGGAAATAGAAGAGGATAATCAGCTGCCATTCTTGGATGTGCTGGTATACAGAACGTCAACGGGTATGCTTGGACATACCGTAAGAAGACACATACCGATCGGTACTTGAACGCCAAATCACACCAGCATCCCCAACAGAAGAGAAATGGTATTAACACTCTGTTCAACAGAGCCGAGAAGGTATGCGACTCCAGCACCTTAGACGACGAAAGGAAACACTTGGAGTGGACCCTACGTCAGAATGGATACACCAAGTCTGATATACGGGGTGTCACACAAAGAAAACCGCAAGTCTCAGAGGAGCCGCAAGAGTCAAAGGGGTTCGCTTGCTTACCATACGTAAGTGGGGTATCAGAAAGAATCGGTAGATTACTGAAGAAATCGGGTATCACGGTAAGATACAGAGCACCAACTAAGGTAAAGAATCTTTAGCTTAACCCAAAGGATATCACATCATTCCTGAAGACCGAACATGGAACATGCTATGTAGAACAGAGAGGACGAAGCATCAAAGTAGAGTCAAGGAACACAGTAAAGACACCCGGCTAGGCAAGATTCAACAGTTCGCTGTTGGTCAACACTGCCACGAGTCGGGACACACAATGGATTTCGATGACGTGAAGATGTTGGCAAGGGTGGGTAATTATCATCAAAGGTTTATTAGAGAAGGCATCAAAATTTGCAAACATCCTGACAACATCAATCGCAAGGACGGCACTGACAAATTTATATATAAGGGAGATTTCTTAGGTATCTCATCAGTATTCAGTTAGCTCTGAAGAAGAGAGCAACATGGTTGGCGAAACGTTAGCATTTACAAATGTTGACACACGGCATAACCCGGAAGCAGTTTATTTTCTAAATGATTTTGGCCGTAAAAGCTTACGTACTTAATCGATATTCTTATTAGAACATCCTGAAATCACTAGTACAAAACTGTGCAAACAATCTACTGTTTTGTTTTTCATTTTCTATTGATTATTATGATTCTACATAAAAAAGTTACTTTTGATTGTAACATGTGTTTGAACAGTGTTTGTACCGACAGGAACCAGCGTTTGAAGAAAGCATTCTTTTCCACAACAGTCGATTTTTAAACAATAGTATGCTAGTAATTTTTGTGTATGAAAAAAAATCCAAAAAATTTAACCATCTACAGGAGGTTCTGATAAGAAAATCGGATTCATGAAGCCAAAATTGTTTCATATTGATGTAGTACAAAATTATGATCACGCTGTATGCAACTAGCGAAAGGTGTACTTTTTGCGATAAAAAAATGTTCAACCCTGTACTACCCGTCCTTAATAATTTACAAATTTGAAAATGTTAAATCATTCTGCGCTATGTATTTTGATACTAGTGTGTCTGAGTCAATTGTGAATACTTACTGATACTGACTAATTGATAATGTTGTTCATTATTAAAAAATTTATTTTATCAAAATTAGCGTGACATTCACACAATAAAATGAAATCGGGTAAGAATCGGCACATTTGGTGTAAACTAGTTACTGTACGATAGAAATGTAAAATACAGACTTTGGCATAACAAAATAAACTTGAAAATAGTGTTCGTCATTTTGTATGCATTTTGGAATTTATGCAGTGTTTCAGATATTACGATACGCCATTTACTTAATTGAGATTCTAGTGTCAATGTTCATAATACACTTATTTTCAGTTCATGTTTTCTTGAATGTGTTTCTCGTCTAAAAGTTAAATCAAATTGTAGCACAATAGCGAAAATGTTCCCGCTTTAAAATAAGTTATTGTTGTGGAGAGTTAATTGGAATAGGTACCAGTAATAAATAGTGGAAGGAGTAGTTCTATATACATTTTCCACCGCTGAATATTAACTCGGGCACAAACTTCCTATCACATTGATGTCAAAACGCAAACCAAACGTTGCCACTTTTTGCCATCTATACTTATTATTAAAAGTGGATACAAAACCTATTTCATCTTATGAATATTTACGATTGCAATCTAGTTAATTTTGGATCGCGTAGTACCGCATAGAGATGCAATCTCAACCAATAAACACGGAAAGAATCATCGACAACACATCGAGTAAATATGTTTATCCTCGATACAAAATCAAGGAATGCGCCGCACACAAAAAAATTCTTGACCGCGCACAAAACAAGGCAGCGCGGCGGCGGAGCAGCGAAGATTAACGATCTCTATCGAATTGATCGCATTAATTATGCTTCCGTTTAATAATGAAAACTGTTAATTGTGCGTGCATTCCGCACATCGAGAAGGCTCGGAAAGCACGCATTCAGCCGTCATGAGTCACCGTGTTGATATACGTCTTTTTGCCAGTCATTGGTGATATTTGTTTTGTTGTGGTTTGATACTGGGCTCTTGATGATTGAGAGGAAAATGAGTTGTTAATTCTTATAATTGGTTATGATTATTGTTGGTTTACTTATTCTGAACAAAAAGAAGAATATGAATCTGCGTATTACTAACTACTGTGGTGATTATACTTAAATTCGTTTTGTAGCTTTCTACCTACGAAGAATATTAAGGATTATGTACGAATTTTATCATGATTAGTGATGCAAAATTACCGGTAATTTAAAAAATAGAATATTACTGGTAATATTACCCGTTATTAGTAAATATTACCAGTAATATTACCGGTAACGGTAATATTACATCCACGGTAACTTGTAGCCAGTGTAACCGTAATATTACCAAAAGTACCGGTAGTACAACCGAAGCTGTAACTTAACAATGGTAACTTACCGTAATATTACCAAAAGTACCGGTAATATTAGCACCGCGGTAATTTACCAGCGAGAATTTATTCCTCCGGTAACTTACGGTAGGTAATATTACCAAAATTACCGGTAATATTACCGGGATAATTCTGCATCACTAATCACTATGTTTCTGTTACAGAACATTACAATAAAAAACAATTCATTTGGAAAGGAGCTACAAATGTAACGATAAATTGCAAGATTTAACTGTGCAGATCAAACTGCGCAGATTTTTGCGTTAGGTAAATCGTAACGATAAACTGCAACGATTCGAACTGCACAGTGAAATCGTTGCAGTTTATCGTTACATTTGTACTACAGAAACTCAGAAATCTCCAGAAATTCATAGCTTAAATAACAACGACCTGCGTTCGAATATTCTACACCGTTTACAATTTTGATGTAAATTGTTTTTTTTTCGTTAAAATATGGGGTAAAGGGTAATTTTGCTGACGAAACGATAGGAGCTCTAAACAGCTGATAAAATACGCATGCGTCGGGGCTTTACGATATCAATACGCTATTATATTAGTAAAAACCACAACGTAGATTGTAATTTTAAGTTTCTAAGGTATTTTTCGATTGTATTTTTGGTAAAGGATTATTGTAATTGAAAAAAGCAATATCGTTGTAATTTTATAAACCTACAACATTTCTATTGCAATTTTTACAATAATTTACAGCAATTTTTCTCAGTATAGTCAGTGCTGTTTAGTCAGTGCTAAGACTTTCCCGTTCGAATATATTTAGGGTGGGGCATTACGGTGCAGGTTGGGCTTACACCACAACACTATTTACTCCTTTTTCGGTGTTCAGTGCAGTTATGGTGCAGTTGAAACTATTTTTTTGAGGTTATATTGATATTAATTTTGGAATTTGCTCTTAAAAATGTATGTATTTAATGATGATCATAAAGAAGATACAATAGAAATTGTCTCCAAAATTCTTTGTTTCGCAGAAGTAGTACAGTTTATGAACAATGGAGAATTAAAAAAAATTTTATAAGATAACTTCTTTAACCTTCAAAATTGTGTGCCTATGCAAATTGTTGTGCAACCACAAGTGGAATTTGGGAAGCAGTTGATTATTACAGTTTGGGTTTTGGCTAATAAATTTAGTACATATAAAGATATAGTCAGTAAGTGCAATAAGATGCTGTTGTAGGTAGTATCAGGTCCGGCGCGACGTGCTTGTCTGTACAGCAGCCGCTGTCAAAATTCTGTAAAAATTATCCGAAAGTTTTGAATTTTGAAAACGCTATAAAACTAGATGAAATTTATTGGAGATTGAACACAAATTTGGTTAAAGAAGTCGAAAATTGATAAAATCGTTGCAGTTTGAATTTTCATCTAAAACATGTCTAAAAAGGGTTTTACTAGGCAACTCATTGAAGCAGCTCCGATTTTGATGGAACTTGTTTGTTTAATCATAAAATGTTTTTAAAAAGAAGCATTCTGGCTGTCGGACATAACTTTTTGTTTGTTTCAACAACTTGGTTCAGATACTCGTATAAATAAACTAGGTAAATGTCTCATAAAGTTGTTTATGTTTTACTGCATTATGTAAATACCATTCACCATTGGGCGTAGGATAAATTGTAAATAATAAATATGAACTTTTGATTTTTGCCTAAACCTTTTCCATTGAAAATTATAAATAATTGAAAATAATAGTTATGGTCTAATGACTCTAATCACTATTAGTTGAGCACTGAGGACAAAGTATATCTCTCTCAGACATAGAATTATATCTACGATACAGTCCGTCTCTCTCAGAGCTCTACTAATAGTGATTCGACTATAATACAATTTGTTTATAGTACACTTTTTTTACTTTGAACAACTAAAGGGTGGCAGGTCTTTGCTATTAGCATTATCAGACCCTAGTGTCAAAGATATAAAAAATAAAAAGATGATGCTAATAGCGAAATCGGTCCCCCTTTAAATATTCTAAATAACAAAGTGTATATAAAAAAGTATATAAAAAAAGATAAACAAAATTGTATTAACAATTATTTCTATAGAAAATCGTGCACAATGTTTAATCAAACTTATAAAAATGTTTCATTATAGAAGATAATTCATTAATTTGTTTTGCATTCGTAATTTGTTATTTAGTTCTAGCTCTAGACTCACCACACTTCTCATTAAAGCTCGGACAACTGCGTGATCAATCAATTGATTTGATTTTTCTACATACCTGGAACAAGTAAAACAATATTAGAACCATAATCCATAGTTTCTAAGGTTATAGAAAAGCAACAACATTTCCGAAAACATAAAATATTCCAAACTAATAATACCAAGTGCTTGCCGCGTCAAAATCAAGATATCACTTGAACCAAAGCACGACTGTAAAAAATACTTCTTATTCGAAGGAAGTAACTAAAAAACTTGAAAATAACTACTTCTATGACCACAACAGAAAGTAGTTCTTGAAGTGGCCAAATCGATAGCCAAGCCCGGCCGACGAAGTCTGGAAGGAAAACCTAAAAGTTTTTCAGTGAACTCAACCGCAGATGCCTGGTGTCATGTTTCCAATCAGACAAGCTCACTGCAGTCTAGTAAATATCAGTCTCGTCCTCAATGGTACCCCGCATACCGAGACCGAACTATATACATTATACGACACGCAATCAATAATTCAAAAGATAGGTCTGTGGCCATTCACGCAATTTGTCAGTTTTGTCGAAAGTCATCGATTAAATAATAATATAGCAAAAGCATTCGCATGTTTAAATTTACTCTAAAACTAATTTGCTTTAATAGATTATTTGTTATCTTACACCATGCGAAAATGTCGTTTTGTGTCTCTATGGATTTACGAAAGGAACTAATTGCGCGGCTAGGCACTAAAGTAGTTTGTTACACGCCTAGCCACGTAGTAGTTTCACATTATAACCACCACGTGGTATTATTATTAGAGGTATGCCCATACTCATGTGTAGTGGGGATGAAAATCTGCGAAAATCTTCGTTCTGCATGGTTGAAGAATAATAACGTAAACATAACTAGTACCAATCCAATTTTTGTTTATTTATGCTTATTTCTGCGTACATAATGCAAATGCTTGAAAGTTTTCTTTTTATCCAAGTACATTTGTCTGCTATATTTTATAAATTGTTAGTGGCATAACCCCTAATAACGTAAACATAACTAGTACCGAACCAATTTTTGTTTATTTATGCTTATTTCTGCGTACATAATGCAAATGCTTGAAAGTTTTCTTTTTATACAAGTACATTTGTCTGTTATATTTTATAAATTGTTAGTGGCATAACCCCTAAGTTTGACATATCACCTGCGCAGTAGCGGTCGTAAATTCGTGTCGGTGTTTGCGATTAAAGGTGCATTTTAACGTGACAATACGTCACAACATTATTATATTTGATGTGATAACAGTAAACATCGCGACAAACTTAGAGCTGAAAAGCGTTCTGTTGAAAGGGGTCGAAAGGAACAGGAGGTTTAGTCTTAGCATTTTTGAAAGATTGTGCAAATAAGCCGCCATTTCTGGAATTTCGTCGAAATAGTTAAATAATAAATTAAAGTACAGGAAATTCTGAATAATTTATGACTATGACATTTTTTGTACACTCCATTTTTTACCTGCATGAGCAAATTCTATTTCATCGAGATCGGTGGTACTGCATTAAAACTAGTAGCCAGGATGTGTCAGATATTTGATTCTAATGACAGTAGGTAGTGTCATATGCTAATGTTTTGAGAATACCTTCTGTCAATATAAGCTGCGTTCGGATATTGTACACCGTAAGAGCGCGTTCGTATAATCGGGTAGGGTATCGTGAGAGTGACTAACGTCATACGGCGTTTATCTGCATATAAGAGAGAGACAGCCGACCCAGGTTATCTGAGGATTGCTGTCCCCATACCCTACCCTGACAAACCGAACACGCTCTTGCACTTTTTACACCCAATAACACATGTGTCATTTAGACGGTGTACTCGGGGGTCAACGGAGTACAATATCCGAACGCAGCTTTAATCGACATATCTATCTACTGCTACTAGTTTTATTTTAATGCAGACATAGCCAATCTCGATCAAATAGAATCGCATGCAGCTAAACTATTAATTTTATATATAGTATGATAAAATCATGTGCCTGGCCACATCGGATTTTTTCATTAGCTAACTTCGATTCTTCATACTGTACAAAAATAATACATTTTTTTTATTTACTTGCTTGTCAGTCCTCCATGGAATGACGTCGACTTATGAAACACCCCGTATAATAATAGAACAATATGTATATACAGGTCCCACTTTATTCCGCAAAACTTTTTTCCAGTTAGTAAATGTCATACTGAGTAAAAAGTGTCACATTGACTTATATGTTTTCTTTATTCCTGAACTTACAGCCGTTTGAAATATTAACAAATTTGTATTTTAAACTGCTGTAACTTCTTCAGGAACTGAAAAAGTAGACATGAAGTCTTCTACACAGAATTACATGTAATAGTACTTAAAAAAATCTTTTAAAAGTTTCATATGATTTTTTGTTGTTTCATCATTTGTTTATTCCAGTTATTTTTATTATTTTTATTTGTTTACTTAGCTTTATTTACTTTTATTGTTGTTATGAGTATTGCTTGTGTTTTTTCTTCGTTTTCGCATCGTTTGATATGTTATATTCCATTGTTTTATTTCAAACCGCTGCGCTGGCTGTAACCATTTAAGGATTTGAAATATAATTAGGTCAATATGAAAAGGTTAACTCAGAATGACATTAACTTCCTAAAAATAATTTTTGCGGGCAAAAAAGTCGGGCAGCCTCTATAACACATATTGTACCTATACTCTGTACCGGAAGAAACATAAGCGCCAAAACCTCGTATTATGAAAAGTAAAAATTAAAAAAATTAAAAATTCAAATAATTAAAATTCAATAAACCAAACAATAAAAGGAAATTACTTAATCTATAAATCTGAAATACTTTTGAAAATATAGGGTTATTCATATGTAAGAAGTAGAATTTATATTTTAAGCCTTTCTCATTGGCATAAAATCTATGTTATTTTTTAAGTAATATTTGATTATATAACAACAAATATGTAGCTAATATGTATTATTCTATTAGACTCATTGTATTCATGCAATATTATTCACATTATGGCGATAATATATCATATTGGAGTATTATATTATATCACAACAAAGGCAGGTCATTTCTACCCATGGCAACAACTTGTTTTATTGCGACAAACACAAACACAGCAAACGAAATCGATAAAAAATGAGTAATATCTCCAACCCTTCCAAAAGATTAGAATCAATTCGGTCACACATCATTTTATACTTGGGGACGCGTTTTCATTTCTGTCTTTGACAATTATGGGACGAAGGGAGGAGGCGGAGTAAGGAGGATGGAATGCATTCTGGGACCTCCATATCTAAGGTTAGAGTTGAGATTGGAGGTCAGGGAACGTATATAAATAAAGCTACACAACGCTATCCAGTAATGTCGTGTGAACGGAGGCAATTGTTTTGGAATTTTTATGAGCGCCCGTATAATTTCAGTTAATCATCGATAAATGCCGGTTTTATTTATTTCTTCGGTTGTTTATTTCCTACGCGCTTACAAAATAAAAGAACGCCATAAGAAGATTGTTGTTTATTACATGTTAGTATCATATAATTTTATTTCTCCGCTTCGTGTATCAGTTTTTTAATTATGAATATTTTAACCACATGTTATTATTATTTAAGTTTAAGTTAATATTTAAATAATATCATCCATGTCACTTACACATGCACCCTTTATAAATTTACATATTGTGAGGGGGGCAAAATATTTCCCAATGGTATGACATGAATGAGTAATATTAATAATTTGCGTTTTTTTTTCGGCGTTCTAATTAGTAATGGCATCCAAGTTTAATAATAACCTATAATTCATCATCCTGGTGTCTATAAATTCTTGCAATGTGTTTTCCCAATAGCTTTCAGCATACTTTTTTCATATAAACTAACTATACATTACTATGATTAATATTTCACATTAATGTTGATATGTTCGTTGACAAATTATATGCGAATTTGACACTTGGCTTTGATAGCCATTCTGGTGTGACGTAGATGCGCAGAACGAAACTATTTTTGTTCTCTGATAACTTTGAGACCTTTTTGCATTTTTCTAGGGCATTGAGTTCAACTTCTATAAATTCACAGACGTGAATCACATTTTACATCAACTTTTTCAAAAATCTTACATGACACGAGAGTCCGGGCTCGTGTGCAGCGCAAAGAAATCTATCAAAAACAGCAAAATATACTGTCCCATTCGAAAAACAAAATTTCACACCTGTCAAAAAATATGGTGGAATAATGCTAGTAAGTTTCCCGAAATCGATATGAGGAAACATTAGAAACTGTTATTTCTAACAGTACCATTATACTATTAATTGTAACTAATAATCGATTTCAAATTATTACCTGATTATAGTAATAACAGTAATAACAGGCTTGTTTCAGAAATAACGGCTAACCTTGAAGGAGCATATGCGCCAAGGACAGAGAAGTTGGTCAAATAACGTATAGTCTATTTCAAACTTTTAAGTACTAACAAAATTCTATTGAAGAAATCGTCCTGCCCTGGGACCCTATTCTCGTCATCTTTTTGAAGCGAAAGTGAGTCTTTTCGAATGGTTAGGTGGAAGGAGTGGGGTTATCAGCGGTTTCCCTCTGGAACGTATCTATGAGCAAATTTGCTTGTCGCTAACAACAATAACTCACGCGCCACGCCCATACGAACGTATCTATGGCAAGTTTGCTTGTTGCTAATAACAATAACGCACGCGCCACGCCCATACGTTCCAAACACATGGCAACCGCCGATATCCCCACTCTCACCTAACCATTCGAAAAGACTCACTTTCGCTTCAAAAAGATGACGAGAATAGGGTCCCTGGTGCATAGCCGATCGCGCATGACTGAAATACGGTTGCAAACGTACGTACGAACATTTATCAATTGATAATTAGAAAGATTGGTACGTACCTAATCCAGAAATGTGATGCGGATTTACAAACATTGAGAGTACTAAGCCATATCCGTCGAACAAAACAAACCGACTTAATACAGCAATTGCGTTTCGCGGCCGATCTAGTTATGTCGCATTCTAGCCACACAATTGTCATCTATCCGTGTCTGGTACGACAGAAATCACTAGTCAAACACGTATGTGATCCCACAATCCAAAAGATTCTTATTGTTGATAAGCCAACAAACAGCTGATCAATATCGTACGTAACATACGTACGAACCTGGCGAATGTCATTGTCGTTCTGAGCGAGAAAGGTCGGAGTGGAGAGAGGCTGATATGTTTGCCGGCAGTGTTGATTTGTCACCAGTTGCAACACAACTGTGGCGGTGTTGGCGACTTTCTTGCGCTGAACAGGGACGGACTCCGTGTTTCTTTATTAATTTTCTCGCGAATGCGTTAAGTTAAACAATACGTTATTTGACAAAACATGCTTATTAGGTAGTTGGGCATATGCTCCTTCAAGGTAAGCCGTTATTTCTGAAACACCCTGTATGTTACCGGTTAAACCCGTTTTCAAGCAAAACCAGTTTGACCTAGGTCAAACTAATTCGGCCGTAGCGCATCAGGCACAACTAGTTTATCCTAGGCCAAACTAGTTTAACCTGGTATGTAAACGCATACTTCAGGTCAAACTGGTATAGCCTAGGCCAAACTGATTTTAATTTACGGTTTTGAAATGGACTATAATTTCTACACACCATTTCTGTGGAGGGTGTTTTCTAAGGTTGTGTTTCTGAAGCGCGTGATTGATGACGGGCGTGTCTTATGACGCGCGAGTATACTGGAGCGCGTGTTTTCTAATGCGCGTGTGTTTTTGACGCGCCTGTATTTCTGAACCGCGTGTTTTTTACGCCCGTGTTTTCAACGCTTCAGAAAACACGCGCAAAAGATATGCGTGTCAGAAAACACAGCTTCAAAAAACGTTCGTTTGTCAGAACACACGCTATACAGAAAACGCGCGTAAAAAATACACGCGTCAGAAAACAAGCGCTTACAAAACAAAACCCATAGAAAACACCCGCATCAAAAAACACGCTCTACAGAAAACGCCCGTAAAAATTATAGTACACTTCAAAATCGTTAATCGAAATCGGCTTGGTCTAAGCCATACCACTTTGACCTGAAGTATGCGTTTACATACCAGGTTAAACTAGTTTGGCCTAGGATAAACTAGTTGCGCCTAACGCGCCTCGGTCAAACTAGTTTGGCCTACGGTTTTGCCGGTAACATACAGTGTGTCCAGGAAAGTCCGCATAATATGGAAATTATTTTTATTATCCATTTCTCAGAAAATTTTATTCTCTATAAAAGTTGGTGGCTTGTATGAAACCAAAACAGCAATAGTCAAATGTGTAAATTTCGGTGCCATATACCGAGCGATTCAGAATATATGAATTTGTGATAAGACTAAAGTACTTTATTTTCATTATTATCGATAAAGTTTATTTGGAAATGTTGATTAGTACAAATTATATTCATATATCATGAAATTTTTCTTCTTTTGTTTCTTTTCCTGAAAGGTCCATGATCCTGAAAGGTCCATTTAAATCTATTTTTTTTTTTAATTTGAATGCATTTTTTATTATTTTGGTATGATAACCAATGTTTATTTAGAAGTAGCGCAAAACAAACTAGCGTGTTTCTTAAAGAGATTTTCAACAGACCCAGTCTGCTTGAATTTTCTGATTATCCCAGAAATGGTTGAATGGGCAATTTGGTTGTCCGGGTGTCTTTCATTGAAAATATCACCAACATTGAAATAATCGCTTGCTGTAGATGGATAACTACTATTATAAACATATCCAAAGTCATTAATATTAATTGAATTAAAGGTAAGTCACGCTCCTGTATTAGGTATTGTATGATCTATTATTTTCTACAGGGTGAAATATCAACTTTGCATCAAGAAAATGAGCAATTTTGCGCTAGTTCTAAATAATCATTAGTTATCATAACAAAATAATAAAAATTGTAAAAAACGCATTCAGAATTCTAAAAAATTGATTATAATGGACCTTTTAGGATCACTGGCATTGACTAATATTTGACATAAAAGTAAAAATTAAAAAAAAAAACAAAAAAGGAAAAATTTCAGGATAGGTAGCTGTGACTAATGAAAATAAAGGTACTTTACTCTCATCACAAATTCATATATTCTAAATCGCTCGGTATATGGCAGCAAAATTTACATATTTGACTATTGCCGTTTTGGTTTCATACAAGCCGCCAACTTTTATAGAGAATAAAATGTTCTGAGAAATGGATAATAAAAAAAATGTCCATATGATGCGGACTTTCTTGGACACACTGTATATACCTATTTCGAATTTTGCGAAATACAAATGACAATAGGTAGGTATATATAAATAGGTCTATATTGTTGTATCGTACTTTTGTTGTACGCGAGCGCGCAGCATGACCACGGGCGGATGGAGTAGCATACCGACCTCCAGAGTCAGCCAGCCGCCACGAGAAGTCCGCCCTCACCAGTTCCAATGTTATCAAAACTGCGAGTTTATTATAAAATGCAAGTAGGTACATAGGTACTTAAATCTTTAAATAGATATCTTGCAAAACATACATTGTTGGTTGACGTATCAAGATATCCAGTGTTATAAACATATTTACTTGTGCACACTTTTAGACCATAAATTCCATTCAACTGCAGCTTTGTCATATCGGACCGTATAAATCGCAAATGCGTTTTGCGATGCCGTACCGGGAAGGATACAGCAATATAAATAGAGAGAACAATACTAGATTGACGATTATCACGCACCAATTCTAAAGTGGGCCGCGAAGCAGAGAACAGAACGTAGTGGCACAGATGTCAGTCTCCATTACTTCTGATTACCAGGCCAAATAGCAGAGAAGAAACTGCGACAATGCGTTTGATTGTTTCATGGCTTCCTACGACCGTTCAACACGATTCACGGTATCCATCACAATCGCTGTACATAATTAATAGATATACATATTATAGGAACTATTTTATTAGTTTAAATACAGAATAGGGGCACTGTGATCAAAGATTGAGGATAATTATAAATCGTACTACAAATTAAAATTACTGAATAAAAGACGTATTTTCCTTTGTTACTTCCTTAATTGACTAGGTACCGGTTTTGTTTCTCAACATCATCAGCCTACATTTATTACAATAAGAACACTGGCGGTAATGAAATAAATAAATAATTTAAAATGATATTGTGTTTTTTTATGTTTTTCTATTTCGAGTTGTTCTAATAAATCTAATTTATAATTTTTTTAAAAAAACTGGCGTTTTTAAAAAAACTCGTACTACCAAAAAGACTGCTAGACAACAATTTGTTACTAAGAACTTTTATCGGATGCCTAATGAACACGATAATAGAATTTGAAGTAGTTAATACAAGATGGCGGTAATTTTTTAAGTTAAAAAACTTAAAAAATTACCGCCATCTTGTATTAACTATTTCAAATTTTCGTATCAATATATGCAGGTTTCTGCAAGAATTAACATCCACGATAATAGAATTTTCAATTTTTGAGTCTGCGTTTTCGGTTTTAAACATTCGCTCTCGATAATAAAGTTTATATATTATAATCTTCTTGCATTTCTTTTTTTTGTCTTTGTTGTCAATATTTAATTCATCAAAAGAAGAATTAAAGTTTAATTTATCGGTTGGCCGCTTCAAACATTTTCTTTTGCCAACTGACCGAATTTATAATAAGAATTGTTGGTTGTTGAAATAGTAAGGCGACCTACGATATTAGTCGGAGTAGACTCGAGTTATCGAAGAGGAATGAATGTTTAAAACCTACATGACCTTTCTACTACTTTCGATGAAAAAAATCTTAGTATCAAAATTCATATCAGTTTTTCAATTAGCTTGTCTCGATAAACAAGACCCAGAAATTGGCATTAATAGAAATCGTGCATTAATAGAGTTGTTTAATAAACGATTTCCTATTCACTAAACTGACTCATAAATAAATGATCGACGGAAAAGTTTTAATTCGCCCATTTGGTATCGTATTTCTGGATGGCCTGTGTGATTTCTGGTTTTGCTATTCTTCTTCCTATATCGCTCTTCTCTCAAACGCAGTCGATATTTAAAAAAAAATACAGCAAATATACGTATTCTAGTTTAGCCATGCGTAAACTACAGTAGTCCTTTACAACGTCGAGTTACTTCCTCGAAAGCCATAGGATAGACCGCAAAAGATTACAACCAAACACAAAAGTCGTATTATGGATGCCACAGACAACCAATAAAATAAATTACATAGTAGGATCTGTGCAGCGGGCTTGCTGCAGCAGAACAATTCACTTGGTATGCAATGCGGCCGCAACCTCTTTGATATTCATGACGCAGCAGTCGATTACCTCGAAGATGGCTTCTTCCTTGCTCGCTTATTCAACCAACGTCGTCGTGCATTTGCAAGTAATGCAGAATCTAACGCCACAATCTCGGACGGTGAACGCGCCGAGCAAAATTAAAACCAACATTTGAATTAATGAGATCGACACACACACACACTCACTCTATATTATGTTTATATTTTTGATGCAGCTGGATTTACTATTGCTATACATTGCAAAAATGAAGGAGAATATATGCATAATTGTAATGTGACGGAGGACAAAGTACCTCTTTTTTTTTTTGTTGTGTTACAAAAATGATAGGTATATATGAGGAAAACAATTTTCAAGTATTTTTTCAGTGAAAAAAAAGTTTTTCTTGCCTTCCAATGAATTAAACTGCTTACATGTACAAAAGGAACTTACTGAGACCTTGATTGTTATTTTATTAAAAGAATGCGAATATTTGTACATACAGTGTGTTCCCAGATTGATCTAACTATACCTACAATGAACATAAATTTTAAGTTCTCGAGAAAAAGTTGCTTTTTATAAATAGTTATACCGGGTGGCCCACGCCATAGGTACTCCCGTTTATTTTTTGTTTATTAAACTGGACGAATGAAATTTGGGAAAGTGTTAATAGACAAAAAATGCCATTCTTTGGGATACTCTTGAGGTTAATATGACTTCCATTTTTCCGGAAATGACGGATTCATTGAAATTTTAAATGGCACTCTATATTCTTTGTGTGATATTTTCAATCGGGATGACATTCTGAACACAAAAACATATCGATCGTCACTTTTTATCACCAAGGCAACGCAAAAATAACTTTTTTGTGTATTAATCTAGGTGGCTATGAATTGGTGAAAATAGTCGAAAATTATCAAATAAACACAAACTAAGTCGATTTTGGCCGACATTGCATTACTGACGCCCTCTAGCGTGATGTAATTGGTTTTTGGCCAGTGAGTAATATTTTTCAAGGGTACCCAATGGTACCCCCTGATTATTCGATAGAATAATCAGTTTTTCATTATTAAAAATTAGAGAGATTAAAAACTAGAATACGGTACAATAAATATTTTGTAAAAATTTTAAGACAAGGTCACATCGTATGAAATAGTCTTGTAGTATTTCCATTCAAATTCCCGATTCCAAAATTGCAGATTACTATCATTTTTAATTACTTGATTCACTTTACGGACTCACCATGAGGAAACATATTTAGTGAATTAACAAATCTTGAAGGCGCAGGGGCAATGATTTTTGTTATTATTTATTATCTTGACTCACTGCACAGTATCAATAGCACATTGTGAAATTAGTATAATATTTGTTGTTAATTTTTACTTTATGGACATAAGACGATAAGATAAAATATTATAATTTACATACAACTTTCAAATTTTATATGTGAGCATTCAACTTATTTGAAAAGAACTTTTCGCTATGACAATTTAATATACCTAAATGTAGAAAACTGCGAGTTTACTTTTGGCCATATTTAACGATTTCTTATTTTGAACCACCCTGTATGTTAAATCAAAATAGTAGTTGTAGAACACCTGTACTAAAACAGAAAAAAAATAGTTTGTACTGCTACCAACTTAATTTCCTTTCTCGCTCTACCGCTTAACCGTAATAACACTTTTAAAAACAGAATAAGAGTGCTAGATGGGTGAGATCTGTTTACGTTTCCGATTTAAGTATCTTACATTTTCTTTTTACCTTTCTTTACGTGCATCACATTTAGGGAAATGCAACCTGAAGTGTTGGCATTGTAAAATAAAATAACGAAATTTTGTGTCATTAAAAACCAAGAACGAAGAAATTGCTTAGTGCAATTATGTCCAACATGATCTACAAATCGTTAGTGACCACCGTTGTATGATTGGTATTTCTAATACATGAAACGGTATCCGAGGAAAACACCATTCCCAGAATTTGTTAAACACCCAATGGGCGTCACATAAATTACACATCATTCTAGAAATATAAAAAATTCATTATTTGTAGTTTTTTTTACCGACTGCAATACATTATAAATCTATAAGTTAGGTATTTTAATCGGTCATGTGTCAGTGTGTATGGGTGTGTGGTCGTGGGGCTGTGTACAAGTTTCTGGGAACGACGACACCCAATGATATAAAATTTTCTTCACAGGTTTCTAACATACTTTGCATGGGCTGATTAATTTTGGTCGAAATCGGTTATCTTAAGGATGGATAATGAACACAAACTTGTTAAAAATGCAAACAAACTCGTTAATAGCTATTTTCCGGCAAAAGACTTTTATTTTAACTATTTTTTCTTAAAATTCTTCAGAATACACTCTAACTTTTTCTATAGAATTTGCAGATACAATATTTAGTATTTACTACCTTTGAAATGTAACTCTCCAATATAACGAAGAAATCTGACACAAGACAAAGAAGCCCCTGTTTGTTTTTTTTTTGTATTATCACTTATCGGTTATTAAATTTCCAGATAAAACATCTTGTAATGCAACCTAAATTTTTTTTTAATTTCTCGGAAGGCGATAAATTGTAGTAGTATAAACAATGACGCTGAATTAAACAATCGTATTAATCATCGTTTTGAAGTTTATGATCAGAGAGCGGACTGTAAGCATTTTGCTGGGGCTGTTTTATTGTAAGCACATTAAAAACCTTAAGGCTAGCCACAAATTACGAAAAAATAGCTTTTGTTTCCCTATTTTCCATATATTATGTGCTTACTTTGTGATTTATTGCTTTTTTTTTGTCGGGCGAATAGTACAGCGTATCGGTGACAAAAAAAAACCAACCAGCCCCTATCACTACAGTGCTCAAGCGATCGTGCAAATGCCGGTGCCATACTGATGGAATGTACTATACGGTAGTGTTGGTTAAACATCGATAGTCTATCGATACTATCGATGGTAAATGACTATCGAAAACTAACGATGGTTATGAAAACTATCGATACCATCTTCTAAAAATGTTAATGAGCTATTCAAGGCCGCTTTTGGAGGAAAAGGCTGAACTATAGCCTATCGCAGAACTTGAGGATACATAAAGTGAAGTAGACTTGTGGATTTTTCTACTTTAACAGCCCTACTGTACTTATTGCAATTTTAACGTTGCCGCGTATTATTGCATATTTTGTCGAACGTAGGTATAGGAAAAAGTCCCCAACAATGATAATAGGAGGATCTAATGTAGAGAAATTTCATTTTAAGTTTAACCTAACATGCCCATCAATCAACTAAAGAAGCGAATGATAATTAATCCAGGTGAGGATAATTATCATTCGCGTCTTTAGTTGATTCTACATTACTGACGAGTTTACGTAATACTAAATAACCAACCATTTTCCCTTGAATTCCATCAATGTCAATTTTTACGATTGTAAAAAGATTATTCGAACAAAACGTCACGTCTTGAGTTGGGTTGGGAATTACTTTAACAAGTAGAATGAAAATTTTGCTAAACGTGCATTATGCGGAAAATATAAAATCAGTTGTTTATCTAGGAGAACTTTAGTTGGAATATTTATTGTAATATTTATTTATTTGGTTTTTCTAAGAATGACATATTTATTCGAAATTCTTTTCAGAGAAGAAGGATTTATGTTAACTTGTTTTTGTTGTTAACATTGTATGTTGAAATAATAAATATTTATTTTGACATGTTCGTTTTTGTTTAGAGAATTACGTTTAGAGAATTACGTAAACTATTTATCGGTTAGCCTTACGAATGTTCCTTTATTTACAAAATATCAATTTGATAAGTTTTTTACTTTGTTGAAGTTCGATAGTTATCGATAGTATGGATCGTTTTAACGATACTATCGATAACTATCGGACACGCCAACTATCGATGTTTAACCAACACTACTACACGGTCGCTCCCACCCAGCAGTCTTGTACACTATGAAAATTTACCAACCGTTTATTGTCTTCTTGATATTGTTGTTTTATTTAAAATACCGAAAGTGAGAGATAAGGTAGATCATGTTAGTTACTTACGTGGTTTCATGATTTTTTTCGAATTAGTAATTGAAAATATTTAGTATACCTTGCATTAAAGCAGCAAACCTACCTATCACGATCACTTTGACACCCCCACCACCAAACACCATCAGGTGACATCTGGTGGCACACCACCCCCCTATATAAAGATCCTTCCCCAGTGGGGAATCCCCACAGACGACAGAATCTTCGTAGCACTTGGTCCGATACTTAGTCCTGCGAAAGGTCGACTATTTCAATTTTGTTTTTTATGTTTTGAATTTTTATTTGTCAATATTAAATACTCAATGTTATTTTTGCCCTCTTCAGGAATTTGACTTGTAGAATCTGGCTTCGAACATTCGCATCTGAACATTCGCTCAGATACGCGTTACACGCTTCGTTTAGCAAGTATTCATGTCGCTGTATAACTGGACGTAACGATTTATTCCTGTTCAATAAGCGTTGTCTTATCAGGAGCACGTACTCCGTCTGCCTCATTAGTTTTTCCTATTCACGCGATACTTAAGAGTACTTACCTACCGCAGATTTGCAAAGCCAAGCCAAGCTGAGAGCTGAGATTATCCATGGAGGTTATGCTGGAACCGTTCGAATATTTATGTACGCATCTTGTTTTGTTCGACCGCATTCGTACCTACTCGCCGGTTCCAGCATACCACCAAAGTACTTTAAAACCAGAAATGCGCAACCACCAGGGATGCTTTCCCGGGGGTTCGCAAGGGTTTCACGCGAACCCTTTGATGTGAATGCTATAGTTCGTGCGAACCCCCAGTTAATCAGAAAAAAAATTACTTTCGTTTTTATGATTATCGGTGATTTTCTACAACTCTTTCGATTTTTAATTATTTCTTTCAAATATCTATCATATTCGTATAAGTTCTTTTCTTCTAACTCTAACCAAAAGGTTTCTGGAATGGCAAAACGATTACAAAACAAATATTTCCTAGCGGAGTTAGCTCTAATGATTGACATTCTTCAGGAGTGCTCTTTACTATCCAATGCCCTTCAAGCTAGAAATATGAATATTTGCAGAGGAGAACAACTGATCAGAAGAACAATTAATGCTTTTCAAATGCTCAAAGATCGTAGCGGTATTTACGAAAAAAAAAGTGGATGAAGTTATAAACTCGGAAGTATTCAAAAATATTACTTTCGTCGAAAACAGAATTTATGGAAACCTTCCCAGAGATTCTCTTACTGACAGCATCATAAAATATTTGAAATTAAGGTTGATTGGTTTCTCTCAAGTAGGATCAAATAACCACAAGAAAAATATTGATGACAGCAAAATGTATGACGTAGCCAATTTGTTAGACCCGAGCACTTGGAAAATTGAAGATATTGTAGTTCCGTGGTTAGGGGCCGAAAAGAATTTTGATGAATTTCAAAAAGTTTTTGATTTTGATATCGATAAGAATGATTTCCGTAACTATTTAGAAAATATAATAAGCAATGGTCATCAGGAAATTAGTAAAATTCCAGAAAACATTTAAAGGCCGAAAAATATGATTAATACGATTGCTGTTAGTAGTGGTGAAGCAGAACCGGGATTTTCATTGATGAATATCATAATCACAGATGAAAGATCCATATTAACAGTGCAGAACGTATCAAATTTAATAACTTTAAACTTAATTGGTCGTCCATTGAAAACTTGGAAAACGCAGTTCCCTATGTAGTTGGTTGAGGAACCATAACTCGACAGATGATACCAGAGTGAAAAAAATCGAAAGAATATAGTGAAAATCAAGTAGCTAGCTATTTGGAAATAATTTAAATGATTATTACTTTATAACAATATGTATTAAATTAATACATATTATTATAAAGTAATATTAATACATATTATTATAAAGTAATATTAATACTATGAATACATGAAATTTCAGAATTCTAGTTTATGTAAATAAATTTGTGTCTTTTCCAATTAGTAAACAAAACAAAAGTAAATATGAACGATAAATTATTTTTTTCCTGGTAGTTTAATATTCATCAGCTAGTGTGCTACTCTGCCAAATAATATTTCAATGGAAATATTAATATTTTTTTAAAAAAGGTTAGAAAATATTCACTGCCAATGCGAACCCCCTGGTAAAATTTTGGGAAAGCATCACTGGCAACCACGTCTTTGTCACAATGATTTGATAGAGCATCAAACTCAGGAGTTTTTGTCAGTTTCAGAAACTTGATTGAAGCTAGATATGTAATTGTTCAGAAAATGACCCGAGAAAAAAAGAAAATGCCATGCTGCTTTTTAAGATGACTACAGCACAACCAAGAAATAGTTCAAATAAACCAATATTGGGTTGACCCAATAACAGATACGAACTGTACACATTTCAGGTCCGTTTCGTTCGAAAGTATTGAACTTTTACACTGTTCAAATACGGCCGTTATCGCCGTGTAAATAAATCATTTAGAACCCGGATGTCGGTACTAGGTAATCCGGTTTATTTGGCTATTGTTACGTTTCCTCACTATAGATATGATTTATGTTAAAAATTAAAAATTTAGAAATGATTTTTCGGAGAAGGCAGGTTCCTTTGTAGCCCTTAGCTTTGTATACACTGTGGAATGCGGTGGACACACAAGGGATACGAACTTACAGATGTTTAGGCCGTCCCTTATATACAATACCCTAGCCTACCCTTTAAAGAATGGTTTTATTATTATACGTTGAGTCACAAAAGATCGTACCATTTTTAGTCTCAAGGAAATTGCTTATACATAATACATACATAATCCAACGCAAAATAAATTGTCCATTGAGTATTTTAATAAAAAAAAGAGACATAAACGATTAAGTTATCTATTTATATATTGTATCTCATATTATTTCAAGAGACTAATTAGAACAAAATTAAACACTAAATGTTTATGTTATTTCAAACTGTGCATATTATTATTATTATTTAAAGCGATGATTTGACGTCAGATTATGACATTTGCAGATAGCGACTTTTTGCTATCATTTTGTTATCTTGGTGGTCATTTTAAATGAGTGCGGTTGCATGAAACAATAACAGGGTTATTTTCATCTCTAATAATAGATGTCGTTAAACTGTTTTTCGCTGCGCTGCGTCGCGATTCCCGTCAACGTGCGTTTTGCAGTAAGATTATGGTATTTTTCTACTTTGCATTCACAATGCACACATTGTAACACTGTTTTCGGTGTTACAATTAACAAATTGTAACATCGTTTTTAGTAACTTTTTTTTTATAAGATTGGTACACATTGATATCGATTGATATCAAATGCCATATTTCAAACGTACAACACATAATCACACACTGCCTCCTTTTAATCGCTTGCAATCGCATAAACTGCGAAATATCAACATTCTATACATATTTAAACATGCGTGTAGCCTGCTATAGTATGGTCAAAGGATTGGGGCTTTCTTAGTTTTGCTGTGTTCATCAAAATACGCCAGCATGACGTTTTCGGTGATGTTTTGCGACTCTGGAATGATCGACATCATTCTTTTCAACTAAACATCAAATCCCCTTTTCAGATATAATTCAAGGACCACATTTACCTTAATAAGGGATTATGCGAAGATCAAACCTACATCGTAGATATGAACGATTTTAATTACTGCTGCGAGTTGTATATGCGCAATAAATGGTTTATTGAATATCAGGATACACGTAGGAAGCTATAGTACATTTAAAGTGTTGAGGATTTCTTAGTTTATGTAACGTATAAGTTTTCGGTAACATTTTGGACCGAATTCTGGTCGGTTCAATACCGTATTCGTTTTGTCCGTCGCTTTCGACTTCGTCTTAGTTCTGGTTGTGTGCAACGTATTTATAATATTACCTCCATCACATGTAATTTTACTAAGTATAATTTATTCTAATAAATTGTTACACCGAAATTATAATTTTGTTCCAATTATATATAACGTGTAAACTTGTATAAGCCAGTGGTACTAGGTAGAAACTGCTATTAAACGTTAACCGTTATAACAATTCTTTACTAAGTTCTTATTCTTTGAAGTAACTAATCAGTTACCGCCAAACACGTCTATTCCGATTATTATACATATGAAACAACTATTTAAAAGTTAACTTTTTAGGTTATGTTTCATGTATTTATCACAGTGGGGTTAAAACTGTTGCCGCAAACTCCATTATGATCATAGTTGCGACCTCGCTGATTATTTAATAAAACTTGTAGGCTAAACTAGAGTAAAATTATTCACAATTAGATTTTGTCATGATTTTATCCCATCCTGTCCTATCCTTACGAAGTTGACAGTTACTACAGTACTGCCACGTGGTACCCGCAAAATACCCTAGATTCTAATTTAGCGCAATATAGTATCCACAACTTCTAAATTTATAACCTCGCTACGCTCGTCGTGCCCAAAACAACTCGTGCGCCAATTTGAAGTCTTACAAAGCTTGTATAATAATATACTAATTTGACGTTGAGAGGCTGTGCGCTGTGATTGAGACCGTATTTTAAGATGTTCAATGTATCAACTTGTAGAATGACATTTTGCGTTTAAACACAAACTTCCTAAAAAAAGTCACATCATTGAGTTTTTCTGTTAAATTTTGAAGAAACTCGCATAATGTTTTGCAGTATTTCTTTCAGGTTCTAGTTTTCTTTGTTTAAAATAAATAAAATTTCGCAATTTTAACTTCTATATAAAAATAGTCCAAAAATAAATAAAGATTCTTTCACCACATTGTAATAAAATTCTTGAAAATTTATAAACATTTGAAATTTTGTAGAAAATGATTCAACA
This sequence comes from Aphodius sticticus, assembly GCA_963966075.1. NCBI lineage: Eukaryota > Metazoa > Arthropoda > Insecta > Coleoptera > Scarabaeidae > Aphodius > Aphodius sticticus. The sequence goes on from OZ014506.1 coordinate 38,110,537, forward strand.
GAATAATTTAGAAATTGCACGCCAATGATAATATTTTTTCTTTTTTATGTTCGCAATGTGACATTAAATTATGTAGAAAACCCCACAAAGTAAAGAAAAAACAGATGTGGGAACCGAAAGCGTCACTTTTTGCAGTGTAAATAGAAGATATGCGAACATCGCAGCATACTCACAGGGCTGTGTCAACACACATACACATTCCAGTGATACGATCTGTGTATCAACAACAATCCGACCTTAGAAATATATAGCACGGTGCGCATTATCATTTTCGCTGTCAGCGTGCAGTGCCTACTTGAAATGCGATACGCGGGCTTGTCTGTATGGGTTTTAAAGTTCTATTTTCTTCGTTTGACGTGCTCTCTATGAGAAACCTCCAGCATCAGATGCAATGAAATATTCTTCCTATAAACGTTAAAAAATAAAAAAAAGTCTTGGTAACATAATTCTCTATGGGGTTTCAGTTGAACCTGTGTGTTGAAATCAGGTAAAGAATTCTTCATGAAAGTTTATGGAACGTGCTTCTTTGGATATCTCAAAGATTATTGGTCGCTAAAAGAGTGATTTTGAAAATATCGTTTCGGGGGTTACTGTGGAAGGTATACTACATGAAATAACCATAACTATCAACCATGATAGTCAAAACGACAAGAACATAGAAATTGTCCCAAAAAGTTGTCTTGGGCTAAAGGAGCTGGCATGTTTAGAACCGTGTATAAATATTACAGATTACAATCTACAAAGTTGGTAGAAATCTCAAGTGAAATAGACTACCTGAACTATTTTAGAGGAGCGTGTGGTCAGGGATATTTAATAACACACTCATGTTAACTCATGTCATTCCAACATAATCGACTAGTATTTACATTGATTATTTACATAATAGACTAGGTAGATACCAGGTTTTGGTATGCATAATGATTAAGCTCATGTAATCATTCGATACTGTGATTTATCACGTGTTTTTATCACCGTACAAAAGTACGAACTACATACATTTTTATTCTGTACAGTAGTGATTATTTTACTGCGCTTTAGCTATGTTACGTTGTTAGGAGAATCTGAAAACAGAATTTACATTTTTACACACATCTTGATGTGACTGAACACATAAACACAAGATAAACACATAAAATAGCTGTAGCTGTAACAAAGATGAAGGTCCTTACAGGATGTGTCCGAAATAACTGTTAACGTTAAAGGTAAATATGCCCCGTGGAAATGGTGCGCAGCAGACGAAAAAATAAACTCTTTAGGAGAGGTTGGTAAGAAAACACTCGTCGGTTACCTTGAATCACGTGATAATAATAATAATAAACTTTATTGTCCACAAAATTTGAGTACAATAGTCATACGAACGGGCGAATTGTAATTTTTTATCCTACACTATGCAAAATGTCATTTTTGCGTCTCTATAGACACATGAAAGATCCTAACTGGCCGGCAGGCGTGTAATGAACAACTTTAAACGCCAATTAGGTACAAATGAACGCTAATGTAGATGTGTCTATAACTCACAGAGGTGCCGCGAGCGGTGCCCAGCCTCGCCTATGGCTCGGCTGTGCATCTCTTCTCTCGTCTGGGAAAAGAATCACCTTCTCGGCTTGGTACACAATCTACTATTTGCTAATATTTAAAACGTATGTAACCTTTTAAAGAATCGAAGAAAAAAACAAATGAAATATGAATCGAAAAAAAAACATGCATAATGAAAGTTTTTACTCAGTATGAAATGATATTTACTATCTGAGAAATGGGTGTGCCGGAAAAAGGTGGGACACCTATATAAGATGTTTATCATTATTATTTGTATTGTGTATTATATACGTCAATAATAGCATAGTATTTGTCGAGCATATAATTAAGGCTATAAATCGCGCCCACGAAGTTTATACGCGAACCGTAGTCGAGCGATTTATATCCGTTGTGTGCGAGTTAAATACGACGTTTTATCTACGACTCATAAATTCTATTTTATATCAAATATTTTAAATGTATTTGTCCCTGGTGGCCAAGCGAACTGTTAAATAACTGTCATCCACGTAGGTTTTAACAGACTTTGATAGTACGTTCTTATAATGACATTCGTTGAAGTTATTATTCAAACGAACTGTCATTATTATACAAAGCTACTGTTATTATAATCATCGCTGTGTATCATGGTAGGGATTATATAAGGTCTGATCCAAGACTGTTCAGAAAATACTGTTCAGGCACGATACGTATTGGACCAGATGTGTCAGCGCTACTTTTTATAATTGAGTTGATTTTTTTTTCTTTACGCTATACCTAAAAAATCTGATGTGGCCAGGCACATGACTTTATCATACTATATATAAAATTAATAGTTTAGCTGCATGAGATTCTATTTGATCGAGATGGGCTATGTCTGCATTAAAATAAAACTAGTAGAAGTAGACAGATATGTCGATTAAAGCTGCGTTCGGATATTGTACTTCGTTGACCCCCGAGTACACCGTCCAAATGACACTTACGTGTTATTGGGTGTAAAAAGTGTAAGAGCGCGTACGGTTTGTCAGGGTAGGGTATGGGGAGAGCAATGCTCAGATAACCTGGGTCGGCTGTCTCTCTCTTATATGCAGATAAACGCCGTATGACGTTAGTCACTCTCACCGTACCCTACCCGATTATCCGAACGCACTCTTACGGTGTACAATATCCGAACGCAGCTTATATTGACAGTCGATATTCTCAAAACATTGGCGATGACACTACCTACTGTCATTAGAATCAAATATCTGACACATCCTGGCTACTAGTTTTAATGCAGTACGACCGATCTCGATGAAATAGAATTTGCTCATGCAGCTAAACTATGGATTGTAGAAAAAAATGTCATAGTCATAAATAATTCAGAATTTCCTCGTCTTTAATTTATTATTTAACTATATCGACGAAATTCCAGAAATGGCGGCTTATTTGCAAAATCTTTCAAAAATACTAAGACTAAACCTCCAGTTCCTTTGGACCCTTTTCAACAGAAAGCTTTTCAGCTCTAAGTTTGATTATGAAAATTCTAAATATGAAGTTTCGTCGCGATACCTTTAGTAGTTTCTCCGGAATCGTCGCCACAAAAAACGGGTACACACACACACACACACACACACATACACACACACACACACACACACAGACATTTTTTGTACCTTGGTCAAAAATGTTCAGGGGACCCAAAAAGACATATTTCCGCTAAGATCTCAACATTTTTTTTGGCACGATTACAGTAAAAACACACTAAATTATTGAAAAGGTAGTATTTTTACTTTATCATACGCAGTATGTAAAGTATTGTAATCGTGCCAAAAAAAAATTTTGAGATTTTAGCGGAAATATGTCTTTTTGGGTCCCCTGAACATTTTTGACCAAGGTACAAAAAAATGTCTGTGTGTGTGTGTGTGTGTGTGTGTGTGTATGCGTGGATGTGTGTACCCGTTTTTGTGGCGACGATTCCGGAGAAACTACTAAAGGTATCGGGACGAAACTTCATATTTAGAAGTTTCATAACCAAACTTAGAGCTGAAAAGCTTTCTGTTGAAAATGGTCCAAAGGAACTGCAGGTTTAGTCTTAGCATTTTTGAAACACTTTGTAAATAAGCCGCCATTTCTGGAATTTCGTCGAAATAGTTAAATAATAAATTAAAGAAGATGAAATTCTGAATAATTTATCACTATAACATTTTTTGGTACAATCAATAGTTTAGCTGCATGAGCAAATTCTATTTCATCGAGATCAGTCGTACTCCCGTTTTTGTGGCGAAGATTCCGGAGAAACTACTAAAGGTATCGGGACGAAACTTCATATTTAGAAGTTTCATAACCAAACTTAGAGCTGAAAAGCTTTCTGCTGAAAATGGTCCAAAGGAACTGCAGGTTTAGTCTTAGCATTTTTGAAACATTTTGTAAATAAGCCGCCATTTCTGGAATTTCGTCGAAATAATTAAATAATAAATTAAAGAAGATGATATTCTGAATAATTTATCACTATGACATTTTTTGGTACAATCAATAGTTTAGCTGCATGAGCAAATTCTATTTCATCGAGATCGGTCGTACCCCTTTAAAACTAGTAGCCAGGATATGTCAGATTATATGTCAGATATGATTCTAATGACAGTACGTAGTGTCAAACGCAAATGTTTTGACAACCTACTGTCAATATAAGCTGCGTTCGGATATAGTATACCGTACACTTTTTACACCCAATAACACGTAAGTGTCATTTGGACAGTGTACCCTGTGTCAGCGGAGTACAATATCCGACCACGGCTTTATTCGACATATCTGTCTAGTTCTACTAGTTTTATTTTAATGCAGACATAGCCGATCTCGATCAAATAGAATCCCATGCAGCTAAACTATTAATTTTATATATAGTATGATAAAGTCATGTGCCTGGCCACATCAGATTTTTTTTGTAAGCTTCTTAAATCATAGTCCTTTACAAAGTTGGAACATTGAAATTACGTTTGCTTGAAAAACTTGGCATTGAAGCTCTTGATGCCAGCGTTGTTCGGATGAAACCATCTCTGTTCTTAGCGCCGACGAGTTTTGAGGAGGCTTCAGTTACCAATTTTACAGAGCGCTCCACGGCTTGCGTGTGACACGGGAATTTGTGGAAGTTCCATTCTTTTGCTGTTTTGGCAGTTGAAACCTTAGCCTAAATATTTTCGTCAGATACTCTTCGCACCAAAGGTGGTGGAGAAAGAGCAGTAGTAGCCCAATCAGTAATTTCGTAATATTCTTTTGCCTGGAAGTTGGTTTTTGGCGGTTTGAAACTTCGGATTAGCTTTTTTCTTTGGAACCTATGGCCCTTGCTTTTATAATTCTTCTAAACCTCAACTCTCTGATATGGGCTCTTTCATCGACTATCATGCTAGCTCAAACAAGCTACATGCCGCACCGAGCCACAGCCGGCGGGCACTCAAAAACTGATAAATTAACGATATTAAAGCGCAAGCTACCTCAGATGTAAAAAAGTATCGCCTTTTCAATAATTTAGTGTGTTTTTATAACTCTACTATAAAGGATTTTCACTATAGCAGCCCAATATGCAGCTGTTTAGGTACTAAAAATTATAAAATCTTGTGATTTTCAGCTGGGGGTTAGGTACAATTTTTTTCTTTGTTGCATTTTAATAGCCTAAGCTAGAGACAAGTTCTTTTTCGGTATAGCATAAAGAAAAAAAATAAATTTTTTTTTCGGCCCACCCCATTGTCCGTCACAAAACGCGATACATGCACGGTGTTTTCTTCGTGTTTGAACAGACCTCTTGTCATAGCTTTCAATGAACTTATTATATGTGAGTCGTAGATAAAGCAATAAACGTTATTCTTGTTGTTGTCAGACAATCAGCTGTAAAACAGTACACACTATCCAAATATTCTTCGAAATTGAGCAAGATTATATGAAATAAAAGTCTGTGTGTCTGTGCGGCAGAGTCAATGAACCTAATTCTATTTACCCGCAACGTAATGGTAGAGAATCGCCTTTTATTATCAAACATAACATGTCACATACAATTTTCCATATCTTTGGAAATTGTTTCTTTTACATTATCAATATAATCCCTGCCTTGGTCTGACTGAAGGTTAGGATGAAATTGGTAGATCTTTTAATACAAGAATAAGATCTACAAAGTTCATCATAATCTGTCTTGGGAACTAAGATATCTGCTGACCATGCTTAACTCGTGACGACGACACAACAACGATTGGCACTTTTATTTATTTGTAATGCCCAAGCCCCAAGCAAAGGTGTATAAAAATCCACCTGAGATTTCACCTTTTCCGAAGTGAACATCCCGTTTCATCCAATTTTAGCTGTAGTTCTAAGCTTATAAACCACCCTGTAATCAAAAATCGATTAAAGCAAGCGCATTTACTCTTCTACGTAGTAACTGGCTAGCGCGTATAATCCAGATGTGCCAACTTTATCAGCGTAAAATGCATAATGCAGCGATAGCATAATTAAGAAATCATCCTGTCCCCGGTGTCCTTAAATATAATGTATGCGAAATATGTGAGGAATTCGAAGAATGCGCTAGAATTCCGATGGCAAGCGCGTACATACGATACAAACAGAGCCAATAATGTGTCATTGTGCAAACGGATAAAGTGCATAACATATACGGCAACGCGCCACGGATGAGGAAGTATGTCTTTACACATCGGTATTCCATTTCGCATTATGGAAAGGTAGCACCTCCGTTTTATATTATTAGTTACGTTTGGTAATAGCGAAGCGTGACTGTTATTACAAAACGCGGCCCATGGTACATTTCGTAGTGGATTGTTGGCAAGGCGTTATGCAGAGGCCTTAATTACTTATTTGAATAGCGGCACAGCAATAGGGAGGACCCCAAACATTTCCCGAGAGTCGTTCTTTGAATAATGTCGGTGGATCGTGTTGTAAATATGCGAGCACATTGTTATTGTTGAATGCAGGAATGCGTTATAAATATGATCCATTAACATAATATTTTTTTATAGAGAGACTTGTGAGATAACTTTTGCTGGTTAACCAATAAAGTTTTTACTGGAAAATTTGATTTTTTAACCAATTTGCTTGAATGCAAACGTCAAAAAAAATAGTTGAAATACATATGTATTCAGGGTAATTTGTAACTCGAGGTAAAAATGAAAAATGTCAAGTATTTTGTTTCGATTTTTTCAGCCTTTGATTCTAACATATTTTAGTTATGTTGCCATGATAAATTACTAAACAAATAACCAGCAAGGTATTACGGAAAAAAAAATTAACAATACGGATTACTTATTATTTACATTACAGCATGTTTTAAAAATCACCAAGAGCTTTTCGCCTCGATTTATAAATAGTGAATTTTTCTTGAAGTCAAAGATAAAGCAAATACTATCAATTTTATAGTTTAGACTTGATGAAGCTAAGTAAACTGATGATCTTACTTGAATGGAAACAAAATACTTATTTTATTCATACGACCTCATCTAGTGGCTTATTTTCATTGAAGCAGTTGTGAAACTTGCATTTTTTTTAATAACAAACGTAGAAAGTTCTTAATTTTCTATTCCGGGCACTGTAAACGATTTGGTTTCTCCACTCTATACCCGGTTAATACTACCAGCTATTTTTGAGATGTGATGCTCTTTGTAAAGAATATTTTGTTTTAAAAATTATTATAAATAAAACAGATTCCATTTACAGAAAACTTTCAGACTCTGTAAAAATTTTATGAAAAGGTTTCTTTTTTTTGTTTTATATTTTCTTTGCAATGTTGTGTATTAGATAAGGGTACCTACTACACACAAGTGTCTACTACATTGCGACAATATGGAAATCAATATCCAGAAAAAACAAATTCTCGTCAAAAAATTGTATGTTAATTTCTGTAAACTGAAGAAAGGTGAATCCAAAAATCTACTATGAACATTGAAAATACTATGTATACCTCAAAACTTTGATGCATGCCATTCATTAGCATGGTATAGTGGTTAAAAATGATAGAAATAATACAATATTTTAGCTTAGGTAACAGATATCAGTCACCTACTTACTTACATGCTTATCAGTAAAAAAAATACAAAACAAGACTGTCGAATAATAAGGTAGATACGGACATATTTTGAATGCTTCTTACGATACAAATATTGCAATTTTTTTAACAAGAAATTTCAAAAGCAAAACTAACAAAATGTAAAACATAATTTCAAAACAACAGCTTAAAAAAGTAGTAATTAGTACATATTCTTGAAGTACCTGTGTATTTCTTTTATAAATAAACAATTTTGTCAAAACGTATGTTATTGTTTCTATATCTCGGCATTACCATACCACATTTCGTCAATCCATATAAAATCAAGCTTACCAACAAACGGTCAAAAATGGCCAAGAACTCACCTGGAACAAAACAAAGAAAACATGAATACACACACCCAAAAGAAATTACACAAACAAACATTTCTACACAATTACGCGGTTAGGAACGCGATGTTTGACACCTCGCAGGTGCCCTTGATATGATTCACCATCTGACAATGACTTTGAAACATGCACGCTAGATTTCCATAGACTACGCTAGAAAAACCGACCTTGAAAAGTGCACATATACTAAACTCACAACAGAGCGTAATAATAACAATACAAATGTTGCGCAAGTGGTATAATTAAAACTAAAGCAATTACTTTGTTCGTATTTTATAATGTTTATACTCTCAAATTACGATTACGAGAAATTCAAACGGTAGTCAGTACTGTACCGTTTATTGTTTAAGTGGGCACGATCTTGGGCAAATGAGTCGTGGGTTCACTTGAGTCACTGTGGTAGAGATGAATAAAGCTCACTTAAAGGATAATTCACAGAAACGGTCGGTGTGATTTATGGTATAGCTGAGTCAAATATACGAAGCACTGTTTGTAGGTTTCTGATAACGAGTTGCAATCAATTTAACTACGAAATTTGATGATCAATTAGTTATACACTGATGATGCCGTTATTATAGTTTGGTCACATGTTGGTAGTTTGATACATTAGAGGGGTATTACGAATTTTAGAAGCTTTTCAAAGGTATAATTTGATCTATTAAAGAACAAATTACATTAATGAAAAAGCATGCGGAAATAACTTCTGCATGTTCTGTGCTTTAGGATAATTCCATGGCTAATCTACTTAAATTTAATTTGGTATATCATCTTTGTGTACAAAAATTATGATGCGAATAATAATTAATCTAGATGAAAACACATTTTTGAAAATATAACCTAGATTTGACGTTGGTAGCTTAATTGGTCAGAGCGAAAGACTGGTTATTTGCGGAGGTTCTTGGTTCAAATCTACATCGAGGTAATTTTTTAAAGATATATCCTTACCGATAACAATTAACCTTTTTTTAAATTTAAATATAAATTTTAAGTAATTAATGTAAAATTTCGTATTTTTACATTTTAGCAAAAAGGATCGAATAGCATTTAATACTTTTGTGAGTTCATTCCCTAAGGCCTAAGGCATAGAAATGATTTCATGTCACTACTTCAGTTTTCGGAAAGAAACGTTACTGGAACAAATTTAGCTGAAAAGTTAGCTTTAAAAGCAATGCTGCTTTTGTTTCTTTTACCTTACAACCAACTTTTTAAATATATACATATAGCGTTTGAATGGAGTCAAAGCGATGTCATAATTTTGATTATGACAATTTTGAGTAAAGCTGTAAAAAACGCCTTTTCTTATTCTTCTTATTGATCAACATTTTTCACAGAAAATTTGAAAACACTATGTTTTAAAACAGAAAACGTTTTATCAATAAGACCTATTTCTAACCCACTAACACGGAAGTAACTTACAACAGTATAAACACATCTGAATTTTTCAAAATCGAGCATTTTGAAATGGGTGCGATTTAAGTGTGCATTATTTAAATAGATATGTACATTAAAATAAATACTTTGAGCCTTAAAATATTAAATATTATACATTAAATAGAATGGATAACTTGTGCATTAATATAATACATATTGAGCATTCCATAAATGTTATATGTAATATGTAAATAAAATAAAATGTAATATGTTATATGAAAAATTTTATAATGAGCAATATTTTATTCATATTGTGCCCTAAAATGAAAAAGTTGTGCATTAAAATATAAATATTGAGCACTAGATCTACTGCGCATCAAAACTAACGCTGATCTGATTTTGACGATTCGTTTGTTAATGATAGCGCGTACTTTCAACGACCTTATTAATCAATTTAAATGGCTCACCCGACATATTATATTAAATAAAAATTCAGTGTTTTCGACTTTTGACGTCACCGACATCTTTTAATCGCAACCCCATATTTCATTTTGACTATAAATTTCTCCATGTTCACTGGTGATGGTATGATTGAAAGAATGTTGATTTCAGTGAATAGTTTTATTAGTGATCTTATGGTACCTGGTTTCGAAGCTTCGCTTCGTCTTCAGCCATGCTACAAATACATTAAAAACGTCAGTATATACATTTAACAGAACAATAAAACTTGAATTACCGTCTAATTACAACATACTCCGGCAAAAATTGAGGTTATGAGTCGCAGAATGGATTTCATGAAGGAAAAGTCGGTGAAAACTGCAATATGAACGAAAAAACTTACATAAAACACTAGTAACTAACAAGACTCTACAATTACATTATACAATCATTAAAATTAGAGTTACGAATGAGTAACATAAAGGCATTTTACCTAGAGACGAACAACGTGTATGACATGAGAGTCAGCGAGGAGACAGTGACTTAGAGGTTATAAGGTTATGGCGTTTTTCTGTTTATGTATGTGAGCGGCGCGCTTTTCAAAAAACATTGATAAAAATAATGTTAAACTGCTACATGAGATCAACAAAAGCAAAAAGATGTTCGTCCTTGAAGAGCTTGAAATATATCGACACAACTTACAAACACCCGGCCTGCTTCTTAATGAGAATCACAACATGGAATGCGCTCACCTGTTCACCGGTCTTTTTTGAAAAGCGCGCCGCTCACATACATAAACAGAAAAACGCCATAACCTTATAACCTCTAAGTCACTGTCTCCTCGCTGACTCTCATGTCATACACGTTGTTCGTCTCTAGGTAAAATGCCTTTATGTTACTCATTCGTAACTCTAATTTTAATGATTGTATAATGTAATTGTAGAGTCTTGTTAGTTACTAGTGTTTTATGTAAGTTTTTTCGTTCATATTGCAGTTTTCACCGACTTTTCCTTCATGAAATCCATTCTGCGACTCATAACCTTAATTTTTGCCGGAGTATGTTGTAATTAGACGGTAATTCAAGTTTTATTGTTCTGTTAAATGTATATACTGACGTTTTTAATGTATTTGTAGCATGGCTGAAGACGAAGCGAAGCTTCGAAACCAGGTACCATAAGATCACTAATAAAACTATTCACTGAAATCAACATTCTTTCAATCATCCCATATTTCATGTACGATATTGAGAGATCTGTTACTTGTTTGAAAGATATTTTCGAGAAAAAGACAGTTAAAAATTAGGGTCGTATTGATAACTTATTTGTTTATGGAATGGAGCATGAAACTTGCATATCACGTCAGATTATTGCGCTTGTTTTATATTTATTCCGGAAGTCTACATGCTACAACATTTATGACCAAACTTCAGGATTCAGGATTCAGATTAAGGTTTCCCATGAAGCCATTTTAAGGTTTCTAGAACAACTAGACCGTTTCTAGAACGTTTAGGTGGTATAAAATTGTAAAAATTACCAAAAGCGCGCTTTTTACATTGTTACCTCATTTGTTTTGAGAACTTTTTACGCGCTTACTATATGTGCGCTACAGGTTGCAGAACTTAATGCACATTATATTCTTTTTAGGGCGAGTTATAATTTTCTCATGGTACAATTTAGAGTATTAAATGCGCTTATAATATTTTCAAATGCTGAGTTATTTAAACCATTGGAAATATATTTTTTGCAACGAACAAGTATTTTTAAGCTGCTTATTATATTTTATAGAAGTAACGATTGTATTGCACATTAATTTATTTAAGTGTACAAATATATTATGAAAGGAACATTTAATTATATAAATGCACAATTATTTATTTTGATGTACATTTATATAAATTTATTGCACATTTATTTTTTTTTAATGCACAAGTAATCTTTTGCATTGCTCAAATATGTTTTGTATTGGATAAATATTTTTGGTATTGGTCAAATATTTTTTGAAATGCTTACAATAAATGCAAGTTCTATTTTATTTATTGCGCATATAATTTGTACTGTTTTGAAATATTCAAAATTAAAATTTAGATTTAGGTATTTTCCATAGTCCCATTTGAGACAAAGTAGCGGAAAACCTCTAGCCGATAGGCCAAGCCAAAGGACGATAAAATCCATTAGTAAACATAAGCTTTACTTCATAATATTATAGAATTAGGGAGACACTTAGTTCCCACAAAGGCTCCTATAGTTTCAGGCTTCTGTCATTAATTACACACTTGGCCGCGTTTTGTCAGCGGTGCGGCGGTACTGCGGCTCTCACAATTAGCCATGCACCGTGATTCTCTGGGTTACTTTGCCATCAGATAAGACAGACTTCGCAAACGGTGAACGCGACCAAATTGCAAAAGATACGACGCGACTTGATGCGGCGCGCGTTGAAAACGAACCTGACTGACCTCGCGACTGTTGGCTGCTGTTCGACTTCTGTCTGGTCATCCATTCTCTGCTGCTGTCTCTTCGCGCTGCTAGGCTTGAGGAGGAAATCATTCGTTTGTTCTCTATTGTTTTGTATATTTAAGCGGTTATTCGCATAGTGGAATGAATAATGAGTATATTTAGGATAATTGTGAGAGTCGCTGAGGAAAATTATACTTAATTAAAACTATATTGTGAGCAGTCTGTCGTAGGTTTATAATAACATGGCTGGAGATATTTTACTGAACTTCGTGGTGCTGTGCTGCTCAAAGTATTTTCTCATAATCTGTAGTCTACCCTACCACCACGACTTAAATTCTGACCCAATTATTATGCACAAAAGAGCAATATGCAATATGTTTATCGTACTCCAGAATCATGTTTGAAGTCGCTGTATTGTAAGTTATCATACACTAGGGTGACCAACCGTCCCGATTTGGGCGGGACAGTCCCGAATTCTGAGCATTTGTCCCGCCTGATGAAGCGTCAAATTTTGTCCCGATTTTTAAAAATGTTATTCTAATGTCCAGAATTTCCCAGACACCAGCCATCAAAGTAATTATTTTGTTAGCATATTAAAGTGTACCATACTTTTCTCAACAAAATGACCAAGCCGTATCTAAGAGAAATTTAGGTAATTGAGATATTTTATAGCCAATTTTGAAAACATTAGCGTATTTAGTTAAGAGGAATCATTAGAGCTACTGCGTCCTATAGAACAAGCATCCATAGTAAGCTTAATTTTGTATCAATGATCTTATGTAATAGGTACCTCAAATTATAGATAAAGGTGTATTACTTGTATATGTTGTAGTAATGTATATGTATTCATTGTTATTGTTGTATCCATGCCATGTGATAAAGTATGTCTGACTCATGTACTCAAAGACGTGAAATTTTTATATATGGTATATTCATATTTCTACGCGAAACTTTGCACGCTTATACAGGAAGGTGTACCTGAGAGATATTATGTGATACATTTTCAATTTTAAGTTGTGTTCTCCGTACAAAAAATCGCAGTCAGGCAATTTTGTCAGATTCAGTAACTTTTGTCAAAAACAATAAAAAATTTCAAAAATCTGTCACTAGACGGAAAATTGTATACCTTTCATCTTTAATTTGGTGTATAGCTTTTATGATTCTGTGAACTAATAGCGAAGAAAACCCCTCCGTACTTCTAGGTGTTTTGTGAGTAGAATGTAAGGGATACGGATTCACCTTGTGTTTATAAAATCGACTGTTTATTCTGTAAAAGAACAGATCTGGTGTATAGAAATTTCAGTCAGTCAGCATTGACAAATTCTACATTAAATATTGCTGACGGACAACGTACTACTTTGAGCTCCTGATTGGGTGAATGAATGGCATTTTATAGTCATAGAAATGCAACACTTTCACAAAAATAATAATTAACTTATTCAAACGATTTTTAAACGTGTATTGTGTTTGTAATTTAGTCAAACTGTTTTTTTTACTTTATCATACGCAGTATGTAAAGTATTGTAATCGTGCCAAAAATTTTTTTTGAGATTTTAGCGGAAATATGTCTTTTTGGGTCCCCTGAACATTTTTGACCAAGGTACAAAAAAATGTCTGTGTGTGTGTGTGTGTGTGTGTGTATGTGTGTGTGTGTGTACCCGCTTTTGTGGAGACGATTCCGGAGAAACTACTAAAAGTATCGGGACGAAAATTCATATTTAGAAGTTTCATAACCAAACTTAGAGCTGAAAAGCTTTCTGTTGAAAAGGGTCCAAAGGAACTGGTGGTTTACTCATAGCATTTTTCGAAGATTTTGCAAATGAGCCGCTATTTGTGTAATGTCGTCAAAATAGTTAAATAATACATTAAAGGAGACGAAATTTTCTATAATTTATGTATATTACATTTTTTGGTAGAATTTATAGTTTAGCTGCATGAGCAAATTCTATTTCATCGAAATCGGTCGTACTGCTTTAAAACTAGTAGCCAGGATATGTCAGATTTTTTGATTCTAATGACAGTAGCTAGTGTCAAACGCTAATGTTTTGAAAATATTACTGTCAATATAGGCTGCGTTCGGATATTGAACACCGTTACACTTTTTACACCCAATAACACGTCATTTGGACGGTGTACCCGGTGTCAACGGAGTACAATATCCGAACGCAACTTTAATCGAGATATCTGTCTAGTTCTACTAGTTTTATTTTAATGCAGACATAGCCGATCTCGATCAAATAGAATCTCATGCAGCTAAACTATTAATTTTATATATAGTATGATAAAGTCATGTGCCTGGCCACATCAGATTTTTTTATTTTATTGTGCATAAAATTTCTTTCAAAATTTAAATTTAAATGACCTTGTAATTAACATCACATATTTTTACCGATTTTTTCATTAATCTGAACATAATCACAATCTGGATAAATAGTCAAGAAATAAAAATTTAAGAACATTTCAGAAAAGAAACTCCGTTTTGCAAATCAGTTGGAAACAAATCACGTGCCTTGGTGTAGTTTTCTAGCAGCGAAGACAGTGAATACAATAAAAATATTGCGTCTAATAAGTACAAATAATGCCTTAAAGTTGCAAGGTCTTGAAAATTGATAATATTCTGGCGGTGGAGGTAAAACTGCTGGAAGAAAAATTTTCCAGGTACATTTCTAATCATTATCTATGTCATCATTGGTTAGCAAACTACATAAAAAATATAAAGAGCAAATGATGACCCATGGGCAGGACGTAAACATTAAATTAAATAGAATTAATAATATTTAAAGCCAAAACCTGATTCAAATTCAATGCTAATCAAATACGAGTGTCAACCACTTTCGCGTTTACACTACTTTGTTTCAATTGGTCATTACAGAATGTCCGTACAATCTTTTCAATTGTATCGTTAGAAAAATGTAAAATGAAAATTAAAAAAAATTTAAGAAGAACACGCTTAGAAACCTAAAGCTTAGTTTCTAAGCTAGCTTTATTTCCATTTATCTCCCGCTGATCAAAAAGCCTTGCAATACTTATGATCAAAATATGTTTGAGTTATTGGCAATATTTAGCGTCCCGATTTGGAGTTTTAAAAAGCTGGTCACCCTATCATACACGCGTTTATCGGTTAGAAAAGATTGTTCAAAATGGAGATTGACAGACCCTTCAATTATGTGCGTGTTAACTTGTATAACCCTCAACGGTACCTAGCTGTATTTGATACCGCTATTAAACGTTAACCATTACGTAAGATGTTATCACAGTAGCGGTTGCGGGTTGATAGTGTTTCCTCAATTTGTATTGTCATCATAGTGCCACCCAGTTGATTATTTATAAATACTTGTAGCTTCAAGGAGAATAAGATTTATAAACAATAAGCTTTTTTTTCGTTCCTTTAGGGCACTCGCCCCTGCACTCCTGCTAAATAATAGTCGACAACTTTACATTTAACAGAATCATCTTCTCCACGAGTCCAAGAATCACTGTGGTATTATTTGCATATCTTAAGTAAAGAAAACCAATACGACAGATTAAAACAAACCGCGCGTGCACTGCACGTATACCGGCCATATATCAAGGAAATAGCACAGTAAATCAACACACAACAACGATTAACCGACCGAGCAATCAAATAGCGACATGGAGGAATATAAAGGCAATTATATTATCAAATTGGTAGTTTTTCAGCTCGATCCGAAGACCGGAAACACTCGGAACGGGCAATTATAGTCGATTTCCTTTTTCAAAATAAAATCACCACAATTCTTCACCCAGTAGTGCATCACCAGCTCAAGAAGAGGTGATTCAAAGCCTAGATCAACGAACTCAGACAAGGTTAACTGCACAATTCGCTAATGAACTTGAGAAACTGAGACAGAGCGAACGTCGGCTGTTTAAACGATATGTGGGGAAGGGTGATAGAGGGAGGTGCAGACATAGTTTCGAAAAGTTTATGGCATCTAAATTTAATCAGAAGGGGGAGCAGTTGTGTGTGTAGGTTTATCCCCCGCCTAAAAATAGGCTCGCAATCTGTTGTCCGACTGAAATTTCCTTGCGGTTGCAACAAATGCCTTGGTTACTATTAATAACGTGTCGGAAAACAATATTGTTATCGCTTGCGTTTGTTTTTTCTTGCATTGTAGTGATGGTTTTTATCTGTTGACATTGACTATTGTGCGCCTTGGAGTGACATGCATTGCACCGTGGAGAAGTTAGCCATAAAAGACAGACATAATATTTTTCTCTAATTTGTTTATGAAACATACCAAATGACAGCGATGTTCAAGTCCTATATGCCCGAGTTTTACCTGACAAAATTCATCATAGTCGGAAATTTGATATACGGGGGGGGGGGGGGGGTCCTTTTTAACTTGAGACTACTAAATATCTCGAGAAATATGCATGGTACGACAAAAGTGTCTTAAATAAACTTGTAGGACGCAAAGGGGGAAATGAGATGGCTATATCAGTTTCATTGCAGATGGCGCTGCAATTGGTGAAAATGAGGCTAACTTAATTTTTTTAAATGGAAATACCCAACTTTTTTTTCAAGTTACGATTTTACGGTAAATAAGAACAATCTTTTGTCTGAATATTTTTTTCGTACGATGCATCTATCAAAAGTTATTGACGATGGAAGTTTGTAGCGTCTGCGGTAGTTACAACCGCTGCCACTGCATGGGATGCGCTCGCTGGCTGGCAGTCAAAGCGACGACTGAGTCTCACTAATGGTACAACGTAGGAAGGTATGTGCATAACGGGGACACGTTTTGGTATCTCGCGCGTTTTCCCGTCATGCGCATAGGGTTTGTTTCAGCACGAAAAATGAATCGTACGAAAAAAAGTTTCAGACAAAAGATTCTTCTTGTTTAGCGTAAAATCATAATTTGATAAAAAAAAAGTTGGGTATCCCCATTTAAAAAAAATTAAGTTAGCCTAATTTCCCCCTTTGAGTCCTACAAGTTTATTTAAGACACTTTTGTCGTACCATGCATATTTCTCGAGATATTTAGGAGTGTCAAGTTAAAAACACCACCCCGTATATCCGAACGCGTCACCTTATAAGAGCACTTTCCATCCAATAAATAATTGCAGATAACACTTTGCAACAACCCCGTATAGAGCACCAAAGGTTGCAAATTCCGAAAGAGCATAGAAATGTGCATCTAATAACGTATTAGAAAGGTACTCATAGGTTAGTTTATTGGAGAAAAAGAGTCATAATTCGCGAGCATATGCACAAGCCACCAGGCGAGTGTATAAATCATGCGAGTAACTGTCATAAACAATAAACTACTGAAGTGTCACCATAAGCCACCGAACTGTCATCGGAAGAAGATTCAAAGTTATAAAAGCCTGCATTCAATGTCACACAGTGGCGCTAAAAAGCTGAGCGACTGTTATTGAGTAAGTTGTTGTTTTCAACAATTTTAAGTTGCTTTTTCCCAAAACCAAAACATGTTCGGTTACCTAGTTTACTTTTTTGGAGTTGGCAACCCTAGTCGTAGTATTGTCTACCGTTAAACCTTCTTTTACAGTTTCGTTATATTTATTTTGTATTAAGGTAGGTATACCAAGAATGTAAAACAAAAAACATATTCTCTAATCGATGCACATTTTCCTCCATTGATAATTTTGCTGTTTATATAGGTTATCAATTATTA
This sequence comes from Aphodius sticticus, assembly GCA_963966075.1. Taxonomy (NCBI): domain Eukaryota; kingdom Metazoa; phylum Arthropoda; class Insecta; order Coleoptera; family Scarabaeidae; genus Aphodius; species Aphodius sticticus. Next base: position 38,128,376 of record OZ014506.1, read on the forward strand.
AGTATCCACAAAACAAATTACTTTACCACACCCCCACAAATCATTTTTCTTTAATAATTTAAAGTACAACTACATCCAGTTGTCTCCTCCTAAGCAATGACTGACATATTTAACTTGAGCACTTAAACGGACGACCACTTATTAAGTTTTCCATTATCAGGGGGTATGGGGAGGCATGCAGGCATGCGGCCGCTCACAGCAAACATAATAAAGTGACAGACAGGCATTTCCGGTGTTGCCAGCGCGTCAACTCCGATGAATTATTGGTGCACAGCCCCTGGTAGCAACAGCCAGACAACTGCACTATTTCAACTTACAAGTTGGTTGCGGTAGCCAGCAATTTACACGTTACACAATCGTTAACAGCCCTTCTCTCTGTGTGTGTACTGTGTACATACATTATAGATGAGCGTGTCTAGAATTACGACCACACTTTAGGGAAGTATTTACTACTCCTAAGCTACAAGGATGGAGCGAGGATAGATATTTCAGTGTACCGTTAAAGGAAATTTGAATCGTCCGGAGATAAGATTAGAATAGTTCGGATGTGGTCGAATGTTGTAGTAATCGGAGGAGGAGAAGTAAATATTTTACAATGTTACCATGGAAATAGATTCTGATTGCAACGAATTGTTTAGCACAGATAAGACATGAACAAAACTGTTAGAAGAGTCACGAAGTATTATAAGATTGGCCAGGAATATTGATTGAATAGGTCATTAATTACAGAAACTATAACAACTTTGAGAATCTGTTAATGGAAGTTTGTGTTCAAATAACTTTGCCGCTTGACTTCTAACTTTGCTATCGGCATTCTTTTGTATCCAAAGACCAAATGAGGCAAAGCAAAGCCTCATCTACATCGATATCCTGAGGAGGATCCACCAAAACAGGCATTAAAAAAGAAGAAGGATCATATTTCTTATGTTATCTACATTCATCGGAAGTAGTCATTCAATTACAGATATCATAAGAACTCAGAATCTGTTAATGGAAGTTTTTGTTTAAGTAACTTTGACGTATGACTTTAACCTTTGCCATCAGCATTCTATTGTGTCCAAAGACCAAAAAGGGACAAAGCAAAGCCCCATCTACATCGATATCCCGAGAGGGAAACACCTAAACAGGCACTAAAAAAGAAGAAGGATCATACATCTGATGTTATCTACATTCATCGGTAATCGTCATTCAATTACAGAAACTATAAAAACTCAGAATCTGTTAATGGAACTTTTTGTTCAGGTAACTTTGACCTTTGACTTCAAACTTTGCCATCAGCACTCTATTGTACCCAAAGACCAAATGGAAGTGGACATATCAGTAAATGAGCAAATAATCCCACCCAGTTCAGATCAACACACAAATAATACAACCCACGAAAACATGCATAACATGGATTCCTGAGTTCCTGGTAAGTATGACTTATTTTAGTAACTTAACGACTTAGCAGGACTGAAAGTCTTGATCAAATAGTACCAGTCTGCACTTTCACAGTCTCCACGAGAAACGGGAAGACCTAGTCTGATATTCCTCAAACGGATATTCGGAGGGATAACCGGACCTTTTACCAGAATAGAATAAATATGACAGCAATCCCCGCTGGCATTACCACAAACGAGTCTTTTGTTTACAGTAAAATGGCGACCACACCGGCCAATTTATGTTGTGTTTAGAGTACAATCTAAACATAGTTTTAGTATATCAGAAAATCATCAAATAACAACATCCATGGCCAGATTATTGAATCATGAGTCACAGCAATTATTATCGAGTAAAGTAGAGTTAAAAGGGACGCCATTACACCTCCTGGACAATTAAATGCATTCATTACGGATGTTTTTGACCACCCGACAAACCGTTAAGAAAACAGGGATAATACAGTCAGACTTTCTAACGGTTGGTAACTGTTTTGGAATCCGGCGCCACATACAGCCTATGATGCCCTGTAGAGATATCCAGCAGTCCACGAATTGTTTAGGGTATAGTACTTGCTCAGATTGCAATGTTTTTACCTGCTGCCTACGGAATTTAACAGGAATAATGCAAGGCCACTTACTGCGAGGATTCTCAATGATCTTGAATAGCCTGGCTAGTCTCAAACAATAAACATTCAGCACCCCTGTGATATACTGAGTAGATGGAGGTATAGCTATGTAACTGTTACAACACGTTACAACCATGACATCTACATGTGTTTGGACCTTATTATTTATGATCTTAAATAGTGTCAATTCACCACTGTCAGAAATATGAGCAATGTCTCAGATATCATAGTTTCTCCTATGGCTAATATGGTGAGACAGTTTTGTCCTCAGCAGAACGTTTTGTTAATGATCTATGGCGTAATAGTTACTATGTGTTAATGTGTTTGTTCGCGGACGTTAATGTTACGTAGATATTTGTGACCTGTATGCCAATGGGCTTATTTATTCATTCAAGACCAGTGGAATTTCTGAATAAATTACCTCACAATCATTCTTATGCGTTGTTATTAATTATGGTCGTGAAATTTGATGGCGAAACGAGGCTTCCTTTTTCGAATACTGTGTTTTAAACCATTCTTTCATGTATCGTTACAATGCATCAGTACGCTGTTGAAGTTTACTTTGATAATTTTCATTTTTGAATCCAGGACTCTAGCTAACCTGAACAAAATAATTTCTTATGTTTCTTGTCTGCAGATTATCCCTTTGAATCATTTTCCCAAGAGTAAAAAATCTCTGCGCGACTCATAGTGGTGAGCATTCCTAATGTTCTTGGCACATAATTGTTCCTATTAACTCTAAGCATAGTTTCCAGTGAAATATTAACGAAGAAACTGATATAATAATATAGGTACTGGTCACACATCCTGTGAACCTGCGCGCAGGGCGTGGTTGTACTCAGTTTTCTGAGATATATAGTCAACAACTCTAGTATGTTCAACGGCATTCCGGATTCACACAAAACTAATAGTTAAGTACTAACATGGCAATTCCTCCAATCCAAACTACTATAGCATTAACAGCTATAGTAATAAGGAACTATTACTAAGCTTACAGCACCCATCTATAAAGTAAAATATAATCAAGAAATCTTTCTTAGGATATTAACGGAAGGAGATTAAAGCATACACTCCTCTGGATAGTTAGTTACTAGAGCACAGAGAACGCGGTATGTAAAATGAGATGAACCCGACTGAGCTGACCTTGTGTGAGTGTCTATACCAGCAAGTACACAACAGACACACACAGGGACACCCTCAGGCTGTCTTTGAATCGGTTACACTTGGCCTGGTCCACAGTAACCACTTACATACATGCAGATAATTCAACACATAGAGTTCCATTACAAAAGTATACATTTAAATTACAGTAAACGCTCTAAATATAAAACATAACAGATCAAGTCAAGTGGCTTGTTTTTCTGCTATCTATTTTTATTCTCTTCTCAAACAAGTGGTCGGTCGCTACTAGATTGTATACTGGTAAGGTTTAGGAGAGAAAACAACTCGTTAACTTTTTCTCACAGATAACAACGCACTAGGCGTTACTCGTTGCCTGTGGACCAGATTAATAGAACTTATCCAGGGCGCCAGATGTTTTGAGCATCACAACGAAACGACAATAAATATGGAGTGTTCACCATCAACTCAATACAGTTGATTAATTTCTGATCCAATGTTTAGATACCGACGTACTGATCGAATGTTTACGACCCAATTACAGCTCTTATTTTTAGCTGTAGATGTCATATTTTATCAATATAAGTAATAACAGAGGTCCGATGTACCACTCTGCGGAAGACCGGGATTTCGGTAGGCCGCGCCCCAAAAATTAAATCGAAGTTATACCGTGTTATTAAAATATTTATTTCGTTTATCGTAATGTTAAATGCACCAATTACGTTGTGCTGTAAAGAATGAAACACAATGGAATGTGTAACTGAGCCCGCACTTCTTTACAATTGGCTACAATTAAAATTACATACGGGCTCATTTCCATCACAAAAAGCTGAATTCTCGTGAGAGGAGACCGCCTGTATGAGTACTTCTTAATTTGATTTACATATAAATCGGACACTGTATTGATTTTCCTATTGTGGTGTGATAAATGTCGAAAAAATTATCATGAGAATAATATTTATACGGTTACAACGAATAAAAATCGATAAATTTGGGTACTTTTTGTTTGAATTACGCGCGCTTTTGTGGAGGGTTGGAAAGTTGCGTGAAACTTTCAAGGTGTATGCATGATTTGAGGTGAATTCTCGATATATTAGCTTTAAAGCATGAACTTTGATGTATGTTTGATAGAAAACCATGCATTGTGTAGAGAAATACGCCGAGGGAATCGAGAAAGAAGCGAAAGCATCAATGCCAGAGATGTCGGTACGAAAATGGCGGCTTCAACCTCGCCATCCCTGGCGGTAGTTCATGAACCCACGGCAATTTTACGGGTTGCGGTCAAATAAACTGGCTTTAATTTCTAGAGTTTTATCGAATTCAACAGTAATTATGACCAAATTAGTCTTACTTACCTCGTATTTTAAGTTGGAGAGTCGCAGCCATGTCTCAACTTTCAAGCAGTATGGAGATAGTGATGGCAACAGCGGAGAACGCGAGAATTGGTAAAGATAGACGACATCCTTCTCGTAATTGCTCTTGTGGACGACGACCTTTGGGGGCGCGGGCTCTTTGGTTTGAGCCGGGGCGGCCTCGGCCGCCTCCTGTTTTGCCTCTTCGGCCTTTTCGGCGGCGGCGGGGCTTTCCTCCTTTATTTCCTTTGTTTCGGTCTGTTGTGCCGGTACGTTATTTTCCTCGGTGGTTGCCATCGTAACGTGCTTGTCTGCTTACTTCGACACTAAAAAACTAACTTTGGATGTCACCGGCACCGTGGGCGCTTTTATTTACTAGTAGTACGGTAGTGCAGCGAGCGGTTGGCTGAAGGCTGTGATACAATGCGTGCGCGGACACAACGCAAGAACGTGTGGAGCCGGAGCGAGCAGGCAGGCAGGCAACGGCGGGTGCGCTCGCGTGACGTCACGCGCCGGTTGCTCCTTCCTTCCCTCGTTCGGGCGACAGGGACGCACTGGGCAGGGTCTACAAACGGCCCAGCAAAAGGCACCCTTATGGCACAAGCACACCACCCCAGAGTTGGTTTGGTATGCCTATGCCAAAAGACAGAACTGTTGGCGTTTTCAGCAACATTGTTGGCGTTTTTTGCAACTCAGTTGTATTTTCGGCAACATTGTTGACGCTTTTAACAACACTGAAACGACGTCATCATGGAAATAAATAGACCCCTAAATTTTTATTTAGGATAATATTTTGAACACAAAAGCTTAAAAGTCAGTAATAATCTAGATTATCTAGAATCTAGATTATCTAGAATCTAGATGGTTACAAATTGCACGTCAGCCAATAAGTATCTTTTTAACGAACCATCATGGGTATAACGCGGTAATTCAGCAGAAAGCAAGTTTCCGAATGCAGTGGTATTATTTTGTGTATTATGGCCATCTATTGTATGCAATTTAACTTTTTACTTTTTGGATATTTTCCATTTAAATTTCACAGGATATCCTGGATGCAGTCTTAAATTTGCACGTTCTGAAATAAAGCGTCCGCAGGAATTCAGTGGCGTAACTAGCGGGTGTGCAAGGTGTGCGGCGCACACAGGCCCACGGCCCAGGGGGGGGGGGGCACCCGGGCCGAAAATTTTGTTTTAGAAACGTCTAAAGCCTATAGATTACTAAACTTACATCCGAGGGATAGTCCAGTGAAATGAATCAAATAAAGCCATTCACACGGAAAATTTCAAACCCATTGGGCATTACAAATAATTCGCAAAAAGTTTCCTCGATGTTGCGTCGCGAGTTATTCATGGTCAAATCTGACCGATTTTGGTTATTTAACAATATCTTACTTTCTATTGATCGGACGACAATAAGCGATATTATGAAATTTCTACATCTTTTAATTATATACAAAAAATGTCTATAGGTATATCATTGTACGAGTTGGCGCTTTCAAGTTATGCGTCAGAAAATTTGTGCTGAGTGATCCATTCCGCATCTGAAGTATTTAAAAACATGATTAAGGATCATGTTTTATAATAAGATAAGAGAACAATAGCATACAGTAAAAACTTTACTATTTCCGAAATATGTCTATCAGAAGGATAAAAAGTTTCTACGTCCGTCACCTCAGTCCGTCACCACTTTAGCAAATTTACTTAAAGATTTCCAAATAATTAGTACCCAATTACCAATTGGTACCAGCAACCGTGGAATTGGAATCGAATCATTCTAATTTGGAAGTTAGTGTTTTCTGAGTGTACCAATTGGGTACTAACTCTTTAAAAATTTCAAAGTGATTCGAGTTGTTTTGCGACAAGTGGCGTTCTGAGGTGACGCTCAAAAGAATACCCGTGATTTTGGGGGGTTCCTTTGAGGTGCCAATTTGGGCGTTTTCTGTGGATACTAATTTGGTACTAATTCCTTACAAAAGCTAGAATTGCTTCGACTTGTTTTTCGTCATGTAGCGTTCTGAGGTGACGCGCGCTATCTTTGCCCCCGATATCGGGGGGTTCCATTGAGGTACTAATTTGGAGGTTAGTATTTTCGGAGGGTACCAATTGGGTACTAAATCCTTACAAAATTTCAAAGTGATTCGAGTTGTTTTACAAGTGGCTATCTGACGTGACGCTCGAAAGGACTACCCGTGATTTAGGGGGGGTTCCTTTGAGGTACCAATTTGGGGTTTGGTGTTTTCTGTGGGTGGTAATTCCTTACAAAAGCTAGAATAGATTCGTTTTTCGACAAGTGGCGTTCTGAGGTGACGCGCGCTATCTTTGCCCCACCGATTTCGGGGGATCCCTTTGAGGTACTAATTTGGGGGTTAGTGTTTTCTGAGGGTACCAATTGGGTACTAAAGCTTTACAAAACTTCAAAATGATTAGTGTTATCTTACGACAAGTGGCGTTCTGAGGTAAAGTTCAAATGAACTACTCATAAGTTAAGGGGGTTCCCTTGAGGTGCCAATTCCGCGGTTGGTGGTACCAATTGATAGTAATTGGGTACTAATTATTTGGAAAGTTTCAAGTCAATTTGCGAAAAGTTGCGTTCTGAGGTGACGGACGCTCGCTTTTTGCGGAATATGCAACAAAACTTCTACCGTCAAAACTCGTTTTCACGCAGAACCGCTTTGCTGGGTCAAACTAGTATGACATAAGCGCGTTAGGCACAACTAGTTTATCCTAGGCCAAACTAGTGTAACCTGGTATGTAAACGCATACAGCAGGTCAAGCTGTTATGTCCTAAGACAACCTGATTTCAATTAACGGTTTTTAAATGTATAATTCCTGGTGATCCACACTGTTATTTATGGAACCAGAGGAATGAAATTTGTATTGGCTATAACAAACTACACATTGAATTTGTTTTGATATACTTGATGTTATATACAATTTCACGACGTAATCTTTTACATTTGAAATGGCACGCTATACTTTGCTTGCGATATTTTCAAATGGGATGATATTCTAAAACCGATAACACATCGATTGACAACCATTTACAGCGTCCAGTTACACTTTTTTTCAGCCGTATATCGTGTATATTGTAAAAACGGTTACTCTAACGCAGAACATTAATAGAATTTATTGTACAGAATTAGAACATTTATCAATTTCAATCTAACCTTTATTGTATCAGATCAATAGCAACCAAGATAATGTCACAAACGAGTTAACCCATTTTTCAAAATCGCTTCTTGTCTTCCTGCCTATGGTTTCCAGAGAGTGAAAGTGAGGATAATATTGCTGATCTCTAAATCATCTACTATAAAATGTTATGTGCACTTTTTTCGCACAAGCAACCATTCTTATCTAATACGGCGGAAAAGCATCACACACATGAAAGAGTAGCAGGCACACATTGTTCACAGGGTGTCACCACTGTCACCTTCGGAATCTTGAAACTGTCCAATGGAGTTTAATAAAGCATCATATTGTATGCTGATCTACTGCTGATCTACAATATGTTATGCTCATATACTGCTGATGGGACTACACATGGCAGGCCATCGTATATAGTCGATAAACTTTGTTTTTGAATTGAAAGGAATTTAAAACTGTATTGAACAAACGATATATTTAATAATATCGTGATACAGGCGGGATGTAAATTTTAAATAAATCAAGAATTACAGCCACAACCTGGATTCTTAACTATTTTATTAATATGATAGTAAGAAAAATAAAATTTAATTTTAAAAATACACTTTTGTATGGTAACGGCAATAAATTAAAATATCGGTAATATTACTTAAATTACCGGTTATATTACCGCTGGAATGTTACCTACACAAAAATCTGTCTTCGGTAACTTTACGTAATATTACCAAAATTACCGGTAATATTACCGCGGTAATATTACCATTTTACATCACTAGTAACTACATAGTAAGTGGAAGCAGATAAAATTATAAAGAATGTATTCACTATACTAAGTATGTAATTCGTATTTACTTACTACATTGAAAAAAAAATTCTTCCTATTTAGACAATACAGCCAATACAGGGCATAAAGTTACATCGTTTACCGTATCTGCACGGTTAATTAGGTGAATATTTATCCATGTATATTTATATAAAAATAAAGACCAAACTGGTCAGACCTTTACCAAAAAATATGTTGTGATATTTATATAAATCAAGATAATAAATCCATATAAGTTATGGTTATTATACACACAATAACATAACAATCATATAAAAACATGACGTGTAATGACGTCATTCTGATTTTATACGCTTTTTAAACATGTCTGGAGATGTAACGTCCTTCTTGGATGGGCCAAGCCCAGTGGCGTGCGGTCCATTCATGGAGAGCGTGCAGTGCACACTGCACACCTTAAGATTTAGGAAAAAGAGAAAGACAAATATTAAAAATCTGAAGTGGCCAGGCACATGACTTTATCATACTATATATAAAATTAATAGTTTAGCTGCATGAGATTCTATATGAGCGAGATCGGCCATGTCTGCATTAAAATAAAACTAGTAGAACTAGACAGATATGTCGATTATAGATGCGTTCGGATCTTGTACTCTGTTGAGACCGGGTACACCGTCCAAATGACACTTACGTGTTATTGGGTGTAAAAAGTGTGACTGTGTACAATATCCGAACACAGCTTATATTGACAGTAGGTATTGTCGAAACATTAGCGTTTGACACTGCCTACTGTCATTAGAATCAAAATATCTGACAAATCCTGACTACTAGTTTTAATGCAGTACGACCGATCTCGATGAAATAGAATTTGCTCATGCACTACTGATTGTACTAAAAAATGTCATAGTCATAAATTATTCAGAATTTCCTCATCTTTAATTTATTATTTAACTATTTCGACGAAATTCCAGAAATGGCGGCTTATTTGCAAAATCTTTCAAAAATGCTAAGACTAAGCCTCCAGTTCCTTTGGACCCCTTTCAACAGAAAGTTCTTCAGCCCTAAGTTTGGTTGTGAAACTTCTAAATATGAAGTTTCGTCCCGATACCTTTAGTAGTTTCTCCGGAATCGTTGCCACAAAAAACGGGTACACACACACACACACACACACACACACACACACACACACACACACACACACACACACACACAGACATTTTTTTGTACCTCGGTCAAAAATGTTCAGGGGACCCAAAAAGACATATTTCCGCTAAAATCTCAAAAAAAATTTTTGGCACGATTACAATACTTTACATACTGCGTATGATAATGTAAAAATATCTTTTCATCTATTCATGATTTTTATTACTTTATCATACGCAGTATGTAAAGTATTGTAATCATGCCAAAAAATTTTTTTGAGATTTTAGCGGAAATATGTCTATTTGGGTTCCCTGGACATTTTTGACAAAGGTACAAAAAAATGTCTGTGTGTGTGTGTGTGTGTGTGTGTGTGTGTGTGTGTGTGTGTGTGTGTGTGTGTGTGTGTATGTGTGTGTGTGTGTGTGTATGGATGTGTGTACCCGTTTTTTGTGGCGACGATTCCGGAGAAACTACTAAAGGTATCGGGACGAAACTTCATATTTAGAAGTTTCATAACCAAACTTAGAGCTGAAAAGCTTTCTGTTGAAAAGGGTCCAAAAGAACTGAAGGTTTAGTCTTAGCATTTTTTAAAGATTTTGCAAATAAGCCGCCATTTCTGGAATTTCGTCGAAATAGTTAAATAATAAAGTAAAGTGGAGGAAATTCTGAATAATTTATGACTATGTCATTTTTTCGTACAATCAATAGTTTAGCTGCATGAGCAAATTCTATTTCATCGAGATCGGTCGTACTGCATTATAACTAGTAGCCAGGATATGTCAGATTATATGTCAGATATGATTCTAATGACAGAAGATAGTGTCAAACGCTAACATTTTGACAATACCGTCAAATATACTGTCAATATAAGCTACGTTCGGATATTGTACATCGTTACACTTTTTACACCCAATAACACGTAAGTGTCATTTAGATGGTGTACCCGGTGTCAACGGAGTACAATATCCGCACGCAGCTTTAATCGACATATCTGTCTAGTTCTACTAGTTTTGTTTTCATGCAAACATAGGCGATCTCGATCAAATAGAATCTCATGCAGCTAAACTATTAAATTTATATATAGTATGATAAAGTAATGTGCCTGGCCATATCAGATTTTTTAATAAAGCAATAATTCTGATAACAAGATGCATATGGTAGCTATGTGTAGGATAATATTTGTATTAAATTAAATTTTTTTCAGATTTACCTACAACACAGTTTTATTTCTATTATGAGAAAAGTTACTAAAATATAGAAGTTTTTAAAATGCGGAAAGGAACAAAGGGTACTAGTTAAATAAAACATTTTTAATTTTGGTACTAGTTTCGATTAACAGATCATCATTAGCCAAAAGCTAGAAAAACACAAAATAATCATAAGAAATAACGCAAAATTGTAACATGACTGAAATCTCGACCGCATCATTCTATTGCCTGGTGTCTGATGCCTTGTGCCTCTTGCACTTGATTTTGACTGTAAGTTTACCATTTTTATACATTGTTAAGGAATATTTAAGTGATCTTTTTACAATTTTGCGTGTTTTTTCTCTGAATGTTTCGTGCTTTTCTGGCTTTTGGCTAATGATGATCTGTTGATTAAAACTAGTACCTACTAAAGTAAATATTCTTGCAATAATAGAGGTTTTTATTTAGTTCCTAGCCTTTACTAAGCATTTACAAATATTTATTCTCCAATGCACACCTTATGAATAAATGCACTGCACGCCACTGGCCAAGCCATCTCCCTCGCGAGCTTGAATACTGAACCGTCGTGGTATTGAATTAATTTAATTTTTTAAGCAAATTTGTGGAATTGCTCTTGAAGAGTATCTGGTAATTGATTCCAGAGATGCTCAACAATGTTGCAATATGTCATATTGTGACGTTCGACTCATAACGTTTAAACTATGGCAAAATTGTCATTGCTAAGCTCAGGTTCATCGCCAAAACAAAGTCACACGCTACACGTTGCGCGGGTGTAAACTGTGATTCTATAATTGTAATTCTATAGAGACATAAAAACTTTACCTAAACCAGTAAACCAGCCTCTATCAAATTATGAGCAGACTAATTTCTATCATTTACTGTGATTGCAATAGAGTCCTTGTTGGCACTTTGAGAGTTCATTGCGTATCCTGTAATTGGTACCCATATAATCAAATCAATGTTTTGCATGTCTTTTTGGCAGGTGAACATTAATGAGTTTTTAATCTCGTACTTTAGAATAAATACCAAAAATTTATAATTAAAAAAAAAGTAGAAATGTTCAGCTTGTCGCAACCTGATTTTGAGAAAGATGGCGCAACATCATAAAATGACGCAATGTATGTTGTTCAGCCAAACCAACAGTGTTAGCATTTTCAGCGATCATCAGTGTTGTGATGGTTTTCAACTTTAGTTTTGGTGATTTTCGAGGTTCTGACACGCAGTGGAATCGATTGATGTTTTGTACATTTTTATAAACATGCAATATCCTTTTGAAAATTACGTCTTCTTTGAAATTATAGATGGCCCACTGTATTTTTCGCCATACTTTCAATCACAATTAATCCTACAATGCAAAACACACCAATCATAGTTTAATTAACAATGCAACAAATAAAACCTTTTGCTTGTTGACTTGTCTATACACGGGTAAAAATAGTCAAATTTGGGTAACTAAACAATAATTAAATTGATTTTACCTACGACTGTATGTGTAAATGTCCCTTACGTCACGGACTGCTTAGCTCATATATCGCTTATAACAAACGTGTGCTTTTGGCTGTGCGTTTGTGTTTTAACGCACGACATAATGTCATAATGACAGATGTCGCACGAATATATTGATTATTTATTTGTCATTTTTGATACAATTTATACTTATTGAAATTTTCGGTCGTAGGTAAGTGCAATACTCGAGCTGTAACATATATTACATGCACGTGATAATTTATGTTGAATTTGTATTGGAATTTTCGCTCGACACTTCAGAGAAAGTTCTCCGTAGTCGCAATAAATGTCGCGCGAATACATTGTTTGGTTAACGTCAAATATCCTTACCTGTATTTGTTTCGCATTTTTGATACAATTTATTGAAATTGTCGGCCGTAGGTAAAATTAAGTACAATAATCGAGCTGTAACGCACATTACGTACTCGTTGAAAATAACAAAACTCGCCGCTTCGCGCCTCGTATGTTAAGTTTCCACTCGTACGTAATATGCTAGTTACAGCTCTTGTAATGTAATATACTATATTCTGTATCCCTGGTAGGGCTATGCGATTCAAAGTGGGCTTTACGACCAACTTTTTAGGATTTCAACAGTAAAAAGGAAGCCGCTATAGAATCACTCGTTTGTCCGTCTATTGGTTTGCCTATAGCTGTTTGGCTGACGGATGTGAGATCTCAGTCGAATTTTTCTGCCATCAATAATGATTTCGGTTGAAATTGAGCATATTTATAAAGCTTACTAATCAGTATATTTTCCAGTCAGAATCTCAAAAAATATTTCCTTCTAAATTGAACAAATGTCAAACATCCAAAACAATATTTTATTTGTTATAAAGTAAAACAGACAAAATTACTTCCAAGCATTACTTACTTTTCTCAAAAGCCCTTGTTAATATCACAACCCAAACTAATACAATCTCGTAATTTTGATAATAGCAATATTAAATATATCAATTGAAAATGTTTAACGACATATTTTGTCAAAGTAATATTATAGGTTAATAATATGGTGACATACAGGCGGGATGAAAATTTTAAATAAATCAAAAATTACAGCCACAACCTGGATTCGAACCAGGGACCTTTGCGTTTCTAGCACAATGCTCTCCCATCTGAGCTACTGAGGCCTATGACATTTGTTAGATATAATTTGTCTAAATCCAGGAAAGGAAGTAGTGGTTACTACCAAGCACTAACCTATCTTGACGTACACCTATTAAATGTCATCTACTCGGAAGTAGGGTTCACACCAAACAACGGATTGTCATATCCAGACTGAATTACAAATAAAAATATTTAACGACATACTTTGTCAAAGTAATATTATAGGTTAATAATATTATTATATTATTACCGGTAATATTACCATTTTTTAAATTACTGGTAATTTTACATCACTAGTAGTTACCACAGATTACCGCCCCTAATCATCTTTATTGCTTCTCTCCCTCCATCTATTGCCCAAGGGGAGTTTGCCACTTAGTATCCCTTCGATTTATTGCACCACTATCTTTATAAAGCTAAGGACATAGGCGACATAGCAGAAAAGAACCCTTTCAAACATTATAGGCTAGATTTTTAAATATAAAAAATTTCTGGCACAAAGAGTGGCTTTATCATCTATTCTAGGTATTCAAGACAACATAAATTACAGCTTTTACTTTTTCTAGTATGTATATCTAGTGCAAAATGTTTCTAAATTTGTCGAAAATAGTTTCAGCTTCTGCTCCATTTAACCCACTTTATATCTCTCACTGTATATATCTATATCGACTAGTTTTTATTTTGCACTGCATAATACAATTACGGCTACTCAGATAATTATTTTCAGTTTTTTAAGAACCGATTTAATTTCATTTAGTAGGCGAATAGAGCTTATTATTCCCTTTAAATAATTTAACGAGATAGGGTATATCATCATAAATTTAAGGGTGTGGGAGAAAATTCCTACTTCAAAATTATGGATATTTAGGGCTGGTATATTCACCTACCCATAATGTTCTGGATAGCTATGTATCAGATAAGTCCATTGAGATGAAGAAACCGACCGTTAAAAAACTAGACATTTACGGACAATATCTTATAATTGAAAACGTACTTTAGTTTTCATCTTTAATTACCACCCCAGTGGCGTAGCGTGGGTGTCAGCCGCCCGGGGCAGAGGAAAATTTCGCCGCCCCCTTATGTAGGTATTTCAATTTAAAATACTAAAAATATACTGTAATTCTAAAGAACTATTATATTTTATTATATTGTGTATTGTTCGGTTTACAAATGATGATTTTTGATTAATTTCAATTTTGAAAATTTCCTCTCGCAGCTGGCATGGCTTATGGCAATTGTAAGAAATATTCGGAGCATAATTATAATATTGGGCAAACTATCGTCCATAGGGTTTTTTTGTTTAAAACGGTTTGTTTTAAAAGAGTGTTTTAAAACACATATTTTGTTTTAAACTATTGTTTTAAATGTAGTGTTTAAACATTTTTTAAAGTACGTAAATTTGAACATTTTTGTCGTTCTTCATAAAATATAGTAATACAATAGCAAGTAAAATAAGGAATGAAAACACGCCGTTTAAAATGGCTACAAATAAAATAATTGCGTGATTTAGAACATGTTTAAAACAAGTTTTATTCTCTGTTTAAAACATGTTTCTTGTGTGATTTAAAACATGTTTTATTTCATGTTTAAAACATGTTTTTGTGAAGTGTTTAAAAACCTTGTTTCGTTCAAAAAAACATAATTTTATAAAAAAAATGTTTGTTGTGTTTAAAATAAAAGAAAACGTTTTTATAACAACCCTGATCTTCCAGCTTCGATTTCACAATAAATTTTAATAATTCAAGTAGACAATACAATTTGTCAATAAACTTCAATAATTTAACAATCACTAAACGTAGGTAGTATACATACCTACTTTCTTGTGGCGAGAAAAACAGAATTGTTACATTTGTTAACCATTTTAGAAAATTGTAATTCCATCGGACAATGTCTTTTGTCTCAGAACCTTGCTCAAAGATTTTATTACATTTTTATCGTTTTGTTTAGTTTGTGCGGCAAAAGTTGTTATAATCCAAAACATTTAAATTTTTACGAAATTTTATTACAGTATAAAAAATTCATTACTTCTAATTTTTTATGAAAAAATAATCATATCTGATCGCACACTGAGCGGCCTTTTATTGTCCCTTAACTGACTTTTGTAGACTTGTAGTGGTTTAGGCAAAGAGAAACGGTACAAATATTCAGTTACTCGTATTTCCAATAAGATTCAATTATTTCTCTCAACTTAAGACCCGAAAAGCTTATATTGTGAAGATTACAAAGACACCAAATTCACAATAATGTGACATTTCAATCCAATGTTGTTACTTTAGGCATGAATGTGCACCATTTCAGGCACGACACATCCATTTGCGTAGGTATTTGAGTTATCTTTAAAGAAGATGGAGAAACAATGGCCAACTTTTCCCTTTTTATGGAAGCCATGCATGATTTTAACATTTACTTTTTAATGACGACTCTTGCTTCTGATTCACGTATTGTACCACAAATAACGGGCTGTTTTTTTATTTATTAAATACATGAACGCAAAGAATGGAAAGGGTTGCTTTAAACTTATGTGTCATACTCAAGAAACGTTAATTCTAGCTTCGAATCAATCTTTGCAAAAGCAAACATAAAATACTAACATTTACCTAAAATTTCTAGCTAAACAACAAGTGTGATACATCACAATTGAAACTGATGAAAAGACCGCCTAAAATGTTAAAACCAAACATGGCGCCCATATGAAAATCAAAAGTTAGCAATGGTTTCTCCTGATTGAATTATAATATATAACTATAATTACCGTGCATTGCCAGTGCAGTTCTAGGGTGCACTAGTTTTACTAAAAGAAAACGCTATTAGTAATGAAAAATTCCGTGCTCATTTCAATCGCCCCGAATCATAAGTGCGACAAAAATATGAAATGAAATGGTTCAATTTTTTTTAGATGAAATTTTGCCGCCCCCTAAACTTGCCGCCCGGGGCGGGCCGCCCCCCCCCCCACGCCCCTACTACGCTACGCCACTGTACCACCTTCTAAACCAGCCTCGACCTTGCGGAACCGCTAAAATAGGGTTTAAGCTCAAGGATGTAATTTCAGAGAACTATCTCAATATCACAGGAATCATATCACATAATGTTAAAAATACAATGATATACATAGCTGATATGAAATAATCAGCCGGTTGCAGTAGAAAGAAAAGACGCAAGTAACAGCGAGTTCTTGTACATTTTCCTGTAATTTATTACATATAATTTACTTTAATTTTATATTAATATTATCGTAACTTTTACAGCACGTTTGCTGCAGTCATTTTGTGTAATATTACAGACAGTGTAGAAATTTATTTGCTTTTTAAAATTCCTTCAAACGTTACAGCCGTTTAAAATATTAACAAAAGT
Source organism: Aphodius sticticus (assembly GCA_963966075.1). Classification (NCBI taxonomy): domain Eukaryota; kingdom Metazoa; phylum Arthropoda; class Insecta; order Coleoptera; family Scarabaeidae; genus Aphodius; species Aphodius sticticus. Next base: position 38,145,127 of record OZ014506.1, read on the forward strand.
AAAGAAAAAGCAAATGCATAATAAACAATGCGATAACGAAGGAAAGAACACACACAATACTTTTACTTTCACAATACTTTCAAATGGACTTGGATTTTCAATTCTTTAATAAGGTGGAGCTGTTTAATTTTTTTGTTTTTGTTTCATGTGAAATTTAAGTCTATGTGAAACATTTTACTCGGAATAACATTTACGTCCTGAAAAAAAAATGCTGGAAAGAACAACACCGATCGTCAAGAGGGGGGGGGGGTTAGGACTCCGTCCACGATGAGGCGTCATTTGGAATAGGGGGCTACGGTGCGAAGCGCAGGGTGCGATATAGCTGGTCGCTACATAAATAAAATCGTAAGATTTTAACCACATCATATCTTTTTTTAGTATTTACCCGACTTAAGGGCGCACTATCCGCCCTTGGGTGTTTCAATATTTTTTGTTTTAATTTTGTATAGTTTAGGTTTTTAGGAAATGTATAACAATTACCAATAAAGAAATTCGATAAAAAATCCCGAATATTACCTACTAATTTTATTTCTTTTCATTGAGGAGACCATTATGTATGTCCCTTTTCTTCAAATAGAAGAAAAAGAAATCGGGTGAGAAAAGGTAAGGCTGTTACACTGTTAAGTGAGACTGTGGAGACAATACATATTCTTGTCTATTCTTGGTGGATTAATAATAAAAATAAATTAACATTCGAAAATGCTACAAAGAAATCGTTTGTCAATAGTTGTCATAGAGTAGAAGGTTACAACTAATGGAAAATATTATTCTTCAATATAAAAATTGTTTTCACTTATTGAAAACAACATGCGAAATAATCCGGCCACCTTGCCGGATAGTTGGTCGGGCCGGTTATCAGTGTAACTATCCTATACTCATCCAGTTGTAAACGGCTCGTAAGTATCGGATGGGTCAGTACGGCCCTGCGTTCCACCCCCACCCCGCTCGCTTTGTGTTACTAAGTATGCACATGCATCGCGCGCAAAGGGTGGGGCCCAGTGGGGCCTTCATCCAGCACTCTTTGGTCTTATTTTATTAATCATTCGTAGTAGAGAGTGGAGAGAACGAGAAAAGAAACGCAAAAGGAGGAACGCGGTGGCCGTTGACCCATTCGCTCTTGTTATGGGTTTAATAAGTTAATAGCAGCCCCCTATGATTCACGAGTCGAGCCGGCGGTGCCCTTTCTCTCCCGTTACGTGTCGCCGGGATAAATTTAAATTGCACCGAGTAGTTGTGACGAGTGTGCTCTGGAAACGTTTGAATCGATATGTGTATGTGGGTAAACCGATGAATGCGCTCTTATGCCGCTTCCGGTACTATTTGCGTTTCGGTCGCCCAGTGAGATCTAGTAAACACTGCGTATCATCATCGTTCGTCCGTCCGTCGTTGTAAATAAACAAAAAGTATCAACATGAAATTCCTGTTGACTGGCCCGCTCGGAAAATATGCTATTATTACATTCTATGTAGGTTTTAATGTCGTCGAGTAGGCAACCAAAACGACATCGTGCTCATGGGGTGTGGCCGACTCGAAATCTAAAATAATTCTAAACAAATTTTTTACAAAAAAAATCTGATGTGGTCAGGCACATAACTTTATCATGCCATGTGCAGTGCTATGTGCTTGCTATGTGCTGACAATACTGTCAATAGAATCAAAATATCTGTCAAATCTGGCTAACTAGTTTTATAATGCACTACGAGCGATCTCGATAAAATAGAATTTGCTTACCAAAATATGTCATAACATAAATTATTCAAACTTTCGTCTACTTTAGTTTATTATTTAACTATTTTGACAAAACTACAGAAATGTCTTGTAAAATCGTTGAAAACTGCCAAGTTTCTTTGGACCCTTTTGAACAAAAAGCTTTTCACGCACACACGCACGCACGCACGCACGCACACACCCACACACATACACACACACACACACACACACACACACACACACACACACACACACACACACACACACACACACACACACACACACAGACATTTTTTTACCGTGGTCACAAATGTTCAGGGGACCCAAAGCACATATTTCTGCTAAAATCTCAAAACTTTTCTTCGAGACGATTACCATACTTTGCCATACTAGATAAAGTAAAAACGTGTACGATAAGTGAACGAATAATCAAAAGTATTTATTTTATAGTATAACCTATGGCATTTCCATAGACATCTTACTTTTTGACACGCGTATGTTGCCAAATTTTGTTTATCAAATGGGATGCGTGTAGTTTTTTCTCCAAAGTTTAGTAGACGATTTATTTCTGTATTCTTAATATTCACATTTTTTGGCCTTACGTATGAAAATGTAAGAGAAAAAGACAAATACAAATTGCAAAATATTCAAACTACGGGCATAGCCGTTTTCGATAGATTACATTGCGCTGAACACGAACCCGGAGTCAAAAGTTTTTCGTCACGTAAGATTTTCCAAAAAGTTGTGGTCAAAATGTCAAAAATTGTGATTTTGGTAATTTTTGCAAATTTATAGTATCTGAACATGAAAAACATCAAACGACAGTCAAACTAAACATGGTATTTTACCTGTTATCCTAAAAGATTGTTAAGGCTGGCGGCACACCAACCGCACATACAGGAAGCAAGCCGCAAAAGCACGGTGCCATGTATTTATATACAGCAGCACACTGAACAATCCCGGACAATATACAGATCTCGGGATTTCGAGATTAAAGATTTTGTAAACCCGGGATCCCAAATCCAGTTAGTAAGAGCCTCCTGAAATATAATTGATTGGATGCCTTTTACCCTGAAATTTGATCAACGTTTTCAAATTTTACCTTACAAGTAGAAAACCAAAATTGTCGGTTCAAAAGTTGTCTAAGTGTGCGTTGTCATCAATAATAAACCAAATTTAAACTCTATTAGATAATAAATTGCTATTCGTCTTAAATTTGCTAAAAAATTTGACATTTTGGTAAAATGTTTCAAGAATAGTCACGGCAAAAGAAATAGTTTGATCGAGCCAAATTTTCAACTTTTCATATTCATTCCAATAAAACATTTTGACGAATTTTTGTTGTCTTCTTTAAGATAAAATTTGATAACTTTAGAAATCATATGTCATGGATGTTTATTATGCAAATAGACTAACTGTTTGCGTTTTAAATAAAACGATTATTGCTTTCAAAAAAGAGAAAGGTTAAATGATTTTTAGACCCACTTCTAAACGCGTTTTCAAGTAAAGGCGATATTTATTGTTCACAATTGATGAAATATTCAGTGCAACTTCTTAGAATATTAAATATTCAATTTCTATTCATGAAAAAGTAATAGTACTTGTACATACATCTTTTTATTTTGTCAAATTTAGTCGTGCTGAAGTTTAAATACCCCCACCATGAAATATTAAAAAAAAAACAACTGAACTGATTTTGCCCATTCACGAACTTGTCCTTACTTTTTAAGAGATACCCAAATTTCAGATCAATTACTTCAAAATGACGGCAGTTATCGTGTACACAGACGGACATAGCTAAATCGATTCAGTTTTCAATGATGATCAAAGACATCTATATGTCTATATCTGCCACGCCTCCTTAAGGGTATTACAAATGTTGTGGCAAACTCAATATACCTTCACCACAGTAAATGTGGGGGGTATAAAAATAATGTTTATGTCCTATGATCATAAAGTGACATTTTACATCTTAGTTACCGGGACGAAAACAGCTACTTTTTGCGCCCTAGGGCGATAATAGTATATTATTTGACGAGCACATAACTAAGGATATAAATCGCGAGCATGAAGTTTATACGCGAGCCATAGGCGAGCGTCTAAACATGCGAGCGATTTATATCCGTTGTGTGCGAGTCGAATACGACGTTTTATCTACGACTCATAAATTCCATTTTATATCAAATATTTTAAAGGTATTTGTCAATGATGGCGAGGCGAACTGTCACATAACTGTCATCTACGTAGGTTTTGACAGACTTTGACACTAGCGTCATATAATGATGACAGTTCATTCAAATAATGAAGTCATTATTTGAACGAACTGTCATTATTATACAAAGCTAGTGTCATATTATAATCATTGGCGTGTAATAATGATGGCGATTATATAGTCATAGATTCGTATGCAATGAACTTATTATACGTGAGTCGTAGATAAAGATTCTTTATGCGCCCTAGGGCATAAAGGATTGCCATGGATATATGTCAAATATATCAAATATTTGTCATTCAAATTGTAAATTTTAAATCGTCAATGTCGATTATTGGCGATTAAGGTTATAAGTTTTACAATTAATTGTCTGTATTGTCACTGATCAATGTCAATTATTGGCGATTAAGGTTATAAGTTTGACAATTAATTGTCTGTATTGACACTCAACCCCGAATTGTTTGTATGGTTATTCAACTCCGTAGATACGCCGTCACTTGATAACGTCAAAATATTTATTAATATTATTCAAACGGAGGAACAAAACCATAGTAGGACATAAAATTTTGTATGTACCTCGGGCATTACTTGATGTTTATACCCTCGGGGCATAAACATCCATCTAATGCCCTTGGTACATAAATAACTATTTTATCTAAATGCTCTTTTTGACAAAAGTTTTAGGCGTCGCAGCTTTTTTAAACTTCCTTTAAACTCTTCTAAACTGCATTTGAATGAAACGAAAATATTACTATACTTATTTCTATTAATTAAACACATCAACATATATGATTGTGCTTTTATGTACAGAACATTTTAAGAAATAATAAATATACATAAATAACCTGGTATACAAACACAACACAAAAAAAAAACTTGGTAAACAAAAAATATAAACAATTTTAATATTTAATTTGTTAATAGATTGTTACAAAATTGATAGTGCACCGTATAGACACTTTTTTTTAAACAATTCAGTTATCCTTTGTTTTATTTTATTCACAGGAAATATAAAACGTTCCATTACCTAAAATATAATTTACACTGCTGTCACACTCTTGTTCTACTGGCATCTCCCGTTAACTTATCTAAAACCTAGAAAGAAATTTGTAAAATCAGCTTATATCTCTTTGTATTGTTTCAAATTCAATACGAAACAAACAAAAAACCATTAAAAAAACAAAAAATAAAATAAATACTTACAGTACCAATTCCTGGTAAATTTAAAAATGTTCCTAACACAGGAACCCGTCTTAAAAAGTTTACAGCTACAGGTAAGAAACCACTAAAAAGAGAATCAATATAAAAAAAACATTTTTAATAGAATGCAAGAATGCAATTTATAAAAACATATTCGATTTAGAAAGGAGTAGACAGGATTTAGATTTTTTTCAAAAACTAAATAAATGCCAGATTTTATTTACTACAACAATCAAGAACAAATTTAATAAATAAAACGAAAGAAACAATATTAATTTCGATAAGATTGAAAAACAATTTTGAATAAAACAAAACGTTTGCGACGGACGATTCTTAAAATGATTCAAATGCAATTACGAAAAATTCTAAATCGTATAAATTTCTTCAATTGCGTTATCTTATGTGCAATATATTTTACAATCGTATACCTAAACAATAAGAAAAAACCGTAAGATTCCAGAATCATGCCAACCAATGGCCAGCCAACTAGAACGATGATAATTCCACCAAAGAAAGCTATCGACGCTTTTACTTTATGCCTCTGGAAGAAAAACCGAAATGTTCTCTCTAACCCTATCACGCACGCTAAACCAGCTATAAATAATATCTGAAAAAGAAATTGTTAGTATAAAGTTCGATTATGATCATATAATGAATACTTACATTTCCTAACGCTAATAAACTTTTGTCAAATATCATCAGAACTCCCAAGAATAGGAAAAACATACCAAAACCAGCCAAACCAACTCCGATTTCTAAAAAAAGCTAAGTTTTAATTGTTAGCTCTACCAACATTAATGTCAAGAACGTACTTTGCGTATCTGTGATTTCGTAAAACATGTTGGCTGTCTTTTAGGTAAATCCAACAAGGAAAATACGCAAAATTTCAGGTGTAATTTTTGTTTATAACCCCACTTTTTTACATCCACGTCATTCTTTGACGCTGTTTCTGGATATATTCACTTACGCGTCTGAAAATAGAACACGTTCTGGATAGATATAATTTCTGGAGATCGAGATTTGTTAACCTGACATCGAAATACATACAGGCTCATCAATAATAGCACTAAATTGATAAAAACTTTAGACAAATCTGTCACAAGACGTTTCAAATAGTCTCAGAACTGCCAACCTAAATTTTATTCAGCGGTGTGCATGCATTACCAACGTAAAACGACGTTCGTTTATTTGCAAAAGCAATAGTTTATATTATTTAACAATCACTGCTGTATACCTAAATTTTAAGTGAATAAACTAGATTGTGATGTAAAATTGCGACTGGAAAAATAGTTCACAATTATAAATTTAGGTACCAACATTCACCACTCCAATAAGCAAAAATTACCACATAATCAAATCAATAGGTTTTATTTACAAAAAATAAAAAAATAAACATTTAGAAATAATGTTTGTACAGTTTTTTATCTTCGCACTAATTTGTATAATACACAAGCAAGACCAAATGATGTCAAGGCAAGAATTATGCATGTCTTCTCGTTGCTCTTCTTAGATTTAAACACCTGAAATTCAAACACTATAATTTAGGGCTCAAAAATGAAAACTAAGCTACATACACTCTTTTCTATTGATTGTGCTTCTATGGAGAGATCATTAAGACAGCGTTGCAAACCATGACAAGCCTCCGTTAATTTAATATCTTCCAGGAGAACATCTTGCCTACGACTGATTACTAATAAGTTAGCTTTGTGCAAGGATAAGTGTGAAATAATATTATCCAAAACACGCTTAATATATTTCTTATCAACGGTTAAACCAGAAAGATCCCTAGAAACAAAAGACAGTCAACGTAATAGGCATTTGTTTTATGTGCAGACTTACGGAGCATCTATGATCAGCTCTCGGCAATTCTTCAGAATATTTTTTCGTAAATCTTGATCCTTAATACCCATTACAATTAAATCCTCATTGCTTAACAATTTCATATCATTAATTGTGATGTTATGCTGTTTGAATGTCTGTATATATTCTTCGGCGTTCGCAGAAGTTAATATTACGTCTAGCAATTCAAGTTTTCGATCCATGTTGCTGATTTTGCAACACCCAGATTTTAAAACAATTACGAGGTTATGTTTATTGAAGTTTATGGTTATGTTATTGTTTACTGCCATGAAGTTTGTTCGGCTTTCAACTGCGATGAGTACAGTCATGGAAATAAGTAAGTTCGTATCGCTATCGCAGGATTTGAAAATAGTATGTCGGTTATATATTCGTGTACTGTTCTACCTCGACCCGGCCGCATCGCAAAAAGTTGTCCATCACGAGGTGGTTTTTCGATGGATGTAATGTAACGGGATTTAGTTTATTTTTAGCGTGTCCGACCTTTTCGTTAATGTGATATCTTCATTGCAATGTAATAAATGAAATATGATCACTACAGTTAAGTTTACGAGTAGGTAATGCATTTAATTAAATATAGAATTACTTTTATAATAATATTAATAAACATGTTTGATAATATGATACGAAAAGCTCATTTTAAGATATTGCGTAATATCATGACACATTATATAAATTTATGTTAACTAATACACATATTAATTACGCAAGTAAATGCCTTTGCCCAGCAGTAGGATGACGGGCTTAAGTAAGTAAGTAAGTAAATGCGCAAATCAACTTGATGCCAAGGATTATCACTAAATACAGACTATAGGTAAAACTACGAGAGCTGAAGTTGAGTCATCGATTCCAGCTGTTATTTTGCTGATACGTTACAGACTATTCCCGTGCGTTAGAAAGAAACAGAGTGCTTTTCATACGTCTCTTCTTACGCTTTTAGGCGATGACTTACCTTCAGCTCTCGTAGTTTTACCTATATTTCAGAATTGTAATATTAAAATATATTCACTAAATGTAAATAAATTCTCTAAACATAATTTAAATTTACATTTAGGACGAGCATTATTTTGTATGAAGGACAATGGAAATTTTATATATGTATTTACTTTACAGCAGTTAATGTTCGATTATCTTTCATGACATCTAATACATGCTTGACAACCAAATTAATTTAAATTATAGCAATATATACAGGTGTCCCACGATTCTTCCGCTAAACAATTTTTTTCAGAAAGTAAATTACTTATTCAATTCATTAAAAAGTTACAGCCGTTTTAATTATTAACAATATATTATTTTAAACGGCTCCAACTTCAGAAGGAACAGAGAAAACCAATAAGACCATATAAAACATATTACTTTCTACTTTCTAGAAAAAAAAACAAAACATTTTGCTATTTTCTTTTGTTCATTTGTTAAGACAAATTATTAAAATTTTACTTATAATTAATAATTTTGTATTGTTGTAATATGTATTTATTGTGTTTCATTTTTGGTTTTGCATTGTTTGATAACTAATTAATTTTTTATATTTCTTTTTTTGTTAATATTTCAAAGAGCTCTACAGAAGTTTTATTGTAATATAGTTCCAGTTCAATAAGCACACATTTTTCATTTACTATATATTAGCTGGAACATTATTGGAAATTTTATTTCTTAATTTGTTTTCTATATAAATTAAGAGGCGTGCATTAACAACGATAATAAGTTAAAAGTAACATTTTGACTTATGAATTGTTTACTGTAAGGTTAGCTAAAATGCATATACATTAAAAATGAAGGTCTTTTTAATTTCCAAACAATATAAACTATAACTGAAAATGTTTAACGACATACTTTGTCAAAGTAATATTATAAGTTAATAATATGGTAACATACAGGCGGCATGTAAATTTTAAATATATCAAAAATTACAGCCACAACCTGGATTTGAACCAAGGCCCTTTGCGTCGCTAGCACAATGTCAATAGCTCAGATGGGAGAGCATTGTGCTAGCGACGCAAAGGTCCCTGGTTCAAATCGTCAAGTTGTTGGTTTCTCTTACGTATACCTTTTATTGCATATGATTGTGAGTAATTAATATGCAATAAAAGCTATACGTAAGAGAAACCAACAACTTTTCTTTCTGAAGCGTCTCCTTTTGGGAAATTATATACCCGTTACCAACACAATTTATACTCATCCCAGGTCAAATTTGATGAAATAATTATAATGTTGTATAAATGTTCTTTTAGATGGTCGTATATTTTAGTTTATTTTTTTTAAAATAATAATTATAACATATTTACATAACATCAAAATTCGTCGAAAATTTAGAGCTTGCTTCCAAACATTTTTGTAAATTAGTGATAATTGAGTAGATTTAGTAGATAATACATAATTGTCATTATTTTCAGTTGTCGGATATTTGAAACATATTGCTGTAAAGTAAATACAAAATAATAATATAAAAAAATAGTAATGATACATTCATGCTATACAAAATACATACTCCTTTCTGTTTATTAAGTTAAACACTGCAAAATACCGTTGAAGCTAAATATCTCGAAAGCACCAGTAAATCACAATTAACAAATTACCATAAAGACAAATTTAAAAATTTAATTTTAATCTATTTCTATTTTGTAAATAAATGTTAATACATATGTCAGTTCTGAAATAACCTGAAAAGTAAAAATATTGTCAACAACAAATTAATTTTTGTATTTATTAACACAAAAAAAAGCTTGATGCAATAACGTTGTAAGTATAATTTGTTGTGTTGTATGCAATATCTTGAAATGAGATTTTCATTTCATGTAATCGAAAACTTTTATGTTTATTAATATAAAATTAACGTCATATTTAATAAAAACACATTACATTGCAATGTATGAATTACATTAATTAATTACACATTAAGCTAATAAAATAGAAACATATAAATCATTATAAACCAATTCAAAGCATTCGAACAAGGTTTCGCAAATAATAAATTTCCGATATACGAGTTGAAGCGTAAACGGACAATTTTTTGCACTTAGCGACCGAGCGGTCGACCAGAATAACAAAAAACTTGTACTTGGATGTATCATCGACACACTGCTAAAATATTTATAGAACTTACTTAATTCCATGAGTGTACATTCAGCAATTTATAATTATTTTTTATGACTTCTGTGAACTTGGACCGACTTAGTCCCGTTTTTTCGTTGTTTCACCCCATGTTCGAAATAAAATTAAAATAAATTCGGAGGGGCCAGATTCCCACTAGCCTCCCTTTTTCGAAATTTAAAATGTTATTTCTACTGTTTTAGTATACAAAAAACGTTTTCGTGTGAACCTACCAACTACTCCTTTTTCCCAATTTAATATTTTTTTTCTACACTTTGTTTGCTAGTGAAGTGACAGTCATCTTGGAAAATTAAAAAGAAACATACTTATAATATTTATTTCTTTTATGTTACCAAGTATCAAAATACATTGACTTTTATCAGGTTTCCTTTTTAGCTAAATACAAAACAACAATTTTTGAGTTATTTTGATTTGCCTACTTTTTCGATAATTTTCTGCTATCGTTTCAAATTGAATACAGCAATTCCTCGCATAGTCCGGGTAATCGGTTCCACCGCGATTTGTTGGACTACTTATTTGTAAAAGTCCGCACCATATGGATACAAATTTTATTATCCATTTCTCAGAAAAAAATTTCTGTATAAAAGTTCGTATGAAACCAAAACAGCATCCGTCAAATATACTTATAAATTTCGTTGCCATACACCGGGAGGTTCAGAATATGAATTTGTGATAGGAGTAAAGTTGTACCTGCAGGTATAATGTATTTTCATTATTATCGATAAAATTTATTTGGAAGTGTTGTTTAGAAGTAAAAATATATATTCAAATATGAAAACAGCCACCTATCTTGTAATTCTTACTCTTGTGACAAATAGTAGTAAATGCCAGTGATAGTAGGTTCTCTTTAATCTATTTTTTCTACTTTGCGTTCGTTATAAACTCATAACGAAACCGCTTTCGGTGTCGTTATGAAAGTACTAGATCACTAACTTTTAGGAACTTTTTTTTTTAGTTTTCCAGGATTGATGACATTGACGTCAAGTGTCAAATACCGCTGACATCTCAATCGCTATTGGCTCGCGTCAATCCACAGAAATCATATAACTACTAGAACGCGTAGGAACCTACTGCGCATACGATTTTGTGGATTCACAGTGGACCCCCACCTAATGTAGCCGGTGCGAGAGAGACGCTTGTCTTTGTTTACATATTGTGGTGAGCGCAAGAGAGATAGAGTATCGTTGTTTTGCTATCGGTGGTGTTTTGGAAGAGCGGTGACTTATACAGTCCGATCGGAAAGTACGGTGTCCTAATTTAGGTACATCATGCGTTGCATTACTTGCTCCAATACGAATGAAAACAAAAATAATCAAGTCAATCAACTAACATTTAATGCGTTAGTACAATAATATAATGTTTGACTTCCTCACTTCCTATTTATTTCTTTAATTTTGTTATGCCCCTACATGTGATACGCCCATGGCACGAACGCGCCGCTACTGAGTTGTAGCCGTAAACACAACAATGCACCAACATGGCTGTATCTACTTTGATTAAATTGCTAAAGGTATTCTGGTTTTGAGATTGCCGTTCAACCCCACGGCCCCATTACAATACCTACCATATACCTACATACGTAATGTATTGCGTTCATTAAATATAATAAAAAATTTTTATGTTAATTATTTTTTTATTGCGTTCAAAATTTAAAAATTAAACTGGTTTTCTGAGAAATCGCGAATTTACTTAGTTGTAATTTAGTTATAGCATTAATGATTAAAGGGGACGAAATCCATTTACGTTAAAAGAAGAAAAGACATTTTTTTTTCGTTTAACACAAAACAATACCTACCAGCTTTTCTACTGTATTTTTTTAAATTTAAATTATGACGGTTTTAATTATTCATAGTCAACAGCAGACATGATCGTGACGGGTACCAAAAAATAAGTTAAAAACTTTATAACGACTTCCATGAACATACAAAGAAATGTAGATGGCGGTCTACACTGATGTCAATCAATATGACCCCCGATGGGTTCTTAGTACTATTAAGGAAATAAAATAATAATTACTCCTATATTATCGATTTTAGGTTATATTTATCGCCTATAATACGAATAATGTTTATTAGAATTGGTGATAATACATTCTACATACTTTGGTATCTCGTTGGATTTCCAATGAGGTACTTGTGAATATGTCCAAATTGCATGTTAACGCTTTCTTTCAGTTACTTTCGCCACTGAAAATAGACATTTCGTGTCGTCTGACGTGAGTGCGTCTGGGTTATTTTCGCTATGCCTAATACACACATGAAAAGGTAGGTTATTATTGTTATTTTATACGTTAAATTGCGTTTGTTTTATAGTCATACTTGGCACTTTTTACTATTTAACTATTTGGCAAAATTTCTCCACAAACCAATTTATTGTCATAATCTTCCAATTTTCCACACCTTTGATTACATAAAAAAATGTAGTTAATTATAATAATCAATGCACAAATTTAGTTTATTAAAAAGCAGTGGTATTTAATAGCATATGATTTAATAAAAATTTAAGGCAAATGGCAATTAAATAGTATCAACATTAGGTTTTCTCTTCTTAGATTTTCATTCACTTCATCTTTCATTCTCTGTAAAGTTACAGAAGTGCTTGATAGCTGTCTTGTTGAACAATAGAAAAGTAACGATAGAATAAGATAAATCTTACGGTTTAAATATTCAATTCTGTGGAGCACTTTATGTTTTCAAAATAATAAAATGTCTGTCTAGTCGTAAAGGTTCTCATAACATCGTTAGCTAATCTCGATGATAACAACGACGGTCAACGTTGATGTTTCGCATCGAAATCCCATCACTACATGGTGGACATTCCGGCACCTCCGCCATTAATTTAAAACTCTTAGAATAAACCTGGAGGCATATTTTGCATACATTTAGGTGTGTGAGTGACAAAAATAAGTGAATAAATGTGGAAGTCTGCCCAACGTTTTGGCTATTGCCAATAATAACGGGTTATTATAAATGATTGTAGTCGAAGTAGGCCATGGTATCAAATGTAAAGATTTCTGGTTGCCGCTCTGTTTGAATTGTATACCACTATTCTGCACGGAAAAGTTAAATTGATTGCATAAACTATTCAAGTTTGACAGTTGTTTGTAATATAGCGGCAGGATGGCTTTAGGCGGTAGGGAAGGTAGGCAACTGCCTACGGCGGCAACACTTAGGGGCGGCAAAACCAACGGAACTACAAAAAAAGCTCTAAAAATATTGCCTGAATCTAGATAAAGGTATAGTAAAATAAAATCAAATACAACAGGAATTGACAGGTTTCTTACCATTCCTATATTTTAAGATGCACAGCCGACTATAATAGACAAGCTTAAATAAAATAGCAGAAAAATCAAAAGAAAATATAAAATAGTCATAACGGCTCTTTTCAGTTTTTATACGATATCTACAAACTTAAAGGAAATATTATAAGTAAAAATGAATTACTGGCACATTGCAAAGATATGGAAAACGTTTTAACAGATGGTGATTCCACCGATCTTAACGCTTTAGAATTGGCTGATGAAATACTTTAGCTTTAAGTAGACACATAATTCGCCGCCAATGAAAATAATATCAAAATGCTTGCTGAATCTTTGATGATATTAATATTGGAAATTAATTAAAAACTATCAGTGATTAAAAAATTCGCTATAAAATTGCTTGCATCAATATCTCCGAAAATATTAAGCTTAGCAGACAAAGTATACGCCATATTAAAGATGAAATTTTGACGAAGATTTAGGTACATGATGAATAAAGAAAAAATATAATAAATATATATATATAAATATAATATTGAAAGATGTAGATTTTGGAAAAGGTAATAAACGGAGATATTATGTCAATATCTATTTTGTCAAAAATATGAAAGATCGCTGATGACAGATGACTTGACAGTACATATATTGACATAATATTTTGGTTCTGAAAACAGCCAAAACTCGTTTTTAACCTTCAAAATTTTAAGTAATTCAACCTTCAAAATTTTAAGTAATTCTTTTTGTTTGTCATTCACCCAAATTTTTCGTCTTTAATATGGTGTATAATTTATTCTGCTAAGCTTAACACTTTCGGAGATATTGTATTAAGCATTTCATGACGAATTTTTTAATCACTGCTAAACAAATAAACACAGTAAACATGTCGATATGATGGTTTTATTGGTATTATTTTCATAGGCGGGCGAATTAATTATGATGTTCATGTTAATTAATGTGTGTCAAAATCATTCAAAGATTTCGTCAAAAATATTGAACATCACAGTTTAGCAAAATATGTCCTTTTTTATAGCTTAATCCTTAAAATATTTATTGATTTATTTAATATTTTGACCCTCGTAGTATATTTCAATATTCAATAGATAATAGACGTGTCTACTTCTGGTTTTTGATGGTCACGCGCATTTCCCCCCAGGACGAAATTAGTATCAAATGAAATGTAATTGATAAAAAAGATAGGTGTGAGAATGATATGCATTCATTGAAAACTGAATAATTATATGCAAGTGAACATGAAAACCAAAATACCTACTGTGTTTTTAGGTTAGGACAGTTCAGCAAACTTTCTAAAGTACATAAAAACAGGTACACGCGCGGCAAGCTTCCTTGAGTTGGGACACGTAGGTACAGAACACTTCATAATTAAAGCGGTAATTGGTAATTTTACTTGGTGGTTTACGCGTGTTTTCTAGGGATTTTAAGCAATAGTATGTTACCAGATTTGACAGCGGCGGCAAGTCTTCTGCGCATTCTGTCTAGCGTTTTGGGTCAGAAGTAGAAGCCCCTATACTCCAAATATAACGAGCCAAATCAATAAGAAGTAATAAATTCTTTATTATTGTATTTTTGATGTAAATGCTTAATTCTTGTGAATAAAGCGTTGAGCATTTACTTGATAATAGGAATCACGTATCGGTAACAAGTAAATAGTATTAAGAATCAATTAATTAAGTATTTGCTTAAATTAATATGAACAGAGGAAACCATTGACTTCAATACTTGGGAATTTTGGAAGTAACAAGATATTCCATAACAAAATATGTTAGTACTTAAATTTAAGAAATCCTGACGACTTCAAGTCGCTACGAACAAATTGATTTTGAATCAAATTCATTACAACCGTCATAAATTTAATTTTATTGTCATCGACAATAGAAATTTATATCCCTAGTTTTATACAAACGGTACGCTTTTCGTATACAAAAACAATCAAAAGTAAAGGAAACAAGACCTAAACGAATATTTGTTTTAGAAACACACCAAAAACGGTAAATTCACACTTAAATTATTATTAATTTAATCATTTAAAAATTTGATCGCGGAAACTAAAAAAATAACGAATTCTATTAATCATATGTCGTGATATCCGTGGTCGCAAAGACGATTCGATCAGTAGTGTATAGGAGAAGCGCATTAAGACCGCAATAACGACGACGAATGGTTCATTAAATCCGTGCGTGACTTTGTCAAATAAATGAATTACTTCGTGACCAATTATTGCATTGGATGGGCCAAATTTTACCGGGTACCTTCTGATATTATTAGATACCGATCTGCATACTGCCCTTTCTTCGTATTGTCTTCGACAGTGTAATTGTGAACAATGTGCACCAAATCCTCTCCGAAAACATTTGCGTGAAATAAGTTTTCTGTAAACGTTATGACTGTTGGTTTGTGTGTTTAGGGTAAAGGCAAAACTAAACGGTCTAATGGCCACCGAGGAAGAACTTAATAGGGTTTGTAATCATTTTGTAATTAAAATATTAGATAATAAAAAGCATGGCTTGTTTGTTCGAATAGTAGACGACATGTGCACCTATTTGGTTAGTTTATAATTATTAATATTATTCGTATTTGCTTTTTAGTTATAAAATGTTTAGTCATAAAATTAATTGTTAAGGTTATATTAAAATAACAGTGAGGCTTTTATGAAGGTTACTGTCACTGCATTGCTTTCAAGAATTATTACATAAAGTGATTCTTTTTAGCAAATGTTCAAGAAAACACGGCTTTTCTTGATGTGAGTAAAAAATAACACTACGAGACAGATTTTCTTTCAATGCTGATCTAAACTTGATCTAAACTGAAAAAAGCATTTGGCGAATTTACCGTGATACGATGGGCATGGGCGCCCGCAGAAATAATTCCAGGGGGTGCAAAACAAAACAGGCCATGGGTTGGGTTTAGAGTTGTCAACTCCAAAAAGTAGGGTAATCGGGAACCGAGCACACAACTTCTTAAACTTTCAAAATCGTGTTTAAATAGTGGCAACTTTTCAAAATTTTCAAGAGGAAAGTATGTAGGAGTTAAGAAAAGTAAAACTCTGTACACCAATTTGTTTTAACTTAATAAAAGAACATCAATAAGCTTTTTGATGTAGATACCACACCAGACATTTCACAGATTGCCAATTGCTTAATTTAACAGAATACATATGCCATATTATGCTTTTACCCGTAGAATCTGCATCTGAGGGTAATAAATTGTTCTTTGAAGACCACTGCAAGAACTTAAAAATTGTTAATTGAGTCGAAGTTTTAAGCTTCTATAGAAGAAAACGAAATGGCGACAATATCGGTTCGAATAGCAAACGTATTTCAATCAGTTGCTAAAGAAAAATGTTTATAACTTCTGCAAAATTTGTTGCATAAATTTCTATCACACCCCAAATAGTAGGTAATTAAAAGACCTAGTAGCTCTTCGACGCTCGGAGTTTTCCCCATGGACAACACCTATATAGCGATAATGTCTGTTCGAATAGCTAACGTATTTCAATCAGTCTATTACAGAAAAATGTTTATTGTATCACTCTATTGTCTGGGATTTCAATTTTCAACACTAGTAATAGATCAGCATGTACTTCATGACATTTTTCGTGTTGATCTTTTCCCAGTTATATCAAAAGCCAGGGGGGGTGCAAGTGCACCCCCTTGCCCCTCTCTGCGGGCGCCCATGACGATGGGTAATTTCGTTGCCCGTGATATGACTGGAATTATACATTTGACAAGTAATTTTCCAGGACCGATAAGTAATTTTGAGGTGCCGAAAAGTAAATTTCAACTGTACAACATTAAAATTCATTCTTCCCCTATTCATTCCTTCAATCAAATCTTTCAATCAAAGTTAAGATTAATTATAATAACAAACGAGTACAAAAATACGCCCCGCGAAGCCATGACGCCCCGCAAAGCCGTGAGGCCCCGCGGTGCCGCAACGCCCCCGGGGCACCCACGCAACACTCCCGCGAAGCCGCGACGCCCCCGAGACGCTCCCGCGGAGCCGCAACGCCCCCGCGAAGCCGCGACGCCCCGCGAAACCGCGACAAGCTGCGACGCCCTTACGATGCTCCCGCAAAACCGCGACGCCCCGCGAAGCTGTTGTATAGTAGATGTGCTAGAGGGGTTGGATTATTACTCACCAAAGGTAATTTTGCTAGTCAATGCTGTAAGTCAATTACCATGGATTTTAGTGTTTACGCTGTATTTCTGGAATTTTACCATCCAGAAACGGTTATTTACCGGTACTTTTTTCAGTGTGTTTAGGTCGTACACGTTTTTAGTGCGCATGCGCATGCGTTGAACGAATAGAATGCGTGTGAGCTGGCACGCGCATTAAAAACTAGTATGTATGACGAAACGATAGAAGATATCTCTGCATTCTTTTACCTCAAATTCTGAACGCAATGCTCCGTCCATCTCTGGTTTGGACCTACAATAAATTAGTAGCTTACTAGTGATGTAAAGTTTAGTTACTTTCGGGTACCTACCCGTTGCTTTCGTTATGATCGTTTACCCCTACCGCTATGCAAATGCAACCAAACATACCCCGGAGCTTCTTGGTTTATAGGTATGCAGAAGCGTGGTATTAAGATTGAAGGTATGATCAATTTTTGGACGAATTTACGACCGCTACTGCGCAGGTGATATATAGACAACCAACATTGCATATGTCAAACTTAGGGGTTATGCCACTAACAATTTATAGAATATAACAGACAAATGTACTTGTATAAAAAGAAAACTTTCAAGCATTTTCATTATGTGCGCAGGAATAAGCATAAATAAACAAAAATTGGTTTGGTACTAGTTATGTTTACGTTATTAGGGGTTATGCCACTAACAATTTATAAAATATAACAGACAAATGTACTTGTATACAAAGAAAACTTTCAAGCATTTGCATTATGTACGTAGAAATAAGCATAAATAAACAAAAATTGGATTGGTACTAGTTATGTTTACGTTATTATTCTTCAACCATGCAGCGCCGCCCAGCGGATATTAACGTAACAAAGATTTTCGCAGATTCTCATCCCCACTCCACATGAGTATGAGCATACCTCTAATAATAATACCACGTGCAGAAGCGAATACTAAAACTGTGCAAGTTAACTGGAACAAAGTAACTGGTACCCGAAAGTAACTAAACTTGCTTTACATCACTATAGATTACTGAGTCGTGTATGCAACCCAAATATCAGTGTCTTTAAGCCTTCAAGTTTTTCTTCATCGGGTGCTGACCCTTAACAGGTTTTGTGACTTGTTATTACTGCTTTGTTGTGTCTCTTCTAGTTATTGGGATAGTGACATGAGTCAAGAAAGGAAATGTTTAGAAAAGATTGTGCCACTCCTTTATTCCAGTTAATACAATGTAGATATATCATAGAAGTAGTGCGTTACGGCATATATTTCGTCAAGATTTTGAGGGCGCATGTCTGGCCCGAGGCCCAGGTTCACAATTTCCCCGTAAGATGGCGCTAGCTTATTTCTGCTTGCATGTTTTGTGCTCAAACACAATATTAGTGAATTTCACACTAATTTATCGAGACGGAATCTTTAAAACGGTATTACATCGAATTTCACATTTTTTAAGGTATTTATTTCATATCTGGTGTTCTGGTAGTGGCGCCATCCAGTGTCATTTTAACGAACCATATGCCATAAGGGCGACACTGAATTATCGAGAGAGAATATTTAAACCCGTATTACATCGTCATTCACAATATTAGAGGCATTTATATCATAACTGAATGAAAAATCACTTTATTCTTAATCAATTCTTATTTAATAGCAGTTCCATTTTGCATGCGCCATCTAGTATCCTTTAACGAACTGGGGCCTCACCCACCTCATCCCTTCCACATTTCTGAAAAGTTGGGACGCCGACATCAAAGGAGCCGACAGCTAATGCGCTACTTTATGATATATATACATTGGTTAATACCGGTGATAGTCGCTGAGGCCACAGAGCACTGCAAAGAAACTTACCTTTACTCTTGCACCAGTTGCACCCTGTATATCTTGAAAGAAAATGGGATTTGTGGTTTGTAAAAAATCCACTTTGAATTATTGATTTTTTTTTTTAATTTTGTTTCTTTAATTTCTAACTGCCTAGAGCAGCGGTTGCCAGGCTGCTCCCGCTGTCCTTCTCTAGCTCACGGCAGTCTCAGGTCTCCTCCGCTTGTAGGGGCTCGCGAGCCCTGGTTGGCGACCGCAGGTATAGAGAACCGGATTTACTTTTATTGATTGTTGCAAATGCATACCTAAAGGCTCCATGCTTGGAAATGGCTAGGAGGATACCAAGTTCTGCCACTTGATAACAGATGGCGTTGTTAATTATCTCATTACTATTTTTGTTTACTAAAATAACTGAAGTTTCGCATCAAAGTACCTACAATGGCCGACAGAGTTATGTCAACAAAATCGCAAATGCAGTAAACTTTTTTTGAGGCCCTTTAATTATTTGTATTAAACAGCGCCAAGTCGATTATTCCAAAAACTGTTATTACAAAAAAATTATCATACTTAATACCTATGTCTTTAAATTTTCCAATTTTTATGATACAATGTTAATTCAATGTAAACATAATAAAAATACAAAATCCATGCAAAGTAAGTCGATTGAAATATTTCAAAACAATTGATCAAGCTGGTATTGGTTGCTAAGTTACTGACATCACGTGGACGAGTATGTATTGCCTGAAATCTATTAAGCAATTTAAAAGAAGCCGCAATTGAAAATCTGTGCAACATGGGTGACGAAAAAAATAAGAAAAAAGGGACTGGTATGCTGGTCCTTGTGGGTGGTATAAGGAAGCTAGCGATGCCTAGCAGATCGTTCAGCCAATCTACTGTTGAAGTGAGTATACCCGTTGTTGTTTTGTTTTGGAAATAGTCCAAGGTGCGATAATCAATGCCACTATCTGCCGTGGAAAACTTGCTGTAGTTGAGGTGAAGGGCGCAATTATTCGGATTATGCTAATTACTTCTAATTATAGTAGGTTACATTTCTTAATTTGTAAAGAGGAATATAAATACCAATTTTCAATAAAAAAAAAGTTCATACAAAATTATCTCTATATTTCACTCAAATGAAACGTGTTTGTCCAAACTCCAGGAAATATAATTTACATGCTGATTCTTATTGTAATAAGCACGGCTTTGCATCAGACGTTAGTCTGTTCCATTCATGTGAATCCATGAAATTTGTATGGTTATTGTTACCAACAGACAATGAGACAGAAATAAAGCGGCCCAATTCCTCATTAAAAGTGTCATTTCAACTGCATTTTGAAAATTACTGAAAATTGTCGAAAATGTGTTTCTTGGTGTACCTACTCATTAATATTGATGTTACAACCTGATACAGATATAAATAGCTCAAGAAAGCAACATAACGCATTTCTAGAATTTGAGAAAATGGTAAACACTCAATTATTTATTTTGAATGAAAGGACTAAACATTAATTTTCATAAAAAAAAAGTTCGTGGATAAATAACTACCACTTTTTACAGCAGTTACTTGGACTTAGGGAAATGTACCTAAATAATTCTTCACAACTAATCACCCCGTCACCCACAGCTGGATTTTAAAGAAATGGTAAAACACGCATTTTTGTATTTGTAAAGTTTGAGTATAAATACCAAGTTTCATAAAAAAGTTCATAGAAATTTACTCTCTTGTTTAGCTGCCTGTTATTTAACGTTGTATCAACGCACTTGCCTCCATATTTATTTACATTGTTGACAAGAAGATACACGTTGACAACCCGTACTACCTAATTTTCGAACATCAAAATTTACACTTTGTTTTAGTTACTTGGCAGCAAAAACATTAAACCAATATTTTCGTCATTTTGATAATGCAACAACTTTACTTAAATTCAAACATATTATGGGAAAGCTACTGTTCACGAGACAGTTAGCAACACCTTGATCATGTATCTTTTGTTTTCTTTTTCTCGGTATTGTTGCTGCCGATACATCGCCGTTTAGGTAGGGCTCGCTAGGTTGTTTTCTGTAAATCTGTTTTAGACTGTTTTATAAATTTTGTATTAAGTTGATGCCTTATCTAATAAAGTTTATTATTATTATTATTATTTATATTTTTCACCCGTGAAATTTTGAAAAACAAGTTTAAGTTAATTTTTAAACCGAAATCTAATTACTAATTTCTACGTTGGTAACATTCGGTTATTGGGATATATGTACGTTGCATAATAACCATTTTTCCCGATTTTCTATACATGCAGATAGGGGGCATGTTAGGATACTGGTCAAACATATGTTTCTTTATTTTTAAAAGAGAATATAAAATGAGTAACAGTAACGTCTGTAACATCTATGGTTTTTAGCAATAGAAAATTTCATAAACCTCAAATCACCCTCGTTCTTCACACCTCGTAACTAGCTTTTGTTAAAAGTTGTGAAACTCCGGATTATTTTTCTGTAAATAGGTATATAGACGCCAATTTTCATAAAAGAAGATACAAAGAAAATCATTCTCATTCTTTTCGCCCTCGTCACACAAATTTCTTAATTTCTAAACAAAATCAAATCATAACATATGATATACTCATTTTTACCCCCCCCCCCACCTATATGCTTGTTTGTAAAATGGTCCAACACGTGTTTCCTTATTTTTAAGCAGAATTTAAATTCTATTATTTCTAGGTGTGTAGTAATTACTGTTGTCTTAATGGTAAATTACAACATTTATGGCTTTACATAGGAACATTTTCGAGATTATTGAATATTAAATATTGATGACTTTTGTTTGTTTATGGAATTTGTTTTCCAAAACAAACAAAAGTTTTCGATTGATTTATTTGCGATGAATACGACTCCGAGATTGATAGTACCATACCACATCAGGTTATTGCGTTTTTTTCCTGGTTCTTTTATAGAAGGACCCGCACACCTTAAAAAATATTTATCAACAAAATTTCAGAATTTCTAGGACAATGAGTTCAGCTGATATAAATTTTCACAAAATACGGAAATTGCGTCTTTTTAAATTTTGGCCCTAGTTTTTTTGACAACCTTACGCGATAGATTTTTCAAGCTCGGATTGGATTTCAGGGCAAATTTCAGTAGCAATATCCTATTCAATACACAAAATCCATGTTTCCTGGAGTTACCAACATTTTACAATTTTTAATTATCCCTTTCTCGGAAATGTTCTTATGTAAAGCCATAAAATAAAATTTTCCGCCATTATTTAGACACTGGGGGTTGTCACTTAAATAAATGTCGATGACGTCATTAGTTACTAACAATTTACGCACGGAAGAGCTTTTTAACAAAAATAAAATGTCCGCATCGTCCGCAAAAAGGTGAAATCGTTTAGTTTGGTTTAGTTGTCCTCCGTTCTTAATGTTAGCACCCTGCTTTTAATGTTTCGCTACCTACCTCCTTTAACTTGCAATAAGTAGGATTCACACCTGAAAATGGCATTGTATGGTTAAAGATTCGAAATATTGTAAGATTTAAATGAGTTTTATTTAAATCAAAAAGCCAGTGAGCAACCTGCCATCATTAAACGAACGTACTGTCGAAGTCTGTCAAAACCTACGTGGGTGGATGGCAGTTATTTGACAGTTCTCAATCGCTACCATTGACAAATACATTTAAAATATTTATTCTACTTTGCGTTCGTTATAAACTCATAACGAAATATAATACACTATTATGTCCTATATGATCATAAAGTGACATCTTACATCTTGGATACGGGGGGGGGGGGGGCGAGAACTGGTTACTTTATTCCAATATATGTAATACATAGTTTTATTGCGGCTAGACAGAGAGGTTGTTCAGAGATGGAAAATACTCTATCTCTTTCTACAATGCCAACGTGCTCTACGCGCATGCATGAGCTCTACGCGCATGCGCAAATTAGGCCGCAACAGTGTTGTTTAAAATTCGCGGTCAAATTGAGTCAGGGCGTCTGCGCATAGCGTACAAAAACATTCTACCCATCTCCTTTCATACGCGGAATAATTTAACATTGGTCGAATAGGGTAAGACAATATATGTAATACATACTTATGTTGCGGCTGGACAGAGAGGTTGTTCAGGATTCAAAGCGAGATGGAAAATACTCTATTCTATTTCTTTCTACAATTCTAACGTGCTCTACGCGCATGCGTGAGCTCTACGCGCATGCGCGAATTAGACCGCAACAGTGTTTTTTTAGATCGCAACAGTCAGCGCGTCTGCGCATAGCGTACAAAAACATTCTACCCATCGCCTTTCATACGCGGAATAATTTAACATTGGCCGAATAGGATAAGACGCAGGGACTGGGTAAGACGCAGGGACTGTTTATTCCGCGCGGGCATTAAGCGTTGCCATCCATGTCTGTGTCAATTATTGACACTTGGGTAAGTTTCTATCACCCGCTCTGCGTTTTAGAGAGTTTCTCAGAAATATTTTCAGATCCGTTCATTTTTCGCTCACGAAATAAGCTTGATAAGTTACGCATTCTATTTGACAATTAATTGTTTGTACTATCACCGACTATCACTCAACTCGGTATTATTTCTACTGTTACTTAACTCCGTAGATATGCAAGTCACTTCATTAAATCAAAATAATTTCTAATATTGATCAAACAGGAGGACGAAAACCATTGTAGGACATACAATTTCGTATGTAACACGAGCATTATTTGATGTTTACACCCTCGGGCATAATAAATCCGATTAATGCCCTTGGTACATAAATAACTAATTATTGTCTCATTGGCTGTTTGTAACTTGAGCCGCAATCATTTCGTGGTCGTTAAATAATCGAACAGACAGAAATTTGAACAAAATCCCGTTTCTTGTAAAAACATCCCAAAAATTCACGCAAACATACTGCTTAGGTGGGCATAGTTAGGTCCATGTGTTGTGCAACATGGACCTAATATTTGGACCAAAATGTTAATTGCTGAGAAGAAATATCATTCTTTATGTCCAAAAGCGCAATAGCTATTGTTACAATTATGATTTTATATACAGGGTGAATGAAATACAAGAAATTGTTACATTTGCATAAGAGTAATCTAAGTATCAGTTTTTCAAAATTAAACATGTTTTATGGAAAAGTGGCTTTAAATTTAATTGTATTCTTTATTAGTAATATTTGTCATGTTTTATCGCACTTCAGTGCAGAAAAGCAAAAAATAACATTACATACATTACATTACATACATATATTGAGTCTTCACACAGATAACAAATTTTATTTAATTTAAATAAATATGCATTCACTCAAACAAATCTGGTGTTTCATTAGAACAAAGAAATATTTCTTTAATAAAAAAGGATAAAAAAGCATTTGTTTGAGATATTTGTTTGGTAGAAAGAACCTTTACCTGTGTCAATTAACTTGAGTTTTCAGTTAAAATTTACAATTTGTATATTATAACGAGATGTACTTAGTTCAAATAATTATTGTTGTGTTGAATGAAAGAATTATAAGATTTTAACCTAAAATAATTCTTGGTTGAGTTAAACTGCGATAATTTAAGGTTGCAATAAATGGTTCTTTGATTAAAGAAATTATCAGTTTGATGAAGGAATTAATGTGGACCTATTTATTGACAAAAGCTTTACGAAGAGTACAGTAAAGCAAAATCTCCACATGTCACCGCCTTTTGGAATGTCGCACATAGTCGACCAGCGGTTGGTCTTCCCAGACCTACACATTCACACTAAGAATATACTTATTTGAATCTAAATGATTTCCTTCGTGGAAATAAACCGATTTTTAGCCAAACCCAAAATATTACTTTGCAGGAAATTAATCTCTTCTTGCATACAAACATATTTGTTTGAATCTAAACTAGATTTCATTGGCGTAAAGAATAGTTATTTTAAATCAAAACAAAAATGATTCTTTAAAGGAAGGAAATCTTTGTGTGTATCCAAATATATTTATTTGATTTAAGGCTCCGTTCTGAAAACATCGCAACTCCGAAACGAAATTTTCCTTGCGATGTTTTTTTTTGCTGGGAGTGTCCAGTCTGTCCCCCACCAACGTCAATCCGTAGTCACCAGTTATAGGCAGTGTTTAAAGCTCCTGACGTCTGCTGTCTACACTGGGCAGCAGCAATATCGGCAAATAAATACATTTTTGGCAATTAAGCTTTATTATCGCAATTATAATGTTTGGGTTAAAATTGTACTTAAATAAAAAATCTATTTTTGTATCATGATTTGGGCTAGAAGTTTTATATTTGAAAAATGCAAAAAAAAGATGTAGAAGTAAAATTACTTTTTATCTTTAAAAAAGATATTTTTCATCCAGCCCAACTCGTTATTTATCACTGAAAATTTCATAAACTTTGAATAATAAATAACGGTTTTTTTATTGAAAACGCGTTTTAGGAGCGGTAGAACTGGGTCTTAAATAAATATTCCAAATAAATTAATCTCTACAAGCAAACAAGCTAGAGTATTCGATGAAGAAAATATTGTTGGTGTCAAAGAAATATGTTTTGATTCAAAAGAATAAATTCAATTGATACACAATTCAGATCACTATGGGTGTTTTGTAGGACATACTAGATCTATGATTCTTGTTAGAAATAAAATTGGAATATTGTTCAGGCCGAGTCTGTGAAGCTACCCGCTTATTTTATATAGAAATAAAAAACTATGACGAGCTCACCTCATGAAGTGCTTTAGTCTAGTATATGATCAAGTGACTGCATTTAGACACCAGTGGACCCCTTGTGCTGCCTCCAATGGCAGTCCCGCCAAGCTAATAGTTGTTTCCCTTATCTTTGTTTATATCTGGCAGAATTTGCCAGCGATAACGAAGAGTGGCCTCACTACATCACTTTTTCCCTCCTAAAAGACAAAAGGGATTACCATTAAAACTGCAATTCCACCTTACTTTATGGTACCAAATTATTTAGATCTACCTCGATTTTCTTACATGAAAATTACATAACACAATTTATCACAGCCATAAATAACTACACAAACCCTCATAATTAAGCTCCCCTATCACCTCAGCCAATCAACACGGCAACAATGCAAGAACAATTAAACGGCGAGCGTAGCCGAATCATAACGCTGTTAACATACGTCCTATATATAGACCGTGCCAGGAGCCCTGTTGTGCAATACTTTGGCGCCTAGGCAGATAGCAAAATAAAACCCCAAAGAGCGTAGGCATGAAATGCTACAACCCTCGCGTGCTTTAGCCAGAAATGAAACAAATCTCAAGAAAAAACTATATAACTATTCGCTAGATAAGCGTGGGTTGTTAGGTGTTTCCGAAAGAACGAAAACGAATCAAATACGCATGCAATTCAACAATACAACTTCCATCACTCACTTCCTGGACGATTGGCTGTCGATGGGTAGTCATTTGTTATATTGGCGTATTTGGGGTGCGAAAGTGGGGGTAGTGTGGAAAAGGAGCAGTCCCTCCGTGGAATTGTGGTGGCTCGCGTGAATTGGAGCGGTCTACTTTTAGTATTTGAGCTCAGGGAGGTTGTTTTTTTTATATTTTACGACGATGTTTGTCTTCGGGCCTCATGCCTATGCTGAAGAAAGTGATGAAAGTGAATTGGACTCGGAGGATGATCCAGATGCGCTCTTGCAGGTATATTACTGGTATTGTTCGAAAATTAGACCATATTTGTGGCACCAAAGCAAATTTGATAATTTTATATGCGCCTCCGCCATTTTGTAAAAAAGATATGTGTAGTATTGTAATTGATTTAGATCACATTTTTGCATAGAAAAATGTAAATGTTATGGTCGAAGACGGTATTAGGTGACTAACTTCAGTGATATCAAGTAAAAGAAATTATAGGAGTGAGAACAAATCAAAAATATTTAACATAACATAATAAACACATTAATAAATAATTATCAGAAATCATTACTTATGTATATACGTTGTGAATAAAACTTCTATAATCTCGCTTGGTGTTTATAATTTTAAGTGATAGCTGAGACAAGTTTTACGGTGCCATAATAGTAAATCCAATCTTAAAACAAACCCATCACTATATTGCTACCTTATAGTATTTTACTCAGTGTTCTCATAGTATATACCACTGTAATATCCTTTTTTATCGGATTTTGTTCCTCTTTTGTTATCAAAGCTTCTGTGATATTAAAATAAATAAAACATATTTTATGATCATGTTAATGAAAATTCATACTAGTAGTTATCCAATAACCTTAAATAAAAAGTTTTATGAACATTGTGAAATTGTATACTTTGAATTTTTACAAGACGAAAATGTTACAAAACACTGCTGCAGCTTCACAGTTAACAGTTTATTTTAAAGAACAACTACAATATAAGCTAAAAGCTATTAATTAAAATAATATTTATGGTGTTATTTTATTTAAAATGAAAATTTCAATATTTTTTAATTTAAATAAAACTTTAAATTTAAAGACAGTTTTTGACAATTCTGATCATCTCTGTTTTCCGATATATAAAAACACTGATAGCGGGCTTTGCATTCAAAGTCGGCAATTGCTTTTTTGGTGATAAGCAGATAGTTGTGTCCATTAAAATAAAAATGTTGGATAGAAGAAAGACATATCGGTGATATACTTTTAAGTGGGTTTACGCTGGTTTTCATTTGGTCCAATTTATTTTTCTTTTTAAGCGATATAGTTAAAAAATCATAATATTAAAATAATATTTATTTTGTTACCGGTTGTCAATTAAAGTCATATTTTTAAAGTCAACGTTTATTCATTTTAATCATATTGCATAGACTTAATTATTAATAAATAATACTCTGCCGAGTACTAAAAACTACCGAACAAATGACCGGTTCTGGTATGGCCGTTTTTGGTGAAATCTGAATCAGTGGAGTCAGTAAGTTTGAATTGATTTAGATTATTTATGAGCCAAATACCAAATAACGATTTTTTTACTGTTTTGGCGGTGATTTTCTCAAAACAGACATAATTCATTGTGGTTGCCTTCAGTTTCAGGTTCTACGGAATCTCACTCATCTTGTACAGTTTATTCTTATGTATTTTTACTTTATCATACGCAGTATGTGAAGTATTGTGATCGTGCCAAAAAAAATTTTTGAAATTTTAGCGGAAATATGCCTTTTGGGTGCCCTGAACATTTTTGACCAAGGTACAAAAAAATGTCTGTGTGTGTGTGTGTGTGTGTATGTGTGTGTGTGTGTGTGCCCGTTTTTTTGTGGCGACGATTCCGGAGAAACTACTAAAGGTATCGGGACGAAAATTCATATTTAGTAGTTTCATAGCCAAACTTAGAGCTGAAAAGCTTTCTGTTGAACAGGGTCCAAAGGAGCTGGAGGTTTAGTCTTAGCATTTTTGAAAGATTTTGAAAATCAGCCGCCATTTCTGGAATTTCGTCGAAATAGTTAAATAATAACTTAAAGAGAAGGAGATTCTGAATAATTTATGACTATGCCATTTTTGGTACAACCAATAGTTTAGCTGCATGAGCAAATTGTATTTCATCGAGATCGGTCGTACTGCATTAAAACTAGTAGCCAGGATATGTCAGATTATATGTCAGATATGATTCTAATGACAGTAGGTAGTCAAGCGCTAATGTTTGACAATACTACTGTCAATACAAGCTGCGTTCGGATATTGTACACTATTAAGGTGCGTTTTCATTAGTGCTACTGGCAGTGGTAGTAGACGCCATTATAGTATTTCTAATATTAGTTGCTAGTGACTCAAGTTTATGTACATGCAAACTAATATGTGTCACCATCACGACATATGAGAAGTACTATGAGAAGTACTATAATTTCGTCTGCTACCACCGCCATTACCTACCATTACCACCAATCGGAACGCACCTTCACACTTTTTACACCCAATAACACGTGTCATTTGGACGGTGTACCCGGTGTCAACACAGTATAATATCCGAACGCAGCTTTAATCGACATATTTGTCTAGTTCTACTAGTTTTATTTTAATGCAGACATTGCCGATCTCGATCAAATAGAATCTCATGCAGTTAAACTATTAATTTTATATATAGTATGATAAAGTCATGTGCCTGGCCACATCAGATTTTTTTTTGTATTTTCAAGGACTATTGTTAAAATTTTGTATTGACTTTTTGCTGACTTTCAAAAATGAATTATTTAAATTATTGCTCAACAATAGCCGTAAATTTATGGCATGCAAATTTCCGTAATATGTATCTACAATATGAAAAAGAAAAGTAATTTCTTCCTGTTGACTAACTGAAATAAACGCTGTATTTATATACAATAACGGAACCATGTACCCAAATTTACCAAAAGCAACGATATTTGCTCGAAGTGTCTGAATTTAAGTCAATCACTGTTTATAGCGCTTCTTGAAAGAAGATAAGAGGGGCGCTTATCCATATACCAGTTACATGCAATACACAGGCGCATAAAAAGCAGATCGGAGTCGAAACTATTGCACTGATGTGTAAAAGTAAGGTACTGTTGGAATGTGTAAGCATAGGGCATTGTTCAGGGATAAATATAAAATTCAACCGCGCTTGGTTTGATCATGACCTTCATTAGAGAAAAGAAGCTAATTTTGGACGCAATATACTGGTTGATTTAATATGCTTTCATGGTGATTAAGCCAACAGCATTAATCCCGGAGCAGGAGGCTAATTTATGGGTGACATTTTAAGACATAGCCGTTGTCAAGTTGATCTGCTTTTTATGCAATTGTGTCAAATTACTACGAACTGTTACCGCGGAGCTCTGTAGAGAAGGTTTCTGTAATAAAATCCACAGACCGAGACAAGGGAGAAGAGTACCAACAGCTCAGATTAATAATAACTACTGTTGACAATAACTACAGTAGCTGCCTATTGGCAAACGGCAGAAATCGGCTGAACAAATTATGTAAGTATGTTTATTTATACACAAAGACTTGAGTATAACGGTTCACTTTAGATGGAACCACATCCTGGGCGTACTACAGAGTCAAGGCCGACATCGATTTCACTAGCATAAACTCCCTTCTTAAAGAGAAGGGAAGACGGCTGCTCTTAACCGGTGTCTCCAAAATGTTTGAGCACATGTCTCCAGCTGTAGTGTCAGACGAAGCTTCTGGGATCAGAAAGAGACATCGGAGCCGACGTATGAGAACGGTTTGTCATTTTTTAGTGTTGACATTGAAAGAAGAATGGCGGCATGTTTTACACTCCGGTTTGCAGCTATTCGACTTGAAGTACGATATGAAGGACGAGATCAATGATGATCTAAAGCGCGACTCTTAAAGAGATTTCAAAGAGGAACTCAAGGGGCAGGAGAATTTTCTCAACGACTCAGCATTCCCCATCACGTCAATGAGGAGGTGGAGACAAGTTGGAAAAGTAGAAAATTACAAAACAAAGGGTCTGGGTATCACGACGAAGGATGATAATGATCTCGTAGACAGGGCAAAGGAAAACGAACGTATTCACAGAACGTATTCACAGAATCTCCGGAGACAGATTCATATGAGTAGATCGATGGGACAAAGATCACTTGAGACGAGGCCAGATGAGGCTGCAGTTAACATGAAGGGTTTGAGTCTGCGAAGAAGGCAACAGTAATGCAGCAAGCTGAAAAAAAGACAGTTTGGACAAAGAAGATAAAAAATGAACATTAATGAGCTTACTGAAAATTTGAAAGTACTCATCCAAGAGGTGAGCTGAATTGGAAGAGAGTCGACTTAAACGTGGTTGCAAAGAAGAACGTTACTCAACTTATCCAGAATGCTTAAATAATCAAAGATGTGATAAAGTTACTTTCTAAAGAAGAAACACGTTTACTGGGACTATTTCGCTTATTTTGTCAACGCTTTCTTGCTTTTATTTGTGATTAGATACTTTCGGCTGCATGCAGTTTTAGTTTATTGTTTAGTTTACTGGAATTGTTTAAACGGTTCAGGAAGAAGATTTTTTTTGCTTTGAAGCTGTCACGGCTTTATAACAAATACAGGTTGTCATTGAACTTCAATTGACCTCGAAAACTGTCAAAATTGAAGAGCAATACCTATGCATATTGACGTGTTAAACATAGACGTCGTATCTGCAAATTTGTACACTTTTCCGATAAAATCATCAGATGTAACGATTTTTAGTTGATCCAGTACAGGTAAAACAATATAAAAATATGACAAGGAATTAAAAGAGCGTATTAGAAAGCTTTTCTTTGCAAACTAAAAGCACATTTGTAAACTGAATCATTTAGCACTTTGCAGAAACGAAGATATGTCCTCTATGGTAAAACAATAGTACCTTCACCTGTTTTCCTTACCCCAGTCAAAAGACATCTTTTGTTCTAAACATCCTGTTGTAACTCTTAATATTATCGATAAGCTAATTATTATAATAGTGTATAATATCACTATAATAATATATGAATAGTATATAAATATGTAAATAAACAAAATCCCTTATTTCTAACTGCGTCATTTTCATTTGTTTGAACGTTAAAGTGCATTTACTTCAGAATGCGCATTGTTACCGTAAGAATACGTCAACTGTAATTGGTGATTGCCGTGTTCCGTCACTCTTGTTTACGTTGAAGGCCTGAAGCATTGGGTCTAAAGTTGAAAATGAAACAGAGGACGAATACACGCAAACATAACTCTACCCTATATTTCGTTACAAGAGCAGTAAACCCAACTAATTATAGTTTAATTCTTCCCTAAATTGTCTGTTTAATTATGTACTATATTTTGTTATTTTGTTAGATGGGGTAATAAGACCTAATTTATGATTTGACAAATAAACCAATGCGCTATATTTATATGGGATAGTTACATGCATTGGTATGTAAGAGAGACAGGTAGTAAGTTATGAATCTATTTTTAAA
This sequence comes from Aphodius sticticus, assembly GCA_963966075.1. NCBI lineage: Eukaryota > Metazoa > Arthropoda > Insecta > Coleoptera > Scarabaeidae > Aphodius > Aphodius sticticus. The sequence goes on from OZ014506.1 coordinate 38,177,322, forward strand.
AATATCCGAAAATATTTCCGATAAATTTGTGTCTAAGCACTCGTAGGGCTATAAAAATCTAGGTCGGCTGACAAGTTTTCTAAATGGAGTCTCAATTTAGTTATATTGACAAAGTATTCTGCTTGTAGATGGATATGATTTATGAACAAAAAAAAGTTCATATTAGTACACTGCGGCGTCATTTTATATCATCACCTTGTATGAAAAGACTAATAACTGTTCCACTTTAATTGTTTTTACAGAAATGCCCAATTTATGTTACTTATGTTGTTCTTTACTCAGAACCAAATTAACATTATCCACTACGGAAATAACATCTTCTAAATTCTAATAAAACAAATATTGACACAAAACAATAATTTTACATGGGTTGAGATGTTGAGAGTTTCTGTAAGCTTTAGTATTAACTGACATTTGCCTTCTTTAAAGCGCCCATAATCGAAAAATAATTATTACCTACTTATTAAAATAAACAAAGTTTAAACAGAAACTATTTTTAATATTCCTATTAATTTCTCAGGTATCTTTGTATTTAGAGCGAAACCGCTCTTTTTCCCAACAAGGCGCGACAAATGTCAATTTTCCAAAAAATATTGAGGTTATGTTTGCCTGTGCTTCCTGGAAGCCAGACAGGATTGGCCTTATATTTACCGCCTCTAGCTACCCCCTCAATCTCCTCCGTACGTTATGCCCTACTCTGTATATCTTACCCTTTTCTGGCCGTAGAATAATATCTTCTTAATTACATTTTGCTTGACGTATTTCTCAGTTGAAATGACTAGAGGTACTTTTGACTTCTCGACTACGTTCAGTACAAAAAAGTGAAAATAAGTCTGAGATTAGTGCGCAAACTGATTCCAACTCTCGATTAAATGACAGTAGAAGCATGCGTCTCACAAGGTTAGTGCCTTCGAGACCAGAGTTGTAACAGCAGTGATCTTTGCGGATACATATGCGGATGCCGGATGCCAAATGTCGATTTACCACAAACCGCTTAGTATGCGATTTGCACCGCTACTTTGACTTAAATCCGCTAAGCGACGGTACTAATAAAGAAAAAAAATGGGCGAGTATGACCCCTCCAACTTTATAAATTTTAATTCGCTCTGTGTATAGCTCATTAGTCATGTTAGTAGTACTTGTAATGAGTGCTATACTTCAGACGCACACAAGTGTAACGGATATTACTATGATGGGTCATATAGTTTGATTACCTGCATATTGTAACTAGAGAGCGACTTTAAGAGCAATTACGTTCAGAAAATAAGAGCCTTAAAAGCACATTTAAAAAAAGAAATCACAAAAAATCGAAAACTATTTTTATTTATATATTTAACAAAAAGTAAAAGATAAATAATTATAAGCTATAGAAAATAAACGCTATAATTTATAATTTACAAAAAGTCAATCCAAATTAAAAATAGGAAGATAATATATTTTTGTATCAAGAAAAGCTGCTTCTGAGGCCTACTGACATTGGCGTATTTCAAATTATTAAGAGGAACGCCAATGTTTATGTTCAGTATGTATTCAAAAATGTACCTGTCAATATGATTTTAGAAAGATGGGTACAGTCACCATTTTTATTACGACTTTCTTTTTCTTTCTCAGCTAATTTGCCAATACCATGCTTGGGCTTTATATTTTCCATAAAATTATCGACAAGTTGAACGGAACGCAAAAAGGCCATATTTTGTTTTTCTAAATACATTTCTTAATAGATTCTGCATTTTCGTAAACACAAAAGTCATAAAACATTCAAAATATTGTTATCAACTTGTTCACAAACCGCCACACGATTTTATCATAGAGACAACGTTGTCTGCTAAAAAGTATTAAAAGCAGTTCGAAGTATGCAAAAAACCTAAAACAAGCAGGTGTATGGTAAAAAAGCAAATGGTTGAAAATAAGGAAAGAAAGCAAAATAAAAATACGTCAAATTATTTATATTTTTCCCAATACAATAAAACAGCACAAACTAAATGTTTAGAATCCGCTCTGTAATTATAACCCAGTACATCTATGACCAATTCTTTCCTTTTCTACAAATAGGGTAGAGATAGGGTCAAAATTTAGGGATTGGCAGAGGTGTAAGAGGAGACCCAATTTCCGGAAGTGAGCCGAAAATTAGATATCATGGGATAGATCTATTAAAACTACGTAATATATGCCGGAAACTTTTTTTAGTTTTTTAACCAATTTTAGCAAGTGTATGTTTAAATCTATTTAGTAACGTTAAATAACAAAGTTCAAAATATGGTTTATTTTATTTTAAAACAGCGATACATTAATTTCTCTGTGGTGTCTGGAAAGCTCTCTGCAATTTCCAAACGGTTCGTTTGCGGACATTTTTCTTTGGTTGGTGTAGTATGACCCTCCTGTATAACCGTCCGAAATGGGATACAAGTTGTGGTGACTCAACATTACATCTTTAGATGATGGAAAGGTAAACCAAAAAATTACCAACACAGTTTCCGTCTTGTATCCTTCAAATGATACCAGACCACTAGTGGCAGATGACCAATAGTAAGGTCAACCGAAACCACAAACTAACTGGAGATATGGAAGCGTTGTTTTAATAATTTATTTCCATAGCGCAATAAAGCTTTCTGTTTTAGCGTCGCAGGGAAGAATGCGAACGCAAAGCCAGGCGGGGGGAGATGGACCCCCGCCTGGAATTTGCCTTTCAACTTCTGATCGACGCCACTGGATTAGCAAGGAACGAAGTCATGGACTACGTCTTCGAAGCGGACATGGTAAAAAATATGTTCTACAGATTTGCAGTCACTACTAACTGTACCATTTTAGTTGGATGAAATCAATCAAATCTTCCTTCCAAACATGAGGACAAAACTAATGTGGTTTTATCAAGATGTCGAAGAAACTGATCACCAAACAGTAGCAGAGCCCAAAGCAGGCACCAGTAGGCAACTACAAGCTTCCACTAGTAGACCAGCAGCCGTTTCCGCACCTATTATGAAGAAAAAGCTTTTTCTCACTGATGGCTGGGATGTGCCACTCACTGGGCTTTGTATTTATATATTTAGGACAAACACCGTGAAACAGTTACCAGAGGAAGGTTTCCAAAAAGTTTGTTATCTTTGTTTTAATTTGGAATAGATTTCAATTAAAGAATTTTAGGATTTGTTTTGTGGGATTATTGATGCCAAGAGAATTGGTTTAGTGACCACCATTGAAAGAATTATTGAGCATGTGTTTATGGAAGCTTTGGCACATCCAAGCCCAGACTCCGAGGATGATGCTGTCAATTGTCCAATGGTGAAGAACCAACTATTGCCTGGCCTACGATCTTTCTGCAGTGCTTTAAGAGGTTTGATATTACAAGAAATGGCAATAACGAGATAATAATAGACTTAAAAGTAATATTGATCGTTATATCTAACAAAAACCACAAAAGTTTTATTATATATCCACGCGAAGTATTGATTTTTCTCTATGTCTTTTGTAGTATGCGAGGACGTATGCGACCAAAATAACATTTTCGACGATGGTGAATTCCTAGTGAGTAACGTATCTGGCGAAGAACTTAAAGAAATGGCGAAAAAACCTGAATTTATTATCCAACTCGAGGAAAGAATTAAACAGTGGATGAAGAAGTTATCCGAAATTTTAAAAGAGAGCGACCAAATTCGACGCGAAAACGACAGCTCTGGTACTATTTCTTATGTTTGCTTCCTTTTTCCAATATTCCAGTTCATCCTGGTTGTAGGACCTCAGGATGAGCTCGAATACTGGAAGAAGCGTGGTGCACAGTTCTCCCAGATCGTCAATCAAGTCCAAGCACCTGAAGTTCAATTGACCATCACCTGTCTTCAATTGGCAAGATCAAGAATTTTGAAGGAATGGAAGGAGACGGACTATAAAATCACATACTGCTACAACGAAGCTAAAGATAATGCAAAGTTTATACAAGCCATGGAAAAGAATTGCCATTCGCTATACTTGGACGACCCCGTAATATTAAATTTAGAAAGAAAATTTAATATCGTTATATGAAAATTTGTAGGTAAAAATGCAAGATTCTCTTTTGGGATTACTTCAAACCGTTAGACTAATTCATACCGTCTCCCAGTTTTATAACACCTCTGAGAGGACATCAGCCCTTATGGTCAAAGTAATCATCATCATCATTAACCAATACAGAACCATAATAAAACAAACATATTTTAGATTACCAATCAGATGATAGAAACATGCAAGGATTACATCAACTGCAGAGGTAATGAGACTATTTGGACACAGGATAGGCAAGAGATAAAGCAAAAATTGACCAATTGCATCGTATTGAATAGGGTCTACCAAAAAACGTATACAACTGTTAAAAATCAGCAGATCTTAGAAAACGCGGACAGCTTTAACTTTTCAGAGAATTACATCTTTGGAAAGTTCAATGCGTTCTGCGGAAGATTAGGAAAGATTATCGCTATGTTTGATATGATTGATGATTATAGTCATTTGTTCCAAAGACGTATGGAAGGGTTACTGATGGGGGAAGGTTGGTATTTGATATTTGAGTTAACAAGACTTAATTCAAACAAAACTTACAGCATTGGAAGAAGCAATGAAAAAGTTTGAGGAAATCAAAGGCACTGTCATGAATAAGAAGTATGATTATTTAGATCAGCGAAACTCCGAGTATGACGCAGACTTTGAAACTTTTACCTGGAAACTTGATGACCTCAAATCTAATATTGCTAGTACAATAGAGACTAACTTCGAAAGCGTTTGGGAGACCACCCAAGGAATTACCTTCCTCACAAGATTTGAATTGGTTAGCGAGAAAATTCCTTTGACCAGAATGGACGAGAAACACGACCGTATATTGAAACATTGTGAGAAAGAGGTCGATCGCATTGTAAAGCTTTACAGGAAGCAAAAGGACGATCCACCAGTCCCAAGGATGTTTCCTCCAATAGCTGGTAATCCGATGGTCTAAGATATTGTTATTGGTGTTGAATCAAAACTCAATTTTTAGGACGTATCAAATGGGCAAGATCATTGGTATGCCACTTAGAAGAGCTTCTTGCTAGTGTTACCACGCACCATATACTAAAAACGCTACAAGCTACAGTAGAATTATCAAAGAGGCACCGAGCAGCTGAAAACACTTTGAAGACATACGAAGCCGACATGGTCGCGATATGGATGAACCAACATGTGGGAGATGCGGACCGATGTCTAACCAGAAAATTGTTGATCATATGCCCAGACTTACAAAGGTTAGCTGTTAACCTACATCCAACAATACCGCTCTTAATTAGAGAAGCAGATTTGATGATTAAGATGGATTTGCCAGTACCAATGGTGGCCTTGACCTTATACGTGAAGCAAGACCATTTCAATTTGGTGAAAGATTCATTACAAGTGAGTACTGTTTAACACGTTTTTCTTGGGCTGAAACGTTAATTCCTTTTGTAGTTTTTGATAGATGATTTCATAACAATTGTAAAGAGTGTTAAATTGGAAGTACGGCCATTATTTCTACCACATCTCTCAATATTAACGAAGATCATTGATCCTGGTTTAAGAGAGTTGACCTGGGTTTCGGCAGATTGGAAGAAATACGTCAACAAAGTCAAAGAAACCATTGAGAATTTTCAAGTTCTGGTAAGTCTTTTTCTGTTTACCATGTTATCACTCTAATTGATCAAATTAGGTTGCAAGAGTTCACGATGTCTATACCAATAGAGTATTGGAGGTGCTTAGTAGCATGCAAAACATAACCTTACACGCTTTGCCTGAAAAAGGCGAAGACCCATGGACTGTGGATTACTTCTGCGATGGTATAGATAACGTATGTCGATCAGCAGCATTGGAGTTACACAGAAAGAGCTTAATGGTGGAAGAGGCGGTGGAAGAGATTTTGTGTTTAGTTCGCAGAGCTAGGATAGATGGAAGTGATCCCGATAATGATGAAACTGAACTTTTTCCTGAAGACGAATCCGTCGATGGTCAAACTGATGCTGAAAGTTCTTCAAGTCAACAGCAATCTGACTGGACTTTGGTTTATGAGTGCTTTGAAAAGCCTCATCTTCTACTAGGTGGAGGAATGTCTAAAGCAATGCAAGAAATGGTAAAGGGGGCTGTATGCGAGATGAGAAGATATTACAGCAGGAAAGTCATAGATGTTTTGATAAGAGTCACTAGACAATCTTTGGATGCCCTTCGGAAGAGATTCAGCATAACTGGTGTGTTGCTAAATAAATTAGTATACTTTATTTAAAACTTTTTTTATAGAGCCTAGTGAAGACGGTCCCGTTTTCATACTGAACGCTGTGTTGATGATACCGAAAGTGGCAATACAGCCTCCTTTGGATGACGTCCAAGAGGTTCTTGTTTTAGCTGGGAAGAATATCACATCCGTTTCAAAAGGAGTGGCCCAATGGTCAGGAGGAAAGCCAAAGGTAAATGATTGTTCTTGGATTCTATCTTTTTCAAGTTCGATTTTCTTAATTGGCATGTTTTCTTCACGTGGGTTTTCCAACTAATTCGAAACTTTTGTTCAAAGCCAAGTGCTCCAGCGCCAAAGGTAAGAACATTTGTTGTGGACCCACGAAACCAAATTATTCCTTGTAGCTGAATGGTAGATAGCTAATATCGATAATTTATTTATTATACGGGTGTATTAATTCGTTTCTTTTCTCTACACCATGACACCCAAACCACCACACAAAAAATACAAATATTGTATATTTTACCTGACATGAACATACAACAAAAAACGCATCACGCTTCTGTACATACACCCATGCATCCTAAAAAATATAATAGACACAGCAGAAATCCGCTTGGAAAAAACTAGTTGGCCCTTCATCCGTCCTCAAGGACATTGTATCTCGTTCTCGTCAGAGTGTTGGCAAGACGTTGCCCAAGGGAAAAGATGACGACTTCAAAGCAAGAAGAAGGAAGTTTTATAGGCTCACCACTGAAGAGAAACCAGCGTTCCCATTCCAGTACAAGAACTTCTACAATTACGTGATGGAGAACAAAGAAGTTGTCAAAACTCTATCTCTTCTATCAACTTGCACGCAAGACATGAAAACGGTATGAAACACAACAAGCAAAACATTTCCACATTGTCTAATTTCAAATTTAGGAAGTCACCAGTTTCCTTGGTGGTTGGAGACCGTACAGTGTTCTATGGCGAAATGAAAAATCTCAAAGGGAACTCCTAAATAACACATTAAACGAATTTGAGTCATCTCTGCGGAAACATAGCGAACTAGATGCAAGACTTTCCACAGAATTGGATATATACCTCATTGGGAATAGTTTGGCCATCTCCACGGAAAAACTGAAGTATGGTCTGATTACTGAGATAAAATGTTGCACGCATAGGTACGTATGTATATCATATAAACAAATCTTCCTCTAATCCTTTATTAACAGGATTGGTCAAGCAATGAAGAAGAAGTACAAAAGGGAGATGGATTACGTATACGCCGTCATCAGTGAGATGGCCAGAAAATTGGACAAGCCAATTCGTGATTTGGATGATGTCAGAATGATCATGGAGACTCTCAAGAGGATAAGAGAACAAGAAGTCGACATGGAGCTCAAGATCGAACCTATAGAAGAAGCATTTAACGTTCTTACCAGGTTTGATGTAATGGTAGAACGAGAAACTTTAGAACAAGTCGATAACCTACCTTATACTTGGTCAAAACTTTTGAACAAAGCCCAAAGCACCCAATGCAAACTCTTGGATATGCAACCTCAATTCCAAACTGAACTTCGAGAGAATTTAGATCAATTTAAGCAAGATAAAATCGATTATTGCAATGAATACAAGAATGCAGGCCCTATGGAACCAGGTCTTGCGCCAAGAGAAGCTTCTGATAGACTTATACTATTTCAGGTAAAATTATTTCACAAATCTTCAAAACTATGAAATCGTGGTACATTTTTCATCTTTCAGAATCGATTTGAAGGTATGTGGAGAAAACTTCAAACTTATCAAAGTGGAGAGGAACTATTCGGGTTGCCCCAAACTGATTATCCAGAATTTGGTCAAATCAGAAAAGAACTTAACCTCCTCCAAAAACTTTATAAGCTGTACAATGACGTTATTGATAGAGTTAGCAGCTACTACGATATCCCATGGGGAGACGTCAACATCGAGGAAATTAATAATGAATTGATGGAGTTCCAAAATCGGTGCAGGAAACTACCAAAAGGCCTTAAAGAATGGCCTGCTTTCTTCGCGTTGAAGAAAACCATCGATGACTTTAATGATATGTGCCCACTGCTGGAGCTGATGGCCAATAAGGCAATGAAACAAAGGCATTGGCAAAGGATTATGGATTCTTTGAATCACATATTTGAGTTTGATAATGATGGTTTTTGTTTGAAGCATATTCTAGAAGCACCATTGTTACAACATAAAGAAGATATTGAGGATATATGTATATCAGCAATGAAGGAGAGAGATATTGAAGCAAAACTTCGACAAGTGACCAATGAGTGGTCATTGCAAGAATTGACGTTCCAGACGTTCAACAATAGAGGCGAATTGCTGCTGAGAGGTGACACTACAGCTGAAACTATAGGGCAATTAGAAGACAGCTTGATGATATTAGGTTCCCTCTTATCTAACAGGTATGTCGGTTTTGTTTGGCGTGCCACACAATAATCTTCTCTTTCTTATAGATATAACGCACCTTTTAAGAAGCACATACAGCAATGGGTTCACGACCTATCAAACACCAACGAAATTCTAGAGAGATGGCTGCTAGTGCAGAATATGTGGGTTTACTTAGAAGCAGTATTTGTTGGGGGTGACATAGCTAAACAATTGCCAAAGGAAGCCAAGCGGTTCTCCAAAATTGACAAATCTTGGCAGAAAATTATGCAAAGAGCCCACGAAACCCCTGGGGTTGTTTCTTGCTGCGTTGGCGACGATCTGCTAAAGAATCTACTTCCACACCTACAAGAACAGTTAGAGTTATGCCAAAGATCTCTAAGTGGTTATTTGGAGAAGAAAAGAATGATGTTTCCAAGATTTTTCTTTGTATCAGATCCAGCTCTATTAGAGATCTTGGGACAAGCTTCAGATTCGCACACAATACAAAATCATCTCCTATCGATTTTCGACAATACCAGATGGGTGAAGTTTCATGATATCGAATACAATAAAATGACGGCTATCGTTTCATCCGAAGGAGAGGTTATACCTTTGGAGAAAGCGGTAAGAGCAGAAGGTAGCGTGGAAATATGGCTACAACAGTTATTAGTAACAGCCCAAACATCTTTACATTCCATAATAAGGCAAGCTTACGTGGCTGTAAACGACCAGAACTTCAATCTTTTACAGTTTTTGGATAAAATGCCCGCTCAGGTATGGTATGATGCTGATAAAACAAGTAGTACTAACTTCATGCATTTAGATTGGCTTATTGGGTCTTCAAATCATCTGGACCAGAGATGCTGAAATAGCGTTGCTTCAAGCCCGACACGACAAAAAGGTTATGCCAGAGACCAACAATAGATTCTTGGAGTTGCTGAATACATTAATTGATCAAACGACAAGAGATTTGACAAGAATCGAACGTACAAAATTTGAAACTTTAATTACAATTCATGTTCACCAAAGAGACATCTTCGATATTTTGGTATTAATAGTTTGATGGAAAATGTGATTGGATAATGACAATATTGATTACAGTGTCGTCTCAATGTAAGGCATGTGAACGACTTTGAATGGCTAAAGCAGTGTCGGTTTTATTTTAAAGATGATCAGGATAAAACCTTGATTATCATCACTGATGTTGTCTTCTCATACCAGAATGAGTATCTGGGATGCACTGATCGTTTGGTAATCACACCTTTAACTGATAGGTATGATCAGAGCACAGGTGTTGATGTAGTACGTATTCATTCTTTTGTAGATGCTATATAACTTTAGCTCAAGCATTAGCTATGAGTATGGGTGGAGCACCTTGCGGGCCAGCTGGCACTGGAAAGACTGAAACCGTCAAGGACATGGGGAAGACCTTAGCAAAATATGTTGTAGTATTCAATTGTTCAGATCAGATGGATTATAGAGGTTTGGGAAGGATCTATAAAGGCTTATCCCAATCTGGAACTTGGGGATGTTTTGATGAATTCAACAGAATTGAACTTCCTGTGCTATCTGTTGCTGCGCAGCAGGTGGCTGTGGTGTTATCAGCTAAGAAAGAAAAGAAGAAAAGCTTTGTGTTTACTGACGGCGATGTTGTTGAGATGTGTCCGGAATTTGGAATTTTTATTACTATGAATCCTGGATACGCTGGTCGCAAGGAACTTCCAGAAAATTTGAAAATTCAGTTCAGAACAGTAGCTATGATGGTGCCTGATCGTCAGATTATTATAAGGGTTAAATTGGCTAGTTGTGGCTTCTTAGAAAATATCACCTTGGCGAGAAAGTTCTACACTTTATACAAACTATGTGAAGAACAACTTACTAAACAAGTATTTACGTGAATACCCAATTACTTCATCAATTTAATTTAATTATTTTAGGTGCACTACGATTTTGGTTTAAGAAACATCCTATCCGTCTTAAGAAGTCTCGGTGCTGCTAAGAGAGTCAACAATAAAGACACTGAGAGTACCATAGTAATGAGGGTCCTGAGAGATATGAATCTTTCTAAGCTAATTGATGAAGACGAACCTTTGTTTATATCTCTAGTTGCTGATCTTTTCCCAAATCAAACTTTGGAAAAGACGTCATATCCAGAATTAGAAGAAGCAATCAATGCGCAAGTCGATGAAGCTAATTTGGTAAACCATCCATCGTGGACATTAAAACTAATCCAGTTGTACGAAACGCAAAGGGTAAGGCATGGTATCATGACTTTAGGGCCAAGTGGAGCAGGAAAAACTACGTGTATTCAAACTTTGATGAAAGCCTTAACACAAATGGGCAATATTCATAAGTAAGACTTTTTGTGGACATAAATATTTGTTGGTTACTAGTGAGTTTCTAGGGAAATGAGAATGAACCCAAAAGCTATAACAGCGGCGCAAATGTTTGGACGACTAGACGTCGCAACCAACGATTGGACTGATGGAATTTTCTCAGCGTTATGGCGAAAAACCTTGAAAATGAAACCAGGTTTTTAATTTTTAATATAAATGTCATCAATTTCATTTTCTTTTTATTTTCTCTTGTAGGGGAACATGTTTGGTTAGTGCTTGATGGACCAGTTGATAGTATATGGATAGAAAATTTGAACTCGGTCTTAGATGACAACAAAACCCTAACTTTAGCCAACGGAGATAGGTTAACCATGGCACCAACATGCAAGATAATCTTTGAACCGCACAATATAGATAACGCATCTCCTGCAACAGTATCGAGGAATGGTATGGTATATATGAGCTCTTCTGGTCTAACATGGAAGCCAGTGGTTAAAGCATGGCTTAAGAAAAGAAGCCCGAAAGAGCAAGAACTCTTTGATAGGCTTTTCGAAGCTTCATATCCCTCTCTATACACTTGGACAACCCAAACTTTGACATTGGTCATGGTAGTACTCCAGTGTAACATCACCCTACAAATTCTGCATATCTTAGAGGGCTTGGTACCTTTACAAATACTCCCAGAGAAGGAAGCTTTATCAGACCATGGCGATGACGACGAGTTTGCCGAAGAAATAGTAAAAGAAGAAGAATTTAAATTATTCAGTGATGACCACCTATCTAAATTGTACGTATTCGCTTTGGTTTGGGGGTTTGGTGGGTTCTTGGAAACTGAAGACAGACTGAGTTTTGACGCTTACATTAAAGAAAAGTACTCAGACGTGTTGGATTTACCCGTCAACAAAAAGAAATGCGTTGATGCTAATGTATTTGATTATGTTGTTTCCAAGAATGGTGATTGGGAACTTTGGAGCAACAGAGTCACCAATTACGTGTATCCTGAGATGAGCTCACCTGATTATTCATCAATTTTGATTCCCATACCCGACAACGTTCGCATCGACTTTTTAATCAACACCATAGTTAAGCAGCAAAAAGCAGTTCTCCTACTTGGTGAAGGGGGAACTGCCAAAACCGTTATGATGAAGAACTACTTAAAGAAGGCTAATCCTGAGTTGTTCCTGATGAGGGCAGTCAACTTTTCCAGCGCTACCAGCCCATTTCAATTCCAGAAGACCATAGAAAGCTACATAGAGAAGCGTATGGGCAACACGTTTGGCCCACCGAATGGTAAGAAAATGATGATCTTTATCGATGACATAAACCTCCCGGAAATCAACTGTTGGGGAGATCAGATCACTAACGAAATTGTGAGGCAAACCATGGACATGAGCGGATTCTACAGTCTAGAGAAACCAGGAGAGTTTACGACCATAATTGAGGTTCTATTTGTGGCTGCAATGGGTCACCCTGGAGGCGGAAGAAATGACATTCCATCGCGGATGAAAAGGCAATTCTCAATTTTCAATTGTCCGGTGCCTTCAGATGTTTCCATCGATAAGATATTTACAGTGATTGGTACAGGTCATTATAATGTAAAAAGAGGTTTCTCCTTGGAGGTTAGAAATTTGGTAAAGAAGTTGATTCCGCTGACTAGATTGCTTTGGAAGAATACTAGGCTAAAGCTTCTACCAACACCCGCAAAGTTTCACTACGTTTTTTCGTTAAGAGACTTATCCCGAATATGGCAAGGCATGGTAATATAATTATTGAAATATTCCCCATTAGTTTATTAAAACAATAAATAAACGGTTTAGGTTGGAACATTATCCACAGTTATTGAGTCGGAAGGTTGTCTACTGGTGTTATGGAAGCATGAATCTACTAGAGTTTTTGCTGATAGGTTGACCATAATGGAAGATAAAGGTTGGTTTGACGAGGAACTGTTGAGATTAGTGGAAGAGGAATTGGGACCAGATTATAGGACAAAAACAGAACCTACTCCAGTTTTTGTCGACTTCATGAGGTTTTATATTTAAGGTAATCATTGTGGGTGTTATTTTTTAACTATTTATTTACTTGCAGAGATGCGCCAGAACCAACTGGAGATGAAGGCGAGGATGCTGACATGGAGCTACCAAAAGTATATGAACCTGTAATTGACGAATGTGAACTGCGGGAACGATTAGATATGTTTCTGGCACAATTCAATGAAATGGTACGAGGATCCGGTATGGATTTGGTGTTTTTCCCAGATGCTATGTGGCATCTAGTTAAAGTATCTCGTGTAATCAGGCATCCAAGGGGAAATGTGATGCTAGTTGGTATGTCTATTTATGCAAGATTAGTTCTTTTTAACATTTACTTTACTTAATTCCTGGTCAACAGGTGTTGGTGGAAGTGGAAAACAATCATTGACAAAGCTATCGTCTTTTATCGCTGGATATAAATCGTTCCAAATTACACTTACAAGATCTTATAACATCACCAACTTTTTAGAAGATTTGAAAACTCTTTATAGATCATGCGGAGGACAGGGTAAAGGAACAACTTTTATTTTCACAGATCTCGATATCAAAGAAGAAGGGTTCTTGGAGTACCTAAACAACATATTATCCTCAGGCAGCATATCTAACCTGTTTACCAAAGACGAGCAAGCTGAAATTGTCCAGGAGATGACTCCAATAATGAGAAGGGAAAATCCAAAACGAACCATCAACCCAGAAGTGGCAATGGAATACTTTATGAATCGCACATGCCAAAATCTTCACGTAGTCTTTTGCTTTTCGCCTGTCGGTGAGAAGTTCCGTAATAGAGCTTTAAGATTTCCTGCACTGATTAGTGGATGCACCATAGATTGGTTCCAGCCATGGCCACGGGATGCGTTGATATCAGTTGCTCAACACTTTTTGACGGAATTCCAAATAGAATGTGCAGAATCGGTGAAAGTTGATCTGGTGCAAGCTTTAGGTTCAATACAAGACATTGTTGCTGGAACTTCTGTGGATTATTTCCAAAGATTTAGAAGAGCTACGCACGTGACACCAAAATCTTACCTGAATTTCATCGCTGGTTACAAGAGTATTTACAAAATGAAGCAAGATGAGTTAAACGAAGGTGCTTTGAGGATGGATACAGGCTTAAAGAAATTAGCAGAAGCTTCTGAGTCAGTGGAATTCTTAAAGAAGGACTTAGCTGTTATGGAGCAAGAATTGGTACAAGCGTCAGAAAAGGCAGAAAGAGTCTTAACTGAGGTAATATTTTCAATTCACGAAATTATATAGAGAAGGTCTAATCCTTTGTGGTACAGGTAACGGAGAAAGCAACCCAAGCCGAAGAAGTGAAGAACCAGGTCCAAATTGTAAAGGAGAAGGCTGAAATATTAGTAGCCCAAATTGCCAAGGAAAAGGCGGTTGCAGAAGAGAGGCTAGAGGCTGCAAAACCTGCTTTAGAAGAGGCCGAAAATGCTTTGAATACAATAAAACCAGCTCACATTGGTAACTACACAATCATTCATTATCGTCAGATACTATATTTTACTTTTTAGCTACGGTGAGAAAACTGGGAAGACCTCCTCATCTAATTATGAGAATTATGGATTGTGTCTTGATGCTATTCCAAAGAAAGCTACAACCGGTCGTTCCTGATACAGCATGTCCCTGTCCAAAGCCATCATGGGCGGAATCTTTAAAGCTTATGTCGTCAGCAACGTTCTTATTACAACTACAAAATTACCCTAAAGACATGATCAATAACGAAATGGTGGAGCTAATGGAACCATACTTTGAAATGGAGGACTACAATATGGACACAGCTAAAAGAGTTTGTGGTGATGTTGCTGGTCTTCTATCATGGACCAAAGCTATGGCTTTCTTCCACAGTGTAAACCGGGAAGTACTTCCTCTAAAAGCAAACTTAACATTACAAGAAGCTCGATTGAAGCTAGCCATGGAGGATTTGGCTAATGCCGAAAGACAATTGGAAGAGAAGGAAATGTCATTGAAAGAAGTTAAGGACCAATATGACTCCGCTGTTATGGAGAAGCAAAGATTAACAGACGCGGCTAACTCCTGCTTGAGGAAGATGAATACAGCAACAACGTTGATCAATGGTTTAGGAGGAGAGAAAATTCGGTGGACTTCGCAAAGTAAAGAGTTTAAAGCACAATTGGGACGATTAGTCGGAGATGTCCTATTGGCTACTGGATTCCTATCATACTGTGGACCTTATAATCAAGAATTTAGAGCAAATTTAGTGGTCACATGGATGCAGATTTTAGAAACTAGAGAAATACCGTACACGAAAAAATTAAACATTACTAATATGCTAGTGGAGAGCTCAACTATTTCAGAGTGGACTTTACAAGGGCTACCAAATGATGAACTATCAGTTCAAAATGCCCTGATCGTCACAAAGTCAAGATCCTATCCATTGCTTATCGATCCACAGACGCAGGGAAAGATGTGGATAAAAAACAAGGAACAACACAATAATCTTCAAATAACTTCCTTGAATCACAAGTATTTTAGAACACATTTAGAGGACTGCTTGTCTTTAGGAAGACCACTGCTTATTGAAGACATAGATGTTGAGCTAGACCCAGTTTTAGACAACGTTCTCGAGAAGAACTTCATCAAGTCAGGTTCTATAGAAAAAGTAATAGTCGGTGATAAAGAATGCGATGTCTTGAAAGGGTTTATGCTATATATCACCACCAAGCTTCCCAATCCACCATATTCGCCAGAAATAAGCGCAAAAACATCTATTATTGATTTTACGGTTACCAGGCAAGGGTTGGAAGACCAACTCCTAGGAAGAGTAATACTTATGGAAAAGACAGAATTAGAAGCTGAGAGAGTTGCATTATTTGAGTCGGTTATGCAAAACCAAAGGAGGATGAAGGAATTGGAGTCAAACTTGTTGCTGAGATTAAATTCAACGCAAGGTTCTTTGGTGGATGACGAAGAACTCATCAATGTTTTGCAAGTAACTAAGGTAACAGCAGAAGAAGTTAACCAGAAACTGTCGGTTTCTGTTCATACCGAAAGAAAAATTAATACTGCTAGAGAGGAGTTTAGACCCGTAGCTGCTAGAGGCTCTATACTCTACTTCTTGATAGTGGAGATGAGCATGGTCAATGTCATGTATCAAAATTCTTTGAAGCAGTTCTTAAATATTTTCGATAATTCTATCACAAAATCTACTAAAAGCACTGATACCTTAGAAAGGATTGACATTATCCTTAAATACCTAACCTACGAGGTAAGCTTAGAATATCATTAAATTGAATTGAATATAAAAAAATTAATGAAAATTTTTTTTTGTAAGGTTTGGAAGTTCACCCAAAGAAGCTTATATGAGCGACACAAATCTCTATTCACGCTTATGATGGCGATCAAAATTGATCTTCAGAAGAACCACATCAGCCACGATGAGTTCATGGCTTTCATTAAAGGTGGTGCTTCTTTGGATTTGAATGCTGTCCAACCCAAGCCTTTCCGGTGGATTCTGGACATCACATGGTTGAATTTGGTGGAAATACATAAATTGGCTACGTTCTCTGATGTCTTAGAGAGGGTTAGTTATATTTTCTACTAAAATTTATCAAATGTGATTAGGGTTTCCAACATTCCGCCTATCCTGACCCGGAGAAAAATAATTATATTATAGAGGTTATAAAGGGTTTAAATTAATAACAGCCACCACATTCTTTTTAGTAACGCTTTGGTGTGAAATTTGGATATAAGTAGTGTAGAAAACGACGAGATCTAGATGCTAATTACTTAGTAAATTAATTTATTTCAATTAATGTCTACTAGTTTTCCCTCTTTTCGTTTCTGCCTCTTATTGTGGATTTTTTTACGACACAACCAACATGAGACACAATACCAATATTGCCACCTAAACCAAGCATAATTTTGATGTACTGAGAGAATTTTTTAAGGGATCATATGTTTTTGCTTGCAGTAATTATCTATACCGACAATATTGGGCGTTTTGTATAAACCCCCATAACAAATGTGTATCTAGTCAAAAATGATAGTTATCATTTTTCTCTCATTTTTCATCTCTCAGTATTTGTAAATGTATAGTCTAACTAATAATAAACTTTTCAAATAAAGGCGTCGCTGTCGTCATCTCCATGATTTAAAAAATACTGTTTATGGCAGACCAGTATGTATTGATGGGACATTTCATCTGAACAACATACATTATTACATTATTATATTATAATCAACGAAAGTTCAAAACATATTTTGTTAATTAATGTATCAATATTGAATGTTGATTTCTGACCAGCAAATTCCTACCTTTAAATCATACCCGTCTTTTTCAAAGCCATTTTTATACCCCCCACATTTACTGTGGTCAGGGGAATATTGAGTTTGGCACAATGTCGGTCTGTCTGTCCGACTGTGTATACGATAAATGCCGTAACTTTGAAGTTATTGATCTGAATTTTGAATAATAGAGTGCTTCTTATTTTGAGAAAAATTATTTTTTTTTCAAGGAAAATCGCTGCAGACAGTATGATTTATTACTATAATGCACTGTATTATTTTATTTAACAATTACTGTAAATTGATAATTTTTAAAAAATATTTAGGGTTCGCTACTGTTTCTCAAAAGATCGATGATTACCTTTAGTCAACCCGGAGAATTTTACTGAAAACCCGTAGCCCGGAGAATGGTCGCCAAACCCGAAGTCTCCGGGTCAAAATGACCATGTTGGCAACCCTAAATGTGATGCTTGTTTTGTAGATCGAACACAACGAACGCGACTGGAGGATTTGGTATGAGAAAGAGAAACCAGAGGAAGAAGACATTCCGTGCGGGTATCAAAAGTCCTTAGATGTTTTCAGGAAGTTATTGTTGATAAGGTCATGGAGCCCGGACAGGACTCTATCACAGGCGAAGAAATATATTATGGGTACGTTTTGGCGATTCTCTTAGGAGAAACAAAAACACAGTTGCCAAACTTTATATATTTCTTTTAGATTCTCTTGGGAAAGAATACGGTGAAGCTTGTATATTGGATTTGGAAGCAACATGGATGGAATCAGAACCTGACAGTCCGTTGATTTGCATTTTGTCTATAGGCTCCGACCCATCTCCCCAAATAACCGCATTGGCTAAAACAAAAGAGATACGTAGGTTACTTTTGGCGCTTGTTTTAAACTTTTACCTTAACGGTTCCTTTCAGCTTTGAAGGCTGTCTCCATGGGACAAGGTCAAGAAATAGTCGCCAGAGACATGCTTGAAACATCAATGCAGAACGGAGGTTGGGTCCTCCTCCAAAATATCCATCTGTCATTGCCATTTGCTACTGAAATTATGAGTATGATGTTGGAGAATGAGTCCAAGCATGAGACGTACAGGTGTTGGCTAACTACCGAGGTTCACGAGCAATTTCCAATAGGTTTATTACAAATGGCGATTAAATACACGAATGAACCACCACAAGGGATAAGAGCTAGCATGAAGAGGACTTACCAGAGCATCACCCAAGATTATTTAGACTATTCCGCACAACCACAATGGCCACCTCTATTATACGCAGTAGCTTTCCTTCATACAGTACTCCAAGAACGACGAAAATTTGGACCTCTAGGTTGGAATGTATCTTACGAGTTTAATCAAGCTGATTTCGCAGCAAGCGTCCAATTTATACAAAACCACTTAGATGATATGGATCCTAAGAAAGGCGTGTCATGGCCAACTGTTTGCTATATGTTAGGCGAGGTACAATATGGAGGAAGGGTGACAGATGATTTTGATAAGCGATTGTTGACTACGTTCACCCATGTTTGGTTCTGTGATATCCTCCTTCGACAAGGTTTCGAGTTCTACAAAGGATATAAGGTGCCCCAGACCAGGAATTTGCACGGATATATCGACTATATCAATTGTTTGCCGACTGCTGATTCACCTGAGGTATTTGGACTTCATGCCAATGCTGATATTACCTATCAGATTAACACAGCGAAAGGAATCTTGGACACAATATTGAACGTCCAACCTAAGGAAGGTGGAAGCGCTGGTGGAGAAACCAGAGAAAGTATTGTGTATAGTCTAGCTGAAGATATGTTGGAGAAGCTACCGAAGCCATATGTAGGATTTGAAGTAAGAGAAGCCTTGCAAAGGATGGGGCCTTTCCTTCCAATGAACATATTCTTGAGGCAAGAAATTGATAGAATTCAAAGAGTTATACAGGAGGTCTATTCAACCTTATGCGATTTGAAGTTGGCCATTGATGGTACCATAGTAATGAGTAATGCTTTGAGAACGTCCCTAGACTCAATGTATGATGCTAGAATTCCAGAGCGATGGTTAAATATCTCGTGGGAATCCGCTACGCTTGGTTTTTGGTATACTGAACTTCTGGAGAGAGACCATCAATTCCGTACATGGTTAAACAATGGAAAACCTAATGTCTTCTGGATGACCGGCTTCTTTAACCCTCAAGGATTCCTAACTGCAATGAGACAAGACGTTACCAGAGCTCATAAAGGTTGGGCATTAGATTCTGTCGTTCTTCAGAATTTGATAACGAAGTATAACAAGGAAGATTTGAAAGAAGGCCCAGCTGAAGGAATCTATGTTCATGGTCTCTTTCTTGAGGGGGCAAGTTTGGACAGAAAATCTGGAAAGTTGATGGAGAGCAAAGCAAAAGTTTTATACGAGCAAATGCCGGTTATTTATATATTTGCTATCAACACCACCGCTGGAAAAGATCCAAAGTTATACGAGTGTCCAATTTATCGGAAACCGCAGAGAACTGATCAAAAATACGTCGGTTCCATTGATTTTGAAACAGACCATAACCCAAGACATTGGACGTTAAGAGGAGTGGCCTTATTGTGTGATATTAAGTGAAGGGTTGTTATGGATATAGATTCTGTTCTACACAAATATAATTATTTTATTCACCGAATACTTGTTTTCTTAAACTTTTACTAAACTCCTTGTTGCATTCTGTATAGACTGTAATAAAGTCCTTTAGATTTTATCAATTCCACGTGAGTCCCCATTTCTAGTATTTGTCCTCTGTCCAAAACACATATTAAATCAGCGTTCTCCAATGTTGTCAATTTATGGGCAATGCATACACAAGTTCGTCCTTTTCTGGCGTTGTCTAGAGCTTTCAGTATAACCTAAAAATACATTTTATGGCGGAAATCGGTAAGTCTTGCTAAAATTACTTTTTCACTTTCGGAATCCAATGCGGATGTGGCTTCATCCAAAACCAATACTTGAGGGTTTCTAAACAAAGCTCGAGCGATAGCTATCCTTTGTTTCTGACCTCCTGAGATCAATGTACCCTTCTCTCCTAGCTTGGTTTGGTAACCCTAAAGTAAACATTTCGATTGCCACTTCTAGACCAATAACTTGACTTACCAGTGGAAGAGATGTGATAAAGCAATGGATGTTGGCTTGTTTTGCAGCCGAAACAATATCTTGATCGTTAACAGCTTCACTGCTAACCCCATAGGATATATTTTCAGCTATTGTCCTGTTAAATAATATTGGTTCTTGAGACACCAAGCCCATGTGAGATCTCAGCGCTTTCAATTTCATGTGGGCAACGTTGGTTTTGTCCACGGTGATTAATCCTGATTGAGGGTCGTAGAATCGTTGCAAAAGCTGAATTATGGTAGATTTTCCACATCCAGATGAACCAACCAAACCCACAGTTTTACCTTGTAGAATGGACAGATCAAAATTGGATAACACCGTTGATTTTTGCCTGGTCGGATAGTGAAAATTGATCTTGGAGTAGCGAACATTGCCGTTGCCCTAAAATATGGATGAATAGAAAACCAAGTTGATTTAGTTGCAAAAGTTTGTCAGTATAATCTGACTCAGAAACAAAACGGAATTTTGTTAGTTTGGTCTCGGAAAAGGAACATTACATATACGCTAAAGGACATTAAGAAAGAAATGACAACGCAATAATACGAGCTGTGACAGGAACCATGACTGAAAACCGTCAAACCTTCAGACCATAGCAAAGTTGACCCAACTTCACCGAAAACAGTTCGCCCAATACTGAAACCGATGGACAAGATATAGAAGATAAAGAAAATGGAGAAGGGGAAGAAGGCAGAACAAGACAGAAGGAGACATAAACAGACAAAAAGAATTAGAGGAAGACACAAGGAGATAGAAGGAGACCGAAGAAGACGGAAAAAGACGGAAGAAGACGGAAAAAGGTGGACGAAGACGGAAAAAGACAGGAGAAGCAAGAAGAAGACCGAGGAAGACGGAACAAGATGGAAGAAGGCGGAAGAACAAGGAAGAAGGCGGAAGAAGACGGAAGATGACAGACGAAGGCAGAAGAAGACAGAAGATGGCAGAATACGACAGAAGATAAAAGACGACAAACACAGAAAATTACCATGGAAAAACCTAGAGCATGAGACAGCGACACAGATAAGCAATACTACAACGTGAGATAAAAATAATAAGATAAAACGTAGGCGAATGGTACTAAAAGATCTGCCCTAAAAGCTGACCCAAATTCACCGAAAACAGTTCGCCCAATACTGAATCCGATAGACAAGATATAGAAGATAAAGCAAATGGAGAAGGGGAAGAAGGCAGAAGAAGACAGAAGGAGACATAAAGAGATAAAGAGACAGAAGAGGGCAGAAGACACAAGGAGATAGAAAGAGACAGAAGGAGACCGAGGAAGACGGAAAAAGATGGAAGAAGACGGAAGAAGACAGAAAAAGGGGCACGAAGACGGAAGAAGACAGAAGAAGCAAGAAGGAGGCCAAGCAAGGCGGAAGAAGATGGAAGAAGACGGAAGAACAGGGAAGAAGGCGGAAGAAGACGGAAGATGACAGACGAAGGCAGAAGAAGACAGAAGATGGCAGAATACGACAGAAGACAAAAGACGACAAACACAGAAAATTACCATGGAAAAAGCTACAGCATGAGAAAGCGACGCAGCCAAGCAATACTACAAAGTGAGACAGGAAATAATAAGATTAAACGTGGGCGAATCGTACTAAAAGATCTTTAGATAATAACATATTTTTACATAAAATTTTATACGCTAATAGATGAAAGTTTAACTTATGTGGTACTTTTTTCAGTTTTAAGCTGCGTTCTCCGTAAAAATATCGCGAAATTTTATGTCAGATCCAGCAACCGATTTGTCAAAAACGAACAGAAATATCAAACTCAACCACTAGACGAAAAATTATATACTTTTTATCTTTAATTAGGTAGATTGCTTTTACGATTCTCTGAAGTAATAGGTGATAAAACCCCTCATAACTTTTACGTATTTTGCAAGTAGAACGTAGGGGGTACGGATTTGTCTTAAGTAAAGTCGCATCTTGAGCTATAGTTATATCCTTGACAAGTGAGATGTCGTATCGGTGCAACTTTTTTCTGGTAGAGGATTACGTTCTCATGTTATATATATATAACATATACCACACGTATATTTCTATTTTATTTACTTTTATTAACTGGCCCAATAGCATTTCCAATAATAAATAAAGAAGTATAATGTTCCTGAACATACATACCCAGCCAAATGAGGTTGCGTTGCTAGCATCCTTGATCAAAGGAGTTCTTCTTAAATTGTGCGCTAGATCATTTGCAGCTATGAGTCCCTTTTGGATGTTTGGAGTAAATGTCATGGCATAACCAATATACCAAGCTGCACAAATTAACGATTCGGTAATTCTTAGAAAAAAAAGGTAAATAAATTAAATTAAATTAAAAATATAGCCCAATTTTTAAACAATTTGCATTTCTTGAACTTACTTGAATACTTTCGTATACGAAACAGAATCTTCAATAATTAAAAAACCGCCATAGAAAATCGAAATGGAATAGCAGATGAATATCAATATTCTTGCTATAGAAATTATAACCCCCGTAAAATGCGATGTACGCTTAACAGTTTTATAACGAGGAATTAAATAGTTCACGTATCTGTTGTATATTGCTTCTTCGCAACCCAGAGAATATACAGTTCTGATGTTTCCAATAGCTTCTACGGCTACCTTAAATATCACAAAGTTTCAGATCTTTTGGTCCATCATATTTAGCAAAGTAGTATACTTGATTGGATTCAGATAAGAGATCGTTGGAATTTCCAGCGACACGTAACTTCTTGCTTTGGATGTACATGGCTATAAACATAATGGGGAAAATCGATAATGTCACTAATGCTAATCGCCATTCATAACATAAAGAAGTAACACATGCAATCACCATTGCTGATACTGAGTTCAGTATAGTTCCAGATGGTTGCCCTGATGCCTAAAACAGCATAACTCACAGAATCAGTCAGCAAATTATATTAAAAAACGGAAACTAACAGTTTGTAGATTAACCACACCTGCTCCGAGCTTTGAAGTAATAGCCCCAATACCATGTTCCTTCCTATCAAACCAACCAATCTCCTGTTTCAGTATATTTTTGAAGATGAGATACCTCACTCTCATTGACAGTTTCTCTCCAGCAATTGCAAACATGTACCACTGGAAGAAGGTACAAATCCCAGATACGACACCAATAAGCAAGAAATAAACACAAAACTTAAAGCTCTCTTTTCTGACATGGTCTGGATCTGGGTGAGACAGAACGCTGACAAGGTCGCTGAAGACATACGAATAAATTGGGAGTGTAGCTCCGAAAATAAAGGCACAGACACATCCTATAAAGATATGGAAGGACTCAGGTTTGTTTAGTCTTAGGATACACCAGAGAGGCTTTATTCCTGTTTCTTTTGCTTCTTCTTCCTCATTTTCGGTACAGTGGTCGTCAGTTTGGCTTTCTTCTGGGTCTTCATCTACCGAGAAATCGGTGGAACGATCTAGAGAAAATGAATGATAGAAATACAGGTACGCATAAAGGGTTGGAATTATGTCAATGTTACTGTTATCATCTGCCTGTGTGGCGATGGTATATGAAAGTTGCGAAGTTACAAAATCAAAATACATTCCCATTCCTGAAAATAGTTCCTCATGCGTCCCTTCTTCCACTAATCTACCATCAGAAAGGACGAGGATTCTATTAGCCTTCCTGACAGTTGATAATCTATGAGCTATAATGACTGTTGTGCATCCTGTACTAACCTACAAGAGCAAACCATTACAATTAGCAAACATCTTACTTAATGGCAAACCGTATTAAGAGCGTTTTGCACTTGTCTTTCGCTGGCCGTATCCAGTGCTGAGGTAGCTTCATCCAAAACCAAGATGGATGGTTTACGAATCAATGCTCTCGCTATCGCAATCCTCTGCTTTTGCCCTCCTGAAAGCTGAGTTCCCATCTCTCCAACTAATGTTTCGTAACCTTGCGGAAGGTTCATTATGAACGCATGAGCATTTGCTTGGATCGCAGCCTGTTCTACGTCGTTTTCAGTTGCCTTCGGATTGCCCAGTCTTATGTTTTCGGCAATTGTTGTAGCGAAAAGTGCAGGTTCTTGCCCAACAACGCCAATCTTAGATCTCAAATAGTCCAAGTCGTATTCTTTAACGTCAATTCCATCAATTAATATCTAGAAATTGGATACCCTTGTGTTATAAAGTTTTTGATAATCTGGTTTATTACATTTCCTGAAGATGGGTCGTAGAAACGTTGTAGAAGTTGGATGCAAGTAGATTTTCCACAACCAGAGCTACCAACGAGAGCAACGGTTTCTCCAGCTTTGATGGAAACATTTATATTTTTCAATACCTGAAATTGGTCAATGTAATATATTGTTTTAATAATATTGTTCCAAACAAACGTTAATCTCCTTCCTGGATGGATAGGAAAACTTGACGTACTTGAACATGATATCCCCTTTGATATTTATCGGTTTCTTTCCTTTTCCTTTAGACAGATTGATTTTCGGTTCATTATCTATAACCTGGTATATTTTGCCGGCTGCTCTACAGGCGCTGCCCAAACTTTGAAAGTATGGAAGGCAAAAAGCAAAATCCCACGTAGCATAGACAGCAGCGAAAAAAACCTGACAATACTCCTGGGAAATTATTTAAGGGAAAGTGTAGTAAAAAAATCAATAATATAAATTGGCGATGGTATAAAAGACCAGTCAAATTATATTTTGATTTTGAAAAGAAAAATAATAAATTAGGAACGTGTTAAAAATATTCGATCTGGGAAGAAAAAATAAACCGTATGGCGGAGTTTTGTTTGTTTTTGACTCATGAAAAAAATGGTTGGTAGAAAATCCACTTTTAACTACAACCATTTTGATTTCTTTTATTACATTCATTCAGGAACCATCAAAACATATGGTTAGGAAAAATATCGATCAACATTAGTGTATTTAAAATTGGTATAGCATTATGCTGTAAACTCGAGGTGCCTGGTTCTAATCCAGACTGTGCTATCGTGGCCATATATTATGTCCCCTCTTTTGACGTCGATTTTCTCGCAAACCTAGGGGCGAAAAAATTTGAAAAAATTCTGATGCTGTCCTTGATTAATACTCTACCACTCATAAAAATTAGAAAGCTGTATATGTTGGCGTTTTCCCGGTATTACCAAATTAAGAAAGATTGGCGCAGTTTTTGGCCCGTAAATTTCATTCGTTTAACTTTAGCAATTAATTACTCCGGAAATAATCAATAGATTTCAACGAATTAAAAAGTAAATTCACCCGCGGAATGTTACCTTTCAATGAACATTTTTGTAAAATGATTGGTTAGTGATTGACCCACAAAAAACTATGTTATGCAATGCTAGCAATTCCGTTATTAGAAGAGCTAGAATGATGAAATATGGACTATAGGCTACCCAATAATTCATAGGTTTAAAGTTTATTACATAATCATTGTTTATCTTGCATTTTCCATACAAAAGATCGTGCTGAAACGCCGCGTGAATTCCGACGCTCTACGATCTTCTGGCTGTGTCGTTAGCGGTGCTGTCGACAGTGAGAGAACGGCGGACAGCTGATTACCAATACACAAAAAGAACGATAACTTGTCAAGGTAGTAATTTTAACTTACAGAATTAAATTCTTAATTTTTTAATTCAGAATTTTTATTATAATATGTATACCCGCTACGAGAGAAATACCCTAACTGCCATCTCTCGTTTCAATAGTATTGACTCCTGTGTTTGACGTCTCATAACTTTAAAACTACTGAACAGAAAAAAATGGAACAAAGTGTGTCATACTCCTCAATCATTTCTACATATTTTGTATGACTATCAAAATTTTTTTCCTCTCGGTATGAAGATGAGCGCGAGAGAAGTGAAAAAATGTACCCGATCTTTGCATTTCTAAATTAACAGTCGCCTTTCCAATTTTTCTTTCCTAAACCGCTTACCACAAAAATTTCAATGTTTGTTCAGGTTGCATTCAGAGTCTCTTCTATCGATTGGCGTTCTTGTTTTCTTCACTTTTTATACAATAAGGTTGTAACAAGATTTTGATGGAAGCGGATAGATCAGTAAGGAATGTTAACAGGACAACGCAGTTAGCATGCATATAATCCTTATTTACTGCGTCACATGTCCCTTGAATTTAATAGCATTCCGACCATTTGTTAATTTTCAAAACCAAAACAAACATGAACAATATTTTGCGCAGATCGGTCAGTGACTCCGTTTTTGTGTTTATTTGGTCGTAATATTTAAGTACAGGGAAAAACAACATAACATAAATACAACTCTTGATATATTACATATATTACAAACGGCAGCTCTGAGCGTATAAAACGGATAGGTCGTTATATTGTGTCCGTAAACACTGTTCTCTTACTATTGTACCGTGCAATCCCCCACTACCGGCAGCGTAGCTGTCGAACCCTTCCCCGCGCCGCGTCAATTACGGCGGTCTTGAGATGCTTCAACACGATCTTTTGTAGGGAAAATGCAAGATGAACAATGATTCTATAATAAACTTTAAACATATGATTTATTAGGTAGCCTATGATCGATGCTTCATCATCCTAGGTCTTCTAATAACGGAATTGCTGGTATTGCATAATATAGCCTTTTGTGGGTCAACCACTAATCAGATCAGTTTACAAAAATACACATTAAAAGCTGCCATTCCTCAGGTGATTTCAATTTTTAATTCGTTGAAATCTATGGATTATTTCCGGAGTAATTAATTGCTAGGTTAAACGAATGAAATTTATGGGACAGAAACAGCGCCAATTCTGCTTAATTTGGAAAAATCGAGTAAACGCCAACATATACAGCTTTCTAATTTTGCGTATATGAGTATTATATATATATGCGTATTTGAGTTGTAGCATATTAATCAAGGAAAGCACCAGAATTTTTTCAAATTTTTTCGCTCCTAGATTGGCGAGAAAATCGACGTCAAAAGAGGGGACATAATATATGGCCACGATAGTACCTATAATTTTTAATTTATTTAAAAATGTGCATCCCGCCTGTGTTGCCATAGTTCCATGCATTTGAATTCATATTTAACGTCTGTCCGTACAATAAATCTTTATGCAATTTCGACTAATTTAACAAAACTATTCCCACAATAAGGTGCTTTTTCCTTTGTCTTGGGAATATAAATCGATAATCAACAAGTTTTTGTGTTCAGAATAGCTTTCTGAAGAAGAAAAAAGGTATATTATTCCATACTGAATACAAATGACTCCGCTCTTAAGTGACATTGATTGGAACTTTGCGATATTATTTAGAACATAGCTGTACCTATACTAGAATTCAGATTTTTTACATTTTTTTAGAAGAAAGTGGTATGTTTCAGAAAAGCCTTCAAACGCCGGAAACTATGATTTTTTTTCCATGAAACTGATAGTATTTTCTCTGGTAATCACTGCAAAATCAGCTGTGGAACTTTTGATATATGTTTCAAACGTATAAATAACTCTGTACAGAAAAGTCCAGCTTGCTACTATTTTTTAAAGCAATTTTTGACTCAACTATCAGTGGAGACAATTATTGTTATTCATTTTATTCCATTATTTATACATATTATCATAAAACGCTGCAATAATAACGTCTGTCACCTGCATTTTCGTGCATTTCCTACTTATTTGCAATAAGTAGGAAGCTGATAACATACCGTTAGCATATTTTCTACAGAATAAACCTGGTCCTCCTCTGGTAAATTTCTTCCGTCGATGAGCAATGAAACTCCATAATAGAAAGAAAACGCATAAGAAGCGTACAAAATAAACCACATGGCACCATTGCCACTGGCATGTATCAAAGCCTTTTTGATATTATTACATCTAGCAGATATCAAGTGTTTCTTGTAGAGTTTGCATTCATTATCCTGAGCTCCAAAAGCAACCACCGTCCTTATTGAGCTCAACACCTCTTCAGCTATAGCTCCAGCAGCAGCATATGCATTAGTTTCATTATTTACCAATTTTGTCGTTAACTAAAATTTTATTTAAATTAGTGACTTAATAACAGTTTTTAGAATTTTTACCCATGCTACAAATTGTACGCAAACAATTGATACTGGTAGGTAAATTAAACAGATCAATGCTAATTGCCATCCTTTGAGCACCGCCAATGTCGAGCCTGCTATGAAGACCGATAGGTAGTGTATTACGGTTGACGTTTGGTCACCTAATATTTGTTCTATTTTTATTAGATCTCTGAAAGAAAATGTGTGTAGCTCTAAATATAGGAAATATTATGGAGCATTACTCTGTCATCCTTGTTGTAACATTACCGTTGCCGTTGATGTCAAACCAAGCAATGTCTTGTTGCATGATTTTCTTCATGTATAAACAGCGGATTTTTTGCACCTATCATTGGAATATTAAAAAAAAATATTAATTAAATTATTTCAATGTTCCTGTTCAGGCTATACAGAAGTTTCAAAAATAACGGCTAACTTTGAAGAAGCATATGGCAAAGACGTAATAAACATGTTTTGTCAAATACCGTATGGTCTAACTTAACGCATTTTGAGAAAATGAATAAAGAAAGACGGAGTCCGATCCTGTTCAGCGCAAGAAAATCGTCAACATCCAACCGTGCTTACGATGCCACTGGTGACAAAACAACGCCGCCGGCAAAATATCTGTCCCCTCCACGCTTTCTCGCTTAGTGACATTGACCATGCATTGACCTACATTAGCATGTGCATATTATCCTAGTTAGGTATTTGTTGGGGTATCTAGATAAGACTCTTTTGGATTGTGGAATCATAATGTGGGTGTGTTTGTGTAGTGATTTGTGTAGTAGCAGAGACGGACGGATGGCAATTGTATGCGATGGATGACCCGTATGCGAAATAACGTCGACCGCGGCGCGCAGTTGCGCGTTGAGTTGTTTTATTTTATCCGACGGGAGTCACTTTGCAATCACAATTTTTGTAAATCTGTCTTTCGGTCATGCCCGGTCGGCTATTCATCAGTGCAAGCCATAGACGATTTCTTTAATACATTTTTGGTGGTACTTAAAACTTTGAAATAGACTATACGTTATTTGACCAAAATTGCTTCTCTGTCCTTGGCGGACATAATCCTTCAAGGATAGCCTTTATTTCTGAAACTAGTATTATTGCTAAAATCATCATTTATTGCATACCGGGTGATTCAATTTCGAGGCTCACCATGGGGATCTCGCTTATTAATGGAGATAGAGGCTACGTTTAAGTTTCGTATTTTTGTGCTGATCAATTATCTGAAAAGAAATTTTAGATATCATTTTTCATTTTAAAGATATCCGCAAAAAACTGAAATGTTAACATATCGTTTTTAATTTTTTATTCAAAACCAAACGTAGCTCTAGGTATTTGAAACAAAAATATTCTACAGCGACTTTTTAACAAGGAATGCATGTTACTTTTTAATTTGAAGCAACATCAAAGAGTTCTTTCTCATTTCCGCAATGTATAACATGTAGGCATTATTTTTTAAAACAATGATTTAATAGTAAAAAAACTTTCTTCTCTTTCTCGTTGTTTGTCGTGCTTATCAGGTACCCAACTGGTGATTGGTTACAGACCGCCGGCGCCGGACTGACCTTTGGATTAAAAACATTCAGATTGTACAAGAAGCAAGTGTATACAACAAAAAGCTTACTTTTTAAATAAATGTTCTTTTCGACATGTTATGGTCTTCTAGCTGCTCTTCCCGGAATAGCAGTGACCGCATTTGTTATTCGATCCCGCAGATCCTCGATATTTCTGCGAGTATCGTGATAAATTTCATCGTTCACAGTTCCCCATAGAAAATAGTCCAGAGGACTTAAATCAGGGGATCTAGCAGACCTTTCCACCACTCCACCATTACCACTCCAGCGATTTGGAAACTGTTGATTCAAATAATTTCGTACAAAGTTTGATTTGTGCGGGGTTTGTACGGTTTTAATTTCTTTGTTCGTAATGCTCTCCAAACACGTGTTTGCGGCAATTCCAAATTAGAGGCTACTTCACGCGTAGAAATCCGAGGATCGTCATTTATCTAAAAACCAGTAGTTGAAGCATTGCAAATTATGGTAATCTAACGTTTACCATTTCCAAAACATCTCTTTGATCGTTTTCAACATTTCCATGAGAATTATAAGAATTGCGGGGTTTACTCAATGATCCATGGTCCGCTAAATTTCTTTCCAATGTTAGGAATTTAGTACGATTGGGCATTACTATGAGAACAATAATAAACCCTTATCATATCACGCTTTTCGTTATTGGTAAAAGGCATTTTACATCCACAATCAACCACAATTAAGGTTTATTTGGTTAAATGGCAAACCCAACGCTGAGCGCGCCGTTTGATCCAAGTGCATTTTGTTGACGTTGCTTGGCAAGGAGTCCGGCGGTCTGTAACCAAGCTTCAGTTAGGTACCTGAAGGTTTTTTTGATTATTACAGCATTATTTTAAAAAATAATGCTAACATGTTATACATTGCGGAAATGAGAAAAGACACGACTATCGGAAAATGCCAAAATTCAACATGGCGCCCATAAGAAAAACAAAAGTTGGCCATGGTTACGCCGCCGTCTTTGATGTTATTTCAAATTAAAAAATGACACTGAAAGTTTTTGTTTCAAATGTCTAGCTCATTTGGTTTTGAATAAAAAATTAAAAACGATACCTTAACATTTCAGTTTTTTGCGGATATCTTCAAAATGAAAAATGATAGCTTAAATTTCTTTTCAGATAATTGACCAACACAAAAATACGAGACTCAAGACTTTTCCAAATTTAAACATAGGCTCTTGCTTTTGTCTACACCTAAATTTAATTTGTGTAAATATACATTTCCATTACATGTTCATTAAAAAATCGCAAGTCAACATTGATTTTGTTCCAAAAGGTAGGACATACGATTTCAAGGGATTTTTTCACTTATTTGTGCTTTTACTAGTTTTTGTCTTCCAGTTTTGAGTTCAAAGTTCAGGGTCATTTTGTGTCATACTTTCTTTCAAAACTATTTGTGATAGAATTCTTAGTTTAAATGGAAGCTTGGATTTTGAATATTTAACCTATGAAGCAAAAATGCATGTGACATCTCTTTCAAGGGGTATTTTCTAACTGACAAATGCGGTATCAAATTGACATTAACAGTTTAAACGATAGCTGTAACACATATTTTACTGTGATGTCACATGGTTTTGGTATCATTGCTTTTACTTCCACGATTAGTAGATTCAGTAAATAATAACTAACAATGTTTATCATTTAAATCAAATAATATTTCATTATTTTGTTTTCTGTTATTATTTCAGAAAGGCTTATTTTCAGAAAGAAATTAAAAATCATCTTTTAATATAAAGGTGTATCTCTTTAAAACTTTTCGCATTAGTTGCACTGAGATTATATACCTACACACAAAACCTTTCGACTAAATACCAACCTGGTTTACGCAGGAGAATGTAAACAACACGACAGAAACATAATTGCATGCGAACGCAAGTACACCAAGCAACCCTGTCTTGTACAGTGTGTTCCATAAAGTTTCCTTTAATCTTTCTGCTGGTACCGTCATGTTATAACCGCTCTGCTCGGCGTTGGCATAAATAATTATAGCTCCTGACGACTGGCTAAAGTACATCATCATCAGAGGAATGCAGGCTCCACTTATTAAGCCACAAAACGTTCCCAATGTAATGAAACACAGATCGCAAGAAGTCGCATACTTAAACTGCGGATAGATATAACTTATTTCCATAACTATTTTATTATTAGGATACTTACCAGCTGATAAAAATGTGTTGGATTTGTTATTGTTTCTTCTCTAGTTTCTTCGGACAACCCTATTTTACTTTGTACGAATTTGTCCACTTTCTTTTCCTTAGAAATCTTATAGGTATACTTTTTGCGCATAGTATTTGGAGCGGCGTTTCACTGATTATTTCTGTTGTCACGACTAACTAAAAGGTTGAAGATAAACTAACAATAATATCGGTGTTGTCGTGAAATCCAACAAAGCGTCATAAAGCAGTCGTTCATACATAAAGTGGAATTGATGGATTGTTAACCTGACATTTCATAATGGAGTATCATAGTTATAAAGCAGAAACGCTCGTGTTTTCCTAAGCAATAAATATTGAAGAATCCGTATACAACTTGGTCTGAGTTACCCCAAATGGCAGGAAGTGCTTGGCAAATTGCTTCGAAGACAAATCATAGTAAAGGCTAGTACTTTCGGCCAAATGGAGAACAGGTGACCGTTGGCAGGTACCTACTGGCCGAGCACCAGTACTCGGGTACGATCGTAGATCATATTTAAAAATCCTTTAAAAGAGTAAACAAAAAGGGCACGACGTAGTAAAAAAGCGATAAAGAACAAGTCATGTGACTACGAAAGCTTGTTGGAAAATTAAACAATACAAAACATCGAACTTGAATCCACTAATTTGTTTCGCAAATTTAGACCCCCGGAGTGGCGCGTTATCCCATGGGCAAAATGGGCATTTGCCCAGGGCCCCCAACCACAGGGGCCCCCAAATAAGTATTTTCGGAAACTCGTTTCTATGGTAAACAACCACACCATGCCAATCCTCATTACCGTTGCAAGCACATCTCAGCGAGGCCCCAACTATTTTTTAACAAATTCACTACCGTGGCAAGAATATTGTATTTTATTTTTGCGCTCCTGCCATGCCGGTTGGGGACCAAAACAAATCTTTTATAAACTATAAATTAATTGATTAATAAATTAACGTAGTAAGAATATCGAATTTGAACTGAGCATAGTCCTAGAGGCAGTTTTAGCAGTTAACCTCATTTTTTTTGCCATAAAAGGAACATCTAATTTTGAGAAAGCCTTGACAAAGTTGAAGAGAAAATACTGTATGAATACATTGATGATTTTCAGTCGACACTTTTTCTTTTGTTATGGCAATCTATTCTGCAAAAATGTATTTTTCAAAAAAAGTCTGTAAAATAAAAACTCGATGTTCAAAATGCTTGCCTTTAAAAATCTTTATCATTA
This sequence comes from Aphodius sticticus, assembly GCA_963966075.1. Classification (NCBI taxonomy): domain Eukaryota; kingdom Metazoa; phylum Arthropoda; class Insecta; order Coleoptera; family Scarabaeidae; genus Aphodius; species Aphodius sticticus. The sequence continues at coordinate 38,210,622 of OZ014506.1, forward strand.
CACAGTTTTTATAAAAAGTAATGTAAGTAGTCAATATTTTTCTTTCTAAAAAGTTGACAAGAAAAAGATTCCAATAATAGTTTTAGGAAATAGCTTAAGTTACAAATTTGAAATGCTTGGAAATGAATACTATATATTCAAAAGTATTTTGTATTTATAGCTTAAATCATTTTCAAAAACATTTATTTTTTTTTCTTGTAAACTTCTCAGGGATTGAGGTATTGACCCGGTAGAAATCGTTTCAACATTTTGTGATTGCTTTCTTTTAACATTTAATCATTCTGTATCATTTAAACGACTGATCTCAGGGACTTTTGGAGAGGAAAAATATACAGGGTGCTATATTTGAATTTGGTATGCTTCTTACAAATGCGTAACCTGTATATTCAAAAGTCATTCAAGCTTGCAGCTTTAGTCATTTCCTAAAATTTTTATTTGTTGTCTTTCTTCTAAACTTTCAGGACCCGTTACGTTTCTTCTTGTAACTTTTTATGATACGGAATCGGAATCTTGTGCGTTAACTAACAGCAAAGTTTATGAAACCAACAATGTTAGCAAAAGCAAGAGGTAATTACAGTTTATTAAAAGAAAAATCTCCAAAAGACTATGAAAACTGCATTACAAATTTAATAAGTACATATCCAGAGGACAGATAGATAGTGGATGAACTCTCGCAGTGTTTGCAATATGCAAAATATTAAAAGAAAGCTGTTCAAGCAGGAGTATATCTAGATTCCCTAAGGTGAATAATCATTTATTTGTATTTGTTAAGAATACCCGTTTATTAATTAAGATAATATATTTTATTTGTTACGAATTATCATTTTTAAATTATTAAGCTATTTATATGTTATTTTGTATTTCTTAAGAATATTCATTTGTTGCTTTAAATAACGATGAAGGAAGCTTTCTACAACCTGTTAGTAGGGATTTGAAGAAGAACGCTAATAATTCTCTAATAACACGCTATTATACTACGGTATAGGTACCTGTCGTTAAAGCTATTCCTGGAATAGTAATTCTTGACTTTATACTCTTTGTAAGAACGGCCCTTTAATTGTATAAATGGCAACAGAAACGGCCTTACATTAGAAAAAGGACAACTGAAAATTGTAAAATACTAATAACTTCAGGGAACATCTATTTCGTGAATTGAATACGAAATTGCGTTGTGGTTAGAACCATTTTCTCTGAAAAGTAATCCGCGTAAGGTTTTCGAAAATAGTGGAGTGAAAATATCAAAGTGCAAAAATGCGATTTTGGTAATTTTTACAAAATTATTACACATGAATCCATTGTCTTACAAACCTCAAAATGGTCTCATGGCCTTTGTACTTTTACCTGAAATCCAAAAAGTTAGTTCAGAAATGTTTTTGAAGCATTTACAGCGATTCTTTAACGGCGGGTATTATAAACTTCGAATAAGATTTTACTAGCGAAATAATTTTTTTCATAATAGGATTTGGCTATACAAAAAAGTACTTTGTGTAAAACGTCCTACACCTAAAATGTATTTTGACCTACTTCAAATAAAGTCGCGTTCCTCCGACTTTGCGCCACTGGTTTTTGTAATTTGGGGATCCATTAAAGACAAAGTGCATATGGATCTAGCAACTGATAAGGAGAACTTGCGAGATAGAGTTCGAGTTCGCGTTCAATGCGTTATGTACTAAAAGCCGCACCAACAATAATATGTCAAAGAGAATCGAAATATGTTTAGAAGAAGGCGGAAATGTTTTTGAACATTTACTAAAATAGAAATAACGAATTAAATAAATTTTTAATTTTGTATGTTGCATTGTTGCTACTCTTATAATTTAATTAGAATGACTAAAGACTTAATAATGACTTAAAAACATTGTTCAATGAGTTTCTTTTTATTTCTAGTTGCTCAGTTGTTTTCCACCGCATTCTTGATTTGGCAATGTTTTCAATTGTGATGTTTGAAAATCGATTTACATAGGTAAAAGTGCATTTTAGGTATAAGACATTTTACAGAAAGTTGAACTTAAAGTTTCCATAAAATTCCAAAATGCATTCATATGATAGGGTTGCCATTTGAGAAAATTTGAACACCCTGTATAACATTTCGAAGAACTCTACCGATGTGTCGATAATATGTTACGTTCACAACAACTTTGCCGCTCACTTCTTTTTCAACGGTCACAGCGAAGACTTTGTAAATAATTGAAAGTCACCTTACAGGTGTCATTTTTAATTGAAAACATTCAAATATCTCAAAAATGACACATGTTAGGTATAGGGTATGGAACACACAATTGATCTAAAATTTAACGAAGATTTCAAAAATGCTATAAAATACATTCCATTTAAAATATGAAACTTGACACCATTTCCAGTGTAACCGGAAGTAACCAAACCTCAAAATATTTTAGATAAAAATATCGTATCCAACCAAGGTCTATAAAGAGAGAGGTTATCCAGTTTGCTATCTTTCCTATAGTACACTTTAGATACCCCCCTCAGATCCCTATATGCTCTACTTTCGTGACGTCACTAGAGTCCCGGCACACTTCGCATCACGTCGCATACATCGTTTGTTTAGTTTGTTCAAAGATACGTTTAATTATTGCCAGCTCAGCTCGTTATAGGTTTTTTAGTGAATTAGAAAGGTTGCTTTTGTTCGTGTTTAATCGCTATTCTGCGTTTATATTGTTATATGCAATAGTTGATAGTTTTACGTTATTGGTTGTTTTATTAGTGTAGTATTTTATGAAGTAATTAAGTTAGTAAAGGTAAGATATTAATTTATATTGGAAATTACATTATTCTAAATCATGTATCAATTTTAGATGCCTATGGTTTGCTCCGTACCTTACTGATTGGATTAACAATATCATATTTTACTTTTCCACGTGATCAAAGTTTAAAGCAGAACTCATCCACAATTGGGACATTACTCATACGAAAACCAGCAAGAGCACCCATACTCCCTTCCATCCTGGATACGTCATTTATCTTTTGACGGCCTAAGAAATCCGTCGGAAGAATTTAAACGCTTGTTTAATAAAATGAATTAGCAAGTTCGAAAGACTTACGGGGGATGGGATTAATAATTCGAAAAGAATTAGCAGTAAATTAAGAAGAGAACTTTTAAAACAAGATCCAATTATTGATACCATAGTTTTGAAAGCTTTTGTCGAGCAAAGGATATATGTACGGATAAATTTTTTTAAATTTTACTTTTCAACAGCAAAAAAATCTAAATATTTAACGAAGAGTAGCTGATATTAAATATAAAATTACAACAAAGATGAGAAAATTTGTACAATAAAGCTTCTTACTGATTTTTTATTTTTTCTTTGTACGTATGTTCTAACCAAATATTGTAATCAGGACAAGCCAATGAGTGGTTTAATAAGCAAGTTGAACCAATACTACCAATACTGATTTAGTTATAGTTTTTCTATTTATTTATCTGTAGAGTCGGTGAACCAAACATTCGACTTCAATTCCTGATAATTTTAGTGTTTCAACCCCCAATTTGCATGGTTGCAAAAATATGTGGTTGCCGTTATACCACCTTCGACTCCGGCTCTTGATTTTGTTTGTAAGTTGACTCCACTCACTGAATTTCTGCTAAATTTTGATTCCAACTGCAGAGACCTGGTTTAGCACAACACATTTCTTTAATCGGACATACATTACATACTAATGTACTTATTCAGCATTATTAACTAATTATTTAAATAGCATGTTGTGATAATCACATTCATCATTTTTTTTCATCCTAATCATTTAAAAATGATCACAATAAAGATGCATTTATTTTTTCAATATAATTATGCACCTACTTAACCTAAATCATACAACGAAATAAGCATTCGAATTGGTGGCAGCGCACGACTCTAGTGACGTCACGATCTCCCTTTACCCCTCAAACTGAGAAATCGCGTACTTGGATAACCTTACTACTTTATAGACCTTGGTATCCAACAACATAAGTCGATAAATTTTCAACCTCTGATTGCATTTGATCCTCCATATACTTCTAAAGGCAGTTCGTCGTGAAATACCCTGTATCGTACTTCCTTTTAAAAAAACAGAAAAGTAATCCGCAACTTTAAACTGTAGGTCAAATATGTAATAGTAAACTAGAAATGGTCTTATATTTTGTGTTAAGTAAGTGTGAATCCGTACTTATAATAAAATTGAGCTAAAAAGGAAAACAAACTGTCAAAACAAAAAACAAATAATCTATTTATTAATTAAACTGTATTTACAAATGCACATATCACGAATCGTATTAAACATAATCATAATAATAAAACTTAAAATCTAAATTGCAATATCTAAAGTTGGCAATCAGTTGGTTCCAATTGATCCCAGGCAAGTAAATTGACACTTAGCAATTCGATTGTTTCGTCCGACCAACACAATCATTTTCGCTTAAAATTTCTAGGCGCCGTGGACCTGCATCGTGTATAATTTGTAATAGATGCCTTTGTAATTTAAGAGATCGTTGTGGGTACCCATCTCGACTACTTGACCTTTGTTTAGAACGCAAATAACGTCGGCATTTTGCAATGTTTTTAGCCTGTGTGCTATTGTAATGCACGTGCGCCCCTCGCGGGCATTTTCCAAAGCTTCCTGTACAACCTGAAACAGTTAATAGTGTCAATAGCGGTTAAGCAATGACCTATATCTACGACACATATAATAAGTTCAATGCATACGTATCTATGCCTATATAATCCCCATCATGATATACGCCAATGATTATAATGACACTAGCGTTGTATAATAATGACAGTTCGTTCAAATAATGACTTCATTATTTGAACGAACTGTCATCATTATACGACGCTAGTGTCAAAGTCTGTCAAAACCTACGTGGATGACAGTTATGTGACAGTTCGCCTCGCCATCATTGACAAATACATTTACAATATTTGATATAAAATGGGATTTGTGAGTCGTAGATAAAACGTCGTATTCGACGCGCACACAACGGATATAAATCGCGAGCATGAAGTTTAAACATGCGTGTAAACATTTGCTCGTCAAATAATATACTATTATATCGCTAGGATAATAAATGACAATTAAAGTTTTAGCAAGAAAGTAATGAACAAATTCGATTTGTATTGATAAAATGTAGGTATTTTTAGTACTGCGAAAAGTCATTCAATAATACTGTAAAAACTAATGTCATACCACGATACAGAGAAGTCAAAGTAAAGTTGTGAAATATGTTGAAATTTTGCTTTTGATTAAATCTTAAGCTGTCAGGGCTTATGTGAACCCGAAAATGACCTAAGATGTAGTTGAAAAGAAGCGCGAAATCTGGTTTTTAATAATTCCAAATTAATTGTCTGATATTCTGATATAAAACCACTTTGCAATTCACCGATTGATTGTTACCTAAAATTTGAGATACGAATTACCAACAATTTTTATACAAAAATGTATTCGGCATTGAGTATACTTTGACCTCAATGTACGCCATTTTACGCATTTTGACTTATTTGAGACATCATCAACTATTTTCCTATTAAATGCGCATGCTGTATGTCTACAGGGTGTATCAGACCACACGTTACACACATTTTTTCCACACATTATATAACATTATTTAATTATAAAATTCCTATCCAATGATACCACACACCTCGCTTATAACTTCCAAACTGGTGTCATAAATTTATTCACGTAGTTCTTCATATCGTGAAAGTTTTCTTGTCGATCTTCTCCGACATAATGTATACACTTAAAAGGATCCGTATATATGTACGCTGATGACACGTGTATTTTATACTCTGCAAGAACTCCACAAAAATTACAACAAAAAATTAATCAAGACCTCCCAATCATAGAGGAATGGTTTAGAACAAACCTACTAACTATAAACGAAAAAAAGACACAGTATCTCATATTCTCCAACAAAAAAGAAAAAACAACTCAATATCGAAATAAACCAAACACCCATCCTGCAGAAAAGAGAAATAAAATACCAGGGAATCACCAAACAAGACACCTTATCCTGGAACGCACATACACATGAAATAGTAAATAATAACGCCAAAAGAATAGCTGCTTTCCGCAAGATAAGAGGATTACCTAAAACTGTTAGTATATAACAGCCTGTACACATCTAACATCAATTATCTTATGACTATATGGAGCGACACTTCCAAAACAAATATAAGTTAAATGCAAAGACAGCAAAACAAAATACTGAAAATCCTTTACGGAATCGACAAAAACACGCCAACGGTAGACACACACACAGACAAATGAACTCACATTACCACAAAGAATCTCTTTATGTTTAACCTTTAACTTTTGTACCTTTGTTAAGTGCTACTAATTTACAATCTGCGAAATAAAACAATAAAATCTAAACTAAAACTTACAAGGTCAGAAGGCATACATAACCTTAAAACAAGAACCATGACACACATAAAACCAGAGAAACACCGAACAAATCGATGCGCCCTGATCGTGAAAACCAACGACATAGCGCTAAGTACACACTACCAGATTAAGTAAAGAAACAATCGTATCAAAGTTTCAAAACTAAAGTCACAGCTATACTAAAGGAAACAAAGTAAACCCCGAAAGATGATCGACTGCACCATATACTAAAGCCAAGGACCCTCACCACCGATAGCCCTGTTACAAGTCCCGAGGCGAGGATCGAGGGAGAAACCAGCTACCATGATGGCGACTAGTGCATTACAATCTTGTATTGTGATATACTATGTAATGTAATCATGGTGACTATAAATAAAATTTTATTGTTAAAAAAACCAACCAAAAGGCGATATTGACCGATCTATTGCCGGTTTGCGGAGGGTTTACTTCTTTAACCAAATGATGTAGGAAATGTTACAAACAAAAGTTGTTTCTTTTAAAAATACCGATCCGATGATACCACATACTATCTATGTTCTCATTTGAAATTCTGCACATAAGTGCGGTAAGAATTATTGAATCTTCAAAAAATGAAAACTGGTGTTATTAATTTCTTTAGGTAGGGTTCTGTTATGCAAATTTTCTTTCCGAGGCTCTCCGACATAATGAAATCAAGAAAAAGGCCAGTGTAGTAGGACAGTAATAGTAAATTTTTGTTATCAAGAAAACAAGCTGAATTTGTAGTGTAGAACTAGCAACACCTCAAAACACACTTCGAACGATAAAAAATTCGAACCAACAATTTACGTTATTTTGAAACAAGTAGAATACACCAAAAATCCAGAACCCTGACCTGGTTCAAAAGACGGGTTCAAAAGTGTAGATGGATCAGGCGCAGGGATCTACAGTCTATCGCCCAGATGTGAGATACCCAAGTATGTCCTTGGGGGCGCTGGCGACAGCTTATCAGACCGAAATCTATGTGATTAACCAATCTACATCGACAAAGTTACAAAGGAGGTACAACAGGCAAAATATACTAATATACTCCGACAATCAAACAGCCCTCACAACTCTTGACAGCGACAAAATCCAATCCAGAGTAACCTGGGAATAGGTACCTCCAAAATTTAACAAGACTTTAACAAGAGACTATGGCATCTGGTATGACTTCATTATTATCGATAAAGTTTATTTGGAGATGTTGTTTAGACGTAAAATTTATATTGAAATTTGAAGTCACGGTGCGTGGTATCTTGAAATTCTTTTATTTCAGTTTTCTTCAAACTCTTGTGACAAATAGTAGTAAATGCCAGTGGTTGGTACCAAAAGCTTTTGTTCAGTGTAAGTATGCTGTTGATTTACTGCATTGGGTGTGAGAAGCAATTTAACGAACCCAAGTCGTTCATGCTGGATTAGCGCTTGCAACACTGGTAAACTTGCATCCTTATTTTCAGAATCATATTTTTTGTGGTTTTTCTTAAAGAGATTTTCAACAGACCCAGTCTACTTGAATTTTCTGATTATCCTAGAAATGGGCAATTTGGTTGTCCGGGTCTTTCATTGAAAATATCACCAACATCGAGATAATCGCTTCCTGTAGATGGATAACCACTATTACAAACATATCCAAAGTCATTAATATTAATTGAATTAAAGGTAAGTCACGCTCCTGTATTAGTTATTGTAAGGACAAGTTCGTGAATGGGCAAAACAGGCACACTTTTTGTTTAAATATTTTACGGTGGGAGTATTTTAACTTAAGCACGGCTGAAGATAATGTTCTTACTAGTTTTATAGGTATATGTTTTCTTTTTGGATAACATTTAGTTTAAATAACTCGAAAGTTAAGCAAAATTTGTAAAATAGTTCTTTGAAAATGAAATCATTTTCATTTTTCATATTTCATTAATAATATTCTGTATTATGGATTTAAATTTTTGTCATATGATTTTAGATGTAAACAGATTAAATATAGTAATTACCTTTTCACTCTCAGAATCCAAAGCGGAAGTTGCTTCATCTAATACCAGAACTTGTGGATTTCTGATAAGGGCTCGAGCTATGGCAATTCTTTGCTTCTGTCCACCAGACATCTGGGTACCTTTTTCTCCAACCCTAGTGTCATATCCCTATAAAGATGTAAAGAGATAAACTTCGCCCAAGATAGGATAACCGCTCTTACCATTGGTAAAGCAGTTATAAAAGTATGTATATTAGCCTTCTTCGCGGCTTCAATAATATCATGCTTTGACACACTCCTATTATTGTCACCGTACGCGATGTTATCAGCAATTGTCCTATCGAACAAGTTTGGTTCTTGAGATACAATGCCAAGATGGCTACGTAAAGATCCCAATTTCATTGAGGTTATGTTGGTCCTGTCAACAGTAATTACACCAGCTAACGGGTCGTAAAATCGTTGGATTAACTGGACAATAGTTGATTTTCCACAACCACTACCACCTACCAAACCAACAGTTTTACCTTGAAGAACTGACAAATCGAGGTCAGATAACACTTTGACGTTTTTCCTGCTTGGATAGTGGAAGGAAATCTTCGAATATTTGATGTTACCATTACCCTATAAATATAGAAGATTTAAAAACAATAGTGATGCTCCAGCTTTATTTTGATAATTACCCATCCGTATGAACTGGATTTTTCGTTGTCCTTAATTCTAGGGCTTCTTTTTATTAGGCGAGTTATGCTAACGGCTGCTAGAATACCTTTTTGAAGGTTTGGAGTGAAAGCAACAGCATTGCCAACGGACCAAGCACCAGAAATCATAGCTTCTGATATCCTAGAAGAAGATAATGTTTAACTTTTATGCATACATGATAGAGATCTATGTACTCACTTGAACAATATTTCATAAGACAGATCTTCTCTAACAATCAGTTTCCCACCATAGAAGAGCGAAATTGAATAACAAATAAACATTAAACTTCTTGCGAAAGCAAAAATCAGAGCGGTTAGATGTATGCGCATCCTCTCTTTCTTGTAGTGCGGTTCCAAAATACTTCTGTACCTTTTATACAATAGACTTTCACAACCTAATGAACAGACTGTTCTGATATTTCCAATTGCTTCCACTGCAAGCTAAAGATGGTGATATGGGGAAATGTTCTTATTTGATTTTCTGTTTTACCTTAGTCGAGTCTGCTAACGCACTACTACCTCCACCTACGTCACTCTTAAGTACTTTCTGTTCCAAGTATATGCCGGCGAAGATGAGAGGTACTATTGATAATGTCACCAATGCTATCCTCCATTCGTAATAAAAAGATACACCTATGGCTATACTCATGGTCGAGAGAGAATTAAGTACTGTGCCAATTGGTTGACCAGCAGCCTAAACCGGGAAGAGTAAGCATATTAGTCAGGGATATTGCATATCCCACTGAGAGTAGCAGTATTTCTCGAAGTGAATATCAAATTCGCGATTTATTAAAATATTTAACACCGGATTTTAAATCAGCGATCTCAAAAATTCAATTAGGTACTGTAGTTTATCTAAATCAAAAATATTTGTATAAATCCCTACCACCATATGGAATCAACCATTTTTTGGTTGTTTATTTTGAATTATGTCCAATTTGAAATCAGCGACTGCAAAAAGTTACCTAATTTCAGTTATATCAAAAAAATTAAGAACCCTTGTCTAGAGGGTGCTACAAATTTTGTTAAGAATCTTTTTTAAGGTAACAATACGACAAAATCACCAGCTATGAAATTAAAGCAAAGTGAATTGCATTTAGAACAATAAAAAAACAGTACAATACATTCGCATTTGTCTTAACAAAAAAGAGCAAACATTCAGAGCATGTTAATTGGACAAAAATACAATAACCAAAGCAAAATGACTACCCTGCCCATCATACAAAAATCGTAAAATATTATTTTTTCCATATCTCTAGTAGATTGGCCTATACTTCTGTATATTTTTGAATTCTGTAAAACATTTTATTGCATAAAGTACCAGGTGATAAAATTCTATCTAAAATGGAACATTCTATTAATTTAAAAGTCATATGACAACTAGTTTGCATACGGCGTGATTGCCATATTATACTACACCTATAACGCAATTTCCGTTCCAACAATATCGATTTATTTATTGAAAACCCTGTATATGGTTACATTTTTGGGATGTAGATATTTTTCACGTTTAAAGTACTGCTATACAGTTTGTTAAAATCATTTGTTTTGGAAATAATTGCACTTTTACGTCGATTGTAGTGAAACGTTGCTACCACTTGCAATCACTATTCGAAAAATGTTTCAAGTAAAAATATTTGTATGTTGTATGTAGAATCATTGAGATAGAGATTTTTATCAGCGGCGGTAAAAATTTTCTCGTGTGTTAGTCAAGGAGTTCGGCGTAGGCGTTCCTTTTGAAATCAGTAACAGAACTGATAAAAGCAGGAAAAAAATGATTTTGATTTTTTTTCATTTTGTAGTTTTGCGAGTTTTTGTATACAGGGTGAGTCACTAGAGTCGCGGTGGTAGATATAGCAATTATCTTTAGAGATGGAAAAAAATATTTAATACAAAAGTTGTTTGGCATATCATTTTCTACAACGTAAAATTATTTTCATTTATACTGGGTGTTGCATTTAGGCGTAGCAGAAAATAAATTAACTTTTTTAAATGGAATGCCCTGTATATTATAACATATTATGATTGCGAAGCAAATTGTCTTACTAATTGTATTGACGTGATATTGACGTAAAGGTAATAGTTTCTGGAATATTCAATTTTTTATTAAAAAAATGGCCGTTGCAGGCCTTTTCCGAAAACTACGTAATAGCTTCATTTTTGCAGATATTTTCTTACAACTTTGTCAGAAAATAACCAATACTAGTAGGGAGGTGATAGTGCCCAAAGAAATTTGATGCGCTATACAGGGTGTTCCTAGCACCTAATCAATTTTGATATTTTTCAAATGGCTTTTTCTTGAGTTTTTTAAATGGAACGCCCTGTATATTATTTGCTGGTTGCATTTCCCATTAAGTTGCCTTTAATTTATATTTAGTGTGGCATATACATATTTGTACCCGTTTTCGTGATATTTGGAATTTAAAGAAAATGTGTAATAAAGTATACCAATACAGTGCTTTAATATTACACCCTGTATAATTGAGTTAGTTTTTTTCATGTATTTTGTTATAATATAAATAAATTATAAATGTTGGTAAAGTTAAAAATGCTATTTTTTATAAAGATACATTTAAATAGCAGAGTTACGCTATTATTTTAAGTTAGCTTAGATTTACTTAACCTCGTTGTCATGGAAACAAAAACAAATAACAGACGTGTAGTTATTGCTGTCAACAGACTTAATATAGCTAACCAACATTTGTAATCTCTGTTAACGATGAATTTTAATTATACTAAAGAGGAGCTGATAAATATTATTTACATCTATGGAGAAGCCGGCAAAAACGCTCTACTGGCCTCAAGAATTTACGCTCAGCGATATCCCGAAAGACGGCATCCCGATGCAAGAACAATTAATAGAGTTCGGGAACGTTTTGAATCAACAGGTACTATTACTTATAAAAAAAGAAAAAGAACAAAAGCGGCGACACATGAAGAGAATGAATTTCTGGTAGTTGCTAGTGTGGTAGAAAATCCATACTCAAGCACTAGACAAATAAGAAATCAAGGAATAACCCAATCATCTGTGTCCAGAATAATACGGCGACACAAGTATCATCCATATCATGTGCAACATGTACAGGAATTGAGCGAAAACGATTTAGAAAACAGATTAAATTTTTGTAATTGGGCAGCTGCTAAAATTCAACAACAAGCAAATTATTTTGACTTTGTTCTTTTTACTGATGAAGCTACGTTTCATAAAAATGCGTATGTTAACCAACATAACTTCCATTTTTATGCAACAGAAAATCCTCGCGTTATCAGGCCTTTGGACCATCAACATAGATGGGCACTCAATGTATGGGGTGGAATAGTAGGTACCAATTTGCTAGGGCCTTACTTTTTTGAGGGTTCCGTATAATGGTCAAAGGTACTTACATTTTCTTAACAACCATCTACATGAATATTTAGATGATTTGCCGCTTAATATTCGCCAAAACTTAATTTTCCATCACGACGGAGCCCCACCCCACTTTAGTCTGAACGTAAGACAATTTTTGAACAACCAATACCCCAACAAATGGATTGGAAGAGGAGGCCCTACGTTATGGCCGCCAAGATCTCCTGATCTAAATAAGTTGCATTTTTTTTTTGTGGGGTCATGTTAAGGAATTAGTATACCAGACACCACCTACCACACAAGACGATATGAAGATTAGAATAAGAAATGTTTTTGCTGACATCAGAGAAAATAAGAGAGAGATGTTAAGAAATACTTCGAGATCTTTTACCCATCGGATTAATGCTTGTAGAAGACAAAATGGAGGGCATTTTGAACACCTACCAAATCAATAACTACTTGTTGTTTTATCTTTAATTGTTATAGTTTTTTACTAGTTTTATGTTAATGCTTATCAAGTTTAAAAAATAGTTTAATAAATGTTATTAGTTGTGGTTTCTCTTAATTATTTGTTTTTATTTAATTTTTAGTTGTCTCAAATTATATTAATTTTTCATATTGAGTAACTAAATGGTAATTCCATGTACTTTTCAATTTATTTTGAGCAATTCTGTCAGTTTTTTAATTCAACAAAAGTATTTTTTTCCTTTCTATGTTCTCTTTACAAAAAAAAATCATTAAAAAAGAACCATGTTATGCAGGGTGTAATATTAAAGCACTGTATTGGTATACTTTATTACACATTTCTTTAAATTCCAAATATCACGAAAACGGGTACAAATATGTATATGCCACACTTAATATAAAGTAAAGGCAACTTAATGGGAAATGCAACCAGCAAATAATATACAGGGCGTTCCATTTAAAAAACTCAAGAAAAAGCCATTTGAAAAATATCAAAATTGATTAGGTGCTAGGAACACCCTGTATAGCGCATCAAATTTCTTTGGGCACTATCACCTCCCTATTAGTATTGGTTATTTTCTGACAAAGTTGTAAGAAAATATCTGCAAAAATGACGCTATTACGTAGTTTTCGGAAAAGGCCTGCAACGGCCATTTTTTTAATAAAAAATTGAATATTGCAGAAACTATTAGCTTTACGTCAATATCACCTGATACAATTAGTAAGACAATTTTCTTCGCAATCATAATATGTTATAATATACAGGGCATTCCATTTAAAAAAGTTAATTTACTTTCTGCTACGCCTAAATGCAACACCCAGTATAAATGAAAATAATGTTACGTTGTAAAAAATGATATGCCAAACAACTTTTGTATTAAATATTTTTTTCCATCTCTAAAGATAATTGCTATATCTACCACCGCGACTCTAGTGACTCACCCTGTATATTGCACTCTACATGAATAAGCAAAGTATTAATTAGTTAATAAAACGATATAAAATATTAAAAGATATGAACTGTCCCACCGTTTCCATGTTTGAGTGGTAACAATAAATGAAATTCTGGTAAACCTGGATAATTTTTAGTAATAATAACTTTTAGTAATAAAACTATATTATCCAGGTTTACCAGAATTTCATTTATTATTAAAAGATATGTTGGTAGGTATATTTTTTGTAAGAAAACTAAAAGTTAATACGTCACAAACACTATTAATTTACCAAAAAATGCATTGCGCTCAAATGATTACGTGTTTAACTCTTAGCACGTACTCTTATCACTTATCTCTTATCACGTGTTTAACTAAATACGTTAAATTGCCAGTAGTCCTGTATCATAAAGAATGGTTTTGTAGCAACCAAGAATTATTGTTAAGAAATTTAAGAAATCTATGCAATTATTTGTGACTAATGTCAAGTGAATCTGATTCTCCCTGTATAATTAGGGGTAATTGTAATAGCACGTGACTAGATTATGCATTATTATTTTGCAAAACATTATGTTCACTGGTTATTTTGGGGGACAACTCTTGCTGGAATGTTTGTATTGAAATTTATAATTCAGAACATACCTACTACCTGCATGAGAACTCGAATATAGTTTTAAAATGCTGTTCAACAATATTAATCCAATGTTTTTCCTCGTATTGTACCTCCTCTCGATCTTGAATGTTTTGTTAAGAATTATGTTAAATTAGTCAAATGACTAAATGTATGCTTTGAGTAGTAAGTGTATACATTTACGGAGTTGATGCTTTTACTGTAACATCTACAATAAATGCGGTCGGTCTAGATTATCACAAGATAATCTAGTTTTCGTATTATATTTAGAAAGTTGGTAAAATTTAATCAAATCAATCGCAAAACTTGCAAACGTGCTCAATTACTTGCATGTTACTATTATTCTAAACATGGTTTCATGTAACTAATACACGCTTATGGTATAAATGTTCTTCATCACTTTAATTCTTTTGTTTTGATATAGCTTATCAAAAGATATATGACTTTGTTTATGGGTCTGTCGGTCTCGTAATTGAAATATTAGCTCGGCCGATTTTCCAGAAATGATTGAACTATAGCATTGTTAAATTGTAAGAAACGCCATTTTGCAACTGATTAGTTATATAAAAAAATGATAATATTAATAATGCACTAAAGTGCAGTTTTTAGTTGACTACTCTTTTGGTACTTACTCCTTGAACACTTGCAGCATCAGTAGACAATTGGGAACAAATTGCGCCGACCCCATTTTCCTTTCTATCAAACCACCCAATCTCCTGAGAAAGTACCTTTTCAAACAGTAAACCTCTAACTCTACTAGTTAATTTTTCACCAGCAATTCCAAATAGGTACCACTATAAAAAATCATACATGTTATCCAAAACCTATCGTTTATCACAAGAAGAATCACCTGTAAAAATGCTGTTACTCCAGATACTATACCAATGATTAGGAAATATAAAGAAAACTTATTGCCTTCAGTGCGAACATATTCGTCATCTGGATGTGAGAGTACACCGACGATATCTCCGAAAACAAATGAATACGCTGGAAGGGAAGCACCGAAAATTGCTGCACAGACACATCCTACGATAATATGTAAGGATTCTGGTTTATTTAGTGTTAGAATGGTCCATATTGGTGAATCCAACTTTACTTCAGCATCCTTAAAGCAAAGCCATTTATTTTAATACAGAAGATGAAGAAACGCGTATGAAGCAAACGTACCGTATCCTCAACGTGTTCATGGCCCAAGTCATCATGATGATCCTCATCTTCCAACACATGTTCTTTATTCACTTCTTCAGATTCCTCATCATCTTCCTCTGTAACACAAAGACAAAATAACAAGAGGAACACATATCGAGAACAATTTCACCTTTATCTAGTTCGACGTCAGTACTATCTGCTAGTTGCGATGTGACTAGATCATAATAAACGCCTTCTTTGGACATCAAATCTTGATGATTTCCCTCTTCAACTATTTTTCCTTCAGAAAAGACAAGAATCCTATTGGCGTTTCTCACAGTTGACAACCTGTGAGCAACTATAACCGTTGTGCATTCTTTACTAGCCTACAACAGATGCAATAGGTTTGGTTTACAGACAAAATAAAAACACCAACCGAATCTATAGTTTGTTGGACTTGGTATTCGCTATGAGTATCCAACGCTGAAGTTGCTTCATCCAAAAGCAATATAGAAGGTTCACGAATCAAAGCTCTGGCAATTGCGATCCTTTGCTTTTGCCCGCCTGATAACTGAGCTCCTCTCTCACCAACAAGGGTATCATATCCTTGTGGTAGCTTCATTATGAAGGCGTGGGCATTGGCTTTCATAGCAGCTCTTTCAATGTCGCTCTCGGTAGCCTTTGGATTGCCAAGTTTTATGTTTTCCGCTATGGTTGTTGCGAAAAGAGCTGGTTCTTGCCCAACAACTCCAATATGAGACCTCAACCATCTCAAATCGTAAGATTTGATGTCGTATCCATCGATAGTTACCTAGAAGTGTATTATGATGGAAATGTTTGAAGATTAGGTTAAAACTTACACTCCCCGACAATGTATCATAGAAACGTTGGATTAGTTGGATGCAGGTAGATTTACCACAACCGGAGCTACCGACCAACGCTACGGTCTCTCCAGGGTTGATTCTAAAATTGATTTCCTTTAAAATCTGGAATTATAACTGGTTTAGTAACTGGTCTTCTTTTCAAATTACCTGCTTTCTTACTGGAACTTCTTTTCTGGATGGATAAGAAAACTTGACATCCTTGAAGACAATATCTCCTTTTAAGTCTGAAAGCCTCTTCCCATGTCCTTTGGCAACACTGATGACAGGTTCTTCATCGATAACCCCGTAGATCTTGGTGGCTGCACCACAAGCCACACTGATGGTTTGGAAATAGGGCGCGCACTGTCCAAAATTCCAAGTTGCCAGCAAGATGCTGAAGAACACGGTCAACATATTTGCAGAGGTATAGACCCTTTCATCTTCCGGAAGATGTCTCTCGTCAATTATCAAATCAACACCGTAATAAAATGATAAAGAGTATGAACCAAATACCATGAACCACATCAAACCATTGTTTATTGCTGTGAATAAAGCTTTCTTGATGTTGTTCTCTTTGGCGATCACCAGTTGTTCTTTGTAACGCTCACATTCCCTTTTCTGGCCACCGAAAGCTACCACGGTTCTTATGGCACTTAAGGCTTCTTCGGCTATGCAACCGGCAGACGCGTATGCTTCCATTTCGTTTCTAACGGATTTGTTGGTTAACTACAAATGAAAAGTGTTATATTAACATATTAACTATTATTAACAATGATTATTAACAATCAAGAAAAAACTATTTTTAATTGACGTAAAAAAAACTGTATGACTTATGGTATGACAAACATTATTGTCTCTTCGGTATCATAAATTACTTCAAACTCGATGCTCAAAAATCTATCTTATTTGGCATGAAATTTATATTGTGTGTTTTTGTTGTTTTCCACAGTAGACCCCTTTGCACTCCCCCTTCGTTAGATAGATGGTCGCAAGCACGTAGTCTGATAATGGGCGGATAATATGGTAATGGGTGGATAAGTAGCATATACATAGCGAAATGACTGGCTACAGAGAGCCAATGCCCTCTCAAGCCAAGGATTTTCGGGTTAACAAAGTACTTTTTCTACTTTCCGTTCGTTATAAACTCATAACGAAACCGCTTTCGGCGTCGAAAACACTAGAGCACTAGCTTTTGGTAACTTTTAGTTTTCCAAGATTGGTGATATTGATGCCAAGCATCAAATAATGCTGAAATCGTAATTGGCTGCCTCAATCGTATTTGTCAGTTTTACCAAAACTACCAACTGTTGAAAATAACCTTCTAGATTATAATATGACAACCACAATTTTCTAAATTTATGTAAAATTAATGTCGCAAAATAGAAAAAATTAGTATATAACATTCGTTTTATAAGACGTATTGGGGCAATTGTTCTAAAATGATATTTTTCTAAAATAAAAAAAAACCCCAAGTTGGCATCTTGTGATGTCACAATATCTAGGTACATATAATTAGGAAAATGTTTGTGTGACATTGTCAGGTAGTACTTTGATTTTAACTCCCATTATTGTTATTAATGGAATGTTTGTTATTCTGTTGGGCAAATAAATAAATAAATTAATGTTTTTGACAAGTTGGCTTATTAATATGCTTATTCTAGCTGCTACACATGATGCAATCAATATAATAGTAGGTAGCATAAATTTCACATAAAAACTAGAATTCTTTATTAACTTTGTTATAATAGAAACTTTACATCAGGGTCTTGCCGCGAATTTTTAATTTTAGGTTACCAAAACCGGTTTTTCGGTGCTATTTTTCACGGCTATTTAAAAAGGTTTTTCATGAAAATTATCAGTTTGAACATCTTTTTGTTATATTGTTGCATCAAAATAATAATAAAAGCCTCCATTGCTTATGTATAGTCGTTAAACGGGCGTGACAGGTGTGACACGTTAGTGCGGAATAACCCACAACTAGGAGTTTGGCATTTTTGAAAAATCACAATAAAAATTTGTTTTCTCTGTGTACCACAAACCGTGGAGATATACTGTACATTTATTTGGAACACATACAGCTTTAATTTTAAAAATTTCTCTGATGGTTTGTCATTTTTATTTGACTGTGCAATCGCCTTTTCAACTGAAGTAATTGCTCTAACTATTCTATTTTCCCTGGTCCATTTACGTCATTTTTAAATTAGGAAAAGTTTCTATTTCTCTTAGCCAAGGCGCCACTTGTCCTTTTCCCCACAGCGAATTTTTATCCGCCTTTATGAAACACATGGTTTGTACAGAACTGCGCCCATATACGTGGTGCAAATATTTATCCGCGGCGATAAAGAAATCCTTACTGGGCGCATATGCTTAGCAACTAAAACAGGCAAAGTCAGTGCAAGTATGAATTAGGAAAAATCATTATTGTTTAATCATTATTATTGATTTTTAATATAAATACATTTCTCACTTATTTTTAAGCTCTGGTGGACTGGGGTTTTTAATGCCGATTTTGTATATTTGAACTCAGTGTATGTTTTAAACTGGCATTGAAAAGTCTAGCCTTTAGCGCACTTTTATTACGGTGCCTGTGTGCCCCGCTGACTTCGCACACGCCTCCCGCCGGCCTTGAAAACTTGTATTATAATATACTATTATACCATTGCTTATATACGGGAACAAGGTTTACAATGTTGGTATAAACTCCAGAATAAACTGTTATTACTATGGTAACAAAAATAGCTCAACGAATGGGAGATGGCTCAGAATTATTTATTCTTAGAATAACTACTATTCTACAGACTATACCGAGACTTTTGAGACTGGACTGAGTCTTTTTAAGCATAATGTTAAACAAACAATGTCCCGGAAAATCTCTGCATGGGCGAGATGCAGTTAGTGGGGAAAAGAACCTCTATATAATGTATATTGCCTAGATAATAAATACATACCCATGAAACTATTTGCATCCCGATGAGTGATACCGGGAAATATATCAAGCAAATAAGTGATAATTCCCAACCTTTTATGAATGCCATGATTATACCAGCGAAAAAGGCTGCCATATAAAATACCAAAGTAGAAGATTTGTCTCCTAAACCTTCTTCGACTTTGATTAAATCCCTACAACACAATATTTATAGGTAACTATTGAGTGAATAATTCCACAGCTTACTCTGATATTCTACTCGCAAAATCACCGGTACTATGCAGATCATACCACGAAATGTCTTGGTTTAAGACATGCTTCATGTACAAGCAGCGGATAGTCTCAATCTGAAATTATAAGATATGATAGGAATTGTTGAAGAACTTACAGTATACTTACTTGTCGAACGGCCGAATATGAGAATAAAACCACTGAAACGTAGATGCAGACCAGAGATATAAGACCAAGAATGCATGAGCGTATTGTGAAAAGTCTAATTGTTTCTGTTAAAACTTCTTTGTGGAAATCCGTCCTGTTTGGTTCTAATACTACATTGGTAGCATACTCGATGATATCTCCTGTTACACCACTGAACATCATCATCATCAATGGTATGCAAGCACCAGCGGCTGCAGCGCTGAGTACTCCAAATGTCAAATTGATCACATCTAAGCATGTCGCGTACCTGTACTGAAATGAGAGGGTTATTTTTACTTTATCATACGTAGTATGACAAAGTATTGTAATCGTGTATTGTATTTTTTGGTAAAATTAATAGTTTAGCTGCATGAGCAAACTTTGAAAGTCGTGCATTATGTATATACAATAAATAGTTTAGTGAAGCGTTAGCAGATTTTATTCGAACCAGCGCTAACCCGACTACACACATCAAAACATTCTATTTGATCGGTCGTATCTGCGTTACATTGCCAGGATTTGACAGATATTTTCATTCTATTGACAGTATAGTGCAGATCAACAGCGTTTGGCTCTGCTGTATAGTATGATAAAGTTATGTGCCTGGCCACATCAGATTTTTTTAGTATTTCTGATGTATAGTGTATCTTTAAAGTCATTTTCTGTAAAAAAAAGTCTAATAAAGATGTTATAGTTTAGTAGAACTAAGAAACAGACGTAGCAATAATAGATTCATTTAATATGAAGTTCAATAGAATTTTTTAATTCCTTCGTAAACTTTACGGCAATAAGTTCTATGATAGTGGTATCAAAATCAAAAAAATAGAAAGGATTAATTACCTATTTATAAGGTGACTTTTAACAAGTGGTAAAAAATTAAACCCCTCATCCATAATATCATTTGAACTTACAACGAAAAAGTAATATTTGTCCAAATATTGTTTTTTTTTTCTTTGTTATCTGAGTAACAAATTGTTCCAAAATTGTTAGTTGCTTGCATATGCAAAAAATTAACAAATTTAAAGGTCTCGAAGAGTAAAACTCAGACAACCAAAAAGCAGCAAATTTTGACATCAAAAATTAATTCACTCATGTTTTCACTTTCTAACATTAGTTATAAATTACATAAAAAACATAAGCAAACAACAATAAACGAAACCCATCGGTAAAGGCTTTTTGTAAACGCTTTTCATTTTCTACACAGGAAAGTCATTTTTATGGAAAGAAATGTTTAGACAATAAAAGTGCGTTAATTACTTTTTTAAATATTATTTCCTACTACTTGAGTAGGCACTTAAAGCTAACAAACAATTTCATATCCTTGCCACGCGTATTAACGCTACAAATGTTATTCTGTATAAAAGTTAAAATGGTTAAAACAGCATTTATCTATGTGACCAGTGGCGGACTGGCCATAATGCCAGGTTTCCCGATGGCAAGTGGGCCCCCCCTTAAGTGGGCCCCCATTAAGACAATATGTTGATAATATTAATAATACATTTATTTATACTGAAATTATCACTGGACCGCCGCACGAAAAGATATCAGGCAATAAGAGGGCCCCACCTATTTGCAATAAATTCGGTAAGAATTTATATTTATGTTTGGCAATAAATATGAACCCCATAAGAAAACTGCATGGTGAGTTTTAAGAAACCCACTTTGGGAAACAATGAAAATTCTCCAAAAGGCCCTTGTTAAGAGAACTTAAAATCTATTACTAATCGAACTTGATATTTTTTAATAGACGTTTAAATTTCATAAAAACACAAGTTTTTTTAAAAATTTTATTGACCAGTTTCTGGCAAAAATATTATTCATCCGAAATTGAAATACCAATACGTCACAGAGTACAGAATTATTATGGCATGATGTGGTAGTTTTTACCAAGAAACATTAAAAATAGAAAAATCAATGCTATGATGAACAAAATTAAAACTTAATCGGATAATTGATATAGGAAAACATTATGGAATATTGGCTGAACATATGAAAGGGACCAAAATAAATCAAATAAATAAAATTTTACTTGGGTATAAAAATGAATCACTTGTACAGAATGTTCTTTTATACATGCAATAAAAATAAAATAAAATTTATTTATAAAATACAATATGTAATTTAAAACAAAATAAATTAAAAAGAAAAACATGAATATAGAAAAAAATATTAGAAACAAAGTTGCGCATTTTTGTGTTGATCAATGATATAAAAAGTAATATATCTTTTTCACTTTCGAAGATATCATAAAATTGATGTACAGGGTGTTATAAAAGTTATAGATAATCATTCGCCCTACAGCCAGAGAATATTGGCATGCTTACAGGGTGTCCCACAATAACGTACCAACAAACTTATGTTTGTTTAAATGAACACTAGGTATATTATTGCAATTTTTGATGAACATTTTTAGCCTAATTGTTATGACATCAATTTGTATTAGGCTATTATCAACTGTTTCTGAGATATTGAGAAATGTTTGTCAAAAATGAGCATTTTCAAAAAATTATTCTAAGGTAACTAACAAGAATAAAGAAATAAAAGAACTCATTTTGCATAGTAAAAGTATCGCATATTTTTACAGTTATTATTCATTTGTGATTCAAATATGACTTATCCTGAATAACTGGAGATTTGCTAATTGTCAAATAACTTAAGAATTTTAAATGGAACAGGCCTGTATATCTTGACATCGAAAGATCGATAAACCAACTTTCCTAAAATGTCTAACTCGGTAAGTCGTAATATTCTAAATTATTTAAAGAATTTTAATGGATCCTTGGGTTGGTTGTAGTGGTCTAACGCCTTAGCCAGCTAAATCGCCTGTTCAATTTATTTATTTCGGGACATGTTAAGGAATAAGTTTATAGGGATGTTCCAGTTACTACTGATAACAAAAGCAAGGAGTGCTTTGGTAGCAATGTGGTGTTCTTCAGACATCCAAACATTTCTGTACTCTCATAAGAATAAATAACTAAATAAATGGATAATTGTAAACTGAATAAATAATTATTATTTCAGTACGATTGTCAATAGTGCACATATCAACCCTCTCAGGTCAATGCGTTTCAGTCTTGCTTCAAATTCTCGGTGGAAATCCTTGGTGGAAATATTACATTTTCCATGGTTTCCACAAAAACATTTTGACGCCTCCTTATTTCTATTCTTCATGTTTGCTATCGTAGGTAGTTGTAATATTCCCATAAATGTTTTCCTCAATATGTCTTCAGAGTCACAAATCAAACCCGATTAAATCAGGCGTCTAGTTTTCCACTGTGTTGGACCACCATGAACAATTTAATGTCTTTGATAAGTATTATTTAAACAATTTTAGATTGATACATAAATTACTAATTCTTAATCTTTGAAGAAAATAAATATCAAAAATTATATGTTTGTATAAATCAAACTTGCAAAATGCTATTACTAAAAGCTGCTGCATGAAAAGAAGAATTATTATAATTGAGAGATTGTTGGATTTCATCGAACAATCGGATATTTAATAGTAATTTGGGAATATTGTGCATAAGTTACAAATGTAACATTAGATGCTTAATATATTTTTAGCTGTTGACGATAGACCACCGAGTTAGACATTTTAGGAAAGCTGAAAGATATATAAGATCGATAAATATACATTTATGATATATTTTTAATATTTTTATGTTTGTTTATTTGTAAGAATACTATTTATTTTGTTTGAATATTATTTTTTTTATATTATTAAAACTATTGTACACCAAACACAGTTTTACTTTACCTCCATAATATTTAGTCGAACATTTTATTTCATAATATTTTTGTAAGTTTTTTTTGTAACTCTTTCATTTTTCACTTTTTTCTCCTGTATAGTAAATGAGATACTGTGTAAAACGTTTCATATCGACTTATTATTTTTTCAATTTATAACAAAGTTACAACCGTTTGAGTTATTAACAAAACCGTATTTTAACCGGCTCTAACTTCTTAAGCAAAACCAATAAGAAAACCAATAAGTCCATATGATACTTTTTACTCAAAATGACATTTGTTTTCTAGAAAAAAAATAATAGAAAGCTTCGTATGAATTTTTTGGTTCATTTTTATTCAATTTATGTCGATTTTCTTTTAAATATTTTTATTTAAATTTATTTACTTTCTATCGTTGTAAGGTGTAGTGGGTGTGTTCAAACGGCTGAAACTTTTCAAGGAATTGAGAAAACAAATAAGTCCTTATAAAAAATTTATTCAGAATGACATTTGCTTTCTAAAAATAATTTTGCAGGGAAAAAAGTGGGACATCTGTATATGTATATACCGGCAGCATGAACAAAAAAAAATGTGGGCCCCCTCCTGGCTTCCTGGCAACCAATATTTTTGGACCCAGTCCGCCACTGTATGTGACTCGTGGTATTGAATTGATTACTAATATAACATCGAAAATATCGTGACATTGCTAATTTTCTTGATGCAGAATTGATACTTCAGCTTAGTACATTCATAATATCAGGGAATAACTAATACAAGGACCTCCAAACTCTCGTTTTCAGTCCCTGATCAGAAATTTATCGAAAAATGTTTGCAGGACTGCGTTAGGTCTTGCATTAACACTAATTATTAATGCTCAAAATACGGCGTTGGCTTGCACATTGTGATTACGAAATAACACTTCGTAGTCCGTGTACAGTGTACACTGGATTGACTTTACTTGATATAACTTGGCAGCCGAAACAAAATGTAGTGCAGAGCCAAATTATCGATTATGAAATTTACGTAGATAGTCGTTTTGAAGTTAATTTAATCTTTTTCGAGTAAATATTCGACCGTATACCCGTTTTAGGGAAGTTAATGCAACTCACCTTGCATTTTGTGATTATTTAACGCCACACACGTGTTTTTATGAAACAAATTAGACATACCTTTTCTACATGAATTAATTGATAATTAATTTACTCAAAATTTGCTCCTTTATACAAATTCAGGGTGTCAGAGCAAAAGTGTCATCTTAAGTAAATATGATATAACCGCTAATCTGGTTCAGACAACATGCTTCTATTTAGAGAAAATACAGTACATGTCAAAATCTGCATAGGTGGGCACCACATATGAGCGCGAAATTGTACTATCACAAAAAATGTTCAAAAACAGTTACAAAGAAAAGTTCGCTCTTGTCTCAGTGTCCTTTGTGTTTACGGGTCATAACTCTAAAACTGTGTGTTATAATCCCAAATGATTTCCACATAACATATATATCCATCAAAACTGTCGGCTGTACGATTTAAACATGACTGCGAGAACAGTGAAAAAACGTACCCGAAACCGCTATCCACAAACATTTTAAATGTTGATTCTCCGATGTATTTGAACTGTTGTCGGAACTGTTGTCAAGTTTTCTTATTATAAAATATGATGCTCTGTCATGTTTTCAATGTCATAGGTAGCGGAAAGGTTTACCCTGCACATAAAAACGTTGTTTCTCTTACGTGCTTTTGACGTTTTGCTAGACCTATAACTTCAAAAAGTAACATTTTTTGTAGAGAACTAAATCATCTCGAAGTCGGAATAACACCCATTGTCGTCCGACCAATAGCAAGCAAGATATTGTTAAGAAACACAATTCGGTCATCTTTGACCGTGAATAACTCGCAATGCAGGCACGAAATCGATTGGAACTTCGTGTATTTATGATAAATTTGTACGAAATGAGCAGCTTTATCTGCCTACTTTTACAGTGCTAAAAGTACTAGATGAAGTACATGTATACATACATATTTTTATCGAACATTGGTACCTACTTACCAGTTGGAAGAACCCTATTTGTTTTTCTTTGGGTGGAGGCGCCTCTTCCGATGGAGGATCAACAAATTTTCTGCAAACAATTAAATATGAAGAAGTGTGTTTTTATGTTTTTAAAACCTTACTCTATGATTCCGTTGCTCTTCAGACTTTCAGTTGAGGAGAAATCATGCTTGAGGGTGAATTTTTTCTTCATGGTAGCAATGACACCAACATCAGTGTAGCTTTCGCGAGCAGGAAACAAATGACACGAGCCAGTATTTCACGCATCTGTTTTATACTATGTACGTCACAGAATTATTAACAACTGGAGTCAAATCTGTTAAATTGAGTTGATCATGAAGCGCCAATATGCTGCCGAGCACGCTAAACTATCGTTTGTTCTAAATTGGCAACATTTCTGTTATCTGACCAGTGCTAAAACACTGGTACCAGACATTTATTGTATAAATCTGTACTTTGTTTCTTTGACTTAAGTCACTGGTTATTACATTATCTGCTTGATTAGGTTTTACAACTGTTAATTTAAATTTATGGTAAAAATCTCAGATTATTGTCGGGCTAGACAAGTGCTAATAAAATGTTGATAAAATATAAATATTTACTCGTAAAGATTATTTTAATATTTTAATGAGTCGCGTGTTCCCTAATTTTTATTTCGGTAAACCTTGGCAATCAATTTTTTGTCATTCGTTTTGATGAGTTTGGACGTCATTCAATGAACGTCGAATGTAAAGTTTAATTGACAATGCTATGTGAGATTGAATCTCCAAATTCATTGACCGTTTGTTAGATTTGAGTTTGTTATTGCCGCAACACGTTGCACATTTTTACTAGTTTGGTACGGACATTGGACAAATCGCAATGACTGTACGACTCGGGTCTGACTTCATGTCCACGCTATTAGGTGGACAAACTCTAAGGAACCATATATGTACAGTACTTACGTTTCTAAACCTGATGAACAGCGGCACGTCATGCCATCATGGGGCCCTGGGCAATTTTAAATATGGCCCCCATATACAATGTTGAATTAAGAAGAATTACTTTTTTTATACAAAAATAATATATAATTACTAATAATACTAATAATACCTTTCATCCTGCCTACCAACTCCGACCTACGGGACATGGTGAGGGACGCCCATAACGAATTCCTTCACTGGTGGAACAACACACCGGGCTATTTGCTGGCCAAGGAGACGATCAAGTATCCCTCCATTAAAGAAGCCAGGAAATGCACGCAGCTAACCAGAAGCAAACTTCGTCTTATTACGGGGCTCCTTACTGGGTACTGCAGACTACGGAAGCATATTTTCAATCTGCATCTGTCAGTATATTCCACCTGCCGTGCTTGCGAGCAGGACGACGAGACGGTAAGACACATCCTGTGCGAATGCCCCGCCCTAGAAGACCAGAGGGTAAGTGCTCTTGGGGAACCCTGGCCAACCATGGACAGAATCCGGAACGCTCCTCTACCATGTCTCGTTGCCTTTGTCCAGGGCCTGGACTGGCTTACGAGACCAGAGTGAGCAGGGGAGGTCTGCACAAAGGGCCTACTGAGGCCTAGGTGCTATGGGTACTGTGCCCAGCCTCCTTCCCCCTACATACATATACATACTAATAATACTGATATAACATTACGGAACAATTACCAAAAATCATAAATAATAGCTAAGGTATTGACCCTTTTGCAACAACATTTAATATAAGTACCTACATAATTATTTAAAATAACACGATTATTCTTAAGAATTACAAAATTACTAATAAATAGCTTAACAATTTAAAAATCAAAATTTGGAGCAAGTAAAATATATTATCTTAATAAATAAAGGGTATTCTTAACAAATAAATATGTTTTTATTAATTATTTCAAAAAGAACTGCTATAGTTCATTCTTAAACACGCCATCATCAATATATACATACATATGCCCTCTGAATATGTACTTATTAAATTTGTGGTGCAGTTTTCATAGTTTTTTTGAGATGTTACTTTTAATAAAACGTAATTTTCAAATTCTTTTTTTAACATTACCTAAGATTCCAAATGCCTTCTGCTACATCAGTTTTAACAAGAAGAAACGTAATGTGTCAATAGCTTGTTAGTATCTGGTCCTGAAAGTTTTGAAGAAAATAACCAAATAAAAGGTATAGGAAAAGACTTAAGCTAGAAACTGAAATGACGTTTGAATATAGAGGGTTATGTATTTGTAAGAAGCAGATCAAATTCCATTTTTCAAATATAGCATTCTGTATATTTTTCCTTTTACTTTATCATACGATTCATACGCAGTATGATAATGACTTTGAAAGATTTACAGCATTTTACAGATAGGAATTTTTGTTTTACGGACATTTAGAGCATTCATCTTTACAGAATTGAATTCAAAAATAGGAAATGTGTTGACTGAAAATCTTCGAAGAATTCATACAGATTTTCTGTTCTAACTTAGTCAAGGGTTTCTCATTAGTCTCGTACAGTATTAGATATAAATTCTTTTATTGCAAAAAAAAACATGAGAGACTACTCTAAAGTCCAATTTCATATTCTTAGTATGGTAATTTATTAATTACCTAAGTAATTTATAGTTTATAAAAGATTTATTTTGGTTCCCAAGCGGCAGGAGCGCAAATATAAAATTCACTATTCTTGAGACGGTAATAAATTACTTAAAGATTAGTATTTGTAGGGGGGGGGGGGGCTCGCTGAGAGGAGTCTAAATCTGCTTGCAACGTTAATCAGAAGTGGCATGGTGTGGTAGTCTATATGGAAATAAGTTTCCAAAATACTGCTTTGGGGCCCCCCCTGTTATTGGGTGCCCTGGGCAAATGCCCATTTTGCCCATGGGATAACCCGCCTCTGCTGATGAATTGGTTGAATGGATTGTTAGTGCTGCTTAGGTTTCTAACTTTTACAAATATTATTGAATAACCTCATATCTCAAATTGTATATAATAATCGAGATAGCTAGGTACCTTTAACGTCTCGGATTTTTTCTCCGTGGCTAACAACCCCTAAATTGCGATTTATGCAACTGCATGGAAACAACTGTACATACATTTTCTTGGTGTTGTATGTAGTGCAAATGTCCGGCAGAAATGACCTAAGAATATCTTTTTCATTGAAAATGGCACACAAAAAGATTTGTAAATTTGTAAACACTCAACCTTCACATGCAACTTAACACCAAAACTATTGGCTTTGGAAAAAATGATTTCAAGCAAACTTGGAATAAACTTTATCCACTACAATTTTTCTCATGAATATTTTCTATTGTAGATGTACCGGGAAGAATACACTTTGAATACATGACTTTTGACCTCCCTTGTGTTGGGAGTGGTCAAAATCTTATTATACAGGTTATTGAAATGTATTGAAATACCAATTTTCGACCTGCACGTTGTTTGTACCTACTTTTGAACGCCTTATTGCCTGTCCTATACTGTCGTGTTATGAATATATGTCGTATCTACGTTTGTGAAAAGCTGTAAAATGTTGTTGAGTTTAAAAATGTGTTGCCGTTTTACTTCGCGTTCTAATGTGGTTTTTATTTCTTTTGATGTTCTTCTATGTATTTTAATGTATTTTTTTAGTTTTTATAAATCAACAAACAATCATTCCATCTTATGATATTATTGAAGAAAGTAACAACTGAACTTTACACGGCAATATTAATTACGGTGAAATTAGAAAAGTAAAGGAAATAAATACAAAAAATTGACGTTTATAATCGTCAGACCAAGGAACCAAGGTGAGGTCACATACACCATTTTACCCACCTTTCAAAATCGTTTTTTTGTCAATATCTTATTTCCTATGGTCTGGCGACAATGAAACTAGGGATAAAATTGCTAGATCATCTACCTTGAATGTCATATGCATTTTTTCGTACAAGTAACCGTTCTTACTGAATACCGCCATTTGCATCACCTACAAATAAGAGAAACACGGCGCAAATTGTATAACGTATGTGACTTTCCGAAAATTAAGAAAGAAATTTAAAGGAGCATCATGTTTTATAATAAAAAATCCAATAAACATGTAGTCAAATGGTATTCACGAATTGGTCCACCGTTTCCATGCTTTAGATTAGTAAAATAATAAAAGATGTAGAGCGATTTCAGCATCTATAATGCCATCATCAGGTCAACACTACGAAAAAAGACAATATGTAAATAACGATCAACAGTAGCAAACGTAGGTGACTTACTGTCGCACAGTGGTCATTTTGTCGAATCTAGGAATTAATAATACGAATTATCGTGATGTTGCGGATAACGGTGGTAATTATTTTTTTGGAAAGCTAATTAACCGAGTAGGCTGCCATATAAATATTTTGATCAAATTCCTACGGACATGACTGCTACGTACCGTTTTATCTGGCCCAACTTCTCTTCTCCTTTATTTATTGAAATGTTGCGGTCGCAAAATAAAAATCGTTATTGAAATTCTATACAACTTTAGTTATTTTACTTATTGGCTATTGTTTCAGCAAGGTTTGTACTGATGTTTTTAATTACTATAATCATCAAATATTGAATTATGATTTAATCAAACCCTTCGGAAATCCCATATATTAACTTTAAGGTTTCGCGTACACAAAATAGACTGCCAATGTGTAGATACGTGTAGGTATGTGGCAATATTTTTTCTGTGTATGCCTAGATATGTTATGCCTCAGTCATGGTATTTTTACCTGCCAAGGTCTGCCCAGCGGACAGCTGCGTTTTTTTACTACGCTTATCTTAACTTCACTTGTTGCTGTTCAATCGATATATACCAACTTCCCAATGTCCAATCGAATTGAATTTTTTTGTGTGGACAAATTTCCGGCGACAATGCATGTACCAACAACAAAAATTACAAATGTTTGTAAAAATGTTCAAAATTTTAAATTTTGTGCATTTTGTTTATGAATTGTAGTAGAAACCAATTTTTTTCGCATAAATTTTTTAATAAGTTTATGTCGTTAAATAAAAATGACCTGCTCGAAATAGGGAGCGAACAAATGACAACCAAAAAAAATAATGTATCTTCTTTGACTTACATCATAACGAAAAATCGTGCGAAATATTGGTTAAGGAAACCAAAAAAAAAGTTTTACTGACTTTCCATTAACTTTACTTTATTATTAAAAGTTCAGTCCAATTTCTGCACATATAAATATATACATTTTATGTATGTCAGAGGTGTTCAACTGTTTGCCGGGACCCACGGTTTTTCGTCTTTCGAATTTTTTTGCTGGTCCTG
Source organism: Aphodius sticticus (assembly GCA_963966075.1). Taxonomy (NCBI): domain Eukaryota; kingdom Metazoa; phylum Arthropoda; class Insecta; order Coleoptera; family Scarabaeidae; genus Aphodius; species Aphodius sticticus. The sequence goes on from OZ014506.1 coordinate 38,241,400, forward strand.
GTTGTGAACCCCACACCTCCTAGTCAGTAGACCAACGTTCTACCAGTAGAGCCATCAGTCCCTATAACCATAATGTTACAGATAACCCTGTGATAACGTCATTATCAGAATGTCTCGGAAATCGATCATATAAAGAAGTTTTAAATAAAGACATAGACCTATTACAAGAGCTGCAATTAAATACGGATGTGCAGAAGGTACAAATCATGAGTGATTAGTTAATTATGTAATTGATCATTCATGATTTGTAAATAAAAAAATATTATTATTGTGATGTTATACTTTATTATTATTATTAAGTTTATTTTTATTATTTAGTAGGTACATATCCATATTAAAAATTAAAAATACTAATTTTATTATATCGTTTTATTATAACGAAAACTAATAACATTTTATTTTTTTATACATGTCAAAAAAATAATACCCCTAAATTAAAATTAAATAAAATAGAAAAAAAAGGTATACATATCCTAGATAAAATTCCATTCCATCCTTATTTTTCTTTAAAAGATACTGTTGGATTCTTAATTATAACCATGAATTATAATATATAGGCTGAGTTTTTATGTATTCCGGTGCTATCAACATTAAAATATTTGAACTTTTGGAATCAGGTATTAGAATCAAAATACTACAAGCTTATGCAAACAAATATCTTTTAATTCACATAATCCGTCACAAGCTGTCAATTTGATTTTTGAAAATAAAAGTTGAAATGTTTCAAAATATGAAAAAGTTTCTAAATAATTTATACAATACGGTACTAAAAGCACTTAGTCCAAATTTGACGTCAAAAGATTTTAATATTTTTAATAAAAAAATATTTTTCTTTTTATTTGAAAATTAGTACATCTTCAAAATAAGACCAGGTATGAATAAATAATAACTTAAAAACTCATGAGAAATGGATATTTGAGGAATAAATAACGTTTCAAGGCATTTTAATTGCGTTGATTTCGTAGCCTGATTACACCCACACCCTGTATACATACGTTGCTTAATTTGGTTCACCACATAGCCCAAACATTCCCGATAAACAATCAGTTTTCAAAATCAACGATATAATAAAAATGTACAAGGAACAGAATATTAAATGAGCAGTGTTTATTATTCGCTAGATTCGACAAAATGACCACTGTGTGTCGTGCGGAATCAAAGCATCATTATGGTCATAATTTCCATAGGTGTTTCATATACATCAACGTAACAAGTAGCACAAAACAAATAAAAGTATCCTAACATCAACCTTTTATTCGCCTCTATCCCACTCAGTGGTTAACAAATAACAACGTATTAAATTTCGAGGTTATGTGTCAAAAGTCTAAAAAGAGAAAAATAACATCACAATATTGTACAAAATCACAAACATGTATCTTACACTAAATCTGTTCGCAATTATATCTCAATGTCGTTGGGGGTGGATTAAACAATTGTCTTCATTAACAGTATACACCAAACAGTATAACAGTATAACAGTATATCACGCAAATATAGTTTCGAAATAAAGAGACTCTCATCCATGCTCTACGTCTTTTATTATTTTATGTAGTCAAAAGTTCGATCGGCCGTTTTCGATATATATTGTTCAGATGAAAAAGATTTTTCTATAAATTCCTCTCTTGTTTTGCATGGAATTTTTCCGGAACTAATATCCTAGCCTAAACTAACCTAAACTTGAATACATAGTTACAGAAGTCGTGTTGCATCCCCCCCCCCCCGAAAAAAAACAAGGTGATTATTACCTCACATAAGACACTTCTTAACCTTCTGAAGGACACATCTCCGAAATGGTCAAGTTTTAACTGCACTCCATTGCGTTTCTTGTTGAAGAATATGATCCTCCATCATGTTTTCAATAACTTGGGGAGTGGAAAGGTTTTCCCAGCAGAGAAATACGTTGTTTCTCGTACCTGATTTTGACGTTTTTCAAGACCAATAACTTGAAAACGTCGACTTGCACCGAAACTATGTATAGATATTTTTTGTACATTATTAATAGTTTTATAGACGCTCATTGACGTATGATCAATAGAAAGTAAGATATTGTTAAAAATCTCAATTTGGTCATCTTTGGCCGTGAATAACTTGCAACGCGGGCACGATATCGATGAAGACTTTTTACACATCATTTGTAGTGCCCAACCAACGGTGTATACAAAAATCCAGCTGGCTTGCACATTTTACGAAGTGAAATCCTAATTTGACTGGGCTAATAAGGGAGTAAAAAAACGGGGTGATGGTTTTCTTGAATGTATTAATTACATATTTACATTTATAGGCATGCATGGGTCCTTTTTTTTGCGCTTGGTAAGGAGAAATGTTTTTTACGCACCCCGGCCTACTGTTGGCGCAGTAGATGTTCATCGGAAAAAAACACTTCAGCCGGGAGTGTGGCAGGCATGGGTCCAGGTTCCAATAGATCAATTTAAATTAAATAATCTGATCGTCATCAGCCAAATACTTTTCTATTCTCTACCGACTTCGAAATAAAAAGTAGAGTAGTTATGTTAACCGTTTTTAAATTATTGTTTTAAATCGTCAATTATACAGTGCACTGTGTAAGTCACCAAGAATTTCACGATGGTCTACAGAAAATTAAAGTCAATGTCGCACGTTTGTAGAAGATCGCCACTAATTAAAATTAGAGCGAGTTGTTATGAAGCCTCGCAACACATTTTACATTTTGGTGTCACTTTAGTTGCATACCCCACCATGTATGTATCAGTGTATCACTGTATTTTATTATAAGAAATAAAGTTATTGGTTCGCTCCAACAATCAATAATATGGATCTTGGATTTCGTCAGCACTAATGGAATGTTTTTCCTGATTTTGTAATGTTTGCGAGGGCAACTTGGTGAGACGTGCACGTTAAGATGCCGTTTAAATCGAAAAGGCAGACATAATTTGTCGGCTATTAAATATGCACGTTCAAGTCTGTGGATTAAAAATATACATTAGAGTAAACTTTGCACGTTTGCTAATAATAAAAAAAAGGTTCCTGCCTTAATTCTGTCGAGTGCAGGTGACGATTTCTTTGAATATCGGTGCTCTTTTGTTGATCGCAAGAAGACTACGACATAGCCATCAATATTCTTAAAATCCGTCACCTAGACTCTTAAGAATTGAGCCGGATACGTTTTGTGCTATCAGCAAAGTTCACTTTAACTTAAAATTTGAATGGAAGAAATACCTGAACATTCCCGTGTAAATCTTATTTCAAAATTATGGAATATATTGCCTACCCAATTGTTGGCAACATTAAAGTTATCTTAGAGTTCGACAAAATCCTGGGTGTGTAAAGCAGGGCAGGGGAGTCGGGTAAAAAGCTCTCGACTCCGACTCCGCCAAAACTCTTGTGTGTGTAAACAAATCTTTTGTGTAAATTATACAAAATTGGAAGCGCAATAATACAAACGAGTCAACATTAAATTTGATGTGAAAAATAAATAAATTATAACATTTAAAAATATACCTTGTGTATCACGGAACGTAATAGAAAGTCGGTTAACATGGGTAGATAGCACACATTGTTTCATAGCACCGGCGATTACCAGAGATTGTACCATATCAAATATTCAGAAAAAATGCTGAACCCAAATGTGTAAATAACCAATATCGCGCCCCTAAGAAAAACAAAAGTTTTACTTGTTGCTAGCAAGGTCATGGGCGAAAAAATCTAATCTGACATAATCTGATTTAAATAAAACTGTACGATGTCGAAACAGCATAGTTCGGACCACAAATCTCAATAACCATTTAAAATCTCTTGTTGAAATTTCCTATTTTAAATTTGTTAATCGTCTTCGCTTTAGTTTGGAAAGTTCTAATTGTTCTAAGCAGGCACCAAAGCGAGTTTTTTATTTGCAGAAGATGATGCTATGCGCTTTGTCGCACACTGTGTGTATTGTAGTTTGATTAGTACATTAGTTAGTATGTCCGAGTCCGACTCCGATAAAGTTTGTATGAACTCCGACTCCGACTCCACGACTACGACTCAGCCCTGCCCAAGAGGACGCTAAAGTCGCAATCATTAATTTTTTTATTAGGACCGCATACACAAAACGCCTGAATAAAATGTTAAATGTATTTTTAAAAAATCTAGACTATTCGGGTGTGTTTATTTAGATATATAGGTTCTTATTTACAATTAGCGTTTACCTGTAACCATTAACATGCAATTACTTAACAATTACTAAATTGTTGGTTCCAGATCGTGTCAAGCACAAACAAGATTGTATATTTTGTTCATTTAAATCCTGACGTATACACTAAAATCGACAGTTTTTCTGTAATCATCATCATTAGCCCGTAAAAATAGTATCAGTGCGTAGACCAACAATCACTAAAAAATTATTTGTTTGTTGTCTTTTCCTGACGTTATATTGTGCATCTAAATATAGAATCTAGATATTTTTAGAAACGCTTCTCAATTGTTCTAAATCTCGGTTGAGAAAAAATAGGATATTTGCTGGTATTTACGACATGAGTGTTTTTAATGTGACTGTATTACGTTTGTCCTGCGTGAGATAAAAGATAAATTTAAATATTTGTTATACGATTACTGAAATACTTTATTTGTGCAAGGGATCACTATATCCTATGTCGAGTGGGTTGCTAAGGAGAATGACACGGCAATTTGAAATTTAAGCATTTAACATTTTTTGTTTGCTGTAATCTTTTAAATTATTATAAAGAAATATTTATGGCGACAAACAGGCGTAAATGAAGGTAATTTTAAATAAAATATAAAATTATTGCGTCTGGTTTTGAACTAAAGACTGTGTGTATCCACAATGCATTTTAGCCTATCGGGCCCTATGACATATGTATTATTTATAATTTTTCCGCTTTTTTCCGACAAAATTAAGAAACGTGAAAATCCATACTTAAATACATAAGAAACAACAGTTGATCGACTACCAGTTGATGTACAGTAGCTGCGATAAATTGCCAAGATATTTCACCACCTTTTCGGATGTTATTGTTTGCCGATCCCGAGTTTTCGAGGAGTAAAAATAGCTATCACTTTTGTACCAACTGCAGACTGCATGGGCGAATTATACAATACCGGATACCGGTCACTTGTGATTGTAATTACTGTTCACACACGAAGTGTGCAGCATATCTAATACGACAGCGAACGCGAAAGCGAACGGTTTATACCATAATTCAGGTGACAAAAGCGAGATGTTTTGATGTATAGCTCGACCAGCGAGTAGTTGCATCGAGAGCGTTGCGCAGAACGCGTCACGTACTCCTTATATTTACGCTCTGCGCACCGCTGTCGAAGCAACTTGTCGCTGGACAAGCTCTATTCGAAAGTAGCGCTTTTTATGGACTTATGCAACTGATGACGAAAGTAATTCTCGAAATCCGGATTTTGTAAGAAGTCAATAAATATAGAAATTCATCGGATTTTGACGTTTTATTCTTTGGTAGAAACTTACATAAGAAACATTTTACCCGTTTTCGGGTATCCTTAACTATTTTGAAATGTTTATCTTTCAAGTATAAAGAACATATAACTGATAAGTAATTCTTGACTTACTCCAAAAAGTATTACAAAAATCGCACACGAAAACATTACAATTGATAATAAATCAATAATTACAGGTCTATTGTTTGGCTTATCGTATATATTGTGGTGACGTCTTTTTTAATATGTATCTTCGTTATTCATAACACAACTTGTGAATGACATTATGTAGATAGTGCTTAAGTAATACACACATTAAGGATCTGTGTTTCAGTGTGTTTTCAAGTGTTTACCTATAATTCTATGGATAAGATAAAGGTAATGTCATATATCATGCCCTATATTTGTCTGAAGCCAACGCTGCATGTGAAGTGTTGGCCATTCGGCGAACAAATCGTCAAGCGCCGAGCACTCATGTAGATACATTTCCCAACCATTTCATACAAGCAAACATAAATCCACGACAGATGACATGTGCTGCGTACAGTTATTATTTTATACCCAAAATGATTGCGACAAGCTGATATGGATTGTAGATAGGGTTGCCAGATTAGTCTCACAAGAATGCCGGAGATGATGAAGGGAGCTATAGTCGACAAGCTAATTAAAAAAAAAACAGGCAGTTTCATCTCGCATGTTTGCCATGAACACGATTGCGAACGAAAAAGCAAGTAATGTTTTCGGAAAAGTGAGATCAAAATGTCACAAACGTGATTTTAGCAACATTTGAAAATTTAGACATCTCAAAAAAGTTGTAAACTTCATAGTAAACCTCATAAGCTTAACTTATAATAACCTTGTTAACTTTTTATCTGAAATTATGAAAGTTTGTTCACAAATGTTTTTAAGCAATTACAGCGATTCATCTGGTGTGTGGGCGCTTCAATAACATAAACAACAACATAAACTAGACCTGGCTTTTTTCGTGCCCCAGAAGAAATTACCTATTATGTGGATTTAGTAAAGGTTGTCGATCGGGCCGATAAACAGGGCCGCCCCAACCAATCCATCGGTTAGAAAAATATTCATTTAAGACCTTGCGTACATACATACATACTATTTTTTTAATTCATTTTTGTTTGTCACGTACTCACATTCCTTCTCTTTAAAATGGTGCATCATTTGTTTTTCTAAGCTTAATAGTTTTAGAGATATCGATAAAAACATAACTGGACGAAATTAATACTCAGAAACTCGGTTCATTACAGAAAAGAATTACTGAGAAATACTGAAAGATGTAGGTATCGGAGGAGGTTAAAGAGAGGTTCAGAAAATGAGTTATTATGTGCTTTAAGAGCGGCTCGTGGAATCTTTAATTCTTCGGATTTATTTCTGAAATTTTTACCGTGTATTCTTTAAATGCCGAGCAATCAAAATACGAAAGAGCATTTTTTTAAAATTATTTTACACCAGAGTATACCTTTAAATTCCAAATACAACAAAAATTAGTAAAAATCATATACTTAATTTAGTTTAAAGATAATGTATGTAATGGGAGTTGCTAAAAGGAAATAATATATAGGATGTCAATATAGGATGACAATTTAAAAGTAAAAGATTACTACGTTAAAGCATAGGGTATCTAATTTCCGTGGACACTAGTATCTACATAATAGTTTTGGTTATTATTTGACTATGTTGTAAAACACCTACCTAGGTATTTACAAAAATGTAGTTTATACCAGAGCTGCGGAGTCGGTAAAAAAATTCTCGACTCCGACTCCGAGTCCGACTCCAGATATTTTTCGTGGTCCGACTCCGGCTCCGACTCCGACTCCGACTCCGACTCCGACTCCGACTCCGACAACATTAAATTTGCTAAGAAAACAAAACCACTACCAGGAAAAAAGAAACAAGTTTAGGAAACTAAATTTCTATTCCAGTATTGTAGTATCTGATTGTATTAAACATATGGTTTGTGCATATCAAATTACACACAAACAAATCCTGAAACCATAAGCAAAACAGTAGTAGTTTTATTTGTGTCCAGCGAATTTGTTGGCCAACATATTTAAACTGACAATCTAACTGTAAATAAATAACGGCCTATAAGATATCAAAAACGCCTATTGATCGGACCACAAATAAAAAAGTTATGACCACATAATTATAAAATGTAATTTCTTTCTGTAATTTGTTTATTCAAAATATCTCTGACATCATTAAGTATTTCACTTTTTTCTCCAGAAAACATACAAATCGGCATTACTTTGTCCATTTAACCGACTTTCTATCTCTAATAATAACAAAATCACCCACAAGACAGTGTGTAATATAAAATAAAATTCATTCTAATAAAAACAGAATTAAATGCAAAATACGTTTATAAAATTGTTGTGAGGAACAGAATAGCTCCAACCAAATTCTCCTGCAAGGATGCCCTTACACAATTTTTAATTATTTTCAAAGCTGAAAATAATCATAATTATGGCTGCAACAGGTAATCTGGATAAATGATTATTACTACATTGAACAGGGGCCCTGCTTCTCAATATCATTTAAAGTCTTTTGTTCAAATTTCCTTATTCAAATTTCTGCCGGATTACTTTTGTTAATCGTCTTCACTTTCGTTTGAAAAGTGAGTATATTTGTAAGTAGATACTATGTCAAAGACCTAATAGAATGTTTAGTTTTATTTGTTTACTGTGGCAACGTCTATCTCGCATGTTTTTCCTTTTCTGCAATAATTAAACCTGGACTCGGAGTCGGAGTCGGTACCGACTCCGACTCCGACTCCTCTGAAATTTGTCTGAACTCCGACTCCGACTCCACGACTCAGACTCCGAATCCACAGCCCTAGTTTACACCTAGTTTTGAAGAAAGGCCTTTAACCGAAATTTTTAAAAAAATATTTGTTTATGTTAGAAACTATAGGTACCTACGTATAGCTGGTATAACTGACCAACCATCCCCAATTGGGCGGGATAACTTATCCCGTCCCTTAAAGCAACCCGAATTTTGTCCCGCTTTTTGTAATATACTAATGTTCAGAATTCCACTTTACTTATATGGGATATTTCCATCTGTTACATTATTTAACTTTTGACGTTTTGAGTATTCATTCTCAATAATGTTTGTCAGAAGTAAGTTTGAAAAAAGTTTGGAGAAATTGATATGACAATTGTTGCTGAAATTTAAGAAAATAAATGACATTATTGGGAATCATTGGGAAATATTCCTACCGGAATTGGTAAAACAATTGGAAGAAAGAAAAATATTTTCGAACTAGTCATATGGTGTGGCTTTTTCGCAATATCAAAATTTGAAAACAGAAATTGTGAGCTGACTCGAGCTTTTGAAAAAATTATTGGTATAAAACAGATAAAATGCAAAATTATCTGTTTATTAAAAAAATAGACATAATTGAAAATTTCTGAAGATTCTACGAAAAAAAACGAACAGAGGTTAAAACTTATTCGATTTTTTTGCCGTTGGTCAACTAGGGTAGTCTTTTGGATTATCATATTTTTGACAAATTAAGGAAGCAAGTAGAAACTTTGAATTGTTTATTTTTTGATAATTTTTTTTAATAGGAACTGACAGCCGGAAGCAACCCTTAAATATATATATATATATATATTTATAAAAAAATGTTGTAATTTATTGTTTATCTGGTCATATAATATTTGTAAGGAGTTGCCTTTGAACAGAAGATAAAATAAGAAGCACCACTACCCCTTTGGTACCTCTTTGGAACATTAGAAAGTTGGTCGCCCTAATGTACAACCAAAATTATGAATATAATTTTGCTGCAAAAAGGCTGTGAAAAGTTATGGGACAAACAAATTTTCTTTTATACTCTTCCTTTTTTTCGTTTTTGTCTAATAACTCGCCATGTATGTGACACAACAAAAATAACTAACGTTTTATTAATGTTACCCGATGTTCTTTATGCTCCTACATGAAGATTTCAAATCACAGATGCATTCCAGCCTGTGATCACTGATGGAATACATAACTAAATACATCACTTATAAATAGGTAACAAAATTTAAAAAAATGCTTACGTGAAACAATATCCTAATGTAAAATGCTACAAAGTATTAATTCTCAAGACATTATATTGTACTAATCCTTCATAAAACAAGTAATATAATAATCATTACAACTAAATATCTCGGGTGTTTTGAGTATTTTGACCCAATTCAAGTCCCTAGATTATTGTATTGCATTTTGTAACCATCATGTATACCTGAAATACCAGAAATTTTAGGCTGTTGCAAGTAATTTCTCCATATGTGAGCTGGTTCATATATTTAATGAGCAAACTGTCGGTTTTTCACTACCTGATATTGGGATCCCCTTAAAAAGGCAAACAAAAAGAAACCGATGCATCTCCGAAAATATTAACGTAAGTTCCTCTTAGTCCGTGTCTGCAAAAAATCGTAAGAATGCGATGGTGGCGCCACCAGTTTACTATAAACTCTACTAACTGCTTTTTTATTGTCGACTCTCAACATCATCTTCTTCTCTTCGTAAGTGAGGGGAAGCCGAGATCCGGAGGAATCTGCATTCGTGTCTCATTCGGGCTACGGCCCGACTCGCCGCCAAACGGGCCAGCTTTAATACTTTCTTAGCTTTCCCGCGCCTGCTCGTAAGCATTAAGAAGTTCCCATCTCGCGCGCGATCGCTCTCTTCTCTATAGTAAATTAAATGGCGCACCGCGAATGTGCGTACGCTTTCGGGCAAGGGCATGCGGCCAACGGCCTTCCAATTTCTTCGATGTAGTCGACCAAACAAAATTTAGGTGACGGGCGCATGCGACTCAAATCGCAATACTGCATCAGTTGACGTCAGTTGCGTGCTTCACTTTATACTGTTGATAAAATTTGTGGAGTTGTGTACAAAGAACGGGTGCAACTAATTTTGTTAATTCCAACATAGCGATATGAATATTTGTGATCTTTCTTCTGATATTTTAAGAAACCTCTGAACACATATTGTATCCGATATTTTGTCTATTATTTTAATTTTTTTATGTCAAATTTCAAATCAGCTGCTCCTAGCACAGACTGCGAAAGACTAATAGGTAGAATTTCAGCTAAATCGATACTATTTCGGCGACGATTCCGGAGAAAGTATTGAAGGTATCGGGACGAAACTTCATATTTAGAAGTTTCATGACCAAACTTAGAGCTGAAAAGCTCTCTGTTGAAAAGGGTCCAAAGGAACTGGAGGTTTAGTCTTAGCATTTTTGAAAGATTTTGCAAATAAGCCGCCATTTCTGGAATTACGTCGAAATAGTTAAATAATAAATTAAAGTAGAGAGGAAATTCTGAATAATTTATGACTATGACATTTTTTGGTACAATCAATAGTTTAGCTGCATGAGCAAATTCTATTTCATCAAGATCGGTCGTACTTCATTAAAACTAGTAGCAAAGATATGTTAGATATTTTGATTCTAATGACAGTAGGTAGTGTCAAACGCTAATGTTTTGACAATACCTACTGGCAATATAAGCTGCGTTCGGATATTGTACACCGTTACTCTTTGTACACCCAATAACACGTAAGTGTCATTTGAACGGTGTACCCGGTGTCAACGGTGTAAACAATATCCGAACGCAGCTTTAATTGACATATCTGTCTAGTTCTACTAGTTTTATTTTAATGCAGACATAACCACATCAGATTTTTATGTTAAATATTCATATTTATTTAAAGCACAATATTTATTATTTTAATGCACAAAATATATATTTTAAAGCACATACCTAATTAAAAAAGCACATAAATCGCACCTTTTATTTATTTATTCATACACAACACCATAACAAAGAGGTACTTATAATTGTTTCCAAACACCTTTTTTTATATTCAAAGCTTCACATTGGAGTTGCAAAATCGTCAATTCGAAAAAGCAGCACTTTCTTTTTTTTATGTTGCCAATCAAATGTTATAAGCACTTTAATAATTTAATACAATTGAAATTGAGCTGAACGATTTGCCAAGCCCTCAGAAAAAACTATTTAAAAAAATATATGCACTCAATTCATATTCAATGATACCATGACGTACATATTTTTCTATATCTAGATTGTAGACTTCCGCGGTCTGAGTCAATGATAAGTTGATTTCCATGTGGAAACCGCGTTGATGACTTAAAAGTAGTCGACGTTTCACACTCTGTTGCAAGAGGCATCTTCAGGACTAATTATGAAACCAAGTACTAAGAAGGTAAGCACGTGGTTTCATACGTAGTCCTGAAGATGCAATTGCACAAACGTCGCGGTTTCCACCCGGAAATCAATTTATACATATTTTTGTATCGGAATTTCTTACTTTTTAGATGAGTGTTGTTATTTTTGCAGAAAATGTTTAAATTAGAAAAACTAATTGCAGAGACGCGATTTTTTAAATAAAAAATCTGATGTGGCCAGGCGCATGACTTTATCATACTATAATAATAATAATAATCCACGCCTTAACATATAAAATTAATAGTTTAGCTTCATGAGATTCTTTTTGATCGAGATCGGTCGTGTCTAGTGTCTACATTAAAATAAAACTAGGTAGACAGTATTTGACAGATAGGTATTTTAAAAATTTTCGGCACGATTACAATACTTGTTATACTGATAAAGTAAAAAGTTAGCACACCGTTTATTGAGGTGCACTTTTCAGATTTAGATTCTTGATATCTCAGATAACAGTCTACCTACCAGTCTACATACATATTTTGCAGAATTGTTATTTTATCAACTAGATACTCAGAAAGTGGATTTTTTCCTTAATAAAATACTGATAAAGTAAAAAGTTAGCACACCGTTTAGTGAGGTAAAAAAATAAAATACACACTTTTACATCATATTTTATTTTTAAATTTCCGAATTTTAACTGATTTTGACATGTAACTTAATCGACATTGTTAATAATGGCAACACGCTATTTTTCGTATTGAATCTAATAGATCGGCGTATTGTCATAGTGTTGTTATAAATAACATAGAGACAACCTCTTATCAAGTTGAAATTTTGATTTTCCATTGTTTATATTTTCCCTTATCTGCATATTATAAATACTTGCACGCGGCGCAAGACTACAACCTGCAACTGTTCTCTGGATATTGGGCCATCATCCAGCTTGCAGTGACAATGCAGTAAGCTTTTCACACGCGATTTCACACTCGGAACAGTTATTTTTTTATTTATCGACTCAATTAACACATTGAAATTAGGAGCTCATCGGTCAGATCCCGTCCTAAGCCGGGTCAATAAAATCAATTTGTTTGTTTTCATGCGATAACTGCACATGCAAACAAAACAATCATAAACCACCAGAATGCAACTTTGGCTATCTTTTATTTTTGTATTATTTTTTTTCAAACTATAAAGAAATTTATTCAAGATTAACAGCAGCACTGAATTAATTAAATAATACCAAAGTTCCAAAAGTTAACATATCATGATAAATTTCTTTTTGCCATTGAAAGTTTAGCTAAATATTACTTGTAAGAAAAATAATTAGTTGATATTATGTAAATAGAATCGTAAATGGTAGGAATCTTTTTATCCAAAATTTTCCAAAATTCGTTGTCTCGTAACCAACAACCGGGAACAGGTTTGGTGAAAAAAATCATGAAGGACAAATGCCATGCTTTCATTATGATATCAAAAGTAAATTATCCCAAAGTTTCTACCACGGGCATTAGATGCCCGTAACCATTAAGATTCTAGTAATTCGTATACAAAATGACAAAATATTCTTAAAAGTTATGTTATTCTTTTGTTGAAAATATACGATATAAAATTCTGAATATAAATTCTATTTAAAGTACAAAAAAGTGCACCAAATGACGAAATATGTGATAGAAATCATTAGATGGTATTGCAACAAAACTAGAAACAAATATGAATACTTATTATTCCAGAAATAGATAGATGCTTCTTGGGATTTTGTATACTGCGTCATTAATGACTTGATTGGGGTCATGCGCTTCGGTTTCAATTATTTTGGATGCGTTTGAATTGATCATTTTTGTGAATCACTTGACCCGTGCTTCGCTAATCCTTCCACGTGTTTCCAAAACGGAGTTGTTGAACTTAGAATTATTGTTAGTTACTCAACATACATAATTGGTTAGATCTTCAATTGAGTCCAGATGCCAAACGCTAATGGTGTAATTACATATTTTATGATTATATTGATAACCATCGACGAGCAAAGAACATTTGTATTCTACTTGTATTCTGAGAAACATAAACAAGTTTTAAATATATGCATCGTATACAGGACAGTTGTGAAAAAGTTAATGTGTTTTTATATTATATAGTAAACTACATTTATTTTTACATTATCGCCGAAAATCTTTTTTTTTGTTCAGAATTATTAATTATATTCAAATTTGAAGACACAGTAAAATACCAAATTTATTATCCCGTTTTGGAATTAGGGGAATGCAAAATTTCGATAATCGCTGGTACAATATACTTTTCAACTATTATTGTAGGTCACGTAATTCAGGTAGAAAATTTCCCATGGTATTTTTTCTGATATATAGTACAAATGGGAGTATAGACCTTTATTTATTTTTGGTTAATAATATGGTGAAATAAAGAGTTTTAAATAATAGACAAGAAATTTGATAATTGCAGTTACAACTTATACTGTTCTTAGTTCATTCCCAAACAATGAAAGTGGGAAGAAAATGGGAACTCATTAAATGTAAAAAAATCTGATGTGGCCAGGCACATGACTTTATCATACTATATATAAAATTAATTTATCTGCATGTGATTCTATTTGATTGAGATCGGTCATGTCTGCATTAAAATAAAACTAGTAGAACTAGACAGATAAGTCGATTAAAGCTGCATTCGGATATTGTACTCCGTTGACACCGGGTACACCGTCCAAATGACACTTACGTGTTATTGGGTGTAAAAAGTGTAACGGTGTACAATATCCGAACGCAGCTTATATTGAATCATGAATCATGAATCAAAATATCCGACATATCCTGGCTACTAGGTTTAATGCAGTACAACCGATCTCGATGAAATAGAATTTGCTCATGCAGCTAAACTATTGATTGTACCAACAAATTTCATAGTCATAAGTTATTCAGAATTTCCTCTAATTTAATTTATTATTTAACTATTTCGACGTAATTCCAGAAATGGCGGCTTATTTGCAAAATCTTTCAGAAATGCTAAGAGTAAACCTGTTAGCTACTACAACTTAGCTAAATGACGAGCGCTTCAAACAATTTCAATCTATCAAAATCATGTAATACCGACATAGTGACATATTCGTCTATAAACAGAATACCTATTCTGCAGTCCTAGAAAATTTATAGTATTCCATTCGCAAGTAATTCCAATTACTTACTCACTCACAAATTGCTGACATTATTCGCTCATGGAATAATATACTATTATCTACGACTCACATATAAGAAGTTCATTGCATACGTATCCATGACTATATAATCCCCATTATTGTACACGCCAATGATTATAATGACACTACCGTTGTATATTAATGACAGTTCGTTCAAATAATGACTTCATTATTTGAACGAACTGTCATCATTATGCAACGCTAGTGTCAAAGTCTGTCAAAACCTACATGGATAACAGTTATGTGACAGTTCGCCTCGCCATCATTGACAAATACATTTAAAACATTTGATAATTTGTGAGTCGTAGATAAAACGTCGTATTCGACTCGCACACAACGGATATAAATCGCTCGCATGTTTACACGCTCGCCTACGGCTCGCGTATAAACTTTATGCTCGCGATTTATATCCTTAGTTATGTGCTCGTCAAATAATATACTAATTATGGTGTGTTAATGCAAATATATAATAGATATGCACGTTTCGCCACCTCACTCCAAATCATGGGTCCGAATACGTTTGTTGTTACTTTTTCGAAAACCTATTGGATAGAAAACGGCAAACACGGCAAATAATTTTTCTCAAGGCATTTGTGTACCTACATCATCAATTTTTCTCAAAAAAATCAATTATTCTCGAAAGGTTTCTGGTGTAAGATTATCAAAGTTTTCCGCTTACAGTAAGACATTTAAAAGTTCTACCAAAACCAGTAAGAAAAATATGGAGTTACCATTAAAAAAGAAAGTATCAATGACGTCATAAGTTAGTAACACTAATGGTATACCACTGGTGTTCGAGGATAACAACCATCCCAGAGATTGTATGATATTTCCAAACTTTACGCGCTTAAGTTATTCTAAATTGCAGCAAATCCAAAAGAAGTTCAGAAATGTGCTATAACTGAGTTGATTTGACATGGAATTATCCAATTTTCTTTCATTTACTAGTTCCGGACGTATAATATAATAAAAATAAATGTTCATCCAGCTCGATAAGCGAGAAGATGTTGAAAGAAAAAAAACAACTGCCCAAATTTTTAACTTCAATTTCATATTAAAAAACAATCGTTGTGTGATGTTTGCTGGTACCATGTATATAAATTATCCAAGAAGATCTTTAGGGTTTACTAAGCCCTGTACGTGCATAGAGTGATTTAGATGCCATTTCCGGTCTGTCGGATGTCGATGGCATTGTTACTTATTTTTAACGATAGAACTTATTTTGGTTAGCTAATAATCGCGTGTTCTGCTTACGTAAATGGATTTTGTTTAATAATTTGTATGCAACAAAAATATGTCAAACACAAATGTTTTCATTTCTTTTGTATCTTAATCTACGTCTAATGCCATTTTAGAATTCTAAAGGAGGTATGGCAATTAGTCAAGGACAATAAAGGTGGCTTTATTCTTTAAGCATAAACATTGTTTCTTTTTACCCATGACTCAAGTTTGAATTATGTATAATTTTTACGTGCTTTGAAAAATCCAAAATTCAAAAGTATGTTATTTTGCTAAGTCGCCGCTGATTTTAGCGAGAGTTTCGCATCCATTAATAATTTGATTAAATCGATCAGGCCATCAAGAAATCTTCAATTTGTAAAAAAAAACCATCACCAAATCTTTTTCTATGTTGTAACCTAAACGTATGTCTAATATTACGACATTACAGAAACTAGTTTCTCCTTTTAGTTCAAGAAATATATACGATGTCCGGTATATATTTAAAAATCGATCATGACGACAAGACATAACTAAAGAAATACCCTAAACCGGCACGTCAAGACGCTGCTGCAACAACAAAGATAAAAAACAATCACAAAATTTTAGGTAATTAGCCGGTTATCACCAGACAAGAATCATCTACCATTAAATGCCTTTTTAAATATATTCGAGATAAACAAATGAACATTCCTAGAAACACGACTACATGTATTATTGTTCGATAGTATTCGAAGCCGACAAATTTCATCGGAAGCTCAAATCATCTCCCACGACAACAGGAGAAAACCAATTAATCCGAGTATATAAACCAGGGATCCAAGGAGGCAGCAATGGAAAAGAAGCTCCTCCAGTGAGACACAGTGGTCCAGATCGCGACTGTCCGAAGAAACACGTGCAGTACGCGTTCACGTGCCGCTGGGATGCGAGTTTTGATAACCTAACGTGAGCGTGCGAGTGTGATTTTAAAAACTGGATCTTGCACTGGGCCTTAAATAGTTTTCAAGTGAGGCAGATCTACCAGTCAGTGACGTTGTTTTGTATTGGATTGGAAGCAGCAGCAGTAGCAGTGAAGACCAGCATGCACCACTGCTCCTGCACTAGGGCCATCTAGAGTCTCCTAAGATACGAGAAGACGCTACTTCTGGAAAGGCCCTTTGATTGAGACGTAAAGCCGTCACCATTCATTTCTCACTCGGGTTGAGTTATTGGCTGGACGAGTACTTTAATAAGAGTAAGTCCAGGATGAAGATCGCCACTGGGTTGGAATTGAAAAAGGAACCGAAGACGCCCAGCGACTTCTATCAGTACTTAGCAACGTTCACTGGTAAGTGTATAATTTTAGGCTACTTATATTGTCCATATACAGGATATCCGTTTTTTGTTAGAATGGTTGGGGATATCGTCTATCTGAGACACAAAACTGCCAAATAAGGACGCATTTTTATACTATCAATTACCTAAAAATAGTATCATTCTCTTTTCATTTATTGTTATGATAAGTAATTACCTGTAAGTACATTCAATTAACACCCTTTAAGCGTTAAACATCAAAATTGAAGCAAACATTGAAGGGCAGGATGAATACAATGCTTTCTTTATACCTATCTGGAGAAGCTTCACGGCTTTTTTAAGATCTCTCAAGGATGGTGAAGATATCAACGTTAGTTTTACTTACCGTTGTAATTTTCTTTTCTGATTCCAAAAAATGTATGAATGAAGTTGTGTGAAGGAAATTATTTTTTTTTCAAATAATGCATTGGTGCTGGAATTGCGGTTTTTATTTAAATAAAGAGAATAATAATCCTAATTCGATTTTAACTGACGGACTAAATTTACACAAAAATTACATTTTTCAGTTAGGGAATATTCTTACAAATGAAAATTGAAAGTGTTTTTATGATATCTTCGAAACAGAATTAAATAATTAGATTTGTTTTCAGACAATTGATCAGCATTTTAGTCGTACTTTAAATTTGATTTTATTATAATTTAAATATATTTTTAAGTATGTTTAGCATGTATATAAAAATGTAAATTTTCAACTTTTATTGAACGTAGCGAATGTGTTCAATAATAACCACTTATACGTTGAACCAGGATTGTTTTAAAATAATGTTGTAAACATGTTTAAAAACAAACGTTGTGTTTTGAACGTATTTGTTCTAAACGATTAGAACGTGTTTCGAATTTTTTCCCCATCTAAGCAATTAACATACACTTTTCAATAGTAATAAAACATGTTTTATTCATTATTTAAAACATGTTCTTCGTGGAATATTTTAACAGATTGTTTAATATTAAACATTCATCTATAACGGACATTAAAACAAAGATTTGAATAGCCTCAAGCAATTTCAAGCAATTGTTATTTCTATCAAATGTTTCTTTATACAGTATACTCAAAAATCTGAGTGAGAATAAACAATGATTCTCAATCAAATTGAATCTTGGGTCACTTGGAAATCATATAAGATTAACGGCGTCAACGTTGTCATAAAGCAAACAGTATTCGACAAAATATTCGATTTTTTTATTAACTACAACTGAACTCAATCTAAACCCATTAGTAATTTTCGTTATAAACAGTTATTTACTTAAAGCATGGTGGTTGTTTTGATTAATTGTATACTATACACTTTTAAGGTGCGTTCTGATTGGTGGTAATGGTAGGTACTGGCAGTGGTACCAGACGAAATTATAGTATTTCTCACCACACGTGATAGTGACACATATTAGTTTGCATGTACATACACATGAGTCACTAGCAATTATCTATCAGAAATATTATAATGGCGTCTACTACTACTGCCATTATCTACCATTACCACCAATCAGAACGCACATTTATGTATTTCATAATATTTCTAATACATTCTATACAGTCAATACAAATTAAAATCAACTTACTAAGTTAAATAATACATTTCATATAATTATAAAATGAAAATTGACCACATTTTGTGATTATGTCGGAACCCATCAATTTTTCGGAAAATATATGAAATTATCAATTGAAACGAAAAGAAAATCAGAGTTCATATCATAGTCTTCTCAAACCATAATTAGTGAACACAAATATATTAAGTAGTTATTTGAAGTGACCATCAGGGCTTAACCATAGAACAAAATCTATTGAGAGTTTCACAAGCTTCACTTGTGAAACTCATATCAGAAAATTAACAAACATATCCATATCAGATAGTTCACACTGATGAGTTGTCCTTTTATTTAAATAGAACGGTATTTTTAGTTTTGTTTTCTGATTTCGCCTTATACAGTGTGTCCCCAGATAGACTTAACTAGTAACTATAATTATAATGGGCCAACATTTTTATTTCTGAAAAAGGAAATGAGCTGTGGATGTCTTAGAAGGCCTTAGACATTATCGCAACTGTGTTAACATACAGGCTAGTTGAAAAACAAGAAATTATTAAATTTGACCAAGAGTAAACAATCAGTTTGTCATCGTCATAATTTAAATATCATTGGGTAAATTTGTTTTAAATTTAATTTAATCAATTTTATCGTATCGTGTGTTCACCCAACATAATTATAAACAACCATTTTTGTACAACTGTATACTGGGTACAAATGTGCGCTTCTAGTAGAGGTATCAATAATAACAATCATAATTGTGGTATCAAGATTTTTGCGTTCATTATATCAGTTTTCTCAGGGTGAATCTATAAAGTGTATGAAGGAATTAAAAATGATAAAGAATTACGGAATTAGAATGGAAAAGAATGCAATAAAAGTTATTTTTGTATCATAAGCTCATGTTTTTTTATAGAATTCGAAAATATTTAAAGTTTAATAACCGTAAAATTCAAATACCTGAGTAGACAGTACTAACTTTGGACGCAGTTTTGTTTCCAATCAAAATGCCTCCAGTCATAAAAGAAAATTGTCACATGTGAATTCAACAAGTATTGTTCCTACCATCCTCTTCTTGTATTTTGTGCATATTCTTTTCCAGAAATAATACTGAATGAAAGTGCCTTTTTCTCAAACATTAAAAAACAAACAACTCCAATAAATTTTGTAATTTTTAAATAATAACATCCTCATTGTTTGAGTCTTTTGATAATTCTTCTTGATATAGTTATTTTATCAACAATAACAAAAAATCTGTTAGCAAATCTATTTATAACTCAACCATTTTGATTACCGACACACTCACCGAGACGCCGTATACCTCTCATAAAGCTATAAATTTCTGGTAACCAGCGGAGCTAAAGGCTTGAAGAGATGAACAAAAAGGACGAAGAGAACTAACTATCGAACGACCATCTCATATACGAGCATCGTAAAGCCAGCAATGCAATAATAAATCCGTAATTACCCTCATTTTCGTAAGTACATACGTACACAGATTGGGTTGATCGGTGGAACAGTAATAATTACACACATTTCTTATGATCGTCAGACTATTTATAGAACGGCCGGTTCTGTAATTCGTCCTTTCGAGGCGAAGGAACTTATGCAATACGACAACAAGCCTCGACATTGACTGCAGGACAAAACGACAAAATCGCTCCAGAAAAAAAGAAGTCGTGCTTATATTCTCTCGTACCCGCCGTTGGTCCTTGACTTTGACACGCAGCTATGGAAAAAAGAGAGCTTTTGCACCGATCGTAGCACAGGACCGGCTTTAACAGTGTTAAATTTCAAATACATGACGGCAATAACGGGTGTAAATATTTTTTCTACTATTGTAATTATGCTTTTATTAATGATTTATGAAATAATGTATATCCAATACTTCACAAGCAACTGTTAATTTTATCGGTTAAAACATATTTAAAAATAATTAATTCTATTCGCAAGTAATTTCTGTTAACACTCTAATGACTTAACTTGGATACTATTTCTAATTTGTGAAACACAAGATTATTAAAAAATAGTAAGCAAAACATAAATTGAACACACTCTTAAACATTAAATTGGAAAATAAACCACTTTTAGCAGTGATATTTAGTAATGCTAAATCGAAAAGGCTATCCAGAAGATAATATATTGTTTAATTTTAAAGCCCATTCCAAAATTGGTGAAATGCAACGACACAGTTACCAAGAATTGTGCCATCTTGAATAGTATTACTATTTCACCTGCAAATGATTAATTTTACATAGTTGCTTAACTGGTAACGTTAAGATATAAATATGAATTATGATCTGGTATGCCTATTTATAGTTTTTTTATTATTGTTAAATTACTGTTGAGTACGTTACTCAAATAAATATGTACCCAAACTGAGGGGAAAAAAACGACGTGAATGTACAGTAGAAATAGTAGGTTTTCTATTGTCCTGCGATAATCATTGTAATTTTACATCTCAATTGTCATTGTATTTATTTTTTTATGTATTTATTAATAAACTAAAAGAATCAGCACTGTGCTCTACGAAAGTATTTACAAATTCAACGGTTAACAATTATATCAAATATAACTAAATCCAATCTACAATATAAAATGATAAACAGAGATTTAGAAATAATAACAGAATTTCACTGCACCAACAAATCAATTTGAACTTAAACATGAAATTAAACTTCTCAGCAAATAATCAAAATGAATAAGAAAAGAAACAGAAAATGTGACACTGTGATTTCATTAAAAAATGGCAGAAATATTACATATAAAACTATATAAAATTAAACACCTAACTAAATACCTAACGAATATATTTATGCAAGTAATCACCTTCTAGAAAGAAAACGTGCTTAATTATCCTGTGGTTATGAAGAGTACATTATACGTAGGTGCGGTGTGCTCTGCATCTTTATTACTATCGTCAAGTACAATCAGTCCATCTTTAGCTGATACAAGTTTCCTGAAAGTGTGCTAGTTCAGCAAACGCCCATTTGAGTAATGGAACTACAATTTATCCAAAAATAATCAAAACTCTAAAATTTTCAAGCTGAAGCTTTACATTTTTAGCAACCACATGTCCAAAATTTCTCAAAAGAACAAATATACTAACTAAAATTCTGGATCGATGTGAATTCAATGTTCAAGCATCAGATCTCAACAATATCCACTGTTATGCCGTACAAGTGGTTGTATTTTAAGGTGGGGGGGGGGGGTCATAGATCACAGAGCGGTCATAGTACACCAAATTTTGATTAGGAAATAATTTCCGGAAACGTACGTTGGAAAACTGCAAATCATTCAAGAACTTTTGAAACAGCATATTTTGAAGCAGGTCTTATCAGGTATTATAGAGCAGATCTCTTAAAACGAAATCAGTTTTGTCTGAAATAGTTTTCCTTGAAGTTAAAGAGAACGTTAGTTTGGTGATATTGTATAAACCCAAATAACTGCGAACCTTTCTTGCGGTTGCATATGTAAAAATTGCCTTAGAAACTTTTCAAACTAGGTACAGTGGTAACTAAAAGAACTACATTGCGAGATACAAAGATGAAAAGATCAAGTAAAGCTACATCTATATCTTTGCAGTTCAAACCTGCACTGTCATCAACGCACTTTTGAAAAATCGCATGCAACTTTATGACAATTTGTACGCCATTTACATCTGTGCCACTTTAATAAATCGCATGGCTTGAACATCAGTGATTTTTATTTTTCGACAACAATAGTTGCTTTGGATTGGTAACAAACATAACCTCCATGCTTTGCTATTAAATTATTGATTACGCGTTTCTTCCACACACAGTTGTTATATCACAGCAAACAATAACAAATAACGAAATACGGAATAGGTTATGTTTCGCGTCTATACACAGTGGTGTCACAAAATTCGTTTTAGACAAAAATTCCTAGATCGTTGCTATAAACGCACGCACTTACATATTTAGAACTGATCGAACTGATCCTAAATCCATATAACTTGGTAATTTTAAAATGTTGCATAGAGTAAAACAAAAAATCACGTTGGTCTTGACGAATTTAATTGCGCATTTGAATTGCACAGATTGCAGTAAAGGGGGCTCAAGGGGGTTGGAGTTGAAACAACTAAAAACAAAACAACTCGCGCGCATGCTTTATATACGGACGTGGCGTCCGTATATCACACAAAGTAGTACGTCACACATGTAAACAAAACCAAGTCCAAACTTGCACATAATGTCTATACAACCGTTTGAAATATTTATTGATGATATTTCCGATTTAACGGACTTGAGTTAACGGATGATGAATGTAGCGGAAGTTAGTCAGTCCGTTAATGGTTTTGAAAGTTAACTTAAAAGTTAATTCGCTAACGAAAAATTTAACTGCGT
This sequence comes from Aphodius sticticus, assembly GCA_963966075.1. NCBI lineage: Eukaryota > Metazoa > Arthropoda > Insecta > Coleoptera > Scarabaeidae > Aphodius > Aphodius sticticus. The sequence goes on from OZ014506.1 coordinate 38,264,688, forward strand.
CAATTATCGATTAACGGATTAACGCTTTTGTGCCCAGCTTTGAATATAAGGTATCCATTTCATTTTCGTCGAATAGAAGAGAATCTTGCTTACTTTTGTAAACTTTTGTTGATGTTTTTCTGATTCCAATAATGTACAGTGCTTTTTTTTTAAATATCAACCAAGCTTACGGTTAACTTGAGTACAAAAGCAGTTTTATTTAGTTATTATAGGTTATCTTGTAGGTCAAAACTTAGTTATTTAAACATTTGTTATATTATCTAATCCAGTATGAGTAGTGCTTTTACACTTTTTGGTAAATATTTCCTTTTTGTATTAAAAAATTTCAACAAAATTCATTGAAATTACTTGAATAATTTTAATTCTTACAGTGGCAAAAATACTGCACACATAGGTACAACAGGTACAGATTGTAGGTGCTAATCATGAATGTAAGGTAAAATAAGAGTTATAAAGTTATTGCAACTCCACTAGAGCGTAAAGAGAGCCTTTTCGCCAAGCTCTACACATCCCCTAGAAATGGCCAAGGCCGTACCTGTCCGCAATGACTGTACACGGTGTTCTGTTGAAAGAGCGCTTGGGCAATCCATCGGCTACTGACCGATTATTACGGGTATATTTATAGCGCGAAACGAGCCAGTCGCATCCTTTTATTGCATTACGGCGCCGCAGGGCAACAGGTTGCACTTCAGCGGCTGAACGAAAATAGAACGAAAACGGGTTTATTTTAATGTGTGTGCGCGAGATACGAGTAAAAGGTATCACGGTCGATCCGTGTACGTCCTTACGGCCTTAAAAAGAGGCAAAGTTCGATCCGATGGCGATAAAGTTTTTTGAACCTATGAACCTGACCTGAACCAAGCGATGCATCACGACGAGGCAACCAGCCGAGTCACCTCGCAACTGCCACCAAAATTGATTTACTATCGGTTGCAAAAGTATTGAGCCCGGTGTTTGGAGGTTCGTAACTCTGCTACGACTGAACAAACAAAAAATTAAATAAAGTGTGTTATACTCGTGAATCATTTCTACATAACATGATTGATTATCAAAATTTTCTGCCCCTAGGTTTAGACAGAAGCGCGAGAGAAGGGTAAAAAAATCAAATTTACACAGAGTATAACTCAAGATCTTGTCTACAGATCGGATTTTTGTATTTTTCTAATTTTATTTTCATTAATGGCTATAAACAAGATTTTCATAGAAGCGGATATCTCGGCAACGAGTATTAGCACGATAACGAGACAAGTACAAGAGCAATCGCAAAATGTGGTTTAATGAGAGTATTAATTAATTAATTCATTATTGCTTTTAATGAGAGTATTGAAATAGAAACACATTTCAGATGTTCATTAATTTTATGACGCGATATAAATATGCAATATAATTTCGGGATCACCTCGTCGTCAGCGGCTCAGAATTCGAGGTCGGCTTACAACCTGCATCACACGCCCGTACTTACAATTAAAACAAACATCGTACATATTTATTTATGTAAACAGAATTGAAGATTAATTAAAGTAGAATAAATTTTGTATAATTTATGAGTATGATATTTTTTGGTAAAAGTAATAGTTTAGCTGCGTCAGCAAATTCTATTTGATGGAGATCGGTCGTGTCTGCATTAATATAAAACTAGTTAGGCAGGATTTGACAGATATTTTCATTCTAATGACAGTAGGTAGTGACAAACGCTGATGTTTTGACAATACCTACCGTCAATAAAATCACAATATCACAGCTAAACTATTAATCTTATATACCGGGTGACCCACGGCATAGGTACTCCCGTTTATATTTTTTGTTTATAAAGCTAGACGAATGAAATTTGGGGAAGTGTTAATAGACAAAAAATGCCATTCTTTGGGATACTCTTGACGTTGATATGACTTCTATATTCTTTGTGTGATATTTTTAATCAGGATGACATTCTGAACACAAAAACATATCGATCGTAAATTTTTATCACCAAGGCAACGCAAAAATAACTTTTTTTTGTATTAATCTAGGTGGCTATGAATTGGTGAAAATAATCGAAAATGGTCAAATAAACACGAACTAAATCGATTTTGGCCGACATTGCATTACTGGCGCCCTCTAGCGTGATTTAATTGGTGTTTGGCCAGTGAGTCATTTTTTTCACGGGTACCCAATGGCCAAACCGTGATTATTCGATAGAAAACCTTTCCAATTACAATGATACCAAATACTTGATACTTTGTTGATATTCGTAGCGTACAAATGTTGTTAGAAGTAAGGAAATCGAAAATAATATTGATGTAATGATCAAAGTCAGCGTAAGTCAAAGTTACTCAATGGACTACTCGAAGTAAGTACCTTGATTATTCGAGGAAAGCAATTTTACGACACAATGATACCAAGTTCTTGATATTTTGCTTATAATCGTAGCGTGCAAATGACGTTTAAGGGTACTTCCTTCGAGTAGTCCATTAAGTGATTTTAACTTGTACGCTGACCTTGATTATTAGGACAATATTTTTATTTTGATTTCCTTGCTTCTAACAACATTTGTACGCTACGAATTTCAACAAAATATCAAGTATTTGGTATCATTGTAATCGGAAAGATATTTTCTATCGAATAATCAGGGTGTGGCCATGGGGTACCCGTGAAAAAAAATGACTCACTGGCCAAAAACCAATTAAACCACGCTAGAGGGCGCCAGTAATGCATTATAGGCAAAAATCGATTTAGTTAGTGTTCATTTGACAATTTTCGACCATTTTCACCAGTAGCCGCCTAGATTAATACACTAAAAAGTTATTTTTGCGTTGCCTTGGTGATAAAAATTGACGATCGATATATTTTTGTGTTCAGAATGTCATCCTGATTGAAAATATCACATAAAGAAGATAGGGAGCCGTTTAAAATTTCAATGATGACGTCATTTCCGGAAAAACCGGAAGTCATATTAACCTCAGGAGTATCCCAAAGAATGGCATAATAACACTTTCCCAAATTTCATTCGTCCAGCTTTATAGACAAAAAAATAAACGGGAGTACCTATGACGTGGGTCACCCGGTATAGTATGATAAAGTCATGTGCCTGACCACATCAGATTTTTTATGCTCACGATACATAGCTTTCTCTTTTACATCATATCTTTCTGCAAAAAATCCTATCTGACATAAAATTTGGCCATTAAAATTTGAAAATTTGGCCTTCATCGTTGAGTCCAAAAGTGAAGCGTCGCTAAACTTATGAGTACCTATGACGTGGGTCACCCGGTATAGTATGATAAAGTCATGTGCCTGACCACATCAGATTTTTTATGCCCACGATACATAGCTTTCTCTTTTACATCATATCTTTCTGCAAAAAATCCTATCTGACATAAAATTTGGCCATTAAAATTTGAAAATTTGGCCTTCATCGTTGAGTCCAATAGTGAAGCGTCGCTAAACTTCTCAAACCATTATCCCTGGACTCCACGATTACATTCATCCACGCCTATTTTCATGATTCAATATTGCTGCCCATTCATCCTCGTTTATCATCACTAGCCCTCTTCAGTACATCTCTAAAAACCTCTCATTTTAGCAAACCCTTTGTCTGAGAATTAGGTACTGCATATTATTGTAAGTAAATAATATTCCTGTCTTGTAACATACATTAATACAAATGTTATTCCGGACAATAATCTTCCAAGTCTCGTAGTCAGCCATCTCATCGGTGTTCTTCTTCAATTCTGGTTCCTCCATATCGAGTTTTCCAATACTCTGGGCTTCCTGGAGGGTTCATTCTGCCTAAATCCATTTTGGAAATTGTATAAGTAGTATACTTCTACTATGATATATTCTGAGCAAAATTTGCAATACCTGCACCAAAAACACTGTTCCTATACAATATGTACCTAATACTATATTTTTAATGCTATGTAGCCACTAGTCACATCTTCAGAAACTAACAGCAACCTTTATAATTACAGGCACAATCGTCATAGTATGCACCGGCATGCACTTCGGATGGCCGTCGCCATCCTTACCACAACTCCTTCACGAAGATTCCCACATCCCGATGACAAACGCTGACGGTTCCTGGGTAGCAGTGATGCCATGCATGGGCGCTGTGGTAGGCTGCTTCATGGCAGTAGCAACAGTAGACAGAATCGGTAGGAAAATATCAATGCTGATCACGTCACCGCTATACTGCATCGCCTGGATCATGGTAGCCTTCTCGAATTCAGTCGCAATCTTGCACTGTGCAAGGTTTCTAGCTGGGATAGCAGATGGGATAGCATTCACCGCCTTACCTATATATCTAGGAGAGATATCAAGATCGGAAATCCGTGGACTACTTGGATCATTCATACCAGTAACTACAATAATGGGCTTTTTGTTGATTAACATTGTCGGATCTTGCTTTGATATAACGTATACTGCGTTGATATCAGCTTCTGTTCCTATAATACATTTCTGCACATTTGTTTTCATGCCAGAGAGCCCTTATTTCTTGCTGATAAGGAACAAAGCGGAGAGTGCTAGGAAAAGTTTGATCACATTTAGGGGAACTGATGACGTAGAAGTCGAGTTGACAAGGTTAGCTGATGCTGTCCGAGAAGAACAAGAATTCTCTGGTAGTCTTCTTGATTTGTTTACTGTTAAGAGTAATAGAAGAGCCTGTTTTATAATTATCGGTATCAGAGCAGTACAACAGTTCAGTGGAACCACAGCTATAACCTTTTACGCGAATACAATCTTCAAAGAGGCTGGATCTAACATGTCTTCAAGCACAGCTGCTATAATATACTTCTCAATTCAATTGACCGTAGCTACATTGGCTTCGGTTTTGGTGGATAAATTAGGTAGAAGACCTTTGCTGATATTCTCAATTATTGGTTCAGGTTTCGCTTTAGCCACAGAAGGCATTTATATCTACCTAAAGAACAACTCGGACGTAGAGGTGGACCACTTGCACTGGGTACCAGTCTTTGCACTCTTGATGTATGTAGTGATTTTCAATTTGGGGATGGGGACAATTCCTGTTTTGTTGTTAGGTGAATTGTTTCCAACAAACGTCAAGGCTTTCGCTCTGTGCTTGGCTGACATTTACTTCGGAGTTATAGTGACGATAGTTTCGAAATTCTTCCAAATCATGAAGGACGATTTTGGTATGCACGTGCCCTTCTTGGTATTCACGTCTTTCTGTGCCATTGGGCTTGTGTTTATCACGTTCTACGTGCCTGAAACCAAAGGCAAGACCTTGGAAGAGATACAGATGATATTAAGAGGAGAAGAGACAAAGAATGAAAAAGACTGCACTAAAATCTAAGAAATTGACGCGCGTTGATTTTTAATTGTTGTAAATATATTTAATTGATTAATTAATATTGTTCAAGTCTTTTATATGTTTTTTGTTTAGATGAAAGCTTTGAATTTTAATGAATTATTATAAGTATTCTGTGAATATCATTGGTTAATCTGTTGTTACTTCTAACATAATGCCATACATATCAATGGAACAATACAGTTCCAGAACTAAATAACATGTTGTTAAATGATGATTTTTCATGGATACACAGCGTATTGTCATGTCGTTGCAAGTCTTTCAAATTGGAAAAATGCGTTTTCTGTTGTGAATTCTAGTGTCAATATCAGATAGGATCCAGACCTAAGAATTAGTGCAGTAAAGCGCAGAATATTTATTCAGTTTCTTCACTCCCATGTGATTGTTCGTGTGGTAGTTAACGGACTAAAAAAGGGCAACAGCATACGAAACTAATCACATTAGAAGTACACTGTTTTAATATTTTCTATGTATGACCAAAGTATGTCAGTGCTATACAATATACATATCTATGTTACTATAACTTGGTTGTAGCCAACATTTGTTTTCTTAATGGGTGCCATAATATATGATTTTTATAACCTCGAATAAACGTTTAGTTTCTGATTCCAATATAAAAACGACTTGGTGTTCTGCTGTAGATTTTAGACAAATTTTAAGTAAGAGTTCATTACGATTGGAATCACTGTTGTTTGCTGTTCAGCAAAATTCTGACAGTTCGCTTATGTTATCATTATGTGACGTGTCATATATCTCTGCTTCGAAAGGCAATAAAATAAATTTATGAGTTTTCATAAAATATAATACAAAGAAAGATAACGATATTAAAAAAAATAACAACCTAAAGATAAACATTTCAATAACTATATCTGGTCCACTGTTGCTGCCTCTCACTGCAGCCTGTCTTGATCTAAACTACGCTTTAGAGTTTAGACTCGCACTGTCGACTAGATTTCAGGCTGGAATATGTTAAATTTTTTATGTTTACTGTTTACAACAAAGCATCCAACAAAAACCGGTGATTTCAATCACCACTGCTAGCAAAAGTAAACAAACAATAATAAATATTTACCAAAAATCTACAGCGACATCAAGTAAGAATTTTACATTCTTAGAATCAGAAAAACCACCACGTTTCCTGATCGTATCTTCAAAATTGACTTCTTTTGAAGTTCTTTCTGTCATGCATAACGACATGCAGTCGAGAAAGTGTTTTCTCGACATCTCTGCTCTGCCAGCGAACTTAATTTTTGTATAAAAATTAAGTTCGCTGGCAGACCAATAGAATTATCGTAATGAAAATACCTACAATAGTTTTTTCGCATTACCAAAATTTTGAGAGTAAACGTTTTACGAATCTAATAATAATACTAAACTAAAGAAACCTAAATATATCTATTTGCCTACTTTTCAACAACACCGTAGATCAAAATGTTGTGCCTCCTGTACATAGTTAGAAACATTTAATATAACATTTAAGTAGCATAGGTATACGAATATTTATTTATACACATCCGTGGACGTCTGATTTGAGTTTCCGATTTATTTTTAATATTGAAATAAGTTTTCTATTTTTTTGTTCAGGTAACTCGGAGTGAATATAGGAAAAAGAAAATGAAAATATCACTAGGTACGACATTTAGACTTGAAAATGAAATTCTGTATATAACATTCCATGTGTTTTAAATCTGTCTGTTTACATATAAATATTATGCACGTGAGTATAAACAAAATCCCATTATTTTGTATCACCTATAATCTATAAGTTTGTTAATAGTACTTAAAGAGGGACCACTGTGTGTGGTAAAGAGAGTTGCTCAAAATAACGGTAAATTATGTAGGATAAACTTGTCTCGTAATAGGGTTTTGGGCACCTGCGAGTAATTTTAATTAAAAATCTCATTATTTATATCGAATAGGTTTTGCCTGCAGGTTTACAGTTAGAGTTTCGAAATAAGTAATTTATACTATGTATGTGTAGTCCAACCGTTAAGAAGAGACTAAGATGAAGCTAAGTCCCAAAAGTGTGCCGTAATAATACATATGTATTTATTCTTCCTTAATCATTATTTAAATATAGGTACGTTCCATTATTTTAGTGGCCAGTTCTATATAGAAAATATATGTAGATTATTACATTATTACTAGTTTAAAATATAAGTAATTTATATATTGTAAAGATTAGGATAGGCCCTGTACATATATACAATGAATTTATAGCGTAAATAAATAAGAACTACTTTAATATATGAATAGTATATGAATAGTAAACCTAAAATGTATTATTCCGCGAAAATAAATAATAAAAATGTTTGTTAAACGAGAATTGGTTTTATTAATCACACCCCTTTGTGTAAATGTTGTATATTGTTACAGCAGGGCAAATAAAAATTATAACGCGTGTTCAACGCTCTGATTTATGGAAACTGTTGTTCCTCCATTCAGTAGACAGTTGAATTGAAAGTCACCTCTGTTTATTTGTTTTACAGTCGGTATTTTTAAACGACCAAAATAGAATAGGTTTTAGCAAAATTTCAACGAGGTGCTTGTGTCTAAAGCTCCTCTAATTACAGTTTTATTACAGTTTTTGGATTACCCTAGTATTGTTTCTCGCACGGTAAACCTAGGCACGGTATGCTGGACAAAATTCTTAAGCTCGTTCTCCTCGCGCATGACGTCACGCGAGTGTCGATTCAAATGAAGGCGTTAATGTATAAAAAAGTAAAAACGTCACTTGAGTGCCAGTGGTGGGGCCAGTAATCTGTAATTCTAATGACTAGTTTGATTTCTGGGTCTTCATTCTATTTCTGGGGAGGTGGTATATACATATGATAGAACGTCTGATAGTTACGCTATTGATCTCCGGTTCAATCTCCTGGGCAAAAATCGACTGTCCTGGTATTTTAGGCAGAGAAGCAATACTTTGTATGCCGTCTTCCATCGGATGATGAATTAGCCGGTGGTCCGTGTGCTGATGGGATGGGCACTTTAAAGCACTTAACCACAAGGTAGGCTGCATGCATCTTTGGTGTGCGGCAAGTCAATGCTAAAACAATATTTTAACTGAAGATAAAGGTAAAAAAGAATTATCTATATAAAATTATTTTATATTGAAATTCGCATCATACTTAAGACCCTGTTCTACCTCTCCTAAAACGCGTTTGCAAATAAAAGCGTTATTTATTGTTCAAAGTTTATGAAATTTTTTTATGTAACTTCTTAGATAAATAACGATTGGGCTGAATGAAAAAAAAAATTTTTAAAGATAAAAATCAATTTTACTTCTACATCTTTGGTTTTTTTCAAATATAAAACATTTAGCCCAACTCATGATACAAAAATAGATTTTTTATTTAAGTACAATTTTAATCTAAACATTATAATTGCGATAACAAAGCGTAATTGCCAGAAATGTATGTAATTTGCCTATATTACGGGCCCGGTGTAGACAGCAGACGTGAGGAGTTTTAAACACCGCCTATAACTACGCCACGCCTACTGCTATTTTTAGATTAGACTGTTCACAAGTTATGAGTGTTATGACCGTAGCGTATATTGAATCGGGAGAACAGAGTTCTCGCATTTCACATTTATACGCACGGTTTACACATTTAACACACGATAAAAGTCATATACTGTATGATATTATACTTAGTGTAGTTATACCTGCTAGGTGTTAGGTACATTTGTTTAATAATGGGTAGAAGTCGTGGCAAAATACCTAAACATCCGCGTCTGTCCTTTAGACGAATTAGTAAAAGACGACTACGTACCACCTAAGTTAAAATATGGCATAGATAATCTAAAAGAACAATATTGTAATTATTTAATTACAAATGAGACAAAGAGACCAGAACAGGACTCAAATGAACATTTTATTTAAAATGTCGGTTTTATGGACAGGAAGAGACAATTAGCAGTGACGAACTTGGGTCGGCTCTAATGAATATTAGTTCAGCGACTGTATTGGGCAGTATTACAGCGGGAATTGGATATAGCCAATGCCAGAATTTGTTTTCATTCATGAATCTTGCATTCATGGCGCCCAGAACGTTTATAAAATATAGCGAACTTGTAGGTGACAAAATATTTGGGATTTATATAAATGGTTTGGGGAACTTTGGACTAGGTATGTGCTATGATTTTACTTTATCATACGTAGTATGTAAAGTATTGTAATCGTGCCAAACAAAATTTTTGAGGTTTTAGCGGAAATGTCTTTTTGGATCCCTTGAACATTTTTGACCCAGGTAAAAAAAAAATTCTGTGTATGTGTGTGTGCCTTTTTTGTGGCGACGATTCCGGAGAAACTACTAAGGTATCGGGACGAGACTTCATATTTAGAAGTTTCATAACCAAACTTAGAGCCGAAAAGCTTTCTGTTGAAAAGGATCCAAAGAAACTGGAGGTTTAGTCTTATAGCATTTTTGAAAGATTTTGCAAATAAGCCGCCATTTCTGGAAATTTGTCGAAATAGTTAAATAATAAATTAAAGTACAGGAAATTCTGAACAATTTATGACTATGGCATTTTTTGGTAAAATGAATAGTTTAGCTGCATGAGCAAATTCTATTTTATCGAGATCGCTGCATTAAAACTAGTTAGCCAGGATTTGTCAGATATTGTGATTCTAATGACAGTAGGTAGTGTCAAACGCTGATGTTTTGACAATACCTACTGTCAATATAATCAAAATATCCGTCTAGTTCCAGTAGTTTTATTTTAATACAGACATGGCCGATCTCGATCAAATAGAATCTCATGCAGCTAAACTATTAATTTTATATATGGTATGATAAAGTAATGTGCCTGAACGCATCAGATTATTTTTTTTTTATTTTTGTCTTCGTGTGTCACTGCCGTGCGTTCGTTCGATATCCAGCATGTTTATAGATGTATTGGGTCCTCATTGCTCGATTTTAATTAATTTCTTTCTAAATTGAAGTCCATAATTCACCGATGAGTTATCATGAGTTAGGTAATACATTTTTGTCAATTTACTATACAGTATGTATGTCACCCTGTTAAAAAGATTAAATATTATAATAGCAAGCGCGCTCTCTCTAACTTAAATCAATATATTTTCTTTTACCGCCTGGCGGCCGCCAGCCAGCTGTATGCAGTCCGGTATGCATATGCGACCGTGATGAGTGAGAACACTAATACATTGTAACTTGAGCGAAAGCGAAAGCACCGACGCGCGGCGACAAACTGGCTGAGTACTTCCCCTTCGAATGTACTCGCGTCGACTATGCTCCGCCTTTGCCTGCTTGCTCTAAACCCCCCAACTTCCCCTTATCGTAAAACTGTGGCCTGGTTGACGTTGGTGGGGGCCAGGCAGACCACTCCCAGCAAAAAAAAAACATCGCAACGAAATGTTTCGTTTGGAAGTTGCGATGTTTTTAAAACGGAGCCTTAACCGTGGCCGAAAAACATAAACTGTCGGCAAATACTCCACAAATATTTGGACATTTACCAAATATTACATACACTCAGTTCCAAAAAAGTGACGTACTTGATTTTATCTATATAAAGATATTTTATATTGAAATTTGCATCATACTTAACCGTGGCCGAAAAACATAAACTGTCGGCAAATACTCCACAAATATTTGGACATTTACCAAATTTTACATACACTCAGTTCCAAAAAAAGTGAAGCACTTGATTTTTGACCTAACTTTAATGTCTTATATTTTTTAAACCAGTAGGACGATTTTCATTTTATTTGTTGGTCCAATTTACAGCACTTTCTATTAAGGCTGGGCAAAAAAGTCGTTCGATCGATCTGATCGATCAGATCCATCAGATCGAAAAGATCGATCAGATCGATCAGATCGAAAAGATCGATCTTTTGATGATACGTACGCGGCCGGACACCTATCGTACATACGTATGGAAGAACTAAAGGCTGATCGATCTCATCGATCTGATCGACATGATCGGGGCGATCGATCTGATCGATTTGATCGATCTTTTCGAACTGGGTGGGATAAGGGACAGAAGACCTGAAAGAAAGAAAAGAAACGAGCCTTCGTTGAGAACTGATTTTATTAATAAATTGGTTAAGTATAATATAGTAACTATTTCCATAACAAACAATACAATTAACAATAGAAATTACACCACTATGCAACCCAAAGGTTATTGCTGAATTTGCAAGGTAAGTTGGTCAATAGATACACCTGTAAGTAACATAGCGTAACAATTGATATGTGAGTCTTATTACCATACAGGGGCGGAGACAGAGGAGGGGCGCACTTTGGTGCAAATTTTTCGGTACGGCAGAGAAGAAAGCGATTGTGATGTTACCGGCTAGGTCTTGTATGTGTGATTTTATTCGGTAGATTGTAGGAAACAGTTATATGAAAAAAGTTCTTTTAAGCTTTGCACCAAACTTGATGACACTCATACCTCAAGATGTCTTTTAGCTCCCCCCCTTTGAGTTTTTTCTGTATCCGCCACTGTTACCATACATTGTCAATTTTACTATAATTGGAATTTAGAATGAATATTGTTTGCAATTAAAAGAAATGTACTTTTGTTTAACTTGAGATTAAACAAGGTGCGGGCTGTAAGACAGGAAATAAAAGAAAATATATGGAGTAATGCTTTTTCGTTGATTTTGTTATTAAACAAGCTGCGGCCTGTAGACACAAAATAAACACTTGGTTGATCTGGACACAGGCTGATCTTCTGGTGGGATATAGTGGCTCTTCCATTGGTTTTTGTTTAACTTGAGATTACAACAAGCTGCGGCCTGCAGATATGTGCCCATGATTCGGTGGGAATGGTCCCAGATGATCTGTTGCTTGAAGACACTCTTGTTTCAGTGTCGTGAATTATAGGCTTGAGATCCTTCTCGTTTTCAACCATCTTTTCCAGGGATTCGATGCGTTTCTTCCAAAGTCAAATAAGAGAGTCGGCAAGAACTTCTGGTCCTGGAACATCGTGGGCTGTAGTAATATGCAACAAGCCTTCACTCTTTGGTGAATCTTTACTGGTGTAAATGATAGACTTCTACTTGTTTTCTACCATCTAGGGATTCAAAGCGTTTCCTCCGAAGTCGCATAAGAAAGTAGGTAAGAAATTCTTGAATCCTCTTCCCAGTCCATCTTGCTTGCGGGCGTTTCCAGTTCTTCAGACATCCTCTTGAATGAACTGTGTTTAGGACGCTTACGAACTTATATCGACGCGACCCGAGTTATGTACAATGACGACAATATCACGCGCTTACGCCGTATAATAAGACATGGTGGAGATGAAGATGGGTTAAAAGGATTGAAGGGTCGTGTTCAAACGCCGGGCAGGCCAGATATTTGACATGGTGGATGTAGGAGATAGGGACTAGTTCGTTTTAAAAGGCTCGACGGACCATATTCAAACTCCGGACAGGCCAGACGTTTGACATGGTGGAAGATCGGGTAAGGGAGACCTGAAGAAGAGGAAAGGAAACGAGCATTCGTTGAATACTGATTTTATTAATAGATTGGTTGAGTATAGTAACTAGTTGATATAGTAACTATTTCCATAGCATACAATAGAATTAACAATAGAAATTACACCACTATGCAACCCAAAGGTTATTGCTGAATTTGAAAGGTAAGTTGGCCAATAGATACATCTGTAGTACAGCAATTGTTACGCTGTACAGTAGTACAGCGTAACAATTGCGTATGTCAGTCATATTACAATACAATGTCAATTTTACTATAATTGGAATTTAGGATGAATATTGTTTGTAATTAAAAGAAATAGGTATAGGTACTTTTGTTTCACTTGAGATTAAACAAGCTGTGGGCTGTAAGACAGCAGATAAAAGAAAATATATGGAGTAATGGTCACATTGCTTTGTTAAATTTGATATTAAATGAAGTTGTTGAGTCAAAAATGAGGAAAAAACATGATATCAGTTTCTTTCCACTACAATTTAGGATACATTGAAAAAAAATCCTCCTCTTTAATTTTTTTGAAATACAAAGGAATTGACTACCAACAAAATAAAAAAAAATAATAAAAATCGGCCCACAAAAATCGGTTTAAAAAATATTAGACATTAAAGTTCCTAAAACGGTTTTTTATTTATTTTTTCTAATTATCAAAACGCATATTTATATTAAATTCTATTTCAATCTTTCAATTGCCTTTTTGACCTATGACGTTATTGACACTTTTCATGCTAATATACAAATGTTGTTACCTTACATTATAAAATTTTCGAGAAAATGACAGCCCTTTTTTGCGCCGGGCTTTAAAGTTACATATCTAGTGAGGTTATTGCATTTTTCGTTGTTTTCTCTTTTACAGACGCACCCAGTGGCGGACTGGGTCCAAAAATATTGGTTGCCAGGAAGCCAGGAGGGGGCCCACATTTTTTTTTGTTCATGCTGCCGGTATATACATATACAGATGTCCCACTTTTTGCCCCGCAAAATTATTTTTAGAAAGCAAATGTCATTCTGAATAAATTTTTTATAAGGACTTATTTGTTTTTTCAATTCCTTGAAAAGTTTCAGCCGTTTGAACACACCCACTACACCTTACAACGATAGAAAGTAAATAAATTTAAATAAAAATATTTAAAAGAAAATCGACATAAATTGAATAAAAATGAACCAAAAAATTCATATGAAGCTTTCTATTATTTTTTTTTCTAGAAAACAAATGTCATTTTGAGTAAAAAGTATCATATGGACTTATTGGTTTTCTTATTGGTTTTGCTTAAGAAGTTAGAGCCATACAAACATATAATTTTTGATATTTATTTTCTTCAAAGATTAAGAATTAGTAATTTATGTATCAATCTAAAATTGTTTAAATAATACTTATCAAAGACATTAAATTGTTCATGGTGGTCCAACGCATTGGAAAACTAGACGCCTGATTTAATCGGGTTTGATTTGTGACTCTGAAGACATATTGAGGAAAACATTTATGGGAATATTACAACTACCTACGATAGCAAACATGAAGAATAGAAATAAGGAGGCGTCAAAATGTTTTTGTGGAAACCATGGAAAATGTAATATTTCCACCAAGGATTTCCACCGAGAATTTGAAGCAAGACTGAAACGCATTGACCTGAGAGGGTTGATATGTGCACTATTGACAATCGTACTGAAATAATAATTATTTATTCAGTTTACAATTATCCATTTATTTAGTTATTTATTCTTATGAGAGTACAGAAATGTTTGGATGTCTGAAGAACACCACATTGCTACCAAAGCACTCCTTGTTCTTGTTATCAGTAGTAACTGAAACATCCCTATAAACTTATTCCTTAACATGTCCCGAAATAAATAAATTGAACAGGCGATTTAGCTGGCTAAGGCGTTAGACCACTACAACCAACCCAAGAATCCATTAAAATTCTTTAAATAATTTAGAATATTACGTAAATAAATAATAAAAATTTTAAATAAGTTTCGACTGGTACTAATAAAACTAATTCTTGGATGATCATAAATTGTTCGTTTGTGTAACTCATAGTAGCAGTTTTCAATGACTAAATGTTGCTGCAGAAGAATCTTTACATTTGTGCGATTGCTGAATTTCGTCGTGGCAACTAGATATTTTATATTAATTTATGAAATATTTTGCATGCGTATAAATGTTATATTAGATGCTTAATAACTTTTAGCTGTTGACGATAGACTTACCGAGTTAGACATTTTAGGAAAGTTGATTTATCGATCTTTCGATGTCAAGATATACAGGGCTGTTCCATTTAAAATTCTTAAGTTATTTGACATTTAGCAAATCTCCAGTTATTCAGGATAAGTCATATTTGAATCGCAAATTAATAATAACTGTAAAAAAATGCGATACTTTTACTATGCAAAATGAGTTCTTTTATTTCTTTATTCTTGTTAGTTACCTTAGAATGATTTTTTGAAAATGCTCATTTTTGACAAACATTTCTCAATATCTCAGAAACAGTTGATAATAGCCTAATAAAAATTGATGTTATAACAATTAGGCTAAAAATGTTCATCAAAAATTGCAATAATATACCTAGTGTTCATTTAAACAAACATAAGTTTGTTGGTACGTTATTGTGGGACACCCTGTAAGCATGCCAATATTTTCTGGCTGTAGGGCGAATGATTATCTATAACTTTTATAACACCCTGTACATCAATTTTATGATATCTTCGAAAGTGAAAAAGATATATTACTTTTTATATCATTGATCAACAAAAATATGCGCAACTTTGTTTCTAATATTTTTTTCTATATTCATGTTTTTTTTTAATTTATTTTGTTTTAAATTACATATTGTATTTTATAAATAAATTTTATTTTATTTTTATTGCATGTATAAAAGAACATTCTGTACAAGTGATTCATTTTTATACCCAAGTAAAATTTTATTTATTTGATTTATTTTGGTCCCTTTCATATGTTCAGCCAATATTCCATAATGTTTTCCTATATCAATTATCCGATTAAGTTTTAATTTTGTTCATCATAGCATTGATTTTTCTATTTTTAATGTTTCTTGGTAAAAACTACCAAATCATGCCATAATAATTCTGTACTCTGTGACGTATTGGTATTTCAATTTCGGATGAATAATATTTTTGCCAGAAACTGGTCAATAAAATTTTTAAAAAAACTTGTGTTTTTATGAAATTTAAACGTCTATTAAAAAATATCAAGTTCGATTAGTAATAGATTTTAAGTTCTCTTAACAAGGGCCTTTTGGAGAATTTTCATTGTTTCCCAAAGCGGCTTTCTTAAAACTCACCATGCAGTTTTCTTATGGGGTTCATATTTATTGCCAAACATAAATATAAATTCTTACCGAATTTATTGCAAATAGGTGGGGCCCTCTTATTGCCTGATATCTTTTCGTGCGGCGGTCCAGTGATAATTTCAGTATAAATAAATGTATTATTAATATTATCAACATATTGTCTTAAGGGGGGCCCACTTAAGGGGGGGCCCACTTGCCATCGGGCAACCTGGCATTATGGCCAGTCCGCCACTGGACGCACCCACACATCACTTAAGGAATAGCTGTAAATGCTTTAAAACATTTATCAAAGCCAAACAAATACAGCATGAAATGTGTGTAAAATGTTAGTACAGACAATAAATAACAAAGAAGATGTGCGTTGGACACTTGACCACAACCTTTCCTGTAATTTATGTTTTTTAATTATTTCTTTCCAGCGTAACTGTATCCATCGACGTACAACTTTAAATTATATCATTTAGTTATAAGATTTGATGAGTTCTATATAATACATCCTCTGTCCATATGGACAGAGAGTTGACGGAGATGACAGAGAGTTGAGATATGGACAAGAATATGTTATAATATAAAACTTAATTAGCCCATAATTTTGTACAACAAACAATATTTTTTTTACAGTATGGTGCATTTAGGCGTGGTGGATAAAATCTACAGATCTTTAAACAGAGTGCCTATATATCATGGCGCATTCTAAATACAAAAAGAATGTCCTTCCATCTGTGTTAGCTGGTACACATACGAAGTACATCGTTTCTGTACGTACATTCTGTACATAGTTTTATCAATTTATATTCAGTATGTCTTATATGAGCATTTTTACTAGTTGTTGTGATATTTGGAATTTAAACAGTGTCTAATTTAAGTATAATTCAGTGCTGTATAATGGGCTGTAATGCAGGGTATTTTGTTTGATTTAAATTTTTTAAGGACTGATAGAGGTATGTAAGTTATTGAGAACCTACAATAATGTAAGAAATTTATTGTAAGTATGCTGATGATCTAGATCAGTGTTTCTTAACCTTCCCCCGGTGTCCTTCTCCCGCTCACGTCAAGCGCATAAGTCTGCTCCGCTCGTAGTGCTCCGCGGAGCACCGGTTAAGAAACACTGATCTAGATTCTAGAGTGTAGACCTATGCTATCTAGAGTATAGACACCTCAAACTTATCCAGACAGTTTACTTTGGGATAACCTTTAAACCTTGCACTTTTACGTCGACTCGTATGAAAATTTCTTGACACATATGAAATTGATACTAATTTGATAACCGTGTAGTATAGGAACAAAGCACACCAAATTCGCCAGTCATACCAACTAGCCACACACTGTAAGCAATCCTATATTAAGGGGAAATTTAAAATAAATTAAATTGCGAGTTTCTCAAAAACTGGTGATATGGGGATCTCTCCTAAAGAGAACTTTAGGAGAATTTCAGTCAGCAAATAACATACAGGATATTCCATTTAAAAAACTGTACATTTTATCCGCAACGCTTAAATGCGATATCCTGTATAAATATAGATAATCGTTCATAGAAAATGATTGGCCAAACAAGTTTTATACAAAATATTTATATATATCTCTCAAGAAATATCGAATGCTGTGTGTCGTTGTAAAACGTGGTTTCGGAATAAAAAGCTGCATGATTTTTGGACAGGTTTAAAGGTGATAACCCATTTTATTCTCTTAAAAGAAGGTTTAAACTTCAATTTGATGATAGTTTTAACTTGTAAGTCGATGGATATAGTAACGTTGGAAAGACAAGTTGTGTTCAGGCACCCAAAACGTCAAAGTTTATCATAAAAATATTAGCAGACGAGTGTATAGAAACTAAATTGTTTACGAATGTTTAAAAAATAAAACAAAAAGTATTTATCAAAAAAATATATTATACACTATAAATAATCAGTACATTTGTTCACAAGGACTCTTAACACTATCAGAAACGCATAATTTGTAAGTTAACCTTACAAATTAAACTGTGCACTTAACTTAAACAAATTGTAACGAACAATTTCAGTACGACGTGGCCTGCGACTCAATGCAAGTCAAGCAGGGTTAACTACAGCTAATCAAAACATATAAATTGGCAGAATATATCGGGCAAGCGCATACGTGACTACGTGAGGTACAAAACGTATCAGTCAATGTCATTTTTGTAACTTAGTATGAGTGGAATATTCTCTCCAGACAGAGAACGCAAAATACAGCTAAGCACAATGCATAAACATAATATTAACGTTTAAATTCATACAAAATGCAATTGTTATAGACATCATAAGAATAATGATCTAACCCTCCAGTGCAGGACGTACGGTCAAAGTTTGTATCCGAAAAATCATTCATGGCCGTGTTTGCGTGTCCGCACTGATGGGTTCTCGGGTTTACGCTTCTTAATCGTTATTTTTGATATGATGCTATAGAAATAAATGACACTACAAAACGTTTGACGCCTTGATGTCACAGTTTTTCTGCTCTTCACTTGGCATCTTCCCCGTTTTCAAAAATTCCTGGATCTCTTCCAAAGTTTTTCCTTTTGTTTCTGGTATATATAAAACAACAAAAATAATACCGATGACTGTGCAAACGCCGAAGGCGTAAAAAGGAACGTGGATTCCATAATTATCCTTGGTCATTTGAAAGAATTTTGAGCAAGTGGTTGCAATAATGCTAAAGAACATTTCGGCAAAACACAGAGCGTAAGCTTTCACGCCAGTTGGAAATAATTCTCCTAGAATTAATACAGGAATTGTGGCTAAACCTATACAATAAGTTATAATAAAGCATATCAAAGCTATGATTGGTATCAGACTTAAGTGTGAGATGTCCATTTGAGTGTTGATAAAATAATACGTGGCTTGAAAGAGGAGTGAAATAGCACAACCAATAGTTGAAATTATCAAAAGAGGCTTCCTTCCAGCTTTGTCCAAGAGAAACGCCGAAACCATGGTGACGAAGCACTGAATAGAGAAGAAGATAGCAGTGGTAACATTAGAAGATATCGTGGCTTCTAATTCTTGGAAGATTACGTTCGCATAGAATGTAAACGCTACGATTCCACTTAACTGTTGCACTGTTCTGATGCACATCATAATCAAAATAGCTTTCCTATTACTCGTCACAGTAAACAACTCCAAACAACTTCCCCTTTCATTGGTCTTCTCCTTCACTGCGTTGGTCAGTCGTGTCATATCAGCCTCTACGTCCTCCAAACCTTTCAAGAGCTTCAAATTTTTCCTCGCCTCATCATGTCTTCCCTTCATGATCAAAAAGTAAGGACTCTCCGGCATCCATGGGAACGTAATCAGGAACATCAATGGTACAGACAGAGATACCAACGCCAAGATGTAAATATCAAAATGAACACCCAAGATGTTGATTAGAAGGATACCAAACATCATGGTGACTGAACAACTGGATCCTAGTAGCCCTCTGATGTCAGGATCTGCTACTTCGCCTATATACATGGGAACGACGGTGTATATGACGCCATCTGCTACTCCCGCTATGAATCTCGCGGCGTATATTATTTCTACTTGTTTCCCGAATGCTATGAGTATCCAGGCTATCATGAGAGGTGGCCCTGTTAGGAGCAGGACCTTCTTCCTTCCTACTATGTTGACAATCAGGCAGGCGAGGACTGATCCGGCCGGGCAACCGATCAGTGTAAGGACTGCTATCCATGATCCTTCTTCGTCTGAGATTGAGAAGTAGTGTTCGCCGCCCAAAAGTTTTGGAAGTGATGGCGATGGCCAGCCATAGTGCATTGCACTTGTTAGAAGACTTAAGGTGGCTGAAAGCATAAAAATACAATTTTAAATTAACTATCTACTTAACAACACTGTTAAAAAGCAGGAGTATCTACGCACATCTCTTCAATAAATAAATTAAAAGAAAAAAGATTATGGATATGGCAATTTTGGTGGTTCAGTTTTGAGGCTCAGTAATAGGGTGACTATTATTGGAAAACCATCTTAGTGTGTTTATTCCTTCACTCTACATTGTAAATGCATTATTTTTCGTAATTATTTTCTCAATATTTCATAAAAATCAGGGTTATAAATTGAATCACAAAAAGTCCCGCCAAAACGATACTTTCTGTTGTGTGACGTCACCCGATAGTAGATATCAAATCGGCCGATATTGTCTGTCAGCATCGCCGTTTGGTAATTGTGTAGTATGTGTTGTTTTCACAATTTCTACATAAAAATGGGTTATAAATGGTGTATAAATCCACAATGCAGAAATACGTCAAGAAAAACTCCGGCTAAATATTTGTAGCTGTTCCGCAAGATTTGAAACTGCGAAGAAAGTGGTTGGCTCGTAGAAATCCAAATGAAATAAATAGCGGTCAATACAAGTGTTTTTTGTTGTGAAGATTACTTCGACATAAGTAAAACTGACTAGAATAAGTTATCTATCGTATTTTCGAACCAGGTATTATCTGATCTGACAGCTTAAGGTTAGGGCTATCCTAACCTACAAAGTTATGCTTACATGGCCCTTTAGTGGTATTAAATTCAAACGGGAGAAGCATAAGAGCGCGTTCGGATAACCCGGTATTGTACGCTGAGAGTGACGCGCTGCATAATAGGCGGACTAACGTCATACAGCGTTTATCTGCATATAAGAGAGAGACTGCCGACCCAGTTTATCTGAGCATTGCTCTCCCCATACCCTACTCTGACAAACCGAACGCACTCTAAGCGTACTAACGAATGACGTCACTGGAGACTGAGCCAATTGCAGAGCGTTTTCAATCACGTGATAGGACGTGAATAAAATTCAATTATATTTTGTATTTTAATAGAAATAAAGCATTTTTTTTTGTTAAAAAGTAATAACAAATAGTTTTCTTAAACTGGAATCCATTAGGATGACTATAATACAAGCCATATTTTTAATACAGTCAAATACCCTATTATAGTCAAGTATTCTGCAACTATTGATAGGTAATGTGATGATAATGTGATAGTGAATAAGATAGTATAAAAAGGAGACAATATACCGACGTTGTTTAAATATGTTACAGTAAACGCATCAACTCCGTAAATGTATACACTTACGCTCAGTGCATATATTTACTGATGAGTAGTAGAAGTATGCACAACCAATAAACTGTACACTTTTACTAGTACATGCATACATTTTCTAACGGTCTACCGGCTAGAATCTAAAAATTACCCTTTATTATTCAGGGAGAACCAGATTCATTTTACACCATTCACAAATGATTGCACAATAGATTCATTAAGTTTATTTATTTTAATTCTTTGATTCTATAGCACAGTTCTTTATGACACGGAATTACCGGTAATTTGACATATTTGTTTAAACACGTGATAAGAAGGAAATGTCTTATCATTTTAACCGCTATACATTTTTGTAACTCCATAGTGTTTGTAACATTTAAACTTTTAGTTTTATTAATAAATATATACCTATCAACATATCTTTCAACATTTCTTATGGCTTTTAGTCGTAATTAATACTTTGCTAATTCAT
The DNA here is from genome assembly GCA_963966075.1 of Aphodius sticticus. Taxonomy (NCBI): domain Eukaryota; kingdom Metazoa; phylum Arthropoda; class Insecta; order Coleoptera; family Scarabaeidae; genus Aphodius; species Aphodius sticticus. The sequence goes on from OZ014506.1 coordinate 38,286,263, forward strand.
CGAGAGTGCAAATATCAAAAAACCAGCAAAACTACCAACTGACACGAAAAAGCCATTTCAAACCGTTCTGAATTAAAATCATATTTGCATCCGGCTTTTATAAGTTCTTTTACTGGTCGCAAAAGGAATATCTCCGCCAAACCCCTTCACTAACCATATATACTGATCTCACAATTGAGTTAATTACAATATTATGGATAAATATTCATTTCACATATATAAATTGATTTGGCATGCATGAATGGAACCGAAAATACACACTATTAGCTTTAAAACAATCGAAGTGATAAAATTCATATAAAAAAAAATCGAAGTGATAAAAATTGCATAAAAATTGTAAATGCAGGTCATGGGGTGGTATAGTGTTTATTTGGGAGGGTGGAAAGCGGGTGCAAAGTATATTATTGCGTTTTCCGGCGAAACTTGACGTTTTATCCAAAAACATCCTATACTAAGTTGTAGATCATAAAAAAATCTACAACATTCATATGGGTCACTTTTTACTATGACCTCAAAATTTTCGAGGAAAATGCGAATGCCAATGCCAAAACGAATTTACTGTTTTTTATTTTTCGTTGTGGCAACAATAATTCAATTTTAATCAAACTTTGTGAAAGCGTGTCTTTTTATACCTTAAATTAGCATACATTTTTTAATTACACAAAAAACAAGAAGTTTTTGAGATATTTAGTTTTTTCCGTCAAAATCAGACTTTTTTTTAAAAGAAATTCTGTGGTGAAAAATCATCGTAGAGAGTTCTTCTGGGACTTATTTTTGTTGTTTTTACATGTACTTATCGACACAATAATAAAAATAATAGTCCCTATTTAAAAACATGCTTAAAAATGGAAAAAAATCAAAAACGTCTTTTGCAATAGTGAATTTTTCAGTAATTGTTCATTATCTGTTTAAATTTTTAAGAAAATTGCAATTCTGGTTACGACATTCAATTGTACGGAAAAAAATACAATAGAAACTGTCTCTCATTTCTACACTAATGCTATAACCATTAAATTAGAATAATAAATCTTCAGATAAGTAAGCAAAATAGTCAGTTTTTGTCGTAGAATCAATAAGTATCCAATACAAAAGTTGTAGGTCAAGAAAAAATATACAACTTTTGTAGAGGTTACTATATAACATAACCTCAAAACTATCGAGAAAAATGCGAAAGATTAATTTTTTTTTAATTTATAATTTTAATTTTGTTTTGACGAAACTTCTGAAAGTAAATTATTTATGTCTTAAAAATCACTAACTGTTTATGAAAAAATCTACTAAGTAGTTAAAAATGTGACAACATCAATACAGTAGAAACAGTACTTTAATAATTGATAATAATAAATTACAAAAGTTAATATTGTATCACGCCCCTAATACCAGTGCGCTCCGCAATAGCGCTTTGGAGGTCGCCACCATGGCATCATGACCAGCGAGGGCGTAGGAGCCCCTTCCGCTACGTTTCGACATACGACCTGAACCGAGCAGCATAAAAGACGGTACGCAACCCTGGCACATGAGTTCGCTCACCGGCCTGGAGGAAACTATTAACTTGGCGCACCTCGTAGGGCCTTGGTGACAACGTGGAATCCAGACGGAGAGACAGGCATCGTCAGTATACGACACGCTGCACCTACCGCGACTTGCATTTTCGAATATCTCGTTCCGAACGACCTCACCCCGTCAATATATATTTACAGATTTACAAATAAGAAATGAAAAATATTTGTTTCATTTTTTATTTAATTTTTATAGATTGGCATAGTTATTTAACTATGCCAATCTTTGCCTTATTCGCAATTTTTCTCGGAAGTTTTGAGGTTATGTTATATAGTAACCTCTACAAAATTTGTAGATTTTTCTTGACCTACAACTTTTGTATTGGATACTTTTTGATTCAAAGCCAAAAACTGTTATTTTGCTTACTTATCTGAAGATTTCTTATTCTAATTTAATGGTTGTAGCATTAGTGTAGAAATGAGAGCCAGTTTCTTTTGTATTTTCTTCCGTACAATTTAATGTCGTAACCAGTATTGCGATTTTCTTAAAAATTTAAGCAAATAATGAACAATTACTTTAAAATTCAGTGTTGCAAAAGTCGTTCTTGAGTTTTTTCAATTTTTGAGCATGTTGTTAAATAGGAACTATTGTTTTTATTATTGTATCAATAAGCACATGTAAAAACAACAAAAATGTGTCCCAGAAGAACTCTGTACGATGATTTTTCACCACAGAATTTTTTTTTAAAGAAAGTCTGATTTTGACGGAGAAAACTAAATATCTCAGAAACTTCTTGTTTTTTGTGTAATGAACAAATGTATACTTATTTAAGGTATAAAAAGGCACGCTTTCACAAAATTTGATTAAAATTGAATTATTGTTGCGACAACAAAAATTTAAAAACAAAAAATTCGTTTTGGCATTGTCATTCGCATTTTTCTCGAAAATTTTGAGGTCATAGTATAAAGTGACCCTTATGAATGTTGTAGATTTTTCTATGATCTACAACTTAGTATAGGACGTTTTTGGATAAAACAGCAAGTTTCGCCGGAAAGCGCAATAATATACTTTGCACCCGCTTTCAACCCCCCGAAATAAACATTATACCACCCCACGACCTGCATTTATTTTTTCTACGTTCACTATGAGCCCCTTTACCATTTCCAATGATAAAACTCCTGTCTACAATTAATACCCACTTCAACTTAATTTGCCTGCACTATACGTATCACTACGTATAAGATGCCATTTCTGAACACACATGTCACCTTCCCTTTTATGCTATCTCGATGGTTTAATACAATAATCAATATTGTATCATCTATAACGTAAATACACACACCACACTACATGGCACATAACAATATATTGAATCAAATTATCTATATAAATCGTTAGAAACTACACAACATTCAGAAAATCGAACATAAGTACTACATTTTTTCATTATAATGGCAAATAGCCCATAATTCCAGTGTGGTATTTTGATGCGTTTAGCATGATGCTTGGCGAATTAACTTACGAAGCAACCAACTGATGCAGAATTTAAGACAATCGTACCAATACGCACCATATGCTTTTATAAATAGAATAATATATAAGAAAGAACGGAGGTTTCGGATGAAATAAAGAAAATTAAAGAAGAACAACGCATTTTTCAGGGGCGCAAAATTTTGGATTATTATTAGGACCCCAACATAATTGCCAACTATAAACATCCCCTAACTTTTGTAAGCTCTACCCGGTATGTTATTGACTGCAGCTGGAACTTTATGTTCTACACTCTACAACTTAGAATAGAGATTAGCTCTATGTTAATCGAGAAAAATTGTCGATAGAACAGTTCGCCATTGTGCTCCGCTTCCCTCCGCACCAATTATATTGGTTGTTTTAGAATAGTAAGACTGTGAGTTTTGTTGTCCCCCCGTTTGTTTATGTTTTTATCCTAATTTATAGGATGTTTCAGATTTCACTGATGATGCCGAAAGGCGAAACTAGTATGAAGTAAATAATAAATAACTTTTGCAATAAAGAGGTTACATTGTTTTATTAATAAATATATAATCACAATTTTGTGTTTAAGTTTATGTTTAGAAAAGTAAATGATTTTTACAGAACTAGATAGAGTTAAAATTTGCAGTTATCGGAAAACTTAAATACTTTTAGTTCTATTTAAGAAAAACAACTTGACAGCTAGGGACGCGAATAACAAAAATATGTGTAAATAAACATATTTGTAGGGCACTGTCATGTAGTATTGTAATTTTAATTCCCGGTTAAAAAATTTCAGATCCCTATCGTTTTTAATTTCATTAATTGAGGCTTCTCGCCTTATTATTGTTATTATTGTGACTCAATTAACAGTAGCAATGGTACATTATCTAATTCAACTGTCAAAAATCTTATTTATTATAAATGTTGTCCTTTGAAACATACGATGACACTGAAATACCCTTTATCGAGATAATTATTGTTTAGATTGGTCAAAAGTGAAATGTGTGTCAAAATGGGTGTCAACATGTGCGTAATACTAATAAGAAACGGTAAAAATTTGAAATTGATCGGAAAATAACTTTTGCCTCCTAAACTAAACCTAAAAAGTCATACTTTAGTAAAATTTTTGGAAATGGTTTAGACGCACAGGATATTGTCCGACACCTCACACGTTTAGATCCGACAACTTTTATTATTCTGATTTTGCAGAAGTGCAAAGTCGGAAAAATGCGACTTCGGATAATCGGCGACTGATCGCTTATAACTGATTTTGCCGGTGGACGAATGGACCGAGACTCGTGAGAAACGTTTCTAATATAGGTCAAACCTTCCTTTGGTGTACTGACAGCATTTCTTACAGTCGGCATCACAGATATGGAATAATTTAATTATAATTAATACTGGTTGTTATTTTTCTTCGGACACGTCAGTTCTTATACTTTTCAGAATATACATTTCTATAACAAATCAAACTTGTAACCTAATATCCAAAGGGCCGGGATTTGGCCCTATGAAAACGACAATTTATAGAAAGTGGGATAGTATTAGTAACTAGGGAAAATGGATTTTGTGAAGGTTGTCGAAAGTGAATATCTCAAAAAGTCATTTTTGTAAAGTTTTTATATAGTTTGTATAAAGTAAACTTTCTTGCACTTGAATTCAATATTGAATTGTAATTGTAATTCTGATATGTACTTTGTTCGTAAGAAGCAGAAGTGTTCTTGAAGCAAATCTCATACGAATATTTTCCAGAAAAAACAAATGAAAATTAAGAAAATATTGGTATCGAGGATTGTGGATTTTGTGAATGGGAAATAATGTGCGTTTTTACTACATTTCTTCGCTCGTAATGCGGATTATGACAGCTTATATAGCTATTTTGAGCTATATGCTCAAAACATAAAAAAAGTGATTGTGTTAATTTTAATGTATTTTTTTAATTGCATTGTTAAATTTTATTGTTACATGAGAAAATGCTGCAACTCATCATTAAAGGTCCTTAATTGAGGTCATTGAGGTCATTAAAAATAAAGTCAAAAGAAGAAGCTCAAAACAACGATTTCTTTTTATAATATGCCCTCATTTTTTCAAAAACTTTACGAAATTGCAAGGTGGTTCTTGTTGTTGTGTCTTTTCTGTCATTGTGACTTAAGTTACGGTCAACCCAGGTCAACCCCAATAATTTTGAATGCTGCTAATAATGGTTTAATATTGAACATTAATGATTAATATTATTTAGAAATGTTATCAGTTTAATAGATAATTACCTGTAGCTGTACATAGATATTGGTAGAACTGATTTCCATTCTGACGCTTGGCATTCCCCGCGAAGCTGATCTTCATTTTTTCCACCACGATTCGCAAGATTCGCAAGTTGATTTTTGTTACTGAAATCCTCAAAACTTCTCGAATACCCACTCACCACCGGACAACCCAAACTAAGATGTGTTCCATATCAGGAACAGTTTTATACGATGGATTTGTTGATCAGGCTTGCGTCACACACACAGTAGCCTGGCCACGCTGGAAAATAATATCTGACGTTCGAATTGTTTTCGATTGTTTAACTTCATCAGTTAGTTGACTTATGTCGCGTGAGTGGTGCTCGACCGGCCTCCTCTCTTCGAAACAATGACTTGTCACAAACATCTCTCGCGTTGCTATAAATACACGAGCCTTTTGTTCTAACGCATTTTTTCGTGGATTCGTAGATTCGCGGATTTATTGAGGAGGAAAATTTAGTCGTTTTCGCAAACCACCGCCGCTCTAGATCCTATTTTTGCCGGTTGCGTTTGACGTTTGGACCTCCCAGGTCCTCTCTATCAACATGTTGTTATCTGGGTTATTGTTGCTTGGGAAAACAAGATTGCACCGGCCGAAAAACAAAAGATGACAAGTGCAGGGGAGATTATTTGTGGAGGACTGAGAATTTTTGTATGATTTATTTGATTTAATTTAAATGTTTTTCTAGAATGTGGTTTCGTAAGACTGGAATTTTGTAGTTAGTCGGGTGTATCTGCTCGTTGTTCAGGAGTAGCATGATATCTTTTGAGTTGCTCAAAAGATCAACATATCACTAATTTATTATTATTATTTGCGGTCGACATGCCGCTACTGTGACATGATTCTCGTCGTACTTGCAGCTTTCTTCGTGCGTTCAACATGGAGTATCCATTTTTCCATAGTTAGTGTTGCCAACTTTTTTGTGCGGCCCACCCGGACAAACCGAGACATGACAAGGGTTTTATTGATAGAATTTTGAAGTAAGAACGTATGAAATCTTGAACCTCGAGCATTAGCTATAAAGCAAGAACCACCTGGAATCTATTTGATATAGATTGTTAAGCATGGGTTAGTTGGGGCCATGATCCAAAGGGCCGGGGTTATACACTTTTATGCACGTACTCGGTGCGAACTGCAGCGAGACCGAGCATAAATATATAATGATGATGGGTTTAAAAGCCCGAAATTAATTGCCTAAGATTAAACTAATAAAACTAGTCCACAACGAAGTTTTATTTCTTATTTCTTCACAACCAATATAAATATATTAAGTCGAAAACGCTATAACTTGGGAATGAATTTTGATCTAAACTCCGGCCTTCTGGATGTCATGGCCCCAACTAACCCATGCCTAGCTATCTATATCCGTTGGCAATAAACGGCATAACTAAACAAAAAAACTGTATTTTTTGTTTGTTTAAAGACAATCAGAATTACTTTCCGAATGTGGAACGTAAGCAAAATAAAATATGCAATAGTTTAAACCAATTTTGCTGCATACTGATTAATTCACGATGTTAACTTCTCATGGCATGTCTGATGTCCCAATGCTTGGAAATATGGTACATTATAATTAGTTTCGTTCATAATTATTGCATAGCTACTAGGAAATGGCAAATTGCACAGTCATTTATCTTAGCAACAGGCAGTACGTAACTACGTATTGCATTGTGTAAAACAAATAAACATTGATATAATAATTTTAGTATGTCTATCCAACATACAGTCGGGCAAATATTTAACTTGTGATGCTTGCCACTGGAACAACATTAGTTATTATGTGAAATGACAAGATACGAGTTATTGTAAATCGCCTTGTGATGCTAAAATAATGCAACTGCATATATGCGACCTGGTGCACAGATACTGTCCCAGTGACAAAAATAACGATTCTAAGATTTTTAAGAAATCAAGTAGCCAATTGGAAAAGAACTACCTGCTTGTGTCAAAATTTCAAAATCGAATTTGTTAGTCAGTAGGGTAATTCCTCCGTTCTAGGTTAGAATGTGCCAGATAATTGATAATAATCCCATTTTATGGTTTTTGAGCTGAGAGGCAAATATGTTCATCGCAATGGAATTTTGTTATCAATGCGTAATCATAAATGTCATCCTCAATGCATAATATCAACAAATAACTTTTCTTATTGACTAGCTTTTTAGATAATAGAGCAGTAAGTTAATCAGGTGGGTACTTTCATTAACATTCCATCTCTTAAAAAATCCCATACCACATACACATACTTACATAAAAACTAGTAAGAAACTTATCACCCGGGCCGAAGTTAAAATACCCCACACCGTAAAATCTGCTCTAAACTGAAGGGGGCCCCTGTTAGTGCTTCTCTTACAAACCTAACCTTAACCCACATGTTGAAGGCGGCGACTCGCCCAAGCGACGCTTGGTCCGCCATTTTTGTAACTTAACCCCTAAGTTGATTTAAACTCACCAATTTTAGAATTAATCTTACGGTAGCGTTAATTAATTCTCTCTCTTACGAAGGCTTAAAACATGTGAATTCTTTCTCTGAGACTTTGTCAGAGAAAGATGAAACCCCAACTTATCAATTTAAACTACTTGCAAACCATTAATGCTTTATAGAAAGCATCTTTTTATAGGAGGCGGTTTTAGAAAAAGGGGCGGTTTTATATTATTCTAAAATGAATATAGCCAAATAAAACCACATTAAAATCTGTTAACAAAAGTATATACAACAATGCAGAACTGCTTACATGAAAATGTGAATACTAACTCCTAGTAACAAAACTCAATTTCTTAGTTATTTGCAGGAGATGAGGCAACAGCAATATCAAACAAATAAACTAATAAACAATTTACGCATTCTTAAAACAATGCAGACGATGGTAGCGCGAAACACCATTTTAGCTTGGCCCCATTATGGAGGGGCCAGCTCTGAACACTTGACCGTCTAGGCCGACCGCTAAAATAAGAAGGAAGGTTTCTCGGACCCTTCGAAAGTCGTACGCGCCATTCCATCCACCTCACGGTAATATTTTGAACCCTTTAAAACAACCGTTTCCGTCCAAGGTTAAACTACAATTCCCATTCAAACTTATGCGCGAAATCTCGACTTATCACATTATGAAGTAATTATCGATTGAAGGCCATTCTGAAACGGTTGCTCTAAGCGATGTTTTCCAAAGTAATTGGTTCCAATTTGATTTAAAATTTAGCGCAAAGAACAAAATATTGCACTCATCAGTTATCACAGTGCCTATCGATTGATATTGTAACGTTCAGCAATTGAGTCCCTTCTAAAAGCGCTTGAAAATTCTACACTGGAGCTACCGCTCCCATGTGTTTTTCACCTGACCGCTTTAGGATCGATTTCCAGACCCTACTAATGTCAGTGCTGTTCTCACGATTGATATTGTTACGATGTTTGTAAATTTTGATAGCTTCTCTAATAAGCCATCTTAACGTGATGGAAATCCATTTTCTGTGCCGACTCATGGCAGCGTTGAGCAACAGCGGATTGTTCTTGCCTAGTCGGGTGTCTCTACTGTGCTCCGTGACTCTACATTCGATGCTTCGCCCTGTCTGTCCTACATAGCATGTTCCACACTCACATGTTATCTTGTATACCCCTTCGTTCTTCAGGAATGGTGTGATATCCTTTAGGTTAGACAAAAGATCTTTTACCTTAGCTAGTGCTCTGTACCTTACCATGATACCCGATTTCTTCAGTAATCTACCGATTCTTTCTGATACCCCACTTCCGTATGGTAAGCAAGCAAACCCCTTTGACTCTTGCGGTTCCTGTGAGACTTGTGATTTTCTTTGTGTGACACTTTTTAATTTTTAATGCTTGATATTTTGTATGACTTTTTTATTATACAACGCCCCGCGCATTTTTTGTGGGGCCCTGACCATACACGTCACGAGTCCGAAAATTTATGTCGGCAGACTTGAGTAACTTGAGTTTAGGTAATATAAAAAACATATCATTATTTCAATTATCATTATTTTTTTCATTATTTCAAAGGTTTAGGTACTAAAAAATTATATCAGCAAAGTCGGCTGACACTGTACCTGGTTACACACCACGCATGGCGAGTTGATTACGTTGTGGGTACTATGGCGTGATCAACAGTAATTTATCATTATTTTTAATTTTAAGATACTCGCCCTATGTTACGCGGATTTACAAAAATTGTCATTACAAAATTCCTTTGACAGATGGTAGCAACAATACCTATGTATTTTACAATTTATGACAGGAAGGTACAAGGTGGCAAAATAAAAGACAATATAATTTTACTTTAAATTTAATTTCCATAAAAGTGGCATACTCAAACGCTTGATTGTAATGAGAAAAAATATACACGTATTCAAGAAGAACGAAGCTACACAACCTTATTAGATCATTCATACATAATATGTGTAACATCGATTATGTTCGTGTTTTGTGTGTTCACAATGAATAGTTACAATAATAATAGTATAAGAATGATCCAACTTTTAGAACAAAAATATTTAGCGACATAGTACTACTAAGTACTAGCCAGAGACAGAGCAGAGTTGTGAGAACAGAACATGTACAAAAAAATCAGAACTCACTTAAAATATAAAAATAATGGCACTCAATAATAAACTCCACTAAATTGTCGTATGACTACTGTATATCGGTGCCATTGAGAACAGAAAAAATCACACGCAGTTCTATTTTTATCAAGGAAAATTGTACATAAATCAAATATTTACAAATCTCAAATATATATATTGCACATATACGTAACAGAGTTCATATATATATATTATATCGACACACTCATATTCAACAAACTCAATATGAACTACAAGGACAGAAACGCAGCCCTTTTACAAGTTCTACAGAGGGTCTACAGAGTGTTTCTGCCATTGGAGATATATTCAAATACCTGACAAAAGTTTATACAATAATATATCATATACATATAATATAAGTAACAAATAATTTTTAATTTTTTTTTACAATGTGATAATACAGAGAGCTACCCAGTCTAACCTATAAGTACCAGCCTGAATCGTCTCCATACATTTCAAAGCTAACTTCACATTTCATCATCTAAAACAGCTTCCCATTGGTCACTTGAGATTTCAAATAATTCCACGCTTTTATTTAAAAAGTGAGGTTATACCTGTGGTTATACATCGATTAATGATTGCTGTGAAGTTAGGAACGAAAAACATGGCGACCCATTTGCGACCGATTCAATTAATTAAATTATCAAATAAAAGCATATGAGTGGGTGAGTGGGATAGATAAATTTTAATATAATCATAAAAAGGTTAAAATTTCATCCATTTACCTTATGCTGACGCTAATTAGTATTAAAAGTTATACGGATTATTATAATATCAACACAAACGTGGATGAAAGTAATAAGGAGAAGTGTTTAGGCCAAAACCATTTTGCATCAATAATCATAATAATATAATAATAATTATAATAAAGTCAATTCATAGAATGACTTTTCCTCTTACGCATCTTTTTGTCATCTTTATTAACAACTACCTTCCATAATTTTTCATTTAATTAATTAGTATTATATAAACTACAAATTGGCTAGAAAGAATAACTATATACTAACATGAAGTTGGATATTATTTACTTTTAAATTCGATATCTTTCAGCAAATACATTAAAGAAGCGATTGATTCATTTTATCCATCATCTCCTCTGACGACGACTCCCGCGCCATCTACCGACACACCGTCCATTTAATATAGCGGTTCCCCTTAAGTTGAAGTGAACCCAAAAAGAAAACTCAAAACCAAAAAACTACTCAAGTGTCGGTAAACGATTGGAAAGAGGAAAACGTGAGAGGTTGTGGTACACCTGTTCATTTTTTTTCTGCTTGCGTTGGTTATTTTAGCGGTAATATTAATATTAAACAGTCAAAAATCTTACTAAGTATAGGTATTAAAAAAGTACAATTTCTTTTATATTCTGAAAATTGTCCATGCTTCCTTGCCTTTTCAAAAATACTCCTTACTCGTATGTATGTATATATAAATATAATATATAAATATCATAAGTACATACACGCGATATAAACTGCAACTCAGATTACAACGCCTAAACGCTGAAATTTGTGGGGATTTTTGACCTTGGGGAGGTGTTCTTGGTTTAGTTGACTAAAAACTGCATTTTTAGTAAAGTAAACCAAGCCTACTGCAATTTTGCGATTGGGGCCAAATCGAAATATGTCCCTATTTGGAAAGTTGCAGAAGGCGAGTGTACACGTGCGTTTAAGTTAAGCGCTCTCATGCCGTTTTTCTTTCAATAACGATTTAAATTACACTTCAAGGGTTTCACGTGTTCTTCAAAGGCAGTTTAGTGCTTGTTCGTCATTTTCTATTGAGCGGTCGAGGTCAACCGTTTATTGACGTTCAAGAGAATTTACGAATTTATTGACAACATAACCTAATCTGCCAGTTTATTGAACTTCTGTATATGAAGCTCAGCGTTTGGAAGTAGAATTATCAAATAAAAAACACCTGCACTTCTGAGTACTAGAATTAAAATCTCTATTCTTAGAAATAAAATAAAAATGAGTACATATTTATATAAAATATGTCACACTGTGTATACATATATTATATTCAATTCCTCCACAAAATAGCATCAGCTTGTCAGCCAGGCTTGTAGTCATAGCGCAGTTTATATTTTATGTTTCACATAGACTTGAGGACGTTCCTGAACAATTTACTTACAATATTAATTACAAGAAAGCAATGTGTGTGCTGACTATACTTCGAAGATTTCCTCCTCAACAATTTATCAAAACATGATCGGAAATCAGATAGAGAGATCTAATTAAGTTTAAAAACTTTGTGAGTGTGTGTGTGGGTGTGTGTGTGTGTATATGAAATGTCCATCTTAAGGACGTGTACGCTCTATGAGAGCAATAAGTTCTTTAAATTTAAAACTAGCTCCGACAAACAAAACACTAACCTTATTCATATTACGCACGCCGCTTAGACCAGACAGAGAATGGTGCTCGCTCTAAAAAGTTTCAAATTTCTAGCCTAACAACAAAATAATAATGATAATAGAAGTGAAGAAAGAAGTCGGTTACTGTTCTCTTCAATTTTAAGGTTATTATATCTCTCCTTTAAGGCGTATTTTAAAGATACCTACAAAAGCTAAACTGTACCACAAAATAAAATAAATTATAATCTTATCGATATACATAAATTACGTATCAGAACTGACTTCTTGAGATTCTTACATAGTTGTTACAATGCGATTAATTTTGGCACTTAAATTATATAGTTCTGACCGCGAGCAAAAGAAACAATACCAAAAGATATAATAACAATAATAAATACTGCCCTATTAGCTTTGGCTTTAAAAAGAAAACAATAGTAATTAATGAGATTAAGTTGTAACAATTTTGTCATCGGAATGCAACATAACCTCAACGTTTAGAAATATTTAAACTTTAGATATCCTGCATACTAACAAACGTATTAACGTACGTATTAACAGGTACGCAGGACATTATATCTTGCAGAGTTCAGAAATTCGAGAGGGAAGGAGAAATAAGTTGAAATAAGTGTATACTATATATAGAGAGAGAGATTATGAGATTCACACGTCACCACCAAAAAAATAGTAGTAGAATTCATAATGATTTCATAGTTCGAAAAATTAATTCATTAATTAATTAATAATACACCGAGACTAGTAGAGGGCTTTAGTGCCGGCCGCTAGTTCGGCTAGTTCAGCAGCGTAGGGGTCAGCTGCTGTATCCTACTGTTATTTTTGTTGTTGTTGTTGACGTCCTGCGCCATCTGGCCCTATTTGTGCGAACTAAAGCCGAATGCGGCGCCCCCAGATCCACCGCTGCGATGGAAGTGCACGTTTTGCCACTTGTTGTCCCTCTTGTGCCATACGCGGCTTTCCTCCGATTGATGGGTGTGTGCCTGACCGTGCCTGAAAGAATAAATGAACAAACTATGTAGCGTTTCTTTTGGGAAGTCATAACGGAAGTGTGGGAAGTTCAAACACTATTTCATTTCAAACACTATCGTGTTTTTACGTATTTTTACGTTTTGCTTCATGACGACCGTATTCACTGACTACAGCGGACTATGGAAGCATATTATGTTCAATTTGAGACCAACTGTAACGTTTACCTGCTGAGCCTGTGAGCATCGTGAGACAATAAGAGGCATCTCAAATCATCCTTAGAAATTAAAAGTTTTCTCGTTCTCCAAGTAAGGGATCTTTTCCATTTTGGGTGGTAGTAATATTTGGTCTTACGATAGATATAAACCAGCAAGAATGTTGTCTCCCAAAGATACCAGTTGTTTAAGTGGGGTATGCCCCGTTAAATCCTGTCCTGTCGTACGGAAGTACCGTCAAGTGGGTATATATGGAACGGTTTTCCCACATGTTTGTAAACAACTTGTTAACAAGTGTATTGCTGTATATTTTTTGTGCAGTAGGGGATTGCTTAAACATCACTTTGTAACATACACATACACATTATTTGTTTCCATAATTAATGAAGAAGTGGAACGACAAAAAGTAAAATAATAATCGTTTTTACAATTCAATTTTATGAAGTAATTGAAAAACAATTCAATGATATTTGGAGTTTATTAATACGTATAAATTAGGTCAAAAAAATCTACAGGGTTTCAACACTTTCTCGTTTCATAAAGCATTACATGACATACAGGCTGTATCAAAAAAACGGCCATACCGTGGTTGTTAATCATCGGACCAAAAAGTCTACGTAATGGCTCATTGTATAATATAAGCCAGTGGAGGTAGAAGCACCTTAGCTGCCACATTTTTGACAGGCAAATATCAACATTTGCTTTTCAAATCGGTCGATATATTTTTTACTCAAAAATTTGAAGAGTATTCTTTTCTGATTTCCATGATGTTTAAATTATATGGCGTTACACGAAAAAAACACAATAAAAATAATATACCTAATATTGATTACTCTAGGGACTTTTTCGATTGATTTCTGTTTGCGCTGAATGCGAATTCTGGCTCAAACGTTTTCGAAGAAGTTAGGACCAATTTTTATAAAGTATACAAAGCTTTATGATATCAGGCAAAGGGGCAAAGTTACAAATGTACGTTGAGACACTTTTTCTTTTTTTTTCGGGCAATGGGTCAAGCGCTATAAATTCATAAAAAATACCAAACCCGCATTTTTGACATAACCTCAACTTTTTTGTCAATATTTCTTACGTTTTCTTCTTAATTACCTCACATTTTAAATATAATTTAATTCAGAAATAAATCTGCTAAATTCTGCAGAAAAAAATATATCATTTCATTTGAAAAACAAAATCCTTCCTTTTTGGTGTATTTTTGTTTGCAAAAATGTTAATTAAGCCCTCTATATCATTACTAAACGTGTGAATCCCTCGAGAAATGACAGGCTGCCGAATAATAAATTGTATTTCGTTTATATTAATAAATTAATATATGATACCCCGCACGAGAGAATCGCCCTACCAGTCATCTCTCGTTTCGATAATATTGACTACTGTGTTTGACGGCTCATAACTGTAAAACTACTGAACAGAAAAAAATTAAATAAAAGTGTGTCATACTACTCAATCATTTCTGCATAAGTTGTAGGACTATCAAAATGTATTGCCTCTCGGTGTAAACATGAGCGCGAGAGAAATGAGAAAAGGTCCCTGATTTTTGCACTTTTAAATTAACATTCGTCGTTCCATTTTTTCCTCATAAACAGCGTGCCACAAAAATTTCAATTTTTGTTGAGGTTGCATTTAGAGCCTCTTCTATAAATTGTTTTTGTTTTCTTCAGTTTTTGTGTAATAAAGGTTGCGAACAAGATTTTCATGGAAGCGGTATCTCAGTAACGAATATTACCACGATATCGGGATATGCACGTAATCAATCGTCATATTTTATTGAATGCGACTGTAGAAACAGAATTGGATAATAATTTTTAAGTAATTTTTAAAGCTATATAATATGAATGATATAAATTTCGTGCAGCGCTCACTACGTCAATAGTAACGGTAAATGGAAACGTAGCTGGGACAGTGGAAGATTATTTACTATTAGTACGATACCATCAGAACAATTGAATTTCGGAAAGTTAGTAATGCAAGTTAAATATAAATAATAATGAATTACAAACACGGATTCAAATGGATTCACTGATCGCGTCAAAACTTCGCATCTCGTTCGACTGCCTCGCACCAAAACACACAAGCAGGGGAGCCTAACTACGCAAAATATTGTTCATGTTTATTTCGGTCTTAAAAATTAACAAATAGTGTCCTGTTAACATTAGTTCCTGAGATATCGGCTTACATCGAAGATCGTGTTCGCAACTGTTATTACATAAAAACTAAAGAAAACAAAAACGCCAATCTATAGAAGAGACTCTAGATGCAACCTAAACAAAAACTGATATTTTTGTGGTAAGTGGTTTAGGAGAAAGTAAATCGGAAAGACGAGCGGTAATTTAAACTAATCGGGTACTTTTTTTCACTTCTCTCGCGCTCATGTTTACACCGAGATACAAAAGATTTTGACAGGAGTATGACATACTTTATTTCAAGTTTTTCTGTTCAGTAGTTTTAGAGTTATGAGCCATCAAGCACAGGAGTCAATACTATCGAAACGAGAGATGACAGTTAGGGCGATTCTCTCGTGCTGGGTCACATATGCTGATGAGTTTTTGCAGGAAACGATTGACAACACAGAATTGTTATTTGATGATTAACACAAATCATGCCATAGCATACCTAAGTAGTTTATAAGATCCAAAGGGGATAAGTCATGATTTATAACTTTGCTCAAAATCTGACTTTTTTTATTAATACTTAAGTTTGTCCAACCGCACTAAACGGATGTACCTACTTCCCTTGCCTACAATCCTACAGCATAGTGTCGTAATTTTTATTTCATTTTTATTTGAAAAACGGAGTGATATTGAAAATGTACCGATCGTTTCATATAACCCGCCGTCGCCGTCGAACTTTCAACAACAAGCGTAAAATCAGTACGGTTTATTTGATTAAAAAGAACTCAGAACATCTATGAATTAACGCTGAAAAGCTCTTGGGGATAATGCCAACTCACATTTCAAGACTGTTTTGATGCCAAAATAAATCGAAGAATAAATCGAATATACTCACTTATCCATATATTGTGTTAGCCTAACGTAAGCGATGCAAGCAGCATCCTCACCGAGTAGATGTACATGAGGATTTAAGATGGTCGTATTTACAGCCTTACAGTTCTTGCCAAGCACTGAAAACGACAAAATAAATATATAATTATCTCTAACCAAACATTTAAGACCCAATTCACCGTTATCAAAGTAGAACTTGTGGAAATCCATCCCTTCCACCAAATTTCCCATGGCTTCCGGTTCAAATGCTGTCAGATGTGGATCACAAATCTTACTGGAAAAAGACAGTAAAAATATAGAGCGGGAGTAAAGTTGATGATTTGGTTTCTACTTACGTATAGGCTTCAAAATCTCCAGTGTTGATAGCTTCTATAAGTTGCTCAGTCATTTTGATGATCTCTTGACGGCGAGCTATCGAAACGAGATAAATTTAGCAAAGATTGCGGGCTGGTTTGCACAGACTAGCATAACACCAGTGATAACATCAATACTAGCAAAAGACACTACAGTAGGACACACACCAAAAGTACCACTGGTTTATAAACCATGTAAATCTCCAATTCGAAACAAGTAGAGACAGAGAGAGAGCAAAATAGTAAACACATATACATCACTCATGCAAGCATTCAGTTATTATGTGAATATTATTTTAATATATTAATTGGTTAGTTAAGGAAGACAAAATTGTCGTTAAATAAAAATAAAACAAATACGAAAAACAAAGCCTTAAGTTAGAGTGCATTTTAAATAAAAAACTACTACCTGGTATATAGTGACCTAACCTCAGTCATACAAAACTATATATACCTTATAATACTAATAATAATAACAATACGTCATCCTACAGAAAATAAAGTGAAAATCGTCCGACTCTAGTTACTAGATAGGTACATACTATGCAAAAACAAGAGACTTTATTAGCATTAGTGTTCTTCCAACAAGAGTATCGAATACTATGCGGCACTAGTAAAGTATACAGGTTAGATTGTGTCGTAAGTGGTCTTAGCATACCTGAGCTCTGAGAGTTCGTAGATAGCTGTGAATATGGCTTTTCTGGACAGACTATCCTTATTTCTACAAATAAATCGCAAAAAGCCGAGTTAGTAATAGCTATCTTAGCCTACATGCTGCTCATGATGTCGTCAGGAAGGTTACTTCGCTTAATAATGACAATCTCGATGGTTTAATAAATATGATGGGCGGAAAATTAAAGGAGAAAAATCATGCTGAACGCTGTTCCTTTTTTTATTATCACCCTAAACTTGGAATGTTTACTGTAAAAGCTGTAAATATAATAATAAATCTACTTTTATAAATGCGGGGATCTGCACCAAGTCCAAACTTATAATAGCGAAATTTCCTTACCCTCTGCTCCCGAATTCTCCTGGCAGGACATTAATATGGAATCTTCTGATGAATGGCAGCACAAGCGCCGAAGAAAATAAGGCATGCATATTTTGTTATTTTAAATTAAAAATAGTGTATGATGAAGTTTAGTTATCGCATTTACATGCAAGGCTAATATGTACTATGGAAACTATAATCATGTTTTCGTTGTTTTTATTAGTGTGTTAAATTTGCCTAAATTAAATTGTTCATTTTCTTTTTTCGTGTATGAGATATGTGATATTTGATACCTCACAAATCCAATGAGGATGCGAGGAGGATGCACGGATGTGATATTATCAACATCCATAATAATCATTATAGAAAACGGGGTCTTGTGAGCTATTATAATATCAATTTTAAAACTAAGTAAGATTTAAACACTTTTTTAATCCTTTTTTTAATATCACTGAAATTTGAGTGAACCAAAAGTGTGATATTGGTATCAAACTTTGCAACAGAAAATATCTGGAAAATTGGTCGTGTGAGGTATCATTAGATAGCTCATTTAACGACCTAAAAAGATCCTTTTTTAATCTGTCCATGTAGTTACAAAGCTGAAATTTTAATGGAAATGTGGAAATAAAAAAGACCTACCGATGTTAGCTCATACGATACCTTTCACATGTTCCTAAAGTTTCTACCAATATCACTAGTTGCCACTTCTCTTTAATTCTCTTCAATGATGATAAATAAAAAAATACAAAGCTTGTTTCGTTTTAGTAGAAATGTCCTATGATGCCCCACAAGAAATACATTTCCTGTGTTGTTGGCAAGTTGGTAGGGTAAGTTGGTAGGTAAAATATCTTCCAGCAACTGTTCCCACTTTGTTGAATATTTTTTTGATTTGATAACTGTCCTCACTTAATATATTTTACGTTAGGTTTTTGTTGGTCTAAGTTGGACTTTTGTTGTTGTTCTTCATAATTTAGTCGAGGTATTCTTGTTCTTCTAAATAAAATGATGATGTTTGGGTTGACCCCAACAGTGCTTCTTGGAGCAGTCGCAAAACCAGTTTACAAATAGTGCTTTTGTGAGAACCAGGTATCGTGTCATTGGTATGTAGAATTGAGTTGCTATAGCAACATACCTGGTCAATCACAAAAACAAGCCTATTAGATTCGAAATTAGATATTTAGACATCAACATAAACGATATTGTCAAAATATTCACTACCATTTGCATCACCCGGAGATTTAAGAATATATCCCATGAGCCCAACGTAAAATAAATCAATAAAGAGAGTAAAATTAGAATAGTACAGACACCTAACCAAAAAAATAAATAAAATGAAGACAGTTATCAAATGACGTGGTCTACAATCTGCTCAATGATGCAAGCCTATTAACTTTATTTTAATCATTTACATTGACCCCATATACAAAACTGAATTGAAAGGAACTGAGGACTAATCTCTAGGTATAGCTCATCGTTCTATTCTATAGCGGTTCCTATACATAGTACATATATTATATATTTTATCTACGACTCACATATAATAAGTTCATTGCATACTATGACTATTGTCATTGTATCTATGACTATAATCCCCATCATGATAATGACACTAGCGTTGTATAATGACAGTTCGTTCAAATAATGACTTCATTATTTGAACGAACTGTCATCATTATACAACGCTAGTGTCAAAGTCTCTCAAAACCTACGTGGATCACAGTTAGGTGACAGTTCGCCTCGCCATCATTGACAAATACATTTAAAATATTTGATATAAAATTGAATTTGTGAGTCGTAGATAAAACGTCGTATTCGACTCGCACACAACAGATATAAATCGCTCGCATGTTTATACGCGCGATTTATATCCTAGTTATGTACTCGTCAAATAATATACTAATATTGTGTTTATTTGTATACTAAAATGTGAAAAATATGAGGTGTCCCTTAAATAAGTGCCACACCTTGAGGATGATATGTCCGCTAGAGTGAAGAAGAATTATTGAAAAACATGTTGATAATGTTCACTGTTGATCAAACAACTGATATTAGCTATGATATACAGGCTGTCCTATAAAAAGACATAGATACTGTGTTGATAGACACAGCTCATTAGTTACCTCAATAACTAAACTTAACTGTAGTAGAAATCTTATAGTTATCGAGATATCTAGTGTAGATTTTGTATTGTTTTTTATTTCAAATATTTTGAAGTTATTTAAAAATACATTTTTTTCTGAGAAAATAGCAAACGAAATGGAAAAATCTTTGGCTACGTTTATAGCAAGATTCGTCTGTAATAGGTACTAATCAAATAACTGAAATAACAGAATCACACATTTTCATAAATATTTTCATTAAAAAAAGATACTTACATTATCTCAAAAACTATAAAATTTATACTAAGTTAAGTTGTGTTCTTTTTGCAGTCATCAGGTTGCTAATCATTATTTCCCCCAGAATTGACCTCTGTATATGGGACACTCCGTATGATTGAACTTACGGTGCTCCGAGACTGTCACCGAGACTGTCGTTTTTTGCCATATTGTTTCTTTGACCTTGGTGCATAGTGCTCCGTAAATGATAACGGGCATTTAAGAGACACCTGTATATCAGACCAAAACCCATGAATAATATCTGCGTATCATGGTGATATCCAACATGATGAAGGTTATCTATGTACATTATTATGTAGTAATTATAAAGAAGAGTGTTTAAAACAGGGTAAATCTTACTGTTATCATCTTGGAGTTTAGCAAACTGTTGCAACATAGCAATTTATGCAAAAAAATGCGAAATAGAATAGGTAAAATATAACTTGTAACCATGTAAAAATTAACCAATAAAATTCAACATTAAAACCAGAAAATAAAGAAAACAAAACGCAAACTAACCTGAATCATTCTGCTGCAACCTGCCGTACTTGACAGTCGAATCCACCCACTTGTCAATGTTATCAAATTTGTGCAGAGTACTGCCATCTGTAGTGTACACAAAAAACAACAGAGCATGCAATAACATAACGAACACAACAAAACATCACAAAAACAATCAATGAACCAAAACTAAAATGGTTGTATGTTTATATACACCATGGCTATAACCAGATTAGATCACTTTTATACAATTTCAATAACCTTGTCCTGAAAAGTACCATTGCCAGTTAGTTTGACGATGTGACACCACAAAATCCCAGAAAATGAAGGCGCCACTTAAAGAAGGCATTATTGCTATTTTGAATTTGGTTATCCTACAGTAACAGGTTTCATAACTTCTAGGTGGCGCCATCTTACGGGCGTCTCAAGAACTATGTACACTCAAAAATACCTCAAAAATTCGGTTAGTATACATTTTTGTGAGTTAGAAGAATGCGTTTTCTTTTGTTAGATATGCAGCAACTCGATGCTTGTAAGTTTATGGTACCCTAACCTTGTACACCCTGTAATAAAGCCTGGCTAAAGTTTATAGCGGCTGGACGAGGGGTGGGAATTGCAGTGGTGGTTGTAATAGCTGCGGTTGCGATAGAACTAGAGGGCGAGTTTGACGTTGTGGCAACCCTAGGTGACGGCGGCGGCGTTCCAGGGCCTACTCGGTCCGAGCACAGAAGAAACGAGTAAATGATAAGATGTAAAATGGAACAGAAAATCAGAACGTAAATTAGGAATGTTAATCTTATCTACGCATAAAATTGTTATTGATGAGATTTCTGCGCGGATCGTTAGTTTGATTCATAATAGTAATAATAATATGTAATAATGTGGTTGTGCTAATTAGTAAATTAGTATTTTGCGATGAGTGAACAGATGTTAACAGAAAATTAATTGGAAAAATAATTTTACGAAAACTGTAAAAATCGTAAAGCACCGTTTGACAGCTTTTACTTGACGGCAAGTACTATGACTAAACCATAGGATTCCTATGGTAAGATAGGATTAAGATTAGATAATTATTGCTATGATAGCAACGTAAACTTTCTTACTTACTTGGCGGTAAGTACTTTCCTATTGCCAAGATATGGCAAGTTTAGTGGTGGATAGCATTTACCACCACTAAACTTGCCCTGTCTAACCGGTGCGTAATGTGTGCTAAGAAAGGTTGAAATATGCTATGTCTACAATCTAGGCAATCTAATGCAAGGGTGTTTGGTATAGACATTTTAGATGGTGTGACTGTCTATATCTGACATTCTGAAACAATAATAACTAGTAAGTACGTATGCTTTCATGGTCAGAATCATTTAGAAAATAAATTGCTTCCGGGTTATGCCGTGTGTCAAGATTTGTAAATGCTGACGTTTCGCGAACCATGTTGCTCGCTTCTTCAAAGCTAATTGAATACTGTATTCAAATATCTATTGTGCTCGCGAACAATGGATTCTGAAGATCCTTATGCAACTGCCATCGGAAAGGAATTTCAATATTTATTAAAATATTTATGCTAATTTTGGTGTGGATTACAAATATAGAAATGCTTTCCGATGGCAGTTGCGTCTGATTGTTGTCTGCTGTGATACATTATAAAATATAATTAAATGAAAACTATAAGCGCACAAGTTATTTTCCTCTGAACATTGCTAGACTTGTACTCTGGAGTATTGTAGTGCGTGTTTGTTGTGAGTTGGCTAACATATTTACAATAGCGACGACTGTGAAAGTACTATATCATCGACTACAAAACTGAATTTAAATATGTTTTTGTACAAATAGAAAGCAATAAATTTATTTCTTTAGGTTATACCATACGTCAAAGGTAATAAATGCGAAATAAAAACAGACATGTTTATAGTAGCGCCATCTATATCTGGTGACTTTTTTTATTTCGAAGCTTTGGAGAGAAGTTCGCTACAGTTCGCTGTTTGAATTGAGACGGGAACCTTAATCGTTTTAACTTCTGCGTCACAAAAAGATATATGAAAAATATTGGTCAGTGTAATAAATGATAAGGAAGCTTAGCAAACAGTGGCAGTATGAAATAACAATCAATCAGCGAGTACATACATACAGAAAATGGAAAACACAAGTATACAGTGCTTTTTATAGCTTTTTATAGCAGTTGTGTACCTATGCATATTCTCAAGTTGTGTACCTACTTACTACTTAATTTAATTTTTAGAATACTGGTAAATATATATATATATATATATATATAAATTAAAGGAAAGCTGGTTAATCGACGGTAAGATATAAAGGAGAAAGGTATTTGTCGGGCAATTCCGTCATACGAAGATCGAAGATCAAAGAAGCAACCGTATACACGTGTTTCGGACTATTAGTCCTCATCAGTACGGTATAGCCAAGGAGCAAGATGGACACTCAATGGAAAAACACTCAAATGGTTCCCTGAAGCACCAAATTGGCGACATTGGTCACCCCCAATAGGGAACCATTTGAGTGTTTTTCCATTGAGTGTCCATCTTGCTCCTTGGCTATACCGTACTGATGAGGACTAATAGTCCGAAACACGTGTATACGGTTGCTTCTTTGATCTTCGATCTTCGTATGACGGAATTGCCCGACAAATACCTTTCTCCTATATATATATATATATATATATATATATATATACTATTATATTACCTATGTATACTATAATTTATATGTGTAGTTGTGTGTTTATATGTACCTAGTTCGTTGCAATATATATATATATATATATATATATATATATATATATATATATATATATATATATATATATATATATATACAGTGTGTCCCACTTAAGAGTGTAACACCTTCATATCTTTTTTATTTTTAGTTAAATTTTAATAATTTTTTCTTTCAAGTATAGAACACATATTGCTCTATTTACTGGCAAAAAAACAATTGCCCCCTCTAAATGCAAAGCACCTTGTGATGGTAAAATAAATGGCAAAAATCAAGAAATTACGTTAGGGATTTTTTTATCGAAAAATTTTACTAGTAATAATTGTTCAGAATTGCCCAAAAACCTTAAATGCAAAATTTCACGAAAATTAAAAAATATTGAAATTTTCTTAAAAAATAATTCCGTAAATATTATTTGTATAGGCAGCTGCGCTTAAAAAAAGTGTGCTGTGGAAATTTTGTTTGAAATAAAACATGAACTGTCAAAGTGCTTTGTTGTATTGTGTCGTATTTAATTATTGTCTGAATAATAATGCTTACACTTGCCGAAAAAATGGAAATAATAAGATTAGTCGGTGATAACGCGCGATCAGCAAGGGAAGCAGCTGAAGAGTTTAATAATCGCCATCAGGGTCGTCCTCGAATAGATCACGTAAGAGTTTGGCGAATTAATACTGAATTTAATAGAACGGGCACGGTAATCAACATAAAGAAGAAACGATTGAGGGTACATGTTGGTGAAGACCAAATACTTGACTTTGTAAGACGTAATAGAAGGATGGGCTTAAGAAGAATGTCAGCAATTTTAAACGTATCAAAAAGTAAAATTTGGCGATGCATGCGTCGGAATAAACTACATCCCTTCAAACCAATATTCTTACAAACATTAGAAGAAGGAGACAAAGAAAGGCGACTGGAATATTGCCTTTGGTGCCAAGGAGAGTTCTTGAATAATCGTAATTTTTTTTAAAAACATTTTATTTTCCGATCAGGCCACATTCACTACTAATGGCACAGTTAGCCATCAAAACACGCGGCATTGGTCTGTTGACAATCCACATTGGGTTATAAATTGTCGACGCCAGTATTCAGAAAAAGTTAACGTGTGGTGCGGTATCCTTAACGAGCGACTAATTGGACCATATTTCTTTGAGGGAAATTTGAATGCGGAGCGTTTTCTGCAATTTTTGCAAAATGAATTTACAGACGAAATCGAAAATATTCCACTTATTAGGTATAATAACATAATATTTCAACTTGATGGAGCTCCAATTCACAATGCAATGATTACGCAAAATTGGTTAAACGACAATTTTCACCGCAGATGGATTGGAAGAAATAGTCCATTAATTAATTGGCCTCCGAGATCACCCGACCTCACGCCCCTAGATTATTTTTTGTGGGAAGCTCTAAAGAACGAAGTCTACAAGACTCAGCCAAGAAACAGAGACGAACTGAAAACCCGCATTCGACAAGCTTGCGCTGACATTACGCCATTAACTCTCCGGAAAGTAGTTAAACATAATGAAAGGCGCATCAATGCATACATTGAAGCTGATGGAGGTCTAATAGAACAAAAAAAGATCTAATTTGTACTATGTATTTATTATGCTGTAAGTTTTCTGCGAAATTAAAGAGAAAAAAAATTTTTATTAATAATTTTATTTATTACATTTCTATTGAATAATAAAGGCTATTATGCAAAGAGTAACCTACAAACATGGCAACATCTTATCTTAATTAAATACTGTCAAAGCTAGTTCAGGTTTTATTTCAAACAAAATTTCCACAGCACACTTTTTTTAAGCGCAGCTGCCTATGCAAATAATATTTACGGACTTTTTTTACGGAAGAAAATTTCAATATTTTTTAATTTTCATGAAATTTTGCATTTATGGTTTTTGGGCAATTCTGAACAATTATCACTAGTAAAACTTTTCGATAAAAAATTCCCTAAACTGATTTCTTGATTTTTGCCATTTATTTTGCCATCACAAGGTGCTTTGCATTTAAAGAAGACAATTGGTTTTTTGGCAGTAAATAGAGCAATATGTGTTCTATACTTGAAAGAAAAAATTATTAAAATTTAACTAAAAATAAAAAAGATATAAAGGTGTTACACTCTTAAGTGAGACACACTGTATATATATATATATATATATATATATATATATATATATATATATATATACTATTATATTACCTATGTATACTATAATTTATATGTGTAGTTGTGTGTTTATATGTACCTAGTTCGTTGCAAATATGCATTATTATTATGAACGAATATGTGTTCTTGATAATTTGCCTAAATTTTTTGGCATGCTGGTGGACAGGTCATGGCAATTCTTCTTAATGTAAATACAGTAGACAATCGCTAAAATAGCGCAGAGCGTATTTACAAACACGCATTCATAAGTCTGCCAGATAGTCATCTCATAACTACCAGTGTTGTTTCGTATTTATTGTTACTAGTATCCGAACATTGATGGAAAATTACGTGTGATGCTTAGAGTAAGCTAGCGTTACGGACTAAGTTAATACTGGGTCATTATAAATGATTGTAGTCGAAGCAGACGCTGAAATCAAATGTAAAATTTGTTTGCCGCTGTATAAAAATAAATACCGCTGATCAATACACAATTTGTTAAATTGGTTGCATAACCTACTGTCAGTTCGATAATATACCTTTTCAAGCACAATTTGAGACGAATCAATTTCAATTTTAGATTTAACAAATTTAATTTGAGACATTGAGGTTTCAAATGGAATTTATCAATTTCAATTTGGTACAAAACAAAATTAAATTGAGAAGTTGAGAAGTTCAATTTGAGATGTTTGGTTTCAAATTGGGATCTAACAATTTCAATTAATAATTAAACAAAATTCATTTGGGATTTAACAAATTCAATTTGGCTGTAAACAACATCAACTTAACCTTTTAGAATTTAAACTTTATGATAAAGGACATAACTTTAATACGTCATAGAACCTCTATATTTTTATAAATTACACTGTTTTTATTTTACTCGGTTCAGAAATGGCGGCTTTTTTAGTCAGGCAATTAGACATTTTTTTCCCTATGGAGTATCACTAAAAAGTTTTGAAATTTTTCTAAAAGAATCAAACAACTTATTCTTGTCTACACCTTTTTATGGGTTGACCCTAATAGTAAAATTGTTTTCAAAAAACTACCAAAACTCAAAAATATGTTTTTCTACTTTGCATTCACAATGCACACATTGTACACTGCACACTGTTTTCGGTGTTACAATTAACAAATTCTAACATCGTTTTTAGTAACTTTTTTCTAAGATTGGCACACATCGATATCGATTGATATCAAATGCATACAAAAAAAAACAAAAACGTACAACACAACCACACACTGCCTCTTTTTAATCGCTTGCAATCGCATAAATTGCGAAATATCAAGATTCTCTACATATTTAGTCATGCGTGTAGCCTGCTATAGTATGCCCAAAGGATTGGGGCTTTCTTAGTTTTGCTGTGTTCATCAAAATACGCCAGCATGACGTTTTCGGTGATGTTTTGCGACCCTGGTAATTGATCATGCATCATTCTTGTCAACTAAACATCAAATCCACATCAAATAATTCAAAGACCACATTTCCTTTAATAAGAGATTATGCGAAGATCAAACCTACATCGTAGATATGAACGATTTTAATTACTGCTGCGAGATTGTATATGCGCAATGAATGGTTTATTGAATATCAGCATACACGTAGGAAGCTATAGTACATTTAAAGTGTTGAGGATTTCTTAGTTTATGTAACGTATAAGTTTTCGGTAACATTTTAGACCGAATTCTGCTCGGTTCAATACCGTATTCGTTTTTGTCCGTCGCTTTCGACTTCGTCTTAGTTCTGGTTGTGTGCAATGTACTTGTATTACCTCCATCACATGTAATTTTACTAAGTATAATTCATTCTAATAAATTGTTACACTGAAATTAGAATTTGGCTTCACTTATATGTGCGTGTGAACTTGTATGAGCTAGTGGTATTAGGTAGAAACTGCTATTAAACGTTAACCGTTATAACAATTCTTTAGTAAGTTCTTATTCTTTGAAGTAGGTAACTAATCAGTTACCGCCAAACACGTCTATTTTGATTATTATACTTATGAAACCACAATTTTAAAGTTAACTTTTTAGGTTATGTTTCATGTATTTATCACAGTAGGGTTAAAAGTGTTGCCCCAAGCTCCATTATGATCATAGTTGCGACCTCGCTGATAATTTAATAAAACTTGTAGGCTAGAGTAGAGTAAAATTCGTCACAATTAGATTTTGTCATGATTTTATCCCGTCCTTACGAAGTTGACAGGTACTACAGTACTGCCACGTGGTACCCGCAAAATACTCTAGATTCTAATTTAGCGCAATATAGTAACCACAATTGCTAAATTTATATAAAATTAATGACGCAAAGAAGAAAAAATAGTATATTACACTCGTTTTATAAGACGTATTGGCGCACTCGTTCCATTTGGACACTCCTCGCTACGCTCGTCGTGCCCAAAACAACTCGTGCGCCAATTTGACGTCTTATAAAACTTGTATAATAATATACTATTGTATTTAGACACATCATTCAAACAAATTTTGTGTAGATAGGTACGTAAAATTGTCGGCATAACCTCACTTTACAAACACCAAATTAATCATACTATGAAAGCAATCAACAGTTTCTTGTCTTGAGTTATATGTATAAATTCATGTATTCTTGCAGTAGTACTAAATAAAAATGTTCGTATTTTGAATTCTTGCCAAGTAAGTTCATTCAAAATAAACAACCGCGACATCATCTATGTTTGTTTGTCTAATGCGTTTCTGTACTTCATGTCTTACATACTGTCTCTGTGTCGTTTCCCAGTGAGGAGAGCGGCAAAAGCCGCCATAGTTTCTCGAAAACAACCAATTTTCACTAACGTCGCTAACAACGAGGCTTAAACTCGTAAACAAACGCACACAGGACTACCACAACACCGGAAAACCGCGATTGGAATTGGAAATTCACTACGCAACGTGACAAAAGTTAAACTACGGATCTGTACGCACAGTGTACTTATTGACGGCGGGCAGCGCAAGTTGAAGAGTGTCGCTATTTATAAATCCGGTACAAGTAAAAATAAATGATGGTAATTCTTCAAACTATCGCTCTCGGTCGAACACTGAAATCGATTGAGTTTAGTCGACAACTGAAACGAACTCGTCCGTCCGTGTGTATGTATTTTTCTTTGGGTGGAATACGTACGGTGTTCAGGTACAAATCGTCGGGGTTATTTTTAAAACTGGTAATATCGGAGTTCGGTCTTATGGCGTACGGTTTGTGTAAGCTTTGGAAAAGCGAAGCACTTTTCAATATAAACATACAGAGAATCCGGTTTTGTTGAAAGAGTGAGATGAGATATTTGGTTGAAAATATCCTAAAGAAGGGGGAGACTCTCACTGCTATGCTGCTTACTAAGTTCGCTTGCCGAAAAGAAATCTGTGTTCCATATTCCAGAAAATAGGCATTTTTAACTGAAAAAAATAGTTTTGAGACTTATGGTATGCAAATATTGTTCAGAAGTAAACATTATATTAAAATCTAAAATAACAGACACCTATCTTAAAAAAATTTTGTTTTGTTGTATTTTCTTATTTGATTAAACTGTGGAACAACAAAGAAAATTCCTCAATGTTGATGGGTGTTTTATTTGTGCGTTTATCTTAATTTTATAAACGCTATTAAAATTTGTTCATCACGTCACAATTTTGTGAAATTTTGCATACAATTTACATATACAATGAAAAATATGGAATAATGAAATAATTCAAAATATACATTGTCATATCAACTTGAATTTCTGATTATCAATTTGTTTATTACTTATGAAGTCATCGATATTTCTTTTTAAACAGCAAATCCCTTATTTTTCTTGTTGCGTTAAATAGGTCCTTTTTAGCATACAAATTTTATGGTAAGTAGGTTTTAGGTCTGGTGAAATTGTAAATAACGTTATAGGAGATTTCTCATACACCTTCAAAACCATATATTTTCTCATAAATTGAACGGCAAATTTACCCCACGTTTTTTTGTTACTAAAAAATACTAAACATATATTGATTTGAAAAAAAAAATGCTTCAAATAAAATTTATAGAGAATTATATGGGTCTTCTTTAACAAGTTGGCAGAGCAAGCGGTCGAGGTTGCAAAAGTACATAATTTCCAAAAGACAAAATTTTAAAATTCACTTTTTTTTTCTTTCAGGTAACGCCGTTATCAGCTCTCTGGTTTCTGGAATGTCAAAAGCCCACGGTTGCATTAAAAAAGTTGCAGATAGGTATATTTTCTGGCATAATTGTTTAAGGATGAGAAAAAAAAACTAAAGAAAAATTACAAGGTGTTGGTAGCTACGGTAAAAACAGCTAATTTGCTGCGGTTTCATATAAAGTTTTGAACTTACTGCAATAAAGCAGAAGTTTGTGGAAACTCAAGAGAATTTTATAACCTTTACAACGAAGGCGTTACAATGTCACACAAATAAATTGTGCTACATAACTGAAATATTCAGTAGTTTACGTTTTTTGATAACTTTGTGTTTACTATATTTTTTAAATTTAAAATATATATATAATAGTTTTAGCATTCTTATGTTAATAATTATAAATTATCATGTATAGTACCACAGTAATTTTAAATTAATGCTGGCCTATTTACCTATGCCTAGAAAACTCATCGATTGCATTCTTTCTTCAATATCTTATACTCTAATTTTAAACATAGCCTTATTAGTTTTTATTTCTCAATTGATTTTGATTCAAGGTAACCAACCATATTGAAGGTAAGCACAGGACAAAGTATAACCTCTTAGAGGTTTACCAACAATCCGACGGTACAATAATTTAAATAACAACTAATACAACATAACAAAAATTAAGTCAACGCAATCCAAGCGAATGTGTGTTCGCCCTATCAATAAAAAATCATACGCAAGCAAATTCGCATGCACTCGTATAATTCTAAATCATCCAGTATATCTCAAATACCAACGCATAGAATATTAGATGTCCCTTCGTGGAAAACACAGTAATCAACAAACTTCTGACGATTCGTATGCAAAACGCCACCCGACATATTCACGGAATCACAACAAACTAGCGACCGTTACTCGGTTAGTAACTTGTTTGATGGAAATGGTACGGCATAGCCAACTTTAAAGCTTTAAAATAGGCATTTGTGTAGGTCGGCAAAAGACTCGCCATTCGGACGTCATGCGATATTAATGTAGGTATTGGAAATGGCAACGCTAGAGAGAATGCCGTTCTATTAGGTTTAACGTGGAAACTTAGATATTTTTGGTTCTGCTTAATAAAATCAAAATGCTGATACAGCATGAAACGGATTTTTACACGCATCTTTTACAGTGAAGTAAGTTTTAGTACAGCTCCTAAGAGTTCTAAGCTGATAATAAATGGTTAATGGTATATACTATATATTGTGTAAGCTTTGGCTTATAAACAGAGAGGTATATTTATTTGTTAATCATTTAATTGAAATGTTAAAAAAATTAGGAGTGTTATGGAAAACATTAAAACTAGTACCGTAAACTTGGGTGACTTTGGCCACCCTGGGTGACTTTGGCCACTTTTAGAAAATTTATTTGTATTGTTCAGATCTTTGTTAATATTTCAAACACTGAGAGTATTTTTGGTTATTAATATTTTAGATACTATATTGAATACAAAGGTGCTTAATGTAAGTTAGATGATAATTTATTTTTTTGAACACTTTTAAAACATATTTGGTGGCCAAACTCGAGCATACACTAGCTTATCCTTTCATTGGCATGATAAACAGTAGTATGGCCAAAGTGACCCAATAATGAATTCTGACTTTGGCCACCCATATATATATATATATATATATATATATATATATATATATATATATACATACATACACAAAAGAAGTATATCCTGACGTTGGAAATATTAGTGTTTTTAGATTTTGTAAGTACTATCAAAGACCCAAAAAATAGCAAAAGTATGAGTAATTATATCTATTCTGTTAAAAGTTACCAGACTTCAAATTTCAAAAGTGGACTAAAGTCACCCAAGTTTACGGTACTAATTTTACAAACACATCATGGTGCCTCCACCATTTTGCATGCTGTTATGTAACGGGTGTATTAGATCTAAATACCTACATTATTAGATTAGCCAAGATTACATGAATAAGATAAGACAAATAGAAAATTTATCAAAATCAACAATTGACAAAAATATCTATTGTTTTTATAATTAGTAATTAGTTTGAAAGAATGTGCACTTTGTGCCTCAATGTAAGTGCTAATGTCTTAATTAATAAACTAAACTAGGAAACGAGTGATAATTAATCCAGGTGAGGACAATTTGTGTCAAAATTGTTATTTGCCTAATCACAGTGTTCAGTTAACGTTAAAGTTAACTTATATACCTACTAAAAGTTAGCAATAATTGCTACTGACTATGGAACCAACGTTTAACATAAATAAATAATAAACTTAAAACCATAAAAAATACCGTGCTGGGACTCCAATACAGAAACAGTTTGGAACCAATACCAGACATTTTGTGTTAGAAAATAAGAACCACTCAAAACGGATATTTTGGTTTACATAACTATACGATATTTCTTACATTAAGAAATTAATGAAAACCAATTAATTTTCGTTACGTATCTAATTATGAAATTTAGAGTATAAGTTTTTATTTCGGATACCCCTGTCAGATACATTTTTGGTGAAGACACCAAAAATCGGGTTATAAATATAAGTTTTTGTA
Organism: Aphodius sticticus; assembly: GCA_963966075.1. Classification (NCBI taxonomy): domain Eukaryota; kingdom Metazoa; phylum Arthropoda; class Insecta; order Coleoptera; family Scarabaeidae; genus Aphodius; species Aphodius sticticus. The sequence continues at coordinate 38,318,480 of OZ014506.1, forward strand.
TAGAGGTAGAAGTTTATTATCGAAAAAAGTTATTAGAAAAAATTGTTGCAATGCAAAATTCGTATTTTCACACTGGTTGCAATTTCTCTTGCGGCATCTATTGCGGCATTGTTTGGATTATTTTTAGAGAATGAGCCAGCAGAGTTTTGAACATTTAGAAATTAAGGGGAGGTTCCCGTTCAAAGGCCCCAAAAATGCCTCAATTTCAGGATTTCTTTTATACAAAATAAATTATTTTGAGAATTTTTCTTTGTGGGTTTTATTTGTATACAAAAGAAGTATTATCCTGAATCTTCTTCTTCTTCTTCTTCTTCTTCTTCTTCTTCTTCTTCTTCTT